>CM036345.1:4836327-5436327 GCA_020615435.1 Telenomus remus | reverse complement strand
CAATCTAATTTCGATTTCGAAAATCGTGGATCGCGGCAGTGAGGTGACATTCAAAAAGACGTGCGCGGTGATAAAAGACAGTTTCGGCAACACGAAACAAGTTGCCGAACGTATCGGGGACTTGTTCTTCCTCCGCGAGGATGAACAATGCGCGATGGCGGTCTCGGAGGTGATCAAGCCGAAAGCGGACGTCGATACATGGCACACCCGACTAGGCCATCTAAACGCGCGCGACCTGTCACTGCTAGCACGAAGCGGAAGCGTGAAGGGATTGACAATCGAGTCAATCGTCGACGAGATCAAGTGCGACACTTGCCTCTCCGCCAAAATATCGTGCGCTCCTTTCGGACCCCGAGAGACACGCACCTCGGAGCTCCTCGAGCTAGTTCACACCGACCTTTGCGGGCCTATGCGCACGCACTCGGTAGGAGGCGCACGCTATTTTATGACGTTCATCGACGATTATTCCCGAGTCTGCATGGTCTACTTTCTCGCGAAAAAGAGCGACGCTGTGCAGAAGTTCCGAGATTACAAGAATCTCGTCGAGAACCAGCTCGGACGAAAAATAAAAGCACTCCAATCTGACGGTGGGACCGAGTACACAAACAAGGAGATGGAAAACCTGCTCAGGACGTCCGGCATCGCTCATCGCATGACAACGCCTCACACGCCGCAACAAAACGGCGTGGCCGAGCGGAGGAATCGCACGCTGGTCGAAGCCGCGCGATGCATGCAAATCGACGCCAACTTGCCCCCATCGCTTTGGGCCGAAGCGATCGCGACCGCGAACTACGTTCGAAACCGGTGCCCAACGAAATCGCTGCCCAACGGAGTCACACCGATCGAACTGTGGACGGGGAAAAAGCCGAACCTGTCAAATCTTCGCTCGTTCGGCGAAAAAGCTTTTGTTCTGGACAAAACCCCCGGAAAGGGGAAGTTTGATCCAAAAGGGATCCCAGGATTCTTCGTCGGCTACTCCGAAAAATTCAAGGCCTATCGCATCTGGATTCCCACAGAGCGAAAAGTTCGAGAGTCTCGGGACGTCAAGTTTCTGAACCAGTTCCAGACTGATCCATCCCGAAAACCAAAAGCCCCCCTAGAGCACCAGAAGCCGCCTCCGAAGGACGACGAATTGGATGATCGCACTTACTTGGATGTCGAGTTGGATGCCAGCGTCACGAAACTCCCAAATCATCCTCCTCGACGTCACGTCAACGAGCCAGTTGAGGAAATCGAGAACGAGGAAGATTTTGAGCCCTTCTACGGCTTTGAGGATGAACCTGGAGAAGAAGTTCGCGAACCCGATGAAGCAGCCGAACAGCAGCAAACGCCAGGGAAACTGCCGGTGAAAAGAGGTCCAGGAAGGCCTAAGATCGTGAGGACTGGTAAGAGAGGTCGCCCCTCGAAGAAGTACCATGAGGCAGGCATCGCGGAAGACTCGAACAAAGAAGGACAGAGTGAGGAGAACGAGAGTGAGGACGAGAAACTTGTTGACGACAGTCACCGAGGCGAAGAAGACGAAGAAGCCCATCAAGCCGACCAGTGCGTGGCGATGACCGCGATGGAAGTTCCCCTGAACAACGCCCTGGATGGAGATGACAAGGACGAGTGGTTTGAAGCCATCTATTCGGAGGCCAAGTGTCTGGTGGCAAACGATACCTGGAAGCTGGTGGACAGACCTGTCAATCACAACGTGATCTCTTGTCGCACGGTCTTGCGTAACAAATTCAATCCAGATGGAAGTCTGGATCGACGTAAGGCGAGAGTCGTTGCTCGCGGGTTCGCACAGCGACCCGGCATCGACTTCACCGACACGTTCGCACCAGTCGCTCGCCTGGACTCGTTCCGATTCCTGCTCGCATTGGCCGCCAAATTTGACCTCCAAATTACTCAGCTGGACATAACCACAGCGTACCTCAACGGCGAGATGGACACCAAGGTGTATATGGAGCCGCCGGTTTTGTTGAAGGAATCGCTAGAGAGGATGGTCATCACCGAAAAAGACGAAACCTTGGTCGCAAAAGCTGAGCAAATGCTCAAAGCATTGAAGTCTGGCGACAAGGTTGTCTACTTGTCAAGGCCCTTTACGGGCTACGACAAGCTGGTCGACAATGGCACACGAAGGTCAACAGCACCTTCAAGGCGATTGGGCTGGTGCCCACGGAGTCGGATCCCTGCGTCTACGTTGATCGCCGCTCCCAAGGATGCACTTACGTCCTGCTGTACGTTGATGACATCGTGATAATGTCAAACAACCCGAAACGCGTCAACGAGATCAAAAATCACCTGTCAGCAGAGTACCAGGTGAAAGACCTTGGACGCATCAAGTACTGCTTGGGCATCGAGGTCGAGCAGGAGAAAAACAAGGTCTCCATTTGCCAGAGCGGATACATCCGAGAAGTCCTGGACAAATTCGGGATGTCCGACTGCAAGGCCGTTAAGTCGCCGCTCACTGCTGGCACAAAACTCGAGGCGAGCACCGGAGGGAACGAGGCAAAGTTTCCCTATCGCGAGCTCATTGGTGCTCTCATGTACCTCGCCATCGGGACACGCCCGGACATCGCCCTACGCTGTCAACATGCTGAGCCAGTTTAACTGTGCACACGACCAAGTGCACTGGTTAGCCGCAAAACGAGTCCTGAGGTATCTGAAAGGCACCGTGGATCGGAAGCTTGTCTACACCCGGGACCAGAACGGGATCATCGGATACGCGGACGCGGACTGGGGAAATTGCCCGATCGACCGAGTCTCATACTCGGGATACTCTTTCTCCCTGTCCGGAGCAGCAATCTCCTGGCACTCGCGCAAACAAAGGATTGTCGCTCTGTCATCGACAGAAGCGGAGTACGTGAGCCTCTCCGAGGCCATGCGAGAAGCCATCCATCTGTCGAACTTCGCCAAGGAGCTACGTCGGGAGAAGCTGTCGGAGATCACCGTCTACAACGACAACCAGTCAGCCGCAAAACTGGTGTACAATCCGGTCTTCCACGCTCGCACCAAGCACGTGGACATAAAGTACCATTTCGTCCGGAGGGCATTCCAAATCTATCCACTCAGCGTGGAGTTTATGCCGACAGAGGAAATGACGGCCGACGTTTTGACAAAACCGTTGTGTGGAGTCAAGCTCGAAAATTGTTCTCGCGGGCTAGGCTTGAAAGATTGTTAATTCGCCGAGTTTCGTTTTTCAAATTAGTCGTTTTTGATTTCCGTTATTCAAAGTTCAATTTTACTTTTCATTTTGCAATCAGCCTTGTAATTGAGGGGAAGTGTTGGAGATTCAATTTACGCGCCTAATTTCTTTTCCTTATTCCTTACGTTGGCATTTGCCCTTTTTACCCCCACTTTCATGTTCTTTGTAAGGCCCAAAGGCGCTCCATTATTTCAAGTAACTCAATTTTCTCCACTTCATAAACACAGTTACCAAATCAGCCATAATAACATCAACTATTAATTAAAATCTATGAACTGAAACAATAAACATGTTAATAAAAAATAATACTAAAAAATCAAAAAGTTAAATTAGACCAGGTTTATTAACTAGTAAAACGCGAGCACAAGAAGATTCTTTCGAAATTAAAATAAGCGTTTTACATGGTTGTTATTTCGTGAGAAAAAAAACTCCCAATTAACAAAGAATAAATATTACGTTTGGAGATTTCGTTCTCACTTAACAATTCCTCGGGCGGGTACTCTTTTGCTAATTGCAAAAAAATAAAACAAAGACAGATAGAGCAGACCACCTCGTTAGTGCTGAGTAACATCGATCGTTTATTTAAAAGGCGAATCTCTTGGAAAGTGAAGCCAAGCAGAGGTGCAAACACCTTTTGTAATTCAATTACAATTTGTTGAGCTACAATTAATTTGGATTTTATTCATCTGCGAGTTCCTTCACATTTCTAAATTCAGTATCGAACCCCTCTCCGGCGTAACATCAGACACGAAAACGACAGGGGCTAGATGAAAATTATTTCATATTTCATCTCAAGACTTTAATTCCGTCCAATTGGTGGCTCAGTATCAATACATTCAATTAGTGGGGACAAAATAAAAAGGAAAAAAAGCATCAAATGCCTTGATGCGATACCAATTAATGTTGGAAAAATATCAGGTTCGGGCAATTTTTGTCGCGACACGCGTTGGAAATATCTATTGACATTGAACTCTCGCGACAGATCCCCGACGTTTGTTTCTGTGGGATCAGCATTTCGTGCGCAAGTCTTTCTCGCAAAATCATACGGTTTTCACATCAAGACAGTTCTGAAATTCAGAGAAAATTTATGGCACAGAGGACACATGTTATCAAACAAGTTTTATTTACGAGAATCTTTTCTGTTGATGACGGACTTTTTTCTGATAACAATTTGATTGAATGAGATTGCAAAAAAATGAAATTTCATAAGCCTTGGCTTAACGTTGGCCCAGCGTTGGTTTAATATTGGCTTCCGATTTTGACCCAGCATAGAACCGAAATGCATTTCAAAAGTTTTAACGGAATCAAAAATAGCAAGAACTTCGAAGAAATTAGCATTAAGACAACATCGGCTTAACGTTGGCTGACCATTGGCATACAAAAGATGATATAGTTTGTTTTCTGACCTTTGACTTTTGATGACCGAATAATCGATTTCTAATAACAATTAACAATTACAGCTAATGATCATGATCAGTATTTGCAGCACCGGCTCTTGCCTGGCGTTTCGAGGACCTTGTTAGTTTCACGCAGTTTGCTTGCTCGTTCGTTTGTTTGTTTGTTCGATCGTATTACGTCGCTCCTCCAGGAGATCGACGTTAATTACATAAATTCACCTCCAACTGTCTTTCTCGCAAGTGTCGAATACACGAAGCCAGGAATCCATTTTCGTTTCCCCAATTGTCAATGCGTTCGTTTGCCTGTCTTTTCATCCACCCAACTCCTCTCACTTGATTAACGCTCCCGTTCTCTTTTTCCTCACATCAGCAAAATGGTTTCAGGTGTGTCTCCTCGTCTGAACCGATATTTACTCGGTCCATCGCAAATTGAAATGTTATTTCATCGTCGGAAAAAAACTTTGCTGCAATTTTTGGCAATCTTTTTGATATTTATGCCCGATGTTATCATTGCAATTTTCCTCTAGTGCTAGACGCTGCTTCGGAAGCCACCTCAGCGCCATATAAAACAACTTTCCATATTCAGCTTTGCAATATTTCGCGATACCGAGCAGGCTCTCTCGCCGTTGCAAGTAAACCAATTTGCAATAAATAATATCATATGGAAAATGATTGGTCCGGTTCGATAAATCAAAGTAACATAGTGCTTCCAAAAAATAAAACGAAAAAAAAGAGAAAATAACAAAAAAAGGGTAAAAGTAAACACAGCGGATATTGCGTACGCAATGCAGTATTTCCACGGCGGTGAGTTGCAATATGAAACGCAATTCTGGGGCTGCGTTGTCGTCCGACAATAAAATCTAGCCTTTATCTTTCGCTTTGTCCTTTGTCGATGAACAGAAATAAATTGGCCAAATAAATCAGCGAATCGTCCAACGGTGAGAAAAATATAATAAACGAAAAACAAATTTTTTTTTGCAAAGATGAAATAGACAAGGTGTCTTGTGTGAAAGTAAGAGTTTGGTCAGAACGGTCCGAGTGTTCAGAGTGCGGATTGGCTGCAACGGAAATAAATGAATTTAATTAAACCCCACGACCCCTGTCGCGCCGGTCGACTCGCGTGGATTTGCAGTTCGATCTTAGCGAATCTGACTTGAACCGAGGGTGGCAAGTTTAATTAGACCGGGGGAATTAATTAACTCCGTCGAACGATGGTCATCTAACTCATCCAAATCGATGATTTTTTTTTTTCGTTTGTTTAGTCACTTCTGGAAATCCCTGGATATTTTGTTCGGAATTTTTCGTCATCTAATCACTTGCTAAAAGAAGTGATAAAAAATAAGTTTGAATGCTGGTTGAAAATTTAGGGTAACAAGGTTAACAAACGTCAGGAAGTTTGGTTATAGTGTTTTTTGAATATTGTTATTTTGTTTTTTAGGGTGGATTTTGCCTTTGTTGTAAAAAAGATGGTGGGATCGTTTCTGTCGGTACAAGCTGACGTCTCTTATCTTAAACACAAAGGTGGAGTGAAGTTGCTTAGAATGGTAGGTACATATCGTGGTACAGGGGGTTAATGAATAGTCCAATATAGAAAAGAAATGGAAGAGCCTGAGAGAGGGCGATTGAACGAGAAAACGGCTACGATCAACTGGAACGGAGAAGGCTTATGTTAGGTAACTCAATTCAGTTAAGTACTTTCCAAACTTTGTGAGCCGCTGAATTTAGAGATAGAGTGATCCGCGAGAGAGGGTTTACGGAAAATAATTCTCCGGCGCTGAGCACTCAATTATTAATGATATAATGTATGCGGGGATAAGATTTTCAACGGTTGACTTTTCATAAAATCCAACGTCGTTCTTAGACTAAACTCTTTGACGGATTTTCATAACAAATCACCAACACTTATCCATAAAATGATTTGCAACAATTTTTTCTTTGTTCATAGTTTTGAATTTTAGAACAAATGTTTGAACAGACAAATTAGTATCTGTTGAACAAATGAATGCGCTTGTAGGCGTGTAGATTCTGAGCTTTGTTTCATTAGATGACCATCGAATATTATGGAAACGTTTTCGATAATCGGACTGCAGCGTTGGGCAATCGATTCGTAAATCGACCAGTGCCGCATTAAAAGTCCATTATGCTCACGTTGAAACGCGCTGAATCCATAACTGTGCTGCTTTCCTCACGCTAAAGTCGCAATTCTATTTGTATGCACTGTGTTACGACCATGCATGCTACCTCATGGTGTAGGTGGATTTTAGAAAATTTATGCTTTTCCACGAGGAAAACATCACAGTTGTAAATTTATCGTGATACAATACATTCTTGCATTCTCTATGAACAGACATTTCGCGGAGAATTTCAAGTGCTCTCATTAGAGTACCCACAAGATGGGGGTCTTGGAGTGCCAAAAAAACATAACCTCAAAAAACTCAAAATTTGGAGTTTGCGGTTATATTTCACTATAAAAATCCTGGTGCTTATGAAAATCTAACTGAGTTTGTATGTTCGCCGTTTTTTATGTATGTGTTATGAAAAAAGTGTTCATAACCTTAAAAAACTCTTTAAAAAATTTACGTTATGAGATGACTATTCATTTAAAAAATCAAAAAAGAACGATGTATTTGAATTATATCTGCAACAACAACTTACCGCTATCAAGCAACGAAAAAAAGCACATTTTTTAGCAGCCTAAAATTACATGTCACAAGGAGGACAATTTATATTACGATACGAACGAAGCAATCACTGTTTTTTCAGTGATTTCGCGTTAACAAGATAACATCTGTAATTAGTCCAGACATAATCTATGCATAGACTTTCAAACGCGAGACGCTTTCAATTTGATATTGTTTCCAAACAAGCTTTGTATGTATATGTAGATACGCTTACAATAGTGGTCGAGTTTGCATAGGAACGCATACGCCTAAGGCACTACCCTGTATGACACAGGATCATGACACATACATTTATGTATCAAACGATACTCGGCGGCCAGATAATGCATATAGTATAGTATATGTGCACAGGGTAGAGGGCCTTCTTATCAGCACGTGCTGCATTGACTAAACGCCGAAATACGATTTCGTACTTTGTTCATCGAAGAGTTGCAGATAATAGCTTGCGAGCCATCATCCGCGGCTCAGCTTGGATTACCCTCGATAGTTCCTTTTTTAAAATCCCTTCTGAATCCTAACTCTCTCGCCTCCTGAAAACAAACGAGTCTAAACAATGTTATTTTGTAGTGAAAAGAAATTTCGTCAAATGAAATAAAATAAACATATAAAAAAACCATTTTAGTTAAAAATGACTATAGAAATGCAGTTTTGATACGTGTTGTAAAAACAAACGTGCCATTTGTAAGTAGAAATTTAGTCACGTTGCCAAAACAATAGGTACAGTAAAAGGCAAAGATAAGCGCCGCGTTTCCACGTCTTCTTTGTACCGAGAAACAATGCAGACAAACACTTTATCTCGAAACGTCTAACAATACCATTTGTAAAATTTTGCTGTAATCACAACGAAAGATAAAAAACAGAGCTGTCATTTAAAGAACGCAGTTAACAGGAAATTTGCATCTCTGAAAGGCAATGAAATTTTTGTTAAAACAACAAAAATTCAGACAATTTCTGCTTTTAGTTACAGGTTGATAGTTGATCAATGATGAAGGTGCGATGACAAACAAATTGAGTCAACAGCGTACAGTCAAGCAGCTTGAGATATTGATTGGAAATTTGAAATCCACTAAGTTGTAACGCGAGGAGATAACTAGTGACGAACATCCCTACATGATGATGACGAACTCGGTTGTTTAAGTGCCTGCCTGCAAACCTCAGAGTCTAGACAATCACGCTATATGACACCCGACATCCTGATTACGACGCAGATTACTACGGGAAGGGATTTAAACAATGGAATTTGAATTTAACAATTGTTTATTGTTCATGAATTTAGATTTCTCAATAACACTTTCTAGTATAAGAACTAACTTTGGTAATAAAATTTAAAACAATTTCTACACTTTCTGGTCGAATGAGATTTTTGAACAAAAATTTAAGTTTGATAGCCAATGGCTGGAAAATAGTTGATAATCGAATGATAAGCAAGAGTATTTCAATGGCATTAAATTAATAGACCTGCGATGGGGCTGTTTTGAGTTAAGCCAGCCTGCGTGACTTCCGTCAGAACCGACGGCTTATTTCCTTTTAAAGCCAATCGTGTCGAGCAAATAGACTATAGCCGACGACCATTTTCAAGTTTCCCAAATGAGTTTTGCTTCAAATATTAGCACGGTTTTTGTTATTTTAAAGTCTTGATCGATTTAAATATTTCAACGAAAAATTCATCGAGGTGGAGCAGGGTGAGTCAACATTGCACAAGCGACTTGTCGTTATGTATTTCATCAAAAACTCATAGTTTGGTTTGATAGATATAACGTTTCAGACTTTAATCAAGCGCATTTGTATTCCTAGATATATTCCGTTTTGACGCATCGTATCTGAATCGCACATCCGGCTCAAAATAAAGTCACGTCAACATATCATTTTGTAATCACTCTCGTGCTACTGATTTGGTAGATTGGCAGTTACTGCTAATCGATAAATTCAGAACCTTCGTTACAATTTTCCATTAAAACTCAT
Source organism: Telenomus remus (assembly GCA_020615435.1). Taxonomy (NCBI): domain Eukaryota; kingdom Metazoa; phylum Arthropoda; class Insecta; order Hymenoptera; family Scelionidae; genus Telenomus; species Telenomus remus. The sequence continues at coordinate 5,427,097 of CM036345.1, read as the reverse complement.
AGAAATAATCTGTATACAAATATAAATTTGTAAAATTGATATTTTGGATATAAGATAGGTGAGATATTTGGTTATCTGAATTATTTCACTTCAAATAATAGTGATTCTCCCCTTCAGAACAGTGTGAAACACCGGACAAAGCTGATGACTATGATAATGTCGAAACTGTTGTCGAATTCGATCCCTTGGGATGTTCTTAGTTACCTCAACTTTCGCATCTCCTCAAATTCTGATCCTTTTTTTTTCATTTCTCAACCCACAATTGTCAGAAGTCAATAAAACTTTTAAAACTCGAACAATATAATATTAGAGTATCATCTAGAAGTGGCAGAGAGGATTTATCGTTTATTAGTACAAAAAGCTAGACGAGGGGAAACACGGACTATTGAGTAAAGTCTATAGGAACTTTTCTGACTGTTCAAAAGAGCTATAAACGCAAAGAAGAAAAAAAGGATCGCGCTCGACAGTCGACGAGGGGAAAGGCGGATGGATAACACAGTGGTCCAGCACGAGCCGAGTGGTCTGGGGCCCAACGAGTCTTTACGAGTTCTTGGCTTGCGAAATTTGTCTGGATTCCACTACCCTGCACGCTCTTTTTCCCCGCGTAAGGCAACGCATAGCGACAGGAAGTAGTAAACCGTCGAGCACACCAGATACGGATAATGTCCAGCTCGACGAACCAGCCCATTCAACATGATACGTACGCGCCACCCTCCCGAACCATTTCTTTTGCATACACGTTCAACTTTTGTGCTCTCAGGATCCTTCAATAACGAATCCGGTGGAAAAAAATTCCTTCCGAGGAAAAAAGAACACGTAACTTAACATGTTTGTAACAAACTGTACGATACTCAGATGTATTTAAAATAAAGCTTGAAAAATTGATTTTGAAATGAAAAAAAAAGATGTTAAATTTCGGGCAGTTTTTGTACGAGTTTAGTTTATTTAGTTTATCTAGTAAAATTAAAATTCATTTTATTTTATAAATTCTATAGTTGCAAATTTATTCCTTGAGCACATTATCGTTATCGTTAATTTAATTATGTTAAATGAATGTTTTATTTAAAAATCAAATGTATGGGTTTGATTTGAAAATCAAATTTATGAATGGCCTGCTTTACTGTATCAAAACATCAGTAATATTTTGGTTTTCAAACTGGAATCATGTGGTCTTTAAAAGTGTCATTAATTTTAGTTTCTCTTCATTCGATTGCTGGAAAAACAACCGTCACGATCAACACGAAACTTGGAAAAATCACAGGCCTTGTGGAAAAAACTGTTGTTGGTGATTTTCCCTACTTCAGTTTCAGGCGAATTCCATTTGCTGAACCACGTATTAGAGAACAAAGATTTGATGTAAATATTATTGAATTTCATTGAAAAAAATTTTTATCAATGAAAATTAAATTATTCATTTGAATTTGTAGCCACCAAAATTGAACCGAAAGCCATGGTCAGGGACGTTCAACGCCACACAGGACAATTCAATTTGTCCTCAATTTCGATTTGGTTCCGAGTTAATATATAGGGGAAATGAAGATTGTTTACACATGAACGTCTACACACCACGCATGAAACTTGACAATGGAGAAAGAGTCAAAAATAAGTTACCTGTCATTGTGCTTCTTCATGGTGGCGGCTTTATTACTGGGAATTCAGACCAGACTCATGTAGGACCAGACTATTTGATTCGACATAATGTGGTTTTTGTGGCATTCAACTACAGAATGGGACCATTTGGTAACTACTCAATCGAATTTTATTTTAGAATAAAACGATTTTCAACTTTCTAAGATTGAAATTCGAACCCTCATCCCTTGGCGTGGATACTAAATACTTTAACACTGATCTAAAATCTTATTTTCTGATTCGCTACAATATTTAATAGGATTCTTAAACTTGTACACGAAAAATGCTCTGGGAAACAATGGACTGAAAGATCAAAACGTAGCTCTGCAATGGGTCAGAGAGAACATTGCAGATTATGGTGGAGATCCTGACTCTGTAACGCTTCTTGGTACAGGGGCTAGTGCTAAAATGGCCCAATACCATGCTTACACACCCCTGTCGAAAGGTAGCTTTTTCCAAACTTTTGCGAAGTTGTAAATTTTTTACTTAAAATTAAATTTTCAAAATGTTATTTGCTTAGGTTTATATCACAGGTCGATTCAACAATCACCTTATTCAACTGCCAAAGCCGTGGTCTTAAAACCAAAAGAAGCAGCGTTTGCATTAGGCAGAGAATTAGGAATCAATACTGAGGATCCTGACCAATTGCTCAATCAGCTCAAAAAAATACCAACTAGAGAAATCGCTACTGCTTCAGCAGTTGTTAATCTTCGAAGGGTAAACTGAAATTTTAATATAACAAAAATAAACAAAAGAAAAGTTAAATTAAATTAGAGATGAGATCGATTGTGAATACAAAGATAGTCAAACATTGATTAAAATTTTATTTGGTAAAACGTTGGACTAGTCTAGCCCCCTTTTCCACCATACGTTACCCCACACTTAACGTCACACACCGGTTCATCACACGTTTGCCGTACAAATCAAATGATACTGACGCGTGTCAAAGTGTCACAAACACACATTCGCTGTTAACTGTTTCTGAAGTAGTTGACATTGGTTTTGGTTGTTGGTTATTACAATATTACGAATTTCAATCTCAACTAAACTAATCGAATTGTATTATGTTATTTCAAGTTCAATTACGAAATTTAGTGTTTTTTAAAATTTGGATTATTTCAGTTTCTTTCATTTTTATGTACAGAAAGATCTGAACGACAACCAAAATGCTTGGACACCTTCAGTCGAAGGTGTAATCGAAGGTGCAGAATCAGATAGATTTCTCGTTGATTTTCCTTGTACTAGCAGTCAAATTGGCCCTATTATTGAAATCCCTTACTTGGTTGGAACTAATCTTGACGAGGGAGCAATTTATGTCGAACGTACGTCAACTTGAAAAAAATGATTCTGTGAAAAAAATTATACTTGTTTCATTCTAATTAAACATTTATTTTACAGCTGATGTTAAAGCTACACCTGAATGGGTGAAAAACAACATGGAAAAATTTATTCCGATGAATATTAACATGACCGATCCTAAAAAAAGGGCGGAAGCTGCTGAAAAAATCGGACGGTTTTATTTTTACAAAAACGGTTCGTTTGATGGATCTCGTGAAAGACTAATTGAGGTAATTAAGTTGAAATTAAAATGAATGATCAGATAATAAGGGTGCTAATTTTTTTACATGCAGCTTTATAGTGACGCACATTTTCACGTCGCAGCTCATATTGTTATGACAACAAGAGCAGGTCGTGCCAAATCGAATGTTTTTAAATATTCATTCGATTACCGATCATTAGATTCAATTTATAGAAAACAGTATCCCTCTGGAAATGGTGAATATCAAAATTCAATATTTTCTTTGACAATTTATGATTTTGTGTGAAGATTAGAAATCTGCAATTTTTCGTTCTTCAGCCGCGGCTCATTTCGATGAAAGGGAACACGTTTTTTACATGCAGGCATTTGCAGACGTGCCAAAACCCAACACTCCTCAGATGGCACTCATGAAAACTATGACGAAATTGTGGACGAATTTCGCCAAATTCGGGTAAACTAAAATAATCAATATGTATTCTGAATTATTGGTGCATTACTTTCTTTAATTTTTTAACTTAATTTGTGTTTCCCATTTTTCCAGTAATCCAATTCAGGGAAAGGAAGCTGACATAACGGTTGAAAAGTGGAACCCTCTTAAAATTGACGATTATTTGGAAATCAATTACAATAATGAAGTAACATTAACTAACAAAAGAGGGTATCTATACGACAGGATGAAATTTTGGATAACTCAAATTTTTGCAGAAGCATTCGGAGAATTTAGCGGATCGAAAAAGTACTACATGCATTATTTCATCGAAAGGAATAAGCAGTCACAAAACTGAATTGTTTATTATAAAACAATAAATTTGAACGGAAATAAGATTATTTTCATTCTCAGAGTTAAACCACCCATGATGAAATTTTGACAGAAGGAAAAAAAGTTCATCAAAGTATCGGCACAAAAACATCCTGTCGATGTTGCTCTTTGCCGGAACCGTCGTTTTTCTCAAATAACGAGAAAAGTCTCGCTGTACGAGCTGAATGGTAAGAGTTCGGAATTTTGTCAAGTCATCGAGCGAAACCTTGGGCAATTTTGTTTTATGATTTCAAGTACACACAGTTCATCACGTACTTTTCACATAAATAAAGTCTTGTCGTATTTGCTCCATCCTCTCAATTACATATTCTCAGACCTTAAAGAAGACAGTCAATGGTCACAATTTTCAAAGAACACAATAAACATCTAGAAAGACGAAATTTCAAAAATGCTCACGTTGGCATAACTCAAAATTTGGTCGATCAATACTCCTACTCATAATTCATCAAATTTTCCAATACAGCGAAAAAGCAAAATTTTGTTCTTTCCGTTGTTTGTTTGTAGGTTTTTTTTTGAAGTGAAGTAGAGTGATTGCATGTGCAGCTATTTTTGTTATTCAGCGAAGAAGTTCATGACTGCAAAGAGACAAGGTGATAAATGTTTCAGAAGCTTACTCCATGACAAAACGTTTCGGGGCTGAAAGATCGCGATCGGAGGGGTTGCGGAGTTTCGTTGGTCTTCGTGCAGAATGGTGATTCGGTCTCTTATCCAGTCGCTGCGAGAATACAAACGACGGACACGAACGTTGCAACTGCGCGCAAGACTTTTGTACAAGATAAATTAACAATGAGGTCCTTAGACCCTCAAGGCCACCCGCAATGAATTCTGATTCCTCCTAAATGCCAACAACTTTTAATGTCCTAACTTTCGAACTTTTTGCAACAGAAATCCAACATACCAATTACAAATTCATATCTCCAAACAATTCTTTTTCAAAGTTCATCAGCATTTTTTGTTTCGAAAATTGAAAGTTGTTATTTTTAGACTTTAAAAATCTGTTGAAAAAGCAATCTGGCAGATTGTGCCAGTTTTCTATGTTGAATTTTGAGGACTGCGAAAGTGGCGAGTTCTCTTTTGTGTTGGGTTGAAAAATGATATGCAGAGAGCAGTGGACGGGTTATATCAATAAGACGACGAAGTGATGAAATTACCATGTGCGCAGTGAGATGGTATGAATGACCCGCATATGGCTCGGAACCAACAGGCCATGAATGAATAATGTTACCTGGTGAAATGGAGCATGATGAAATTTCGAACAAAGTTGTCCAAAGTGAAACACTTTTGCAGAATCAGAGAAAGGAAACGACATTATCTCAATGACATTTCTTCAACTGTCATTTTTATCTGACGAAATGAAAATTTCTTTCAATTTCAATTTCAACTTTTTTTGCCTCGAAATGTTTCATTCGCAAAATTCATCTCGTCTCGTACTACTTAGAAGTTGTAATTTCATTTACCAGCAATTGCAAATTGAAAACTTGTATCATTCAAGTGTTCGTGAAATAAAAAACGTTGAAGCAAAACGCCAGGCATTGATTTTTAATCAAGAATAATGAATTGGTCCTGATGAAACAGCGGATTCGCTGTGTTATTACTTTTTGAAGTTGTAGCGTGGGCAAATCGATGGGTGCGTTCGAGCGTGATCTGCGACTGATTTTCAACAAGGTCTTGAAAGGGGAAAGGAGATGTCGTTGCAGGTTGAAGCGTGGCAAATGAAGACGCTGTTTTAATGAAACGCACCTCTCGTTAAACGGTTTCCAAAGTTGGCATCGACTTTGATTAGAGCATCCTGCTAATGACGGCGAATCGACCGACGTTTAATCCAATATTTAAAGCAGTCTGGCCCAACTCATCAGCAGCGAAGCATTAGCTCGTCATCAACTGTGCTCCAAAGACGTTTTTGACACGATGAATTAATACTCAAACTAACGCATGTGAAATTTTCACTTTTCTCTTTTTCTAAGATTACTGTATAACTTGCCTTGGCGTTATTAGATCAGATAGTAAAAAAAAAGAGGAAAAAGATGTAAATAGGATGGGAGGAAAAAAAGGGAAAGATTTTATTATGGGGATGGCATTCTGATGATAAGGTCAGGGGTGAGGGCAAACAAGTAGTTTATTGGATCGTAATAATAAATTTTGTGCCTGAAAAGGGTCTATCTTGGAAAAAGAAAATATAAACAAAATACAAATGCATAATGAAAAATTTTAAAAAGTTCAATCTGAAAGAAAATTAGGAACGTCTAAGTCTTATACTGAATCAAAGATAAAAAGTATCTTATAAACGAATAAAGTTAAAAAAATTTTATGACTCTTGAAATGTTGCTAATTTGAGAGAGCTTCTAAAGTCAAAATTTTTTTGTAGCAATAAAAATCCAATAATTCAATTTTGGAGCTAGGTACAGTTGTGATAAAATTGAAAGCCTTTGCTTGCGATTTTGATCTCGTATCATCGACTTTATTGGTACCAATAAGTGAGCTACATTAGGAGGCAATTTTTCTCCCCCGTGCTCGAACCTTTTTGCCTCACTTTTATCTTCATCTGCGTGCACATTTCAGACTGGCATCATTTTTGCAAATCATTTTGCAATTCTCGGTGGGAAATTTATCCGACTCATTCGCACTGGAGTGCAAATGCCATCGACCAATCGTGCGCGGTGGCCAACGTCGACAATAAAGATAAACGTAAAATCTAACTGCTTGGCTCATTTCAGGCCAAGTTTGCTCAGCTTTCGTGAAATCATTTCAAAGTAAAGGCACTTCGCCAAGATGAGCTGTCGAGAGGGCTACGACTTGGCGAGACTTTTAAAAAGCTCTTTTCGGTTTCTGCGATGCCACTTGTAAACGCTAATTGAATCGTTTAACTCGAAAATTATTATTTAACCCCGTATCGTCGTCTCCTTTGAATTACAATAACACGAAGCGCTGATAAGATAATACCTTGTTTGCATATTCCTAATCTGAAATGTCCTAATCTACAGTTTTCACTCGAATTAAATTTAATAAGAACGAAAGAATAAAGTAAAAATGTGTTACGGGGTCTTTGTATGAAATTCAAATGCGATTCGAAAAATGTCGAGTCTGCATGAGGATTCGTGGAAAACAAGACGACATTTTTCATCCGCATTTTGTCAGCCGCTGATTTGCATTGCAACTTTGACGATCCAGTGCAGAGCCATTTTTGCCTGCGACAAAATCAATCCACCTTGATTGTACTTTTTGCATAACACGATAAAGAAGATAAAAGTAGATAAATCCCTCTATCAAGAGTTTTGGATCGATATGCACCAGTCTCAGCGTATATAACTTGGTTAATCTCGCTGTTCCCGGACACCTTCAATTACAGGATCAAAGGACCTGTGTGCGAGACGAAGAGCCCGAGGCAACCAGGGCTAAATGCGTCTCCTTTCCAGACCTCTTTCTTCTACAACTCCGCACACAGACTATACACAGTATCTTACTCTTACGCGAGTGCTTGCTCGCGGCCTAATTGGAGCATCTTTGTAAATGTAATGGCTTTTTTCTTCTTTTTTATTTTTTCATTAATACCTCCCTCATCGACTTCAAAGTCGATTTTTTTGCCTCGACAAACGAATGTTAAAAACTTAATCATATTGGAGTGAGATAAATTGGATATCATTTCTCGACTGAATTATTTTTTTCTTCTTTTTTTGTTTGTTTTAAATTAGAAAATAGTGTAGTGAAAAAATGTAAAGTTTACAATTTCCAACTTCTCAACACGTCTGGGATGTTTTGCCCAAATTAAGATGCTCGGTGTGAATGCAAATTTTTTTTGTTTCATTTTCTCGTAGCGAATTCCTACTTCAAATTATACATGAGCTTCTTAGCGAGTGTGAACCTCGCGCTTTCGGACCTTATACAATTTAATTGTAAAGGGAATGTCATGTGCACATACCGGAGCAGTTTTAAAATGTGCATATTTTTGCATAATTTTTTCCAGTAATTATAGAAATTTTTAATTTAAATTTCACTTTCAATTTGAATCAACTTTATGAAATTAATGAAATCGCTTATTTTTAAAACTTTGCGAACAATTGATGTGTTTTACTAAAAAGTTAATTTTAACAGTATGTTTGAATGAAAATCTTACCGAATGATCCGAATACGTTCGTCAATATTCAGAACATTGCAATCAATGAATCAATGCTCACTGAATACTTGTCAATATTTGCAAAAGCAGTCTGATTATATCAAACGTTCTATTTTTATTCCATTTGTCTATGGAATCCCGTCGTTTTCTTTTTAAAAATTCCAATCCATGCACAAGAGCAACATTTGTTTCATAGAAAATATTGAAATCCGATTTGAGGTACGAAATTTGTAATATGAATTATTATCGGTTAGTGCGCGCATCTGATATTTCAACCATTCTCCGAAATTCCTGTGCCAAATCCTATCGAGCACCAATTATCAGCCACACTTTGGAAAAATGCTTCGATAATTCTTTTGCATTGTAACACAGCTGGATTCGTTAACCTTCTAATAAATTTGAAGCTAACTGAAAAAAATTCAAACCTTCCTGAAAACAGTGAGAGAAATCAACTGAATTTTGAATGGAAAAAAAAGAATCAGATTTAGAAGAACTATTATTTTTCTGAATAGGTTTCTAAATTGCTGCAACGCTCGATCACTACGTGAGATATTAAACGCGTTGATACGAAGGACGACACGACGAAAATGTAATTAACGACAGATTGTTGTACTACACTCGACAAGCGGCAGGAACGCTTGGTGTTCGTTGTAATTGATTTTACGTATACTCTCTGAACGACGCTGACAAGAAAACCCCCTGAGTTGATAAAAGCTTAACTCAAACAGTTTTTCATAAGATCCAAACAGTACTTCAGCTCTTTTACCGTTTTTTCCCCAAGGAAAAAAACAATGCAAATGTTTAGAAGCTCAAGAGAAATGAGGGATGAAAAAATTCAAAGGTTAAATGAAAGAAAACAGAGATTATAAATAAAAATTAGCATTTATTTTAAACAATTATCAGAACTCAAGTTACAATATTTGCAAATTAATGGTTTCATTTTTCATCGAGTCGGTCTGTCTATTGGATGGATTAGTCCATGTAATTTATGATTCACATGTTTGTGTGTGAGTTGGATTTGTTGTCCGTGTGCTTAAAACACATACATAGAACATATTCTCGGCAGGAGAATATTTAACATAGGCATCTTAATAACTAGAGGGAGAATGAATAGCGAATAGGACGTCTTCGGAGGTATTCGAGGGAATGAATTTTCAAACAATAAATTAATGTTAGTACAGACGAGCAGAGCGGCGCACAGCTCGTCCATTTCAAATGCGTTACAATTAGAGCATTGCAGGGAAAAAATATCTTTCGCTGCAAAAGATGGAGACAAATTTTTTTCTCAGGGGGACATTTTATAATACTAGCAATAAATAATGAAATCTTTGTAAGATACAGTCTGCAGACACTTTTTTTTCCTCGTTCAGATTTTCAAATTAACCGAAAAAATTGTTTAGTCGAAGTACAGTTTTTGGAACGATGAAACATAGCGATACTTTTTGTTTTGAAGAAGTATCACATTCAATAAATTAATTTTGACGAAACAAAAAGGTTCGGGTTCTTGATCAGTTCGATTTTAGTCCCTGAAATGTTTTCAATCTCAAATCTATCGCACGTTCATTTTTGCACAACTTCTTTTTTGTACATAAAAAAATAGTATATATAATTTACAGATCTAAAAATAAAATTTTGTTTTAAGAAGTACAAGAATATTCACAAGATAAATTTTGGTTTGTTTCATTGAAAGACATTTTTGTTTGACCAATAAAATCGTACCGACAAGATCCAACGAAAAAAGAGACTCGAAAAGGTAAAAAAATGCACACATAAATAATATCAATGAGATAATATAATAATCATAATCATAATAATAATAATATTAATAGTCTTTCGTTTACTTCAACGCAAACGTCTCAAGGAGCGTCACGACTCCTGTCAGCTTATGTACACTGCTCCCCGAGACGACGCTGAATTTGTCATCGAAATGTCTCGACGAAGAACAAAATTCAATCGCTTCATCACAACCATTCACACTTCCGAAACAAAAAAAAACTCCATCGAGCGGCAGAAAGCAACAATAAATATTTCTCGCTCGCAACAAAATTTCCTCGCAGGATTTTCCTTTCTCAATTTGATTATTTTTTTACAAAAACAATTATTACAATTACCTAGCCTTAATAAAAAAACAAAGGTATACAAAAGTTGACAGACATTTCTGTGACAAATCCAAGCCCGGATATCCTCGCGCTTTTATTTACAAAAAAGCTCTCTCCATTGTTCCCCGTTGTTTCCTATCTCGAAAAGAGATAGAGAGATGGAAAACGAACGTGAGAAATAAAGACAGAGGGCCTGAACAACTTCCTTAAAAAAAGAAGAAGAGAAATACCGATTTACACGCGCACTTAAAGGTCTCTCCCTCGGTCGAGAAAGCACTTGTTGATGAGCAAACAGATGTCGAAGGATCGCATTACGAGGATTGACAGGGTGACAAGATGTGAAAAATCGACCTCGTTCTCGTGAGCCGGCCAGCCTGACGTTTTGTCTCAACGAGGTCATGAAATCGTTTCACTCGGGCGTGCGAATCGAATTTTTTTTTTTCGTTTCCTTTTGATTTGCGTGTCCCATGGCGCCTCAGTTTGCCACTTTCACCAGCTCCGGGTTCTCAGTTACGTAGGCCGGGTGGGCGAACGCCATGCTGGCCATCGCCACGCTCTTACGGTCCGCTCGAACGCGGAAGAACAAAAAGGCCGCCACCAAACTCGCCACTACTACGACTAAGAGCAGCATCACCAAACCGCCGACGAAACCTGGCAGGGACATACAGATCGTCTCTGGATCGGCACTCGCGTTTGCGTTCTGAATCACTACTGTCGTGTCGTTTTGGGCTGCTTGGGTTCCCAGGGCGAAGTTCACGTCTCCTGGCGCTACTACTTGGATCGTCCTAGAGGTGTTCACGTCCGTCATTTCTTGAGCTGCTCTTTTGTAGACATGAGAGAATCTTACTGTATGGAACTGATCCTAAAAGAAAACAAAAATTATTGTTCCAATTCGAAAAAACGGTATTTATGGAATTTCTTTATACAACAAGTATTGGAAATCTGAGTAAACAATTATTGTACACAAATATAGTAAACAAATATTGTTCAAATCGCATTGTAAAAATTGTTTGTAGGAATAAATGCTATTTTGTTATTTATAATTTTTTTTGTAAAGAGAAAGTTTTCTCACCATTTCCCCAGCAAGCCTTCGTCTTCGGGCGCCACGAAGTTCAGCCGGAAGACCTTCAACCGATCTCGGTCGACCTCCAAGAGTGGCCAAGTTACCTTCTAACTCGTCGGGTCCCACTGTTCCTTTCCTTTTTACGGTCTGGTAAGCAGCGGCCGGGTGACCAGGAAGAGGTGGTGGTGGCAGATGAATATTGTCCTGAGGACTTTGCGGTGAACTACTTGCAGTCGCGTCGCCTGGGGTTGAGCTCGTTGACGAGGACGAAGTTTGTGCTTGAGGCGCAGGTACTACATCGGGGTTTGGTTCACTGCAAACATACAGATCAGTTTAGAGTGATAAACTTGTAATTGCTAATCATAATTTTGCGATATGAGATTGAAAAAAATTATAATTCAGCTATGAATAATAGTTCTTTTTCTGAACCGACCTAATTTGCTAGAAATTAAGGCACGTCAAATAATTATCAGCGATAATAATTCATGTGGAAAGTAAAAAGAAATAAAATTTTGCTGAAAATGTGTAACTAAACCTCGTGTGCATAATCATTCAATTGTGGCTATCTTATCGAACTAAATATGTATTCATAACTCAGCACCATTTGCATAGCAAAAAAATCGCTCGAGTAATCGAGAATGCATTCAGTTCGCGTATGTGTGCCGATTTGGATTGCAACGTTTTTTTTTTTTTTTCATAAATCCTTCATCCGTCAAAACAGTTTTTCCGCCGTTTATCAACTTTCCAACTCCATTAAACAGCTGTTTACAATTTGTCATAATAAAATCGTGTCACAGACAGAATTCGAACTGCGTTCACAAAACCGACTTGATAAGTTGTCAGACTCGACTGTCAGAATTTCCCACGTACGATATCGCGCGTTATAAATATTTAAGAAATCAAATCAAAGTCGTACCTGTAGGCACCAGATGGACCGCTCGGTGGATGTCTGGGATCTGGGTAAGCGGGAGGCACGCCATACTCGGGAACCGGCGGCGAGCCATATTCAGAGGATAATCCTTGATGAAGTGGAGTACCGTACTCTCCTGAGATAGCGTTGGCAGCTGGCACGCCGTACTCAAGTCCCGGATGTCCACATTTGGGTTCGGGACAGTTGTACCTACACACTTGAATGACACATTGGAAGTGCACGTTCATGCTGTCCGGGAATTTGAACGCTTGGAAGTATGCGAAACTGACCACTGATGCACTTGGACCAAAGTTCTTTATCTTTTGGAACCTGCAATTTGAAAACCAAAATTAACAATTCAAAAAAATTTTTCCAATCCAATAAAAAGCTACACAAACGTTTTCTGTGTTTAAAAAAAACTTGCTTTTTTGAATCTTACCTAGACATGATTTTGGGCCTGACAACACACCCATTCTGGTCAACAAGTTGGATAGGAGTACGTTTGCCATCATGAGCCACACAGTTTCTCACAAGCATATCAAACTTGTTCTCATCATCTTTGATAGCTAAAACCATAGTCATGGTCTGTCCAATTTTAACAATTCCAGAAACTTCAGAAGCCCAAGGTCCTTTGCCAACCTGGATCTGCATCCAGCACTGCAAGTTGTCTCCCAAGAAGTTGGCAGTGACAGCGTGTAACATGTCAACCTGGAATGGTCTGAAGGTGACAGCCTTCTCATAGAAATCGTACCAGGTACATCTTAACTTCCTGGCCTGGTCCCAAACTTCCTGAACATACGGGTCATACTGGACGATAATCGTATTTTCAACATAGCTTCCAGAAGGTGTCTGCGCTCCATAAGTAGCAACGTTATGATTCGCTGAAGAGCTCATGCCACAGGAATTCAAGAAAATTTCAAAAGTCGCGCTCAGGTGGCCAGTTCCAGGTTTCAGATGGACGCAATGCGAGTCCGAGTAGAATCCCTTACTGAAGATCATGCCGTAGAATGGTCGGTCGAACTCGATGTTGACTCGCATGTGAGTTTTTTCACATTGCACCTGCAAGTGTTTGATCTGCGGGGTATCGGGCGTCGCAAGTGGCCAGTTTTCTTCTGCCCCGTGAGTCGCTGGGGGTCCATATTGCGCCTGCGGGCCGAAGACCGCTCGGTGCTCTAGTGGCAAGGCACTGCTGTCGACCAGGGGCGCCTCGCTTCTGGTTCCCTGAAACTAATTGGATCTCACGTTATTAGACAGCCCAATAAAACGATACATTTTAATAAACGTTATCGAGCAAAACTTTCATAAGGCTTTAAAACTTTTATATTGAGCAACATTTTCCAACAGTAATTGCCCGGCCAAGTTCCGACATCGCCACTCGACAAATAAAACCCACCACCTTTAAAGATATAACTTTCAAATTTCTTTTATTTGCCCCTCCGGGCTATCCTAGGATAATGACGTTTATTTATAACCAGTTTAAGAAGCTCGCGAGGTCGGTTAATTTGTAATTATCAATTTTGTCTGCCGTCTGCCTTTCTGTCTTCTTCTTTCTGGGGTATCTTTGTCATTGCGAATTGTCGAATTAACGTTTGTAATTTAAATGAGATGGTTTTAGCAGGCGAGAGAAAAATTAATGCAATTAAAGTGTGATAAGAAAGTACCGTTGCAATTGCGCGGATGGCCTTGCAACAATATCAATTTCGTGTTAGATTGAGAGACGCTCTTTCCGGATTATGCCGAATGAATCCCGAACAAGACGGCTTGGTTGTTTCTTGTTTTTTTTAGCAGACCGCAAAACCGCAGAACGGTGAATTTCGGATTCCGCTTGTGTTTAGTCCAGACGAGTCCGACAGAATGTCAATTGCACGACATACATAGATTTCGTTTTACTCCGGGTTTGTTGGACCAATACGGATTTACTTTCGACCTTGGAAATTGAGTTCTCTGTCTTCTTTTTTTTTCATTACTTAGAAAAGTATTTTCCTCATGAGAAAAGTAAGTAGTTTTTAGACTCAAATTTGCTAGTTTATAACTCAATGTTGGTTTCCATGTCGAAAATAACAAAATTGGGAAATTTGACATGGAAACATACCTGAATATCGATTTCATAAAACATAAACGAAACTTTGAAAACTTGTAGTTAGTCTAGTAAAAGCTCTTAACGTCGTGAAGACAATGGAATTTATAGAAATTTCTCAAATTGTTAAAGGGTGTCGAAATGAGATATATTTAGAATGGTACTATTTTCAAATAATTTTATCGCTGTGAACATAATGATATTGTTTAGTGCTGAATGTTATCATGCCCCGTTTTAACGAGGAGCATACCCGTTCGAAGCAGACTGCAAGTGACTTATCGAAAGTTTAAATTGACACTTTGAGCACATCTCGGATTTCGATTGGAATAACTCTAAGATGCCGAACAAATGCGATCGGAACGCTCAGCAACTATGATTAAATTTCCAAGGGGATCTTAAAGCCAACTATCGTTACATATTTGAAAGCAATTTTTTTGTATCGAGACCTAAATATTCAAAATTCACTGGCTCGGTGTGAGTATTCATTCGTCGCAGCTAATTTTCGTCAGAAATGGGGCAGCGCACTTTCTACATAATAGCGCACTACGCGAAACCGAAAAAAGAAAGGTACAAAAAAAAATGGATGGAGCCAAAGTAAATAACAGATTGCCGCGCGCAATAATTTCATCATACGGCCGACGTCTTATTTCTTTTTATTCGGCCGGTTTTATTCGCTGGCAAAACGAACGGCATGAGAAAGTTTTGGCCCATGTATTATGGATGCAACGGTCGATCACGTAGCTGACTGAATTTCTTTAATTGGATCGCAGTTAAATCCTAATATTCGTATCGTTTTTGTCGGAATCCTACTTTTGAAAAAGGCAGACAACCAGACTGAGTACAGTTAACTTTGAGTTCATCCTTTGCAATGGGATGAAGCTTGAGTGTGTCAAGAAGAAAAGAACCTCATTCAATATCGCCCGTGGCAATTTTACATTCCGGCTTGCATGAATGAAAACAAACATGCTTCCTTAGTAGAATGAATCATATTAACAATTTCTAATCATAAAGAGTAATTATGAATTTTTAATTCCGAATAAGAAAGTCCCATTCATCAAAAAATTAAAAAAAAATTATCAAGAAAAAAATTAAACAATAACAATAAAACTGTCTTCACTGGGACTCAAACTTAGAACTTGAAACTTTTTTACTTTGGACTACTAGAATTGTTTTTTAAGTTTGACTCGAGTATATTATTTCTAAATTAATAGTATGTGATCTTTCGCGGAGAAGTCTGAGTCTGTACCCCACCTTTTATCTACTTTAAACGCATCTAATTCAGACTTCTCACTTTTTAACATATCGGGTCCGACTACTTTCTCATTATCTCAATTTCAGAGAGATTTCACTGGCTGTATTGTTAGGTCAAGCGCTTGTTTACGGATATGCCTGCGATGCGTAATTTTCAGCGGCAAAATAGCGAAACGGATAATAACACACATTTGCTCCGAATTAATTAAGCCTCCGCGGGAAAATCGGCGGATCATTTCGTGTCTCTGATTTCACGCTATATTCAAAACGGTATTAAATAAACTGGGCCACGGTCTGTAAAAAGTGAAAACTCGTTTTTCATACGCGTTGCACAAACGAGTTTCAATTATCACAACTTTTCGAACATTTCTGTCCCCGATATCAAAAACATCTCAGAAACGAAAGAAAAAGAAGCTCGTTCGATTTTAAATAAGACGTAAACTGTCTGATTCTCGTTTAATGACCAATTAAACTTTTCACGGTTCCGACAATTTGCAAGTTCTTGATCGTAAAAACGGCATTCGCTTTGCAATGCCAAAAACCGTTTTGAAGCAATCAGGAAATAAAATGCGACGGAAGAAAAAAGGCCAAATGAATAGCGTTTAATTTAGTACAACAAATACTGTTGATAAAAATTTGCAACGATAACAAAAAATTCTCCAATAAAAAAGTTACAACAAAATTTTCGAAGTAAGTTTACATTATCAATTTTCTAAAAATTAAAAAAGCTTAGCATAAATATAATTATTGTCAATAACTATAATTGTAGCATATTTATAAGAACAGCAAAAACTTGATACGATAAATGATAAATTTCATTCAGAAATTTTGTCAATAAATGAATGATGTAGTGACACGCGAGGGCATTCCAGCCTCAAGTGCACAACCGGTGCAAGTCAATTTTTCTTTTTTTAATTCGGAACGAGCGAGTCTAACAAGGCTGCAGTTATGTTCGCCAATAATCACCGATAAGAAACAGGAAACCTCACTGATACGGCGTATGATCGGGTGCTTTATCGTCAACAATAATTCTCGCAAGTCAAACGAGACACAACTTTTTCTATCTTTTTGTAGAAAAATTGAACGCGAGATTAGGAGATGTAATACGCGCGGTTATGCAACGGTAACGCGGCGGCTATCGGGGTAACTATCGAGGACGAGAATGCCATTCAGCGTTGTTATTGCTCAACCAAAACAAATTTTACTTGACAATAATTCGCTGAAGTCGGGCTGAATTTTCACTTTTCTATTGTTGTCTCGGAGTTAACCATCCGTCCGCGGACTTTCGCCATTTTCGAAGACAGCCATCGTTCATAATCCGCCGCTTGCAATTAAGAAAATTACCTGTCCGTTACTCCGTTTTCAATTTCGTTTTATTAAATCATCCCGTTCAGATAATCCTATTGCAATAACCTTTTCTTTCCATTCAAACATTATTTCTTACTTAATCAATGAAAAAAAAAAATTTAAGGAAAAATTTCTTTGTTGAGATCGGAACACCTGCCTCAAACAATGAATTAAACGAAAATTGTTAATCAAAATATAACTTTTTTTAAAAACATGGACAAAATTTCGATTGGGATTCGAACACCCGTCCTTCTGAATTTGAGAAAGTAAAAGCTTAAATGAAAGAACTACAAATTCTTGGTACGTTTTTTTGAATTCCTGGAGAATTGAAAGATTATCAGTCATTAATCAAAATGTGCGCAAAAACTGGAACAGAATGGTTTTTGAGTGTGATGATGACGAGGATTTGAATAATGGGAAGAAAGTCGAAGGGCGCCCAAGGCAACGAAGGGTGTCTCACGAAAGCCGGTCTGTTCATTGGGCCTGACCCGTTTCGCGTGCGTTTAGAAAGCCAAGCCCGGTCGCAGGTCCTCGACGATCTCGTCGCCGACGAGCGATCTCATACAAAGAGAAAACTCGCGACGATATCGCGACGCTATATACGGTTCGAAAAAGTGGAACGGATCCACGCAAATATTTGCTCTCGACCGGTGCATACGCGTCGACAACGGCGTCCCCCCGCGTCCACAGAGTGTTCCATTAGCACTTTACCAGCGCAGACACCGTTTGACAGCCACAAATTTATTGCTCTTCCATTAGAAACAATCATTCAAACTCGAATTTGCTGCAATTTGCAACACCTTTTTAAACATTTTTCTCTGTACTAAATATTCAGTAGGACAGGAGTTCGAATCCCAGCAAATTTTTTGTTTTTAATTTGTATAAGCAAGTTTTTTCATATTTAAACTATTTTACTTCGACTGTGTTTGGGGACGAGTGTTCAAATCTTGATGAATTTGGTTTTTTTTCAATGTTTTAGTAATTGGGAATTAGCTTTAAATTGACAATTGGTGTTAAACATTGATCAAGAAGTTAGCATAGGTAGCAGTTTAAACGAAATCATTTCTGGTCAAACAATTTCTTCACACCCGGTGAATGGAGTATCCAAACAAATTTGTCTCCCAGATTTCAGATAACTTGTTCAAACACGAGTTTATCTAGCTGCGAGCAAACACGATGGAAAAGATTGTAGCTGCGTAACACAGTCGAACTCACTAAGCACCAATATTCTTATCGACGTCGGCGCCATTGTAAGTTGTTTGGTCGGATAATATTTGCCTTCCGATTCCCAAACGGGAATCGAAAAGATTTTTTCACGCGAAAAATCACAGGAAACATTAGGGTCCGATGGACGAAACCAATCAATTCAAATAACTGTCAAATTTTGCAAAAAACCCGAAAAAAATAAAAAGAAACAATAACAAAACTTAGAAAAGAAAGAAACATTAGAAATGTAGTTTTATAAGTAAAACGTCATTAGTTTGATGCGGATTTCTGTGCCGTCGTCTAGATTTTTCATGTAACAATAGATTATAATTAAAGAGATAAGTCAGCAGGCAAGTGCGGAACAAATGAAACACGCCGAGCATTTTCCAGAACTAATTAAATGAAAATCAAGCGATCAGCATGGAAACCAACGTCTACGTGAGAATGAGGCTGCGTCTTCGGACCGCGTGTGTGAACGAGCCTGCAAATTTTTTAATTGCGATGGAAACGCATTAGTGCGAACAAACGTAGTAGCTCGGTGAAACAAAAAAAAAGAACATAGGACGACAATTCGTCGCTGTCGTTCAGATTGTCTCTCCCCTGACACGTGGCATTTCGTCGCCTTATTTCGTAATTAAAAAAGTTTCAACCCCCGTGGTGTTTTGCGATTTATGAAAGAGCTTGTAAATTCATCACTTTTACTTTCAGCTCGAGATTAAATTTAATTACGTTTAAGTACAGATTATTACTCTACGAAAAACGAAACGCGAGATTAAAAAAGTGAAGCAAAAAATTACTGTTAACTTGTAATTTACCTTTTTCTGCATTCGAACGGAAGAAAAAATGCTAAACTCGATCGAAAAGTAAATTTCATTGTTGGAAGAACTGTCAGACTGGGTGTACGGTAAATAAATAGTTCGAACCGGTTTCGCAGTTGAGCAATGCTGGAAACGCGTTAATGAATTTGTTTTTCGCTAATTCGAATGAATGAAAAAAAAGTTGTTAACGAAAAAGCGTGCGGATAAACACGAGATCGCATAAAATATCAATCGGCACAAAACTGGAACGTTGGTACCGTATGCCTTATTCAGAACGTAAAGCGACAAAGTTGCACGATTGCTCGCTGATTAATGGAACGTCATTATCTCGCGAGCTAATTTGCAATTCGTTTCAACTTGTCGTCCGCGTTTATTTCGAGGATACAATTTTTCGATTAGACTGCTGTAACGAAATATAAATTGTCTCCTTCTATCACGGCGAAGTTACTGGAGTTTATAATCCGATAGAGATAAAACGCTCCGAACGTGTCATGTAATTGGCCGAGTCAGTTACTAATTTGCCTAAACGACTGTCTCATTAACCAGGCTAAATCAATTTAAAGGCCAATTCGACAGACGAAACTCGTTCCACGCTGCATTTCAAGCGAGCCCCGCGACACGATCTTGAATTACACCGACGGCTAAGCGAAATTAGAAATGAAAAGCTGCGGTCGTCCGCAGGATTATGAGTTAGGGGCGTGAACGTAATGTAGTGACAATTTTAACGATGCTCCAACCGACAAATACTTTCTCGACCGTTTTTTCTCCTACGCCATTACATAACGAATTCCAAACCTTGTTTTTCAGGTGGAAAAATGGTTTTCAATAATAAATCACCAGGTAGAAAAACCAAAAAAAAAACAAACTTGTAAAAATTGTTCCGTTTTTACTTGTAGTTTCTTTTGTTCGAAAGGATTTAGACAAATAAGATTGTAAACTTGTTTTTTTAACAGGCGTCATCTTCAAAGGTCAACGAACAAGTGTTTTTGAAGGCCGAAACAACTTTCACGTGGAAAACGATCCTTAGCTCCTAAAAGTTTTTCCCAGCTGGGCGAATGAGATTCGTAACACTTTCCATTTCCTACCCGCTGGAGGAAAATGATTACATGAAAGGGAACCCCGAAAGTGGTATAAATGTCTGTTGTCGTTAGTCATAAAAATGAAAAAAAAATACTCAGAGTATTACAGCTTTTACTAACTGAGAACAAAACAATTTTTTTATTAAATTACACCGATTTTACTTTAGTACAAATTTTCATTTTTCGTTTATTGTTGAGTTTTACTTTTTTTCCTTTGATCGGTGGCTTTTCAACTGTTCCTAATCCGGGGTTTAATAGTGGAAATTTGGTTGAAAAAGAATTTCAAATTTTGGTTCACCCGAAAGTTTTTCTTTCCAAAACACTCCAATTGAAGACTTTTCGAACGATTTTCATTCGAGTTACGTGACTTAGAAAGAACACTGTGCTAAAAAATTATTAAAATTAAAATGGTGTTTCTAATTGAAAAGGCTAGAAAAAAAGATGAAAAAAGTGAGTCGTTACTGTGTGAAATACGGTAAAGCGAGTACGAATCTGGAAGCAAAAGAACGGGGCATGCTACACGTTTAGTCAATGACATGAGGTAAGACGAGACGGCGTTTCTCGGGAAAGAAAGCCGCTGCGAAAAGAAAGAAGTTGATCCAAGCCGGCCGGCCGTGCGTAGTGCGTGCTCTGGAAAGTCTGTGGATGCCGGAAAGAGGGGCACCGCGTCCGGCGCGATGACCTACTATCAAGCTCCGCGTCGGGTCCGACGACGCACACGCCAACGCGACCACATAAATCACCCAATCGAACGTCTATGGTGCGACTATACATATCCTTTCTCGGACTTAATCATAACCTGTTGGCTCGTCTTCTTATCGGAACAAAAATTTTAACTGAAGATTCACTTTTCAGTGATCGTTTTTTATTCGGATTTATTAGCCTATCGAAATGTCTGGTTTGGGATGAAATTTGAGAAGTTCGAGGAGAAATAAAAGTTGTTCATTGTCGGTTTTTGCAAATTTTGCGGGCGAAATTAATTTGAACCGCTTGGTTCCACCTTCTGTGAAGGAAAATTAGAGCGTGACGTTTTTCGGTGGTTCGTAAATCGAGAGGGAGCAGTTTTAAGGAAGTGAATGTACGACACAATTTTTTCGTCCGAACAACGCATGCCCGGAATCCTGTTGATACAGACGGTTAACTTTTGCGCTACTAAATGACCATGCAGTTAATTTAAAATTTTTAATGAACATTTTACAGACTGAAATTTCATTTCTTTTTTCTTCCTTTCTTTCATTTTTCTGCACAAAGAACAATTTTTTTCTGAAATCATCTTGATTAACAATTATTCCAACTGAATTATTCGATCAGATTAAAATTTGTACGAAATTTAACCTCGTTTGTTTCTGAATTGTGTTGGTTTTAACTCGACTTGAAGTTGAGACCAAATTACAATGTTGATAGGTTGAAATTTGAGCCACACAAAGTTGAAAATTAATTTGAAATGATTTTTCAGTACTGACAGAAACGTTCGTGCCTCAAATTACTTAATTTCAACATCATTTTCAGCGACTATTAATCACGCGCTGGGCAAAAGTTGACCCATCAAGTATCGCAACCGCGCTCAAAATTTTTGGACGTACGTTCATGGAGCGTCATGTTCGTGCCCGGAGGCAGTTCGCTTACTTAATTAACGGTTCGACGATTGAGAGGGTCATTTTTGCAGTACGTTCCGCGGCTCTTGAAATATCCAAGCCAATTTCAGCTGCGTTTTACTGTTATCCTTGAAAAAATAACGAGAAAAAGTGCACTAATTCTTCGCACCAATATTTATCTGTCAAACAATCATGTCCAATGAAATTATCAATTTTGTGTCAGATATATTTTTATTTAAAATAGATTCAGATTGATTTTTTATTGATTCGCAAGTTTGAGAGAAGATTTTAAAGTGACAACTTTTTTCGACTTTTCCAGTTTAGTTTTTCGACGATGAAGGATAATAATTTAACTTCGTAAACATTTACGAACAGAATACGTTTAGGGTAGTGCGCAGCTTGTCACACGCGTTTTAACCGAGCAACTTTTTTGTATTTTCCTCTATAACGGACCGTACGTAACGGAGCAGTAGAAGTTTTCCTAAAAGCAGTCAACGCAAGATAAGTCAAAAGTTCATTGTTTGATATTTCCAGACAAAACTTTCCTTATGTCATTAACTATGCAAACGCATGCATATTTCCCTCGAAACAAATCAAGTTTGTATTCAAAATTACCAAACTTGTAGAATTGACATATCTTCAAAATGATTTGAGATTTATTTGATTTCATGAGAAAGTTTTTTTTTCTCTCCGGATGTTAATTAGTGACACTATGGACAAGTCGAGCTTTGATATGTAAATCTAAGATTGTCAAATGACTTCGAATGAATCGTTCCCGGAAACTCGAGTGAAAATGGGAAAATTAAAAAATTCCGGCCAAATAAAATTTCTTATTATAATTTGAGTGAACAACGCCATGCACTCATCTTTACATGCACTTTCTTTTCGAGGATCTCGTTCATGAAGATTGAATTTACAGATACACACTCGCTACAATTTCTGATCGTATCGGTCAAAGACTTAATTACATTGAAAATTGAACATTACGTCGATTAAAATTTTCGTTTCATCCGGTTGTTAATAAGCACAATTGGCTTTTTTCTTAATGTCTCTGACGGACATTTTTTCGTTCGAAATCATACAGATTAGGAAAACAAAAATCAGACATCAAAAACTCACATTCACATTGAAAAATTGAGAAATTTTTCTTTAGACAATGTTTCAAATTTTTTGTTGTTGCAAAATTTAGTACAAAAATAGTATACTCACAACTAGAAAAAATGGTAATAAGAGTGACAACGCTGTCCTCCGTATACTCCGCCTCGTCCTCTCCATCTTCTTGTGTTCAAGAGCTCTCTGCAATTAAGACAGAAAACAATCGTAAGTCGTCGTTATCGAATCCAGACTGCGATAGGTAGGACGTACGAGCCAACAAGTTTTCCACCTGCTGAACGACCGAGCATCCACAAACACCAATTTCCAATACCAAACACAACCCCAGCTCGCTTCAAACTTCAGCCAAAAATTGCTCCCAAAGTTACCATCCAACCCGCACCATTTTTCAAAATCCTTCTTCCCCGAGTCACAAAAAATGCTTCCACTTTTTTTCACCTGTCTTTAACCCCTCCGATCCACGTCCATAAATCCGTGCAGTTCGCGAGAACCGGATCTTCAATTTTCGAATTTACAAAATGTTAAAAAAAATTTGGACAACCACTTTTCGACATTGGGACCGTGCGCGTAAGTCGGCTACCACACTTGGGCCCAGAGTGGCACTGAGCTGGCCGTCGACGACTGACTGAAAGAGGTATTGGTAGCTGTCTCAGCTGCAAGCCACGTCCCAGTGACCTACTGACGGTGTCGACGGTCTAACCCGCTTCCCCACCAGGGACCAGCGGGCCCCAACCCCCTCCCCTCGCTGTCTCGCCCCGGCACAGGTGAAAGACTCGCGCGTTCAGACCCACCGAATATCGTAGCGAGTTTCCAAGATAAAAAGAGATCACTGGTGAGAGGCATTCATTCTCTTCCGAGGGGCCCAATCGCCGCTCAAATAGTCGCCCCAACGAAAGTCCCCCGAGTCGGACCCTTTTTAGGCACATCCGCAACTCCGATAATTTCATTATTACGACAGTCCGATCGACTAATTAAACGTAACGAGACAGTGTTTGCTTTCGAGAGTGTTCTTAATTTGACACATGACTCGTTTATCGCGTTTTGCAATTTATGAGTTCATTTTTCCGGATTTCACCCTTTTTGTTTAGAATTCGCAATTTATATATAGCATTATATATTTTTTATAACTGTTTTATATATAAGTTTATACATAAATTCATAGATGAAAACATAGGTTTATATATGAGTCCATATATGAACCAGATACAAGTTTATACATGACTCATATATGAGTTCATGTATGGCTTCATATATAATTCCATATACGATTTCTAGTACAAATTTATACATGAATTATATATGACTTATATATGGCTACGACAATTATTTTTAATACAAAAAACAAACATATTTAACAACAATTTTCTACCTTCACAAAATTTGATATAATTTACAAAAGTGTATAACCTCGAAAATTGTTTATCTCACGCGATACTTTCTCCGATACAACGAAATTGAGACGGGGTCAAAATTCGAAAAAAAGATGGGCTTCGATGTTTTCAGTGGGACAAATTGGCCATTTGTACACGAAATAATGAGTACCATCGACCTCGCAGTCACCCGTCCTACTAAACAAAATGTATTCATTGGTCTCGTAAAACGGACATTGTTATTCTCAGTCTGTCGATCTAGCCGCACGCCGATTGTTTTATTTCTCCATCCGCCGTGGAGTTTGATCCGCGCGGACCCTCGGCGGAGCAGTGAAAGTGCCCCGACCGAAACTAGAACGATCGGATTTTTCGTATCCGCTCCGGTGTCTTTTTGCCCGGCGTTGCGAAGACGCCTCGATCGGGCGCATTGTTGTTTCGCGTTCACGAAGAAAGCGATTTGCATAACTGCGGAGATAAGGGCCGAGTCGAACCGGAAGATTGCGTCGCGCTACACTGACCCACATAACGCGCCTGCATGCCGCACCGCGAGGCAAACTGCAAATTGCCCGAGTCAAAGGTACGAAGACCCCGAGAGATAATTCGTGAAAGCGCGAGTGAACATATTTCGCGTCCTTTTTCTTCCTTTATTTCGCACTTCGAGGTACATTAATGTCAGGATGAATTATGAAGAAAAAAGGAACATCTCTTTTGTTGTTCTCCAAAGTTGAATGGGATTTAGTCATACTTTCTGTATTGGATTTTTGAATGGTTTGGTTTTTTTTTATTTCGTTTTTTGAATTTTTCTAGGTTTCTGTTCGGGTGGTGTTTTGTGAGAAGAACGGTTGAGGGTCACTCGATAAATTCTAACCGATAGAGGCGGATGGAAAACGAGCCCGCAGGCCGAACTGGTCCAAACGTCGAAAACCCTTTAAAATCTCAGTTACATAATTTATCGTTAACTTTTATCGGCCGTAAATCGTCTGACTTGGTATTTTTTTCACGTGAGTTATGCCGTATAAATGTCCTCGTGAATCTTTAAAAAAAAGTACTTTGCAAATTTCTTTCTAACGGTTTTTACCAAAAAAACAAAACATAAAAACTGACTTCTTTTGAGATTCTTCAGTTCATGTCTTTTTCAGAAGTCAAGTTTGAAGAGAAGATGAAAAGTACTTTTTCGAAAAATTGGACAAAAAAATTTGATTGTACGTAATCGGATAGAAGGAGGACTTATTATGTGAAAGCGGCCCCAAAAATGAAAATCCCCGTCACGATGCAATAGCCGCGTGGACATTAGACGCGGAAGCGCGTCATTCTAGAATTTTGTTCCCGCAACCCAAATCGACTACTCGCGCATACGCGAGAGCACTTTCGAAAAGATCGCCTACTTGCACGCGGATCTACCTGCAGCTTGACGCGCGTTCTCTCAACAGCTTCTACACTAATGTTACACACACTAACTAAACTCGCGGTGCAATTTGCATGCGTGACTTTTCTCGCCAGATCGTCTTGACTGAGATACCAATCGAGCTCATTTATTTCCAAGGTCCGACTTGGGGGTCAAGTCGAGCTCCACGTGCACGCTAGCTCGAAATTCTTTTCTCCCTCATTTATATTTCCTGACGAAACAGAAAGTTTCACCTCAAATTCCTGTTTTTTCTCAGTTGATGAGTATTTTTTTCTTTCAAACGAGAAGAAAATGATTGCTTGATTGGTTTTTCGAAAGTGAAACTTCGGGAGAAAAAAATGGTTCGGCTTATTGAATAGAGATTACAGGAACATCACAGCGGATGAACTCAATTATGTGCTCCAAGTTGGTTCATTAATTACAATCCTTTTCTGTGGGTTCACATTATTTTGTTCGGCGGTCAATGGGAAAATTAAATATCGTGCACATAAATCACGTTTTCGTTATCATTAAAAACCATTAGGATCGGTAATCTGGGACGTGCGATCGAAATGCGATCGTGAAAACTGCGAATGTAACAGTCCGAGTTGTACGAAAGTGTTGAACGCGAGGATGAAAAACGGTCGCGTAATTATCGACGGTTTTGCAATAATCAAAGGCTTCGGAATCGGAGTTGAGAATCGGTGTTTCAGGCGTGGAAACGGCCAGGAAACAAGGTCAGTATAGCACTGGATGTGCGATGATTTGCGACGATGTGTCAGTGCTTTTTGAGAATGTTTGGCGACGGCATCGAGTTTTGAGTTGACTGACGAGTCTAGAAAGTCATTGTACCGATGAGTCTGCGGTACACTTAAGCTCAAACACATGCTCCTATTGGAATCTGATTATGGCTTCATCAATTTTCTGTAAATTAGCGTGGAGAAAGTCAGCTGCGCAAAACTTTGCACTTTTCGTTCCACTTAGCGTCTGTTTCGATTGCCAGCGACAATTTAGCATTGCTAATTGCTCGATTGTATGTAAAACTGATTAATTCATCGGTCGCTCGGTTTATCGGCCTTTTCACACAGCTATTAAGATTCTTTTAAGTTGAACGATCCCGAAGAATCTCTTTGATCAGTTTTTTTCCTGTTAGTTTCACTTTATTTTAAACAAATTAAAAAAAATTTAATTTTTTAAGTTGTGTTTTTTCTTGCAGTTACGGTGAAGTAATGGCCAATGAGTTGACTGACGTTGGAAACACTGAAAAAAAGGGTAAGTCGCGACAAGAATTCGCAGCCGACAAAAAGAAAAGCGATAAGAAAATAGAGCAAAAAAATGAAAGAGGCGATGAAACGTGTACGCGCGCGAAATTGTGCAACGAAAACTTCTCTATTATGCACTGTCGGCTATTGTTATTTCAGGCTCGCCAAGTTGCGTGGTGGAACATTGTACGAAATGTATGGAAAAGTTGACGCCAAACGTGAACGTGACGATAAGTTGAACTTGTTTCAAATCCCGCGAAATTTCGTTTTCTCAAAATTATCGGTTTCTCCCGTTTATTTTAGTGTCTTCATGAAAATATTTTTAATTAAAAATATTTTTGCAAACACTTTTGTTTTTAAAGTTTTTTTTTAGTACATCATCACGTTAATTTCCTTTGACATATAACTACTCAAGTGGCAATAAATTTGTCTGTTGTTTCATGTTCGTTTGACTAGTCACTTTTTTAATTTGCATTTTTGTTCAATAAAAAACACTCTAAAAATGAAGTCAATTTTGTTTCCATTTCGTATTAATTTTTTTGTTGAAATGGTTCGATTGTTTCTGGTTTAAAACGCTAGAAAATAGGTGCAAAAAAAGGAGCAAGTGAAGAGCGATATGTGGCAGTGGAGCACGTGACTCAGTTGGCCAATAAGGCAATTTGTAGCGCGACAGAAGCTGTCACTGAATGCACGTTCTAAATACGAATGGTTACGCGCGATAAGCAATAATTTCCTCCTGGCAATTGATACTTTTACAAATACCACCTAAGGAGGGATTTAAGAAAAACATAGCCAACTATGACAATGCCGAACGCTTTATTATACTGACTTACTAATCTCGATGGGAAGGCCATATGATACACCACGAGGGAGAGATGCAACCTGCGCCACATGCCACAAACGCCATTAACGCTTTCTCCTTATCTACTCTCCTTCATTATCATCTTATCTCTTGTTATACATCTGAATTATCAAGTCATGTTATTTTATTAACTCAAAATTAACTCCACAAACTACAAATTTATTTTTTCAATTCTTTTTTCGCAATCTAAAAACAATTTTTTTTCAGTTTTAGAAAATCTATGCAAAGTCAAATTGAAATAAGAATGTGAAAGAAAACGAAATTCTGCTTTCGAAAAGCTTAAATACAATCATCAAAGAGAAGAACTTGTTGATCCTAATCGGGTTAATTTGCACGGAGATTTTACAGTCGTAAACAAATGGACGGGGCAAAGCTGGTATTTACGACGTAAACTACGTTGTTGTCACACTTGAGGGTTCGATCGGCCTGGAACATTGTGTTTATACGATCCATAACTTGGCTTTTTATCGGGAAAGTAGGATTCAAAGATGTGCTCGCCTCTCGAATCGGCGCCTTGAGCCAAAACCGTCGATTAGGCTCTGCTTTCATCGTGAGGCTTCGGTTTTGTTTCTTCATCGCATGCTCTCGCTTATCATCCTGTCAATTTGTGTGTTTGTAATTAGTTGTAAATTTGTCCCGGGTCGTGAAAAATCGGCTATTCGGAGCAACTCGATCTCGCACCATTAATGCGACTCGGCCATTTATCTGATTCACGTCAGAATGTAACAGTTGTAGGTTGCAAGGTGTACGAACGTGATGAGCACAATTTTCAGTCCAATTTCTGCGCCTTGCTTCCAGTCGTAAATTTTGTTTTATCGAATTATCCTAACTGAGGCTCTGCAACCTTGCGGGAAAAAATCAAGAGGTGAAAAAAATGGGTTAAACTCGCTGATTCGAAGCGCAGATCGGTTTCGGTTGTGCACGGTCGGAAAGTTTACACGGAAACCGGCGAGTATCAGATGGCTGTTTCCGCGGGCTTTGCGTGCTGCACATGCATATTGTTTTGGGCCACGTTATAATATAAGTGACTGTCGCCTCTCCCCCAACTATAAAGTGTCTGACAGGTGCAGTGTGACGTAACGAAGTACCGTTAGCTTCTTGCCATCGGGCACCTGGAGAAGCTCCAAAAGAGCATGTGACCGGACACATGCACAGCTAAATACATTTTTTGGCAGAATGCGAAAGTGAAGAACCAAAAGTTCGGGACGTAAATTCATCAAAATGACATTTTTAATTAACCCTTTTTTGATTAATTACAGATTATTAAGTTTTTAAAAAATTAAGAAAACTTGGCATCATTTTTTAACCCTTCTGAATCTCTCAACGACATTATGGAGTTAATTTTTTTTATTTCACAAATTGAACGATTATGTACTTTTTCTGTTTAACCCATTTAACCCCTTTGTATTGAAACTTATCAACAAAGAGTTGAAAAATTGTAATCGGTTTTTTATAGTGTTATTAAATTTCAAAAGTGCAAGAGTTTGTTTTGACACAAAACACGTAAACACTGATGGAAATTCATGATTCATTGTTACAAATTGCAGTTTGGCGTTGGGTTAATTGTCGATGATCATTTCTTCGGCCACTAACAGAAACACTTAATTAGGGCCGACATAAGCGAACAAAAATCCGCTTCAATTTCACCTTGCTTATCGGTTACAACCGGAACCGCGCATTTCTCTACCTAATTGACCACCTTTGATGCGTGCCTCGTAACAAAACGGCAGGCCTTTTTTTCCATCTCTTTTTCTTTCCTTCTTTCCTTGACTTTGATAGACGAATTCCGCGATCGTACACGCTCGAGTATCGTGGGCATTAAACACTTAATAAGATATCATTTCCGCGATTTGCTCTTAATTGCCGTCATCGTGCTCGAACTTTCTCGTATTAGAATTCGCACCATTAGGGAGGAAGCCGACAATAAGCATAATACGATGCGGGACACAGCGTTACGCGCAATTTCGTATGGTTTTTTTTCTCTCTCCTTCTTTTTCGCTACTGATAAACGCAAGTGTTATGTTCGACTCACGCAAAGTCAGTCACACGAGTGACACACTTGATTAGAAAAATGTAATCAGTGACTTAGTGATAAGGACAAATTAAGGACAACCTGACTTTTGTCCGATTGTTTTGCCTGCAATCAAACAAATTGTTGTCACAAAATTTTCCACTCGCAATTATTTCGATCCGAATTTTTTTATTTTGTTTTTTGTTTATTGTGTGTTTGATTTTTTTTGTTGGTTTTGGTTTGTGTTGATTTAAGGATTTGAAATTTAAGAAATGATAAAAAAAATGAAGGAATGATTTTTTTTTAAATTGACTATAATTGGGTTCTGATCAGATGATAAGTTGTGAATTGCGAACGAAGATCTCTTATTAAGGCGGAATTTAATGACGGAGATGAGACGAGTCGTTAATTATACAATTCATTATCGAACGGTACGCAATCTTGCGGAAGTCGCCGGCTCTGTTATCCTTTTTTCGATTCCGTGCAGAAAGCGCGAAATTGAGGCGCTGCGTCGCATCCCAGAAAATTGGCCCCGGCGACGACGTTGAAACTTTCACAAAACTGGCCGTCGCGCTCGGTGAATCCCATATGACGCGGGAACCCACCATTTTTTCGTTCATTCAAACATAAATTCTTCACGAAAAAACCTTCAACACTCCAATTTTCCAACCCACCGCAATTATTTCAAATTTACCGCAATCACTCTTATTTACCGCAATTTCTTTAACAGTTTCAAACGATGTTAGATTTTTATTTAATCGTGACAGATATCGAACTAAAATTTGCAATTACGAGTGGATTGAAAAACAGGAAGAAAAAATTGAAAGAAACGATTGAGATGAAAAATCGAAGCATTGTGTTGTCGAGATATGGTACAGTTGCTGTCAATTCAGTCGGATGAATAATGGCGGATAATTGAAGCTGCAAATAAGCCGTTCGCCAATGGGCCACTCCCTGGTTCTTTCGAAATTTGCATTTTTCGTTAGCGAGTTGAGTTGTCAATAATTTATGACCACGAAATACATCCAGCCTCGCACTCTGCCAGGACCCATAACGCGCACAAAACTCGACACGTTTCTTCGATTCATCATCGGCCTACTAATTGCCGCAATCATTTAATTTAGACGAAAGAGAGAACTCGCAAACATTTTTCTGACGATAAATTGATAAGAATTGGGTTAACGACGTGATGTTTATTCAGTAGTTCGTAAATTACCGAAGTCAATATAAATGCCAATCCACAAATACAGTAAGAAACTAAAATCAACGAAAAAAAGTACACCGTGGCGTTGAAAAAGAAATTTCATTCGATTTTCAATGTTCGGTGTGTGGCAGGTGTGCGACATCGGTTTAGATTCATAAATGGACGCGTCGCGAGGTGGGAAACGAGACGAATGAAGTCGACGTTCATCTTCGTCGCGCTCTTCCGGTTCGCCGAGACGCGCAACCCATCTATCTCGCTCCACATGCGGCCTTATTCCCCGGCACGGCGGTCGGAGAAGGAAGGACACCGCGAAGAGAGACGCGAACAAGTTGACACACTGACTCGCTATCCCACATACCCTTTTACCTTTTCGACAGCAGACGCAAGATGAGAAACGCGCGTTTTACATCTAATAACCCCTTATATAACACTCAGCTCATGCAGATGAACATCAATTTCCCCATCTTGTATTCCTTTCATTTTTATGCATTTTAACTTCGCAAACAAAACGAAACACTCCTTTCATGCATCCATATATTATCCCATATATAATCCTATATATAATCCTTCTTCGAGTTTGTAAGTAATAATATGCAGAATTTCAAGTTTTATAAGTTGGGTTAAATATAATGTCATATATACAGTCATATATGACCTCAGATATGGAACCATATATGGATCTATGTATGAAACTATTTATAAAATCAAGAATGAATCTGAAGATAATTCTTTATATAAAATTGAATATTACATCATATAAGGAATTATATATGGACGTATCAGAAAATTTTAGCTGATATTTAGAGTTTGATAAATCAAAATAGAAATTGTCGACCGACTGTGCAAAATGTTCCGAAGCGTCCGATGATTATATTCATTAGTGGGATGACGTATCGAAGGAGAATTATAGCGTAATACTTTCTGCAATCGCATTGTGTGATTTGCGATGATGATTGTTTACGAGGATAATCATATTAATGCTTTCCGCGTGTGGATTGCTGGTTTTATCGTAATATATTGTGACTTGGCTATCAATGGCTTTTGAAATCGCGTGTTAAATGTGACACGAAAAGGACATGAGCATACACGTATTAGAGTCCACGTAATATGGGTTACAAAAGCAAGCAGCACATCGTTTTCACGAATGAAAATACGTTCTTTTGATTTATTCTCGTTTCTTTTTTGCAAATTTAAAAAATGGTAGAGTTGGATGTTTGAAGTTATACAATTAAACTCGTTCGTGAATGTTATTAAATTTGTTCAACAGTTTATAACTAGGTGCATTGAAAAGTTGTCGCAGATAAAAGTTTGAAGTTGAACATCCAAAGTTTCGATCAGTTTGAACTTTTTGAAATTAAATTAAAAAATTAAACTCTGCTTTTCGCTTTGTTTTTGAAGTAGAACTTTTCAACATTGAAACAAATCCACAATTATAATCCTCCTGCCAAAAGTCACTTATAAAAAAAAATTTCATTCACTCGTGGAACAAAATCGGGGTAAACACTAGATCCAATCTTCAGTTGGTGCATGCACTCGCGAGTCGACGGGGAGCGCTGCGAGAGCCGCGCGAAATCCAAAATTGTAGCAGAAAAAGAACACAAACCTTTAGAGAACAACGGCTCAACGCTTGTAATCCTATTGGCACAAACACTTGGCACTTTTTTTTCGTTGGAAAAAAAATCGCAATGTTTTTTGTTCGATCGGTTATGTTCGCACAATCGAATGAGATCGATCGGCGTTTCACCCGGACTCGTCGTTGGAAGCGAGTGAATTACAAAAAGGCTCGGGTGCCTTTTACACCTGCGACTCGACCGAAGTGTGTTCGTTGTGAGACCGTAGGATTCGAAACGCGGCCTATATACGCTCCCCTCTTCGATTTCTGCTTTCACCGAAATCCGCCCAAACGCAAGTAAAAAGAAATTCTAAGCTGAGGAAGCACGCCCGATACTTCCAAGGACGGTTGCGAGTTCCCCGTCCGCATCACTCGGGAAAGTTTTTTTCATTCAAAAATGCCCCGCCGATGTACGTCAAAAACAGTCGAACGTTTTCACCGTCACTGATATACCGATATTGGAATGTTGCGAATGCGAGACCAAATTTTAAGGAAGTAGAAAGGCTTTCGTTTCAGCGAATGTTTTTAACAGGATCGCTGCTTGGAATGCGGATTAGACACCTTCAGTCATTTTTTTATTACACATTTTTTAATACCAAAAAATTTTTATCTTATTTTTTTACTTCTTAATTGTTCGTGTTAGTTGCAAATATAGGTTAAGAAAAGTATTATCAATCAATCTCAGAACACCATTGAAAATGTTCAATGAATTCAGTTGAAGTGTTTGCGAGCTTATAGTTGTATGCATTTTTACAATATGAAACATCTATCAGATTTATCTTTCGTGGCAGCAAAGGCGAAAAGATGAAATTACGTTCAATTTTGATACGACCTAAACATCGTTTTTGATGTAACGCAATATCATAAGGTTTTAATGATAGAAATAATTATCCCTCAATGTTCTCCGCTGGAATGAAATTTTGATTAGGAAAGTGTAGACGAGTTGGTGGTAGTGAAAATTGAATTTAAATGAAAATAATATTCGAAGTGAAATAACGTTTGGACAGAAATGAAACGAACGTTTTCAAGGATTGTCTGAGGGGTTTCCATTCAGACGAAAGGTTTTTGAATTTTTATTAATTCAAACGTCTCACGGTGGATTCAGTTGGAAAACAATGAAAAAACACAACGAGCAGGTGCATAATACATCATAATCACTCCATCTCAAAAGATCTTCAAAAGTCAGGCCGCCCCGCAGGGAACAGTCAGCCGCAGGAAATTTCTCACTACAACCTTTTTCATACTTTTTCTTCCAAAATTGTACCACCCTTGATTTAGGAACAAAACAAAACTAAATTCCTGACTGGTAGTTTTCAAAATCTCATTAGTTTTCGATTCAAATGAACATTCAACAATTTCTCTTCTTTTCTTTTGCACTCGAAAATTCAAAAAAATAACAAGGCAAACTTATTCAAAAATGTTCAATTATGTTGCTTAAGAAATTAGTTAATTATTAATGCAACTTCTGTTTATTAGTTTTTTTTTTGCCAAATTTTTTGATAGAATTCTAGAGATAAATTCGTGGAATTCCAGTGTATTCACTTTCGAACAAAACTGACCTAAAATGTTCTAGACACTTCCTTGTCACCATTTGAGAACTCGTATAAAATTTTGATACATTTCATTTTATAGCTTATTGTCGAACCAAAGTGATCAAACTAGGTCAAGGTCCACGAAATGGAATGTCTGTGGCACGACATCACTTCCTTCTCATGTAAAAAGTGAAGATTTTGATGCCATCGGGCATCAAAATCCGGATTCCTTTATAGTCTTTGTTCGTCATGGAAACTTTTGTCGAGCAAGTCAAAAAGTGAAGACTGTCAATATGACCTCTGACAATAGATTCTTCCTTAGGTTTTCGATGAAATATCATCGTTCGAAAAACCGCTTTGTATCCCAAATCGTAAACTCGGCTAACGAGTGCACCTATACAAATTTAGAACGAACTGAAATGTTATCTCAAAACATCATATATAAATAGTGAATAGAGAATACATTTTCTCACTATAACTACCAGGAGGCAGTTCTGGGAACTTTGAAAAAAAATTTAAACTAATTCATGTTGCGAATTTTGAGTTTCTGTAAACAGGGTGATTATCAATAAATGACCCATAATACATAACGAATTAGCTTGGGTAACCAATTATGCAAAAACTGATTTAGTTTTTTTAAAAAAAAAGTTTTTATTAAAAGTTAATTACTTTCATCACCTAACGATAACAATTTTTTTTACTTCCATCATTAAGATAAAAATTTTTCAAAATTAACTTTTACTTAGATCAATTTTTCGACTCATTTCTATCAGTACCAAGATAACACAAGTATCGAATCACTTACGAGATGCACATGTACAGTTTTATCCATTCGGTTTTGTGTTGATCATGGGTCTAATCATGACCCTTTCTAGTTGTGGAATCAAATTATTACTTTCATTAATTCTTATCTCATCGTGCCTAAGAATTTATAAATGTGAAAATCTAGTGCAAAGTTGTTGTCAACCTGGGCACATTTTGGGGGTTGGCAGAAACAAATCGGTGCGATGTGTCAATTCGACAAGAATCACATCCTTCTATAAGTTTCAGTACAGTTCAAAACAAAATAATTACTCCAATTGGGAAGAATGCGACTACGAACTGCTGCCAATCACAAGAATGGACGACATAAAGGAGTTGTTTTGTGTCAACGAACTGGCGTTTATTGATAAAAAAAGACCTATTATTATGCCATATTTGGCAGGGATTCGATGCAAGAATGATACAGTTCTGAAAAATAGAATGATGCATGGTGTAAATAAATGTTGTGGAAAGGGACAAATGTTTTCGAAAGAATGCACTCCTCTCAAAAGTGGTATGACTAATGCGATCGACCAGCAAATCAATCAAGGCATAATGTACGCGACTTTAGGGTACTATCAAATTTACTTCTATATTGACTTTCCTTTGGCCAAACCATTACAAGTTTATGAGAAACCGATTTCTTATTTTACCTCAAAAAAGTACGTTGAGGATGTAAGTTAAAAGTTCAATTTTTATAATAATATTACATAATCTGTTTTTGAATGACAGCTCGTTTGAAAAATGCAATTCTAAACATTCAGAATAATAGACAAACAACTTTGTTTAATACAGGTTTAATAAATATTTCAATGGTTTGATTTGTAGTTTAAAAATGTCCACCCAGCTGACTATTGTATTGAACAAGGTGAAAACGCGAGCAACATAATTGTCATGACTCGACCAAAGTGTTTAGAATGTCTACCACAGTGTTATGATTTTAACACCTACATCGCTGCGAAGCCTAACTCGAAAGAAAAAATTGAACTTAGATCTACTACCTGGGGTCCGAACGATACTTACGACTACATGTCCAATTTTAAGCACTTGTTTTTACAGAAGACCTTTATCAGTCGTACGTTTTACGATCTCTTAAATATATTTCTAATGCTTTGTAATCAAGAGTTTTTCTATTTAGATTGTATTATATTATTTTCATCTGGGTTTTTGCAGGTCATTTGCCAAACATCGCATGTTCAAAAGGTGTTAGAAAGTACGAAATGTACAAAGAAGAAATCGACGATGCTATTGTAACTTATCAACCATACCAACACAATTACGATGCGGATATTTGTTTTGGTATTGTTTTTGACGAGTCTTTGAGATCAATTCCGATAGACGAAAACATGGACTTGTTTTCTTGTAGACATTCTTTCGAAAATTGGTAAAACTTGATGAATATATACATCTACTTCAATTCAAACATATGTCATCGTAGTGATAATTCACCTTCTTCTCATTATTAACTTAAAACTATTTTAATTTTTTAGGACAACGCTCAAACAGACAATCCTTGTTTTGGGGTTCGTTTGTACAATACTGACTTTTTTGGTTTACTCATACTTGTCGTCATTAAGAAACACGTTTGGCAAAAGTTTGATGGTTTACCTCGTCTGTTGCATAGGGTTGAATGGAATGTACTTAGCAACACATTTTGAAGTCAACGTAATTAAACCTTGGTTTTATAGAGGTTTGTAATGAAGCATGTAACAATATATAATAATAAAAATAAAAAACATGTATCTAATTTTTGTAATTTTTCTGTATTTCTTACAGGAATTATGAAGTACTTTTTTGACATTTCAAAAAGTTTTTGGATGTGTTTGATGTCTTATGACGTATGGGCTACTATAAGGTGTATTTAATCCTCAATTTTGTTAGAACCTAGAGGTTGAAAAATTAGACTATGATTCTAAAGATACAATCGGATTGATCGCAACATTTATTCATCATTGATAAAACTTTCTTTTGTTTTGTTACAGGAAAATAAATGTACGAAATCGTTTGGTATCAGCCGATAATGAAAGAGTCAAATTTTTTTGTTACGTTTTGATTTCATTCACTATGAGTGTTATTCTAACGGCTTACCTTGCTCTAGAAGAGAATAGGAGATTTAGCAAAATCAAGTCATACACAATTGAACACTGGTATGAAATTTCCGAAATAAAGTTCGAATACGAGAATCAGCACAATAAACGTAAGTTTCTAAATTGTCATTTTGGAAAAAATTTCAAGTAAAATGTTCAAACAATGCTAATTGTTCGCAGGCAACAACCAAAATTTTCTTAATTTCTACGTGATTCCAACGTCTTGTTTTGTTGTCATAAATTTAGTGTTTTATGCTCACACATTGATGCATATTTATCGTATCAACCGAGAAGCTAAAGCATTAAGAAACCTGCCTGACAATCAATTCTGTTTCATTGATCACCAAAAATTTTATTACCAGTAAGGATACTTTTTGTTCTATGAACTTTCTCAACATTATTGATATTACATTGTCAGGGACTGTCTATACGTCGTAGTTTAGTTTTAAGAATTTTTTTGAATTTCAATTTTTCAATTCTTCATTTTGTGTCCAATGTTTCAGATTTGGTCTGATAGTCAGACTCTTCTGTGCAATGGGTCTTGTTTGGGTGTTTAACGTGCCAGCTTTGATAATTAATTATACGAAAATTGATCTAGTATCGAAAAACGCGGACTTAATACACATTCTATTTGAGGTATCAGCATTTCTAGAGGGCATTTTCATTTTTTCGATTTTCGTTGTAAAAAAAAGGATCATGCAGCAGCTCTACAAACGTTTGACAGCACAATTTTCATCCGTGTCTTTATCAAAATGGAGGCTTCAATTCCGTTCTTCATTTTAATCTTTGGATCATTCGATGTTTCCAAGTACGGTTTCGTTATTTAAGTATTTTTGTTTAATAAGAGGTTTAATAAAATAATCAAACATCCAAAAAGTTTTCATTTTTTTTCTGTACGAAACCAGCTTTACACTACATCTACTATCCGCAAAATCATTTTTAGAAGGCATCTTTACTTTCCTAATCTCTGTTGTAAAAAAAGAATTTTGCAGGAGCTGCAGCAACGTTTCAAAGCACAACTGGCTTTTTGTAACTTCATTGAAATTAATACGTGAACTTCGTTCTCGTTTCTGATTCAAAAATTTCAAAGAAACTCTTTCTCTTGCATAATGTTGCACTGAATTAGTCGATGAAATGACAAATTGAAATTATAGAAAAATGTAAATTCTTTCACTCAAAAAATCGATAAAAACTGTTTTCATTCGTAAGACTTAAGCAAAAATTTACGATGAAATTCCAAAAGACAAATTTGAGCGATAACATTAATAGAAAAAGTTAATTGAAATTCAATACACAAATCTTCAGGTTTTTCACTTAATGAAATACATACATTATCTTTAATCATATTTAAAGATAATTTCATTTATTTATTTCGTTTTAGGCCTTTTTTGAAGCCCTTCTCTTACTTCTCGAACAACCGTGCACATCTTCTTCGCATTCCAAAACACATTTAAGATATGAATTCGACAAAACTGTTAGCATAAGATCAATCATTTATTCCAATTTTTAAATGATAAAAAATTGCATAAATTTTTTTTTCATTTAATATTAGAGATTTGGATGATATTTCAATTTTACATCGGTTTTTATCATTTTTTATCATCAAGTTTATCATATTTTATTATCATTATTATATAAAATAAGTGAAAGGTGGGGGTCGAAATTCATTGCTAATCAAAAACTTTTGATACCTGGTATAAATTGTTTAATATTATAAACTATTTTTTCAACAACGTTTCTAATAAACAACGTAAGTTAGGGAACAAAGTTGAAAGTACAAACATTTACCTAACCCATATGGATTATATTCTAGAACAAAATTCTAAATAAAACACGGACTACGAATGTGTTTCTAATCGTTCATGAAGCTGTTGGAAGATCCTTTTTTTCATAACAAAGATGCAGAAAATAAAAATACCCTCTAACAATGATAATATTTCGGCTATAACCTTTAGGAAGTCCGTATTTTTAGTTACTAAATCAATTTCTGCATGATTAATTAGTAAAGCTGGTATGTTCGAAATCCACATAAGACCCATGACGAGGAAAAGTTTGAATATCAAATCAAATCTAAAACAATGATATAACGAAATTACGATTGGAAAAATTATATCAACAGAACTAGTGAAATCATAAATATCCTTACTGGTACTGAAACTTTTCAAAATGATTGAAACTGGATCGATCAGCGGGCATCAATTTATTGATGCTTTGGAGTTTCGCTTGATACGATGAATCATTATGAACGTGTGAGTGTAAAACAACAGATTTATAATAACAATACACAACGTTGGAATCACATAAAAATTGAGAAACTTGTCGTTGTTGCCTGCAAATTACTTTCGTTGAACAATCTTGATACATTGTACTTGAAACTGTTTTCGATATGATTTTCGAACTTACGTTCATTGTCATCATTCATGTATTCTTGCTGTACGTTTTTCGAATAGTACTCGATTGTAGACGATTCAATTTCTTTCAACTTCATATGATCGTCTACAATCAAATAAATCGTAAGGATGATACTGGCAGTAAATGAAAGAAAACAATAACTAAGAAATCTGCGCCCTCCATAACCGGCTGATGCCAAACGATTTCGTACATTTATTTTCCTTCAACAATAAAATAAGTGGGTATATATAAGACTTGCTGATAAACAAATTGCAAAATAAATAGCAAAACAAATAGCAAAAATTAATATGAATATAAAATATACCTCATAGTAGCCCACACATCGTAAGACATTAGAAGCAGCCAAAAACTTTTCAAAATATCAAAGAAGTATTTCATAATACCTAAAATACAAAAACAGGTGCATGGATTCAATGAATTTTAAATTGCAAAACAGGTTTATTGAAAAAAAACCAATTTGAAATACACACCTATATAGTACCAAGATTCAATCACGACAACTTCGAAATATGTTACCAAGTTGAGTACATTCAACCCCATGCAACAAACTAGAAAAATCATCAAACTCTTGCCAAACACGTTTCTTAATGATTTTAAGTATTTATAGACTAAAAAAGTCATTATTGTACAAACGAAGCCCAATGAAAAAATTATTTGTTTAAACAATATCCTGCAAAGTCAGAACGAAAGAAAAAATGTTTTATCAACACCATATTCAATTTTTAAATGTAAGCAGTTGTTATATTAATACATTTTTACCAATTGTCAAACGAAGATTTGCAAGAGAAATACTCTTCATCCCGTCTTAATAACTCGTCGTAAATAATACCAGTACAAATATCTGTATTATACTCGTATGTGTGCCTGTACGGTTCATAAGTGACATCTATACTGCGAGATTTTTGCGTGTACTTTTTGATCTTTTTTATACCCTTCAAACACACGCTGTCTTCAACGTACACTGCAGAAATTAAAATTTCAAAATACGATGATAAAACTTTAAATTTGAAACCTAATGTTTATTATAAATGTAACAGTTAATGTAAGACTTACTACTAACAAGAGTCTTCTGCATAAACAAATATTGGAAATTATATATGTAGTAGTAAGAATCGTTTAAATTCCAAGTAGTAGATCTGATTCCAATTTTTTCTGTAGAGTCAGGCTTCGCAACGATGTACGTGTCAAAACCATTACACTTCGGTACACAGTTTGAACACTTTGTAATAGCCAAGACAATTATTTTGCTAGAATTTTCACTTTGTTCAACACAATAGTCAACTGGATTACGTTTTGAAAACTATAAATTAAGTCGTTGAAAATTCATTTTTATTAGCATTTTCAATAGAATTTATTTTCAAAAATTGATTATTTTCGAATATTTTTCAATTTAACAATGAAAATTCCTTAAAATGCAAACCTTGAAATAATCTAAGTCCTGAAACTGAACTTTGAACTTACATCCTTGATGTATTCCTGAGATTCAAAATAAGAAATAGGTTTCTCATGAATCTCCACTGTTACAGGCAAAAGAGGAACATACTGACGGTACGTCGAATAGATATCGGAAGCCGCGTATATTTTGCCTTGATTAATTTTCTGATCAATTACATTAGTCATGCCACTTCCGAGAGGAGTACACGTCTTTGAAAACATCTGGCCCAGCTTGCAGCATTTATTTACCCCATGCATCACTTTATTTTGTTGAACTGTATTATTCTTGCATCGAAGTCCTGCCAAATACGGCATGACTGTAGAATTTCTATTGATAAATGTGAGTTTGTCAACACAAAATAAGTCTTGTTTTTCGTTCATTCCTGTGATCGGCTGGATTTCATAGTCGCATTTTTCCCAACTGGACTGATTAGTTTCCTTTGGACCGAGCTCAAAATTCATAAACGAAGACAAAGTGATGTCCGTCGAATCAACGCATTTCACTGACTTGTCTACGTCAACACCTATAATATACTTGCTTGGACAACACTTTTGAACCGTTTTTTGACATTCATAAATGTCGAGGCACGAACAAAGAATTAAAAAAAATATTATTTTAAATTCACAAGTAGGCCAGACCATGATTATAACAGTTTTGATAACTGCTACATAAACTTTTATGACCAAAACAAGACGTTGCAGCGTGGTTACAATCTGACGAAATAGCGGGGGCCTAGCCTGCCAAATCCACATTGATAGTGACCGCCACCTCGCTCTTATCAGCTTGATCTAATTACAAGAGCGTCCTGAATCGTCGGTAAAGATGGCCTCTAACTGTAAATGTTATTCAATACAGAAACTATCTCAGATATTAAAATAAAATCGAAAATGTTATGTTACATAAAGGTCGAATAATATAATCAGGATATATAAATAATCTAGCTTAAATGACGCCGTTTTCCAGGGAGCGTTACAATTGGTTAATGATACCGCATTCGTATTAAGTGTGAGTTAGCAAATTATATTAAAAAAGGTTTAACGAGTTGACGAGTTTCACTTTCGTATTTTTGAAGATAGCTGATTACTTGAAAAATTTTATTCAACTTTTGTAAATCGTTTTTTTATTATTTTTTATATTGTTAACAGGATACTTGCTAAGGCCTCATAATTTCAAAAAAAATATATGAAAATACTTAAAAGAAACAAGAAATAAAGGGATTACCATCTAATCAAAGTGCATGTCTATTCTGATTGATATGATAAGAAAATTATCAAGTAAATTAAAATATTGCCGCAAATCTTTTGTCCTAATGCTCAAAAAATTATATCTTAATTGAAGTACCTTTTTTATATTCAATTATAGCAGCTTTCTTCCATTTTTATCATTAAGATAAGAAATGCATCAGCTTACTTAAGAGATGCAGACGTCAAGTTTTTTTTATTTAGTCTAGTTTGAAAATGGGTCTGCTCATGGTTTTGCCTAATGGTGAATCCAAATTATTGATTTTATTGCTTATTACCTTCAGCCTGGAAATTCATAATTGTGAAGAAATAATTCAAAGTTGTTGTCCATCCAACTACATTTTGGGTCTTGGCAAAGACAGATTAGTGCGATGTGTTGATTCAACAAACATTACGTCGTTTTCGTTTATGAGTTTTGAGCTCGGTCCAAAGAAAGCTAATCAGTCAAGTTGGGAAAAATGCGACTATGAAGTCCAGCCAATCACAGGAATGAACGAAAAACAAGACTTATTTTGTGTTGACAAACTCACATTTATCAATGGAAGTACTAAAGCTATGCCGTATTTGGCAGGAATTCGATGCAAGAATAATACAGTTCAGCGAAATAAAGTAATACATGGGGTAAATAAATGTTGCAAGCTGGGCCAGATGTTTTCAAAGACGTGTACTCCTCTCGGAAGTGGCATGACTAATGTAATTGATCAGAAAATTAATCAAGGCAAAATATACGCGGCTTACGATATCTATTCGACGTACCGTCAGTATGTTCCTCTTTTGCCTGTAACAGTGGAGATTCATGAAAAACCTATTTCTTATTTCGAATCGCAAGAATACATTAGAGATGTAAGTTTAAAGTCTGCTTTCAAAGATAGTAATTTTTTTTAATAAATCAGATTTCATTTTGAATACTCAGACTAATTGAATAAATGAAATAGTTTTATAACAACAGCATTTTCGTATAGTAAAGCTTAAGATTTTATTGATTTACTGCCATAAAAATAAAATTAAAAAAAATAATAAAAATTTAATTTTTGAAAATAAATATTCTAACGATTTCATTTTTAGTTCTCAAAAAGTAATCCACTTGACTATTGCATTGAACAAAGTGAAAATTCTAGCAAGATAATTGTCTTGGCGATTACAAAGTGTTCGAACTGTTTACTAAAGTGTAATGGTTTTGACACGTACATCGTTGCGAAACCTAACTCTAGAGAAAAAATTGAAATCAGATCTACAACTTGGAATCTGGACGATACTTACTACTACAAGTACAATTTCCAGTATTTGTTTTTGCAGAAGACTGTTGTTAGTAGTAAGTGGTGTATCAATTGTTAAACATTAGTTTTCAAGTTTTCCTTATCTTCATGTCTAATTCAAATTTTTGCAGTGTATGTTGGTGACAACGTATGTTTAAAGGGTATAAGAAAAATCAAACGGTTCACACAAAAGTCTGAGAGTATAGATATTGCTTATGAACCGTACAGGCACTACTACGATACAGATATTTGCACTGGTACAATTTACGACGAGTTATTAAGACGCGATGAAGAGTATTTTTCTTGTAAATCTTCTTTCGAAAATTGGTAAGAAAACTAAGATAACATCTGGTTATCGATAACTTTCGGTTTTTGATACATATGCGTTATAAAGAGATAGAAATATTCTTTTCAATGCTAAACTATCGAAAGCTTATACAGTCTCTGTAACTGATACAACTACCTTAGTCATAAAACATTTGTTCAAGTATGTTTTTACTAAAAATTTGCTGTAATTTTGCAGGACGTCGTTCAAACAGATTATCCTTGTTTTGGGTTTTGTTTGTACAATATTCACTTTTTTGGTCTACGCATACTTGTCGTCACTAAGAAATGACTTTGGCAAAAGTTTGATGGTTTACCTCGTTTGTTGCATGGGGTTAAATGTGCTTTACTGTGCGACACATTTTGAAGCTGAAGCGATTGAAGCTTGGTTTTATATAGGTTCGTATGAATTTTTATTTATTTATATTATTATACTTGCATGAAACCCTTCTTTTAATGGTTAGGATTAATACTTTTGTTACCGAAACTTGATACGCATCTCGTACACTTAAAGTAATTTTTTTCTGGAGTTATGGCAGTAGAAAAAAACTGAGACTGACTGAGACTGACAGAACACACAATCTTAAAAAACTGAATTGACATAACAATTGATAACTGACGATCACGACATTCAAATCGTTAAACTCAAACCTCAGCACGCAACGATACATAATAAAATACATTGAACGGTTTAATATAATTTTTACACTCACTTTTGTATTTAAGGTATTTTGAAATACTTCTTTGACATCTCGAAAAGTTTCTGGATGCTTATAATGTCTTATGATGTGTGGGCTACTATGAGGTATTTTTACCTTTGATTTTGATCTTAACATTTCATTACTGACTTGAAAATATTAACCAATATTAACTTGTAAAATAACTTGAAAAATAACTTGTCTTTGTTTGTTTTAGAAAAATAAATGTAAGGAATCGGTTGACATCAGCCGGTTATGAAAGATTTAAATTTCTTGGTTACTGTTGCCTTTCATTCTCTATGAGCTTGATCCTAACAATTTATCTTATTGTAGACGAGCATATAAAGTTCGAAAAAATAAAATCGTCTACCATCGAGTACTATTTAAAAAATGTACAACAAGAATACGTGAATGATGACAATGAACGTAAGTTCGCAAATGAATTTTTTTAAAAACAATGTTTTACATACGACATTACACAATTTTGAAACGAAAATTGTTTGTAGGCAACAACAACAAGTTTCTGTACTTTTATGTTACTCCAACGTTGTGTTTCGTTATTATAAATTTGGTATTGTATGCTCACACCCTGGTGCATATTTATCGCATCAAACGAGAAGTCAAAGCATTGGAAAATCTGCCAGGCAACCAGAGCTGTTTTAATTGTCACGAAAGATTTCAGAACCAGTAAGGATACTTTTGATTCTCGAAATTACATCGAATTTTTTCGTTTTGTATCAGTACTTTCATATTATATTGTTTCAGATTTGGTTTGATAGTAAG
This sequence comes from Telenomus remus, assembly GCA_020615435.1. Lineage (NCBI taxonomy): Eukaryota > Metazoa > Arthropoda > Insecta > Hymenoptera > Scelionidae > Telenomus > Telenomus remus. Next base: position 5,382,165 of record CM036345.1, on the reverse strand, counting down.
ACTCTTCTGCGCCATGGGCCTTGTTTGGGTTTTCAACATACCAGCTTTGATAATCAGCTACTTGAAAATAGATCAAGTGTCGGAACACACGGACTTTTTACATCTCCTATCCGAAATATCATCATTTTTGGAAGGCATTTTTATTTTTTTCATCTTTGTCGTGAAAAAAAGTATCTTTAAGCAGATTCATGAACGTTTAAAAGCACAAATTGAGTCAGTGTCTATATTGAAATGGACACGTGATCTTTGTTCTAGTGTGAAATAAAAAATTTTTTATCGCTTAAATCAATTGAAATTTTTCTACTTCTTTAATCGAAATAAAATGTGATTAACGAAAATCACAGCATCCATATTCTTTTTTTGTCAATTATACTATAAAATATTGTGTTCATACTGTCTGTTATCGAATGTAAACAGGTGATATTTTATGGATAGCCATGTAAACATAGTTTTTATAGTGATCTTATAGATGACAAAAAAAATTCCTGAATTCCGCGTAATCTACAATTATTTTAGAATGTTATCAACCAATAGGAACGCTGCATCGAAACCGTCGTTTTAACACTAATTAAATTGTAATCAAATTCAATTGATTAAGTGATTCTTAACTGAGCAGATAAATTTTTCATAATTTTTATCAGTACGATTACGAATACGATAACAATTTTTCAAAAAAATGTATATTATGAGGTATTCTTCATATTCAGTTTGATTTCGGTATGGTTTCGATCATGGCGTTGCCTGTTTGTGTATTCAACATTTCACTTCTACTTATTATTTTTTCGTGCCTGAACATTTATAAATGTGAAGACACCGTTCAAAGTTGTTGTCCAACCGACTACATTTTAGGTCTTGGCAAAGACAAATCTGTGCGATGCGTTCATTTGGCGAAGCCAACTAATACGTTCTTCACAATTAGTTTAATGCCATTTCACCTTGGTCCTAAGAAAACTAATTATTCCAGTTGGGAAAGTTGTGATTACGAACTGCAGCCAATCACGAGAATGACTGCCGAAAAGGACTTGTTCTGTGTCAATGAACTCACGTTCATAAGTGAAGAAGAACCTTTGGCCATGCGGTATCTGGCAGGGATCCGATGCAACAATGATACAGTTCAAAAGAATAGAATGATGCATGGTGTAAATAAATGTTGCAAAGTGGGCCAAATGTTTTCGAACAATAAATGTACTTCTCTTAAAAGTGGGATGACTAATATAATCGATCAGAACATTAGTCAAGGCATGGTTTACGCTTCTTCAGATATCTATAACAAATTTCTAACCAGTATATTTTCCCAGCGTAAAGATATTGAAATTTATGAAAAACCTTCAACTTATTTTACCTCGAAAGAGTACATTAAGGATGTAAGTTGAAAGTTTCGTTTTCAGGAACGTCATAGCAAATTACATTCTGTGACTAAGAAAAAATTTCATGTTTAATTCAGACTAGAAAAGATAAAAAAATATTTTTTCGAATAACAACATTGATTCACTAACTATGGTTTATCCCACTAATATTCCCAATTACATGAATAGAAATATAATTTTTTCAGTTGAATATTTTGACATATCTATTTTCAGTTCTCAAAAAGTCATCCTTACGAATATTGTGTTGAGCAAAGTGAAAATCCTAGTAAAGTAGTTGTTGTGACTAGAGCGAAGTGTCCAAACTGTGTACCGCTGTGTTATGGCTTTGACACGTATTTGGTTGAGAAGCCTAACTCGAAAGAAAAAGTTGGAACCCGATCTACCACCTGGAATAAGAACGATACGTACGACTATATGTACAATTTCAAGGAATTGTACTTTACAAAGACTATTGTCAGTCGTAAGTCTTCTATCAACTGTTTGATAAAATAAAACTTTATCTGATTTTGAGGGTTTTCCTGTATCTTTCTCTATTTTGACAACTAATATTTTGCAGGGCATTTGGATGAAAAAGAATGTTTTAAAGGTTTAAAAAAGTACGATACATACATGGAAAGATTCAATCGTTTATATGAACCTTATATTGCATACAGCCACAGTTACGATACGGATATTTGTTATGGTTATATTTACAACCAGACACTTCACGGACATAGAGATTTGTTCTCTTGTAGATACTATTTCGAAAATTGGTAAAAATGAATTCAAATAAGTATCTGCTTCCATCATCACATCAAATATTTTAGTGATTCGTTTAAATTTTCTAACTACAAAATTTTCAGGACATTGTTCAAACAAGTGATACTCGTTTTGGGTTTCGTTTGTACAATATTAACTTTTTTGGTCTATGCATATTTGTCGTCATTAAGAAACGTGTTTGGCAAATGTTTGATGGTTTACCTTGTCTGCTGCATGGGGTTGAATGTGCTGTACTTGGCAAAACATTTTGAAATCGACGTAATTCAATATTGGTACTATAGAGGTTTGTTTTAGAACTAGATTTCACCTAAAATCTTACAATTGCATTTAAAATTAATATTAAAAAAATTTTAAAAACATTTAATCAAATTTTTCATATTGATTTTTTGACGCTTTTGTTTTTCTCGAAGGTATTATGAAATATTTTTTCGACATCTCAAAAAGTCTTTGGATGCTTATAATGTCTTATGACGTATGGGCTACTATGAGGTATATTTCATCTCAAATTTCAAATTTTTATCCTGAATATTTATTAGCGAATTAAGTATATTAACTTTTGTTTATTTGATAAAAGGAAAATAAATGTACGGAATCGATTAATACCATCCAGCTACGAAAGACGCAAATTTATTGGTTACTGTGTTTCTTCATTCACTATAAGTATTATTGTTACCATTTATCTGGTTGTAGACGAGCATCAAGAGTTTGAGAGAATTAAATCGTATAAACCAAAGTTATTGAAAAATTTTTTCAATAACATGAATCAGGACAATAAACGTAAGTTTGCAAACCAGTTAGATAACAAATTTGTCAAGTACAACGTTTCGAAATTGTAGGACAAAAATTGTTTGCAGGCAACAACAATAAGTTTCTTTATTTTTATGTGATTCCAACGTTGTGTCTTGTTATCATAAATCTGGTATTTTATGCTCATACAGTGGTGCATATTCATCGCATTAAACGCGAAGCTAAAGTATTGAAAACCCAGTCCGAAAACCAGAGCTGTGTAAATTGTCACGAAAGATTTCAGTATCAGTAAGAACATTTTTCCATTTTTATAACTCTTTCAATATAATTAGTTTTTAACGTGAACGTTCATTTCATTGTTTCAGATTTGGTTTGATAGTCAGACTCTTCTGCGCCATGGGTCTTGTTTGGGTGTTTAACGTACCAGCGTTAATAATAAGTTATCTAAAAATTGATCAAGTATCAAATAACACAGACTTTTTACATGTTCTATCAGAGATATCATCATTTTTGGAAGGCATTTTCATTTTTATCATCTTTGTCGTGAAAAAAAGAATCTTGAAGCAGCTCCAGGAACGTTGGAGAGCACAGTTAGTGTCTGGACCTTTATCAAAATGGACAGTTCGCGTCTGTTCCAATTTTAACCTATGAACAACCATGCAGATATCGGTAGTTCTAGTTGAATTGCTTAACAAAGTTTGTTTAATAAAAGTGTTAGTAAAGAAATACTTCCGAAAAAAACTCGGACCCCGCCACATGAAATGTAGTATTATGCTTCTTACTCCTCTTTTTTAAAAAATTATCTATTAATTTTTCATTTGAATTTATTATGCTTCAATTGATTGCAAAAGTTCTTAAAATACAGCAAAAACGATTTGAAAATAATAAGCCGTTCTTAAAACGGTTGCAACGTAGTTGATCAACTCGCACGTCAAATCTCGTTAAAAACAATGAAAATATTATAAGCCAATTCAAATAACAAATTTGAATTTCGTTTTTCTACCTGGTTTGGAGACGTCCAAAGGCGTAAAAAGACGTCCAGTTCTATTGCTCGCACGTCTTTAGACGATGTCAGACGGCTTACTTTTGTACTTTTATTGACCATTTGACGGCGTTTGAGGTCCTAATTATTAATTATGATGATATAGCATTAGTTCTCCTTTCCTAGGGAGCTAATGGTATCCTGATTGGGACTGCGAGTGTATTAGGTTGTTGTAAGGAATATGTATCAATTTTCAAATTTAAATTAAGCAATGAAAAAAAATTTATAACAAAACTCTCTATATCTTAAATTTATAGTTTGAAATACGGATTCTCAAAGAATTATTGCGAATAAAGTAATATGAATAAAATAAAAACAAAAGATTACTTTTGTGATTCATTTTTAGTGTTGTTAAATTTTATTTAACACATAATTACGTTTTAATTCGGAGTCGATTGTTGAAAAATCGACCGCGTTGGGATTTAAACCTTAATATCTACCTAACTCGCATACCTAACTAACCGATATTGATTGGTGTAAATATATTTTGCAAAATAAGTCAGATATCTACCAAGAATAGCCATAATGGGACCCTTTTTAAAACTATAGTTTCGTAAAGAGAAGTAAGTCTACTGTAGGCAACGAAATTATGTCTGAAGCTTTTAATTTTTCAAAATAAACGGTGATAAAAATATATAAAAAAACCATTAATAGCTCATTAGCAGTTCTAAAAACGGTATTCGTATCATTTGACTTATTTATAACTGAGTTAAAAATCTTTTTTATGAATTTTATCAATAAGATAAGAAATGTTTTCAAATTACTTAAGAAATGCACATTGTGAAGCCTTTTTCATATTCAGTTTGGTTTCAGACTGGGTTTGATCATGGCCTTGCCTTCATTTTGAATTTAAATTGTTACTTCTATTGACTCTTCTTTCGTACCTTAACATTTACAAATGTGAAGAAACAGTTCAAAAGTGTTGTCAATCCAAATACGTTTTGGCTCTTGACAGAGACCAACCATTGCGATGCGTTGATTCGACAAAAATGGCTCGTCCGCTCTTGATGGGTTACGAAATGCAATTCCGGCTTGGTATGAGTTTGGTTTCAGCAGTTCCAAGCCCGTCCATGGAATTTGCTCTCGGTCCAAAACAAACTAATTATTCCAGTTGGGAAAAATGCAACTACGAACTAAAACCAATCACGAAAATTCACGACGAGAATAACTTGTTTTGTGTCAGTGAACTCACATTTACCAATGAACCAAATGTTTATAAACAGCGGTATTTGGCAGGAATTCAATGCAGAAATGATACTATTCAAAAAAATAGAATAATGATTGGCGTCAATAAATGTTGCAAAATGGGCCAGATGTTTTCCAAGAATAACAAATGTACGTCTCTTAAAAGTGGCATGACTAATGTGATCGATCAAAAAATTAACAAAGGACTGATGTACGCAGCTTTGAATATCCTCCCCTCTGTTTTTCAAAGAGACAAGATCTGGACTAGGCCTGTAACTCTTAATGTTTATGAAAAACCTATTTCTTACTTTGACTCTAAAGAGTACATCAAGGATGTAAGTTTGTAAAGAATTAAAAAAATAATAAGTTACAAATAAACATGACTTTTGAAATAACTATTGTTCTCAAATACACTTGTAGTTTCAGAAAGGTGGTCCATTTGAATATTGTATTGAACAAAGTGAAGATGCCAGCAAAATAATTCTTTTGACTCTTACACAAGTACTAGACCATTTGCCGATGTGTTATAGTTTTTCTACTTACATCAATAAACCCATCTGGGAAGAAAACATTGAAACTAAGTTTGTCACCTATGGAAATGATGATTCTTATGACTACAAAAAAAATTTCGAGGATTTATTTTTGATCAAGGCCATTTTGAGTGGTAAGTCTTCTATCATTGTAGGATGATGTTCGATTCAAAATAAAAATGTCGTGCCGATTTTTAGTTTCTAATCCTCTTCATTCTGAAATAAAATTTTTGCAGGGCAATATAGAAGCAGAGACTGTTTGAAAGGTATAACCAAGTTTAGAATGTACAAGGAACATATCCCGGGTTCGAGTTCTGCTTTTTTAATATACACACACAGTTACAGTACGAATATATGTTTAGACCTTATTTTCGAAGATATACCTTATGCAAGCTGGGAGTATTTCACTTGTAGAAACTCTTACGAAAATTGGTAAAACTTAAATAATGCAAAAGTCTTGTAAAAAATTAAATTTATCTTTATTTTCATGAACTCACAATACGTTCAAAATTTTAGGGCGTCATTTAAACGAATTCTTTTTGTTTTGGGTTACGTTTGTACAATACTAACTTTCTTAGTATACGCATACTTGAAGTCATTAAGAAACGTGTTCAGCAAAAGTTTGATGGCTTACCTCGTCTGCTGCATGGGGTTCAATTTCCTGCAGTTTGCAAATCATTTTGAAATAGACGTGATTCGATATTGGCATTATGGAGGTTCGTATGGCATCGTATAAAATTTATTTATTGCATGTGGACTTTATTATAAATAAAAGTAAGATGAAAATTTTCAACGCTTCTATATTGCTGGAAGGTTTTATGAAGTACTTCTTTGACATCTCGAAAAGTTTTTGGATGCTTTTAATGTCTTTCGACGTATGGACCACCCTAAGGTTTGTTTCATTTTGATTCTTTGATATTTTGTATTGCTAATTCAATACATTGAACTTCCGTTCGATTAATCACAGGGAAAAAAATGTCCCAATACGACAGGGATCAGCCGGTTATGACAGACGCAGATTTCTGGGTTACTTTTTTATTACGTTCGTTTCAAGTGTCAGCCTCACAGTGTATCTTATTTTGGACGAGCAAAAAAAATTCGAAGACATGAAACCGTATGAAATGCTGCAATCGAATGAAACCTCAACGAACCAGTATAATCGATATCAAAATCAGTTTAGTAATCAATTCAATCGTAAGTAGGCAAATTGCTTTCAAAACAAGTGTCTTGATTATAAACAATGTTTCAATATCGTTAAACAGAGATCGTTTATAGGTACCAACGAGAAGTTTCTGCATTTTTATGTAATTCCAACGTTGTGTTTTGTTATCATCAATCTCGTATTTTATGTTCACACGTTGATGCGCATTTCTTGCATAAAACGAGAAACTAAAGCATTGAAAAATACGGCCGATCTATGCTGTTTCAATGATAACAAAATATTTCACCAGTAAGAAAATTTTTTACATTTCATATTCAATTCTTCTAATGTTACTGTTTTTTAACATAAACGTCCTAATTTCATCATTTCAGATTTCAATTGGTAGTCAGACTCTTCTGTACCATGGGTCTTGTTTGGATTTTGAACGTACCAGCTTTAATAATTAATTACACAAACGTTGTTCTAGTATCCAAGAATACGGACTTTTTAGTTCTTTTATTCGAAATATCGTCATCTTTAGAAGGCATTTTCATTTTCTTTATCTTCGTTGTGAGAAAAAAGGTCTTGCTGCAGCTTCGCGAACGTTTGTTGTCCGGAGCTTCATTGAATGACACATAAAATTTGTTTTTGATTTTGGTTCTTCAAATTTAGCAGAAAAATTTTTAATTTTTGTTTTCGTTGTGTAATGTAATCTGATTCAATTTCTACCATGTGTTAGATAGTTCCATGAATAAATGAAAAGTTCACCCTTCTTCCAAAATTTCATCCCAAAATAAACTTACTAAACTTATCTCAAAGAATAGCTTTTTTAATTTCAGCATTAAGATAAGAAATTTTTTAAATTGATCTTCAACCTAAATTTTGTTTCAACTAATTTCTGAAAAAAATGTCTCATTATTAAGATAAGAATTAATAATTAAGATAAGAATAAGACATATAAATAACTAAATAAAGTTTTCACTATGTAGTTAGTCTTCAAGATGGGTTTGATCATGACCTTGCCTAGCAGTAAAGTCGAATTATCACTTTTGTTCATTCTTTTCTCGACCCTACAAATTCATCAATGTGAAGTCATAGTTCAAAGTTGCTGTCCATCCAACTACATTTTAGCGCTTGACGAAAACAAATCAGTACAATGTGTTGATTCCAAAAAAATTGCTCCTTCGCTCTTGATGGGTTACCAAATGCAATTCCAGCTTGGTCCAAAAAAATCTAACTATTCCAGTTGGGAAAAATGCAACTACGAACTGCAACCAATCACAAGAATTCACGACAAAAAGAACTTGTTTTGTGTCAACGAACTTACGTTTACCAATGATCGTACTGTCCAGCCGTATTTGGCAGGAATTCGATGCAGAAACGACACAGTTCAAAAAAATAGAATAATGCATGGTGTAAATAAATGTTGCAAAATGGGCCAGATGTTTTCGAAAAATTGTACTTCTCTAAAAATGGTATGACTAATGTGATTGATCAAAAAATTTACCAAGGCAAGGTGTACGCGGCTCTAGATCTTCTTTCGTCTGTCACCCGACATTTCTCTTCTATTCGCATGATGCACACGGTTTATGAAAAACCTCTCGCTTATTTCACTTCTCAGAAGTATATTAAGGATGTAAGTTCTAAGATTAATTTTGAAGGTTTTATTGCAAAATATTGAAGCTGCAAAACTGACTTAATGTTTTTAAGAAAATAATTTTTCGTCTACAATTCGTCTGTTTTTTAAAAATCTTACTATAAGTCAGGAATTTCTGTTGAATCGTTCGCAGTTCCCGAATAGTGATCCAACCGACTATTGTATTGAACAAAGTGAAAATGCTGGCAAAATAATTGTGGTGGCTCTTACAAAGTGTTCCAACTGTGTACCGCAATGTTATGGTTTGGACAAGTACTTGGTTGAGAAGCCTAACTCGAAACAGAAATTTGAAACAAAATCTACTATCTGGAATCAGGACGACACTAGCGACTATTTGCAAAAGTTTAGTAAATTGGTGCTTTGGAAAAACCAATACAGTCGTAAGCGCTTTATTCACTGTTTCATTTACGATAAGAAGGATTAAGTTTTACCAGAAAATAAATCCCATTATCTGTAATTTGAATAAGAAATTATTTAAATTGTTGCAGGGTACTTAAAAGTCAGAGAATGTTCGAAAGATATAAAAAAGCTGGATACAAACATGCAAAAAATCCGCAAAAGTTTTTTAGTTACTTATCTACCGTACAGTCACAATTACGATGCTGATATCTGTTCTCAAATCATTCACCATCCTGGGTCAATTTCAGGAGAAAGAGAATTCTTCTCTTGTAGATACTTTTTTGAAAATTGGTAAAAATACAATATTATTATTATGTATAATACAATATTATGATTATTTTTATTATTATTATTATAACGTCAAGTTTTGCCTTTGAAAAAAGTTTCAACTAACATAATATTTTTCAGGTCATTGTTTCAACAGATTATTCTTGTATTGGGTTTCCTTGGTACAATACTGACTTTTTTCGTCTACATATTCTTGCCATCATTGAGAGACTTTTTTGGCAAAAGTTTATTGGTTTATCTCGTCTGTTGCATGGGGTTGAATGTGCTGTACATTGCAAAACATTTCGAAGTCGATTCGATTCAATATTTTTATTATAGAGGTTTGTATACGAATTGTGTTATTATATGAATTTCTTTAAATATATCTTTAAAATATACATTGAAATTAAATAAAAACTAATTCAATGAAATTTTGCATCCACTATTTATTTGTTAAGGTTTTTTGAAATACTTTTTTGACATCTCAAAAAGTATTTGGATGCTTCTGATGACATTTGACGTATGGACTACTGTAAGGTATGTGTAACTTGTAATTTTTTATCCAGAAGTATTGAATGATAAATGCAAATTGAATATGTTGAACTTTCGTTCGTTTAATTCATATAGGCAAATAGATTTACGAAAACAATTGGTTTTGTCTCGTTATGTGAAACTCAAATTTCTTTGTTACTGCTCTATTTTAATCACTGCGAGCATTATTCTTACAATTCATCTTATCATAGATGAGGATATAGTGTTTGAAAAAATTAAATCTCAGAAAGGAAGTAACTCTCCAAATGAAAATGTCTTAAATGACTGGAATCAGGACGATATTGAACGTAAGTTTGCAAATTGTTTAAAAACGATATTCTCAAAACATCGTTTAAAAACTGTTGAATCAAATTGTTTTCAGGCAACAACGATAAATTCTTAAGATTTTATGTAATTCCAACGTTATGTATTGTTGTTATAAATCTCATATTTCATGCTCACACGTTGATTCATATTAACCGCATCAAAGGTGAAGCTAAAACATTGAGAAACTTGCCCGCCAATGAATGCTCTATAAATTATTTCAAAAGATTTAAGTACCGGTAAGAATATTTTAAATTTCCGAATTTTTATCAATATTTTAATTTTACAAACTTCAAATTTTTTACTTTATCATTTTAGATTTAGTTTGATAGTCCGACTTTTCTGCGCCATGAGTCTCGTATGGATATTCAGCGTGCCAGCTTTGATAATTAATTTTGCAGAAATTGATCTAGTATCCAAAAGTACGGACTTTTTATACGTGCTATCCGAGTTGTCATTATTTTTGGAAGGCATTTTTATTTTCCTCATTTTTGTTTTGAACAAAAAAATCTTTCAGCAGCTTCACAAACATGCATTATTTGTGTCCATGTTTTCATCAAAATGGACGCGTCCATTTTGTCTTTATTTTAATTCATAAATTATGTTAATACATAACGATGAAAAATGGCGACGAGTATTTTTTCAATACTTTCCCTTCTTTCAATATATCCTTGGTATAGATTTCTCCTTTCGATTGAATGAATCTAATTTCGAAAACTGATGTCAAAATTAAACAAAAAAGCAAGTGATTAACGAGCACTTCAAAAAATAACAAAAAAGATTAGAATATTAGTAACCAATTGGAACACTGCTTCGTAACCATCGTCATCATCCTAATTGAACCATATCTAAAATAAATTATTAAATTTTTTTCTATCAATAGAAAAAGTTCATTTTTATTTTTATCATTGAAATAACAAATGTATCAAATTATTTAAGATGGACAATTGACTTTTTTCTTTTTAGTTTGTCTTCAGGATAGGTCTGATCATGACTTTCCCTAGTACAGAATTTAAATTCTTGTTTATCTTAGTGCTTTTCTTGTGCTTGAAAATTCTTAAATGTGAAGGCAATGTTCAAAGTTGTTGTCAAACCGGGTTCATTTTAGGTGTTAGCAAAGACAAATCAGTAAGATGCGTTAATTCAGCGAACATTACTGTGATTTTTAACCCCAAGTTTCAGCACGGTCCAAAAAGAACTAATTATTCTAGTTGGAAAAACTGTGACTATGACTTGCAGCCAATTACACAAATGCACCAGGAAAAGGAATTGTTTTGTGTCAGCGAACTCACTTTTATCGATGAAGAACCTTTCAGCATGACGTATTTGGCAGGAATACGATGCAAAAATAGTACAGCGCAGAAAAATAAAATGATGCATGGTGTGAACAAATGTTGCGGAACAGGACAAATGTTTTCCAAGATTTTACAAAATTGTATTCCTCTTAAAAGCGGTATGACTAACGTGATCGATCAGAAAATTAAAGAAGGAATGGTGTATGCGGCTTTGAATTATCAATCGACTCGCTATAGAAATATCGTTATGTGGAATTTAACATTAGAGGTCTATGAGAAACCTATTTCTTATTTCACCTCACAGGAGTACATCAAGGATGTGAGTTCATACTCAAAACTGAATACTGAAAATGCTATGTACATAATTTTTTTTGTTTTTGATAACAATTAATATTATCACGGTTTGATCTGTAGTTTTCGAAAGGCTATCCAGCTGACTATTGTATTGAACAAAGTGAAAATAGAAGCCAAGTAATTGTCGTGACACATTCAAAGTGTACAGACTGTATACCGCAATGTTATGGTTTTGACACATACATGGTTACAGAGCCTCACACAAAAGACAAATTTCGGATTAGATCTACCACCTGGAATCAAGACGATACTTACGATTATATGTATAATTTCAGACAATTATTTTTGATCAAAAACTATCACAGTCGTGAGTCCTCTATCAACTGTTTAATAAATCATTAAAGTTCTCAGTTTTCTTCATTTTAAAGATTAAATTTTTGCAGAATATCTACAAAACAGCGTATGTTCGAAGGGTGTAAGAAACTACGAAACATACAAGGAAAAACACGGCAATGCTATCGTCACTTATCAACCGTACAGTCACAGTTACGATACGGACATTTGTTCTAGTGTTATTTTTGACAAGTCACTTCAAGGACACGGGAAATTGTTCTCTTGTAGAAACTCTTTCGAAAAATGGTATAAATTGCCGAATATAAACATTTAGTTACATTAGAACATTGAATATTATAGCAATTAAAGACATTTTTCTCACTTTTTTACTTTTTTCTTATTTTTCCAGGACATTATTCAAACAAATTATTCTTACGTTGGGATTCGTTTGTACAATACTAACTTTTTTGGTTTACGCATACTTGCCTTCATTAAGAAACGTGTTTGGCAAAATTGTAATGGTTTACCTCTTCTGTTGCATGGGGTTAAATGTGCTATACTTAGCCACACATTTTGAAGTCCACGCGATTAAATCTTGGTTTTACAGAGGTTTGTTTATAAAATTTTTCTTGTATAGAACCTATTTATAGCATACGAAATATATAATTGTTTCGTGCTTTTACACAGAAATCGAATACTTTTTTAAAAAAGTACTTATAACGTTTCTTAACAAAATACGGCAAACAACTCGATAACTTTAATAAAATTTATGGAGTCGCTTTTGAATTTTTTATAGGTATTCTGAAGTACTACTTTGATATCTCGAAGAGTTTTTGGATGCTTGTGATGTCTTTCGACTTATGGTCTACTATGAGGTATATTTGATTGCTTTTTATCAATTGAAATCTTGTTTACCGAATTCAACTTGTCTTTGTTTTATTATAGAAAAATAAATGTACGAAATCGATTGGCATCGGCCGGTTATGGAAGACGCAAATTTCTCGGATACTGTTTTGTTTCATTTACTCTGAATATTATTCTAACGACTTATCTTATTGTAGACGAGAATGAGAGATTTAGAAAAATTAAATCGTACACAATTATGAACTGGTTTTCAATTTTGAAAAAACAGTTTGAATACAAGAATCTAGAAAATGAACGTAAGTTTGTAAGCCAAAGAATAAATTTTTATGTAGAACCTTGTGAGATTGACAAACAAAATTTTTTGCAGGCAACAACGAAAAGTTTCTCAATTTTTATGTGATTCCAACGTTGTGTTTTGTTATCATAAATCTGATACTATTCGCTCATACGGTGGTGCATATTCATCGCATTAAACGAGAAGCTAAAGCATTAACAAACCATCTAGAGAATCAATGCTGTTTTATTCATCACAAAAAATTTCAGTACCAGTAAGGATATTTTTAATTTCCGTAATTTTGTCAGTATTCTTATTCGTTCAATAATAATATTTCTATTCAAACGTTCAAGATTCGGTTTGATCTTCAGACTTTTCTGCGCGATGGGTCTCGTATGGATATTCAACGTACCAGCTTTGATAATTAATTACACAGAAATTGATCTAGTATCAAAAAATACGGACTTCCTACTTCTTCTATCCGAGATATCATCATTTTCAGAAGGCATTCTCATTTTCTGTATCTTTATTGTGAAAAAAAGGATCTACCTGCAGCTTCAAGAACGTTTAAAAGCGCAACTGTTGTCTGTGTCTTCTTCGTTAAAGTGGACAGTTCAATTTCGTTCGTGATTTCGATTTTCAAATTTCTTGGAAAATTATTTGTATTGTTTTTTTATCAAATTTATTAAACAAAAATCAAGAACAGTGAAGACATAAAACTGCCAAAATATATTTTTTTAACAATATTGATATGTCAGACGTAGTAATACTACCATTGTATGATATAATTTTTACCGTCGCTAAGAAAGTTTTTTATAAGTAACTAAAAATTTTACGCCTCGTGAAAAATTTGATCTGAAGCAAGTTTTTTATCTATTTACCTTCATATTATAACATTCGTTAACATAATATATGGACAGTTCCATTAAGAAGGCCAAAAATGTTTGGTTCAATAGCCCACTTTTGGTAAGACATATTTTGACATGAAATTTTCGGACCTACTGAATACAATAAAACATTATCATTATTGAGATAACTTATTTATATTATTATATTTCAACAATCAACAATCATATTTTAACAATTTCTATATAGATTCCATATTATAGAAACGTTACTAAAGAACCGTTGTTATATAAATCTTTAATTAAATATCAATTATACGATATAAATTTTTTCCAACAATAGCGAAAGTTTATTTTTCTTTCCATCATTTAGATAAGAATGGTTTTAAATTACTTAAGAGATGCAAACGTAAAGTTTTTTTTATTTAGTTTAGTTTCAAGATGGGTTGGATTATGGCCATGCCTTGTTGTGCATTCAAATTACCTTTTTTATTGATTATGTTGTCAGTGTTGAAAATTCATAGATGTGCAGACGTAGTTCAAAGTTGTTGTCCATCCGGGTACATTTTGGGTCTAGACATAGACAAATCAGTGCGATGCGTTGACTCAATGACTATGGCACCTCCGCTCTTTGCGGGTTTCGAAATAAAATTTCACCTTGGTACAAAACAAACAAATTTTTCCAGTTGGGAAAATTGCAGCTACGAGCTGCATCCAATAACAATAGTGAACGATAAAAAAGACTTGTTTTGTGTCAGCGAACTTGCGTTCATCAACGAAAGACCTTTTTATGGGCAGCCGTATTTGGCAGGAATACGATGCAAGAATGAAACAGTACAAAAAAATAGAGTGATGCATGGTGTCAATAAATGTTGCAAAATGGGCCATATGTTTTCCAACGATTGTACTCTTCTCAAAAGTGGTATGACTAATGTTATTGATCAACAACTTGATCAAGGAATGATGTATGCAGCTTTGGATATCTATACCTTTTTCTTTAAAAGTGATTCGGCCTTGACTTTGCCTAAGACAGTCAAAGTTCATAAGAAACCTATATCTTATTTCACCTCGGAAGATTATCTTGAAGATGTAAGTTTAAAATATATTCCAAGAAAGTTATTGCGAAGTGACAAAGTTAGGTTGAATTATAATTGAATGACGATTCAAATTCCTTAGTATTCGTTTAACGATAACACCATAAACAATAATTTCCAATAATTTTTACGATTTGCATTGTAGTTTCCGAAAGGTCATCCAGGTGACTATTGTATTGAACAAAGTGAAAACGCCAAAGAAGTCATTGTCGTGTCTCATTCCAAAAGTACGAGCTTCATACCGCAATGTTATGGTTTTGACACTTACATAGTAGCGCAGCCGAACGCGAAAGAAAAATTTGGAACCAGATCCACCACCTGGAATCTAAACAATACCTTCGAATACATTTCTTTTTTTGAATATCTATTTACGAGAAAAGCGACTTATAGCCGTAAGTATCTAAGCGAATGCCTTATTCATAATTATGAAATTTTGATTAGTTTATCATAATTATTTTACTCAAGAACTTTATTCCGTTCATTCAAAAATTACAAATTTTGCAGGGTTCGCTAGAAACAGCGTATGTTTAAAAGGTGTGAAAAAGTACAAAACTCAAATGCAAAATATAAACGGTTTTATGGTAAACTATCTACCATACAGTCACAATTACAATACAGATATTTGTACTGATGCTATTCTGTACGAGTCACTTGAGGAGGGAGAAGATTTATTGTTTTCTTGTGAAGACTATTATGAAAATTGGTAAAAATAGATACAAATTTTGAGTTCAATACGAAAGATGAGTGCAGAGATCGTTTTTGCATTTGAAAATTTGCTCCAATTTTACAGGACACTGTTCAAACAAATTATTCTTATATTAGGCTTTATTTGCACAATATCAACTTTTTTGGTCTACGCATACTTGTCGCCATTGAGAAATGTATTCGGCAAAAGTTTAATGATTTACCTCATCTGTTGCATGGGGTTAAATGTGATGTACTGTGCGACACATTTTGAAGTTGACGCGGTTGAATATTGGTATTATACAGGTTCGTACTCATATTTTATTATAACTAAAACATACTTTTTGCATTGGAAGCTGTAAATATAAATGAAAGTAACAAAATTTTTAAGGTTTTATGAAATACTTCCTCGACATCACAAAAAGTTTTTGGATGCTTTTGATGTCTTTCGACGTATGGACAACCATGAGGTATTTCTTATCTTATGCTTAATCTTAATTAAAAATTACTTTTCCATATGCAAATCTAATGTAATTTCTGTTTGTAATGTTGCAGGACAATAAGTGTACGAAATCGATCATCACCAAATGGATATAGAGGACGCAAATTTCTTGGTTACTGTTTACTATCGTTCTTTTCAAGTATTATCCTTACAATTTTTCTCATTATAGACGATTATAAAAAGTTCGGAGAACTGAAATTGTATATAATGAAGATTTCCAAAGATAACTTCAATGACATGATTGACATCATTGGTCGTAAGTTTGCACATTGTTTTGAAAACAAACTTTTTCGTTCAACGCATCCACATTGTAAAATGAAAATTGTTTGCAGGCAATAACGACAACTTCTTACATTTTTATGTGATCCCAACGTTGTGTTTGGTTATCATTAATTTGGTACTATATGCTCACACGTTGATGCATATACATCGAATCAAACGAGAAGCTAAAGCAATACGAAACTTGCCTGATAATCAATGTTGTTTCAATTATCAGAAAAAATTTCAGTACCAGTAAGGTTATTTTTTTTTCTAGTTTATATTTATATTCTATTCAATTGTATTACACTTAATTCATTGTTCTAGATTCGGTTTAATAGTCAGGCTCTTCTGTGCCATGGGACTCGTTTGGATATTCAACGTTCCGGCTTTGATAATTTATTATTCAAAAATCAATTTACAATCAAAAACCACGGATCTGATACATGTTCTATCTGAGATATCATCATTTTTGGAAGGCATTTTTATTTTCTTCATTTTCGTTGTGAAAAAAAGGATTCTGAAGCAGCTACACGATCGTTTGAAGACACAGCTGTTGTCCTCGTCTCTACTCAAATGGGCGCATCACTTTCGTCCTTGATTTTTATCTTTACATCATGTCAATTTATGCATTTTCATTGAACATGAAATTGTAAGAATATTTCCCATATAATATTCCGATGTGAGACGAGGAATTAGTACAATTTTAATGATTTTAATAAAATACATCTTTCAAAATTTCCATAAACGTTTGAAAGCACAAGAGTTACCGTGGCCTGTGTCTTCACTAAATTAACTCTTATAATTTGTATCTGGTGTGAACGTAACAGTATAAAATAAAGAAAAACAAATGAAGAACTTAAAAAGACGTTCTCATGTACTTCATCTTTTCGAAAAAAATTGAATTAGCAGTCATGTTAATATCAGCGTCTTTCTGATATAAGGAATTATTGATCTATCATTAACCTTTGACAACTTTGTCATTATAACATCATTGATTAAATCCTAATTAAAGAATGTGGATTTTTTCTAATAATAGCAAAAGCACGTGTTTCTTTGTATCAGTTAGATAACGAAAGTTTCAAATTACTTAAGAGATATAAACGTGAAGCTTTTCCTATTCAGTTCGGTTTTTAAATAGGTCTGATCATGACGTTGCCTGATTATAAATTCAAATTATTACTATTACTGTTCTTTTTTTCATGCCTAAAAATTTATGAATGTAAAGCCATAGTTCAGAGTTGTTGTCCACCTGGGTACATTTTGGGTCTAGACAAAGATAAATCAGCGCAATGCGTTGATTCAACGAACATAGCGCCTCCACTTTTCATGGATGGTAAAATGCAATTTCGGCTTGGTCCAAAAAAAACTAATTATTCTAGTTGGGAGAAATGCAACTACGAACTGCAGCCAATTCCAGTAATGAACGATAAAAAAGACTTATTTTGTGTCAGTGAATTTACCTTTACCTATAAGAGACCTCTTTACGGCCAGCCTTACTTGACAGGAATACGATGCAAAAATGAAACAGTTCAAAAAAATAGAATAATGCATGGTGTCAATAAATGTTGCAAAATAGGCCAGATGTTTTCAAAAAATTGTACATCTCTAAGAAGTGGTATGACTAATGTGATCGATCAGGCAATTGATCAAGGAATGTTGTACGCGGCTGTGGATACCTATACTGAATTTATAGACAATGAATTCATTTGGAAATGGCCTTCAACAGCTAAGGTGTATGAGAAACCTATTTCTTATTTCACCTTACAGGAGTATCTCTTAGATGTAAGTTCAATATTACAAAAAATTTAGACCTAATTTTCAGAATTGATTATTGCAACGACCCGATTTGTAGTTTCCGAAAGGTCATCCCGCTGACTATTGTATTGAACAAAGTGAAAATCCAGATAAAGTAATTGTTGTGAGTCTTAAAAAGTGTGAAAACTGCATACCGCAATGTTATGGCTTTGACACGTACATGGTCGAAAAGCTTAACGTGAAAGATAAATTTGAAACCAGATCTACCACCTGGAATCAGAATGATTCTTACGACTACATCAACAATTTTGAATATTTTTTTGAAAGAAAAGCTATTTACAGTCGTAAGTTTTGTATTAACTGTTTTATTCTGACCTTGTCTAATCTATTTTTATAAAAATATATATAGTAGTTCAGTTCTTTTCATGTTGTATTTATTATTGATTTGCAGGGTTTATGAGAAACAGCTTCTGTTTAAAAGGTGTGCAAAAGTACGAAACGTTCAAGCAAAAAATCAACGGTATGATAGTCACTTATCTACCATACAGTCACAATTACGATATCGATATTTGTTCTGATTTCATTTATGACGAGGTACTTAATGCAAAACAAGAATTGTTCTTCTCTTGTAAAAGCTTTTTTGAAAATTGGTAAAAATTATTTTATTAAAACATCTGGTCACAGTAGAAAATTGGATATTGTAGTCTAAAATACTTTTCACTACTTTTTTTAACTGAAAATTCACTTTGCTTTTACAGGACTTTGTTTAAACAGACTATTCTTATATTAGGTTTCATTTCCACAATACTGACTTTTTTGGTCTACGCATACTTGTCGTCGTTGAGAAATGTATTCGGCAAAAGTTTAATGATTTACCTCATCTGTTGCATGGGGTTGAATATGATGTACTGTGCGACACATTTTAAAGTCGACGCGATCCAAAATTGGTATTACAGAGGTTTGTTTACAAGATTTGAACTATCCTGATTCTATTTATTGCAACGTAAATTTACAATGAGGAAAAAATGAATTTTATTGTTAAACATGTTTCTGTATTTTCCGAAGGCTTTTTGAAGTACTTCTTTGACATCTCGAAAAGTTTTTGGATGGTTTTAATGTCTTTCGACATATGGACTACTATGAGGTATAATTAATCTAAAATTTTTAATTCAAATTATTATTTTGAGGAATAATTCTAAACGACTTTTGTTCTTTTGATTGTAGAAAAGTTAATGTACGAAATAATTTGACTTCAGCTGGTAATGGTACACGCAAATTTCTGTGTTATTGCTTTGTTTCGTTCGCTCCAAGTATAAGCCTTACAGTTTACCTTATTTTTGAGGAGTTTAACGATTACCACAAATTAGAGAAAATGCGAAATCGTACAGGTAGCTTCAATGACGTGGTTGATGCTAATAAACGTAAGTTTACAAATTGTTTCAAAACAATTTTTTCGATCAAAACAATTTAAAATTAACAAAAATTACTTGCAGGCAACAACGAAAAATTTCTTAATTTTTATGTTATTCCAACGTTGTGTTTTGTAATCATAAATCTTGCATTTTATGCTCACACGTTGATGCATATTCATCGCATAAAACGAGAAGCTAAAGCATTCAAAGACCTGCCTGAAAATCGATGCTGTTTAGGTTATCACAAAAGATTCCAGTACCAGTGAGGATATTTCGAATTTTTGAACTTTTAATGACATTATCATTGTCTGAATCACAAAGTTCGTATTTTATCGTTTCAGATTTGGTTTGATAGTCAAACTCTTCTGTGCAATGGGTCTTGTTTGGATGTTTAACGTGCCAGCCTTGATCATTAATTATTTGAAAATTGATCTAGTATCAAAAAACACTGACTTAATACAAATTTTATATGATGTATCTTCGTTTTTAGAAGGGGTTTTTATTTTCTTTATTTTCGTTGTGAAAAAAAGGATTCTCATGCAACTACATGATCGTCTGAAAGCGAAGCTGTTGTCCGTGTCTCTACTCAAATGGACACTTCAATACTGTTCTTGATTTTTAACTATATTAATCATGTAAATATTTGTATTTTTATGGAACATAAAATGGCAAAAACTTGTGTTACAATATCTATATGAGATAAATCAGTAGTACAATTCTAATTTTTGGAAAAATTTTCTCCCTTTTCTTTCTTGAAAGACATTTCCATTAGTTTATCATAGAAATAGATAACTATCTATTCTCGGTATTAGTCTAAATTTAAAAAAAATGATAACTAATACAAAAAAAATACAGCCTTTATTAAGCTTTCCTTATCGCTAATTGTCGATATCCTAATGAAATTCTTTGACTGCATCACGATACATGTTTCTATAAATTTTATCATTAAGATAAAAAATGTCTCAAATAACTCTCAAGATGCAAAGGTTTTTTTTCATTCAGATCGATTCTGAAATGTGTATGATCATGAAGGTGCCTAGTTTTGAATTGAAATTATTACTTTTATTAATTCCTTTCTTGTGTCTGAAAATTGATGTATGTCTCAGTGTTCAAAGTTGTTGTCCACCCGGGTACATTTTGGAAATCAGCACTAACAAAACAGCGCGATGCGTTGATCCAGCAAACATCTATAGGACTAGAATTAAATATGAATTCGGTCTGAATGAAACCAATTATACAAGTTGGGAAAATTGTAACTACGAATTGCAGTCAATCACAAAAATTAACGAAAAAAAAGACTTGTTTTGTGTCAACGAAGTCACGTTTTTCGATGGAGATGAAAAACCTCGTTACAGCGAGTCGTATTTGGCAGGAATTAAATGCAAGAATGATACAGTTCACAAAAATAGAATTACGCAAGGTGTAAACAAATGCTGTAAGATGGGCCAAATGTTTTCTAAAAACTGTACTCGACTTGGAACTGGTATGACTAACGTAATCGATCAAAAAATTGATCAAGGGCTGATGTATGCGGCTTCGGATTTGTATGGCATATTTTTTAACGGCAGATCCATATGGTCTTTGCCAGGAGCAGTAAAGGTTTATGAAAAACCTATTTCTTACTTTACCTCACAGGAATACATCAAGGACGTAAGTTCGCATTTTATTCTAAGAATGGCTTTTATAGTTTCCAACATTAACGCAAACTTGAGCATTAAACCCTTATAATTTGAGATAATTTGAACTTTGAATTTATAATAACAAAAATGAAAACTTGTAGTTTTCGAAAGGTCACCCAGCTGACTATTGCATAGAGCAGAGTGAAAATGCGAACAAAATAATCGTGGTGACTCATACGAAGTGTCTGAATTGTATACCGCAATGTTATGGTTTTGACACATACATGATTGCAAAGCCTGACTCGAAAGGAAAATTTGAAACCAGAGCTACCAGCTGGAATCACAACGATAATTTCGAATTCATGTACAATTTCACTTTTTTGTTCATGGAAAAATCTTTTATAAGTTGTAAGTCATTATCAATTTATCATACTTAATTTGCCAGTTTATGGTTTCATAAATTATTTATTTTGAATAACAATTTTCAAAGGGCATGTTGAAGAAAAAAAATGTTCGAAAGGAGTAAGGAAGTACGGTACGTACATGCAAAGTTTCCACAATTTGATTGCTACTTATCTACCATACAGCCACAATTACGATACGGATATTTGCTCTGGTGTTATTTTTAACGATACATTTCGCGGTCAAAGACAATTGTTCTCTTGTAGAAATTCTTCCGAAAATTGGTAAAAATTCACATATATGAATATGAAATTACAACGTTTTATAGACAAATGATTTTTTCTACTGAAAGCTCGTTATAATTTTCCAGGACATCGATCAAGCAGATTATTCTTCTTTTGGGTTTTGTTTGTACAATTCTGACTTTTTTCGTTTACGCATACTTGCCATCTTTACGAAACTCGTTTGGCAAAAGTTTAATGGTTTATCTAGTCTGTTGCATGGGGTTAAATGTGACGTACTTAGCGACACATTTTGAAATTGACGCGATTAATTATTGGTATTATAAAGGTTTGTATTTGAAATTTGTTATTTTTTTCGAAAAAAAACCGATCATTCAACGATCAAAAAACGATAAAAATTTTTTTCACTTTTTCAAGGAATTCTGAAATACTTTTTTGATATCTCCAAAAGTTTTTGGATGCTTTTAATGTCTTACGACGTATGGAATACTATGAGGTAAATTTTATCATTCACCTGTTAGTCCTTATTTTGTTTGTAAATAAAATCTTTTTTTTCTTTCGATTACAGGAAACTTAATGTGCGAAAACAATTAGCACTAGCCGGTGATAAGGGTCGCACATTTATCGGTTACTGCTTTTTTTCGATTACTCCGAGTTCTGTCCTCACGATCTATCTCATTTTAGACGAGCTCAAAATTTTTAAAAATTATGATTCGCATGAGATTAACAACTACCATTTTTTGACAAAACAGCAAAACGGAAACTTGAACCTTGACTTCGAGCGTAATTTTGCAAATTGATTTTAGAATAAGTTCATCAAATACAACGTTTCAAGATTATTCAATAAAAATTTTTTTCAGGCAACAACCATAAGTTCCTTAATTTTTATGTGATTCCAACGTTGTGTTTCGTTATCGTCAATATGGTATTTTATGCTTCAACTTTAACGTATATTCATCGCATTAAACGAGAAGTTAAGGCATTAAGACACCTGCCTGCTAATCAATGCTGTTTCAATTATCACATAAATTCTCAGTACCAGTAAGGATTCTTTTTTTTAACTCATATAAATATTATTTTTCTTTTGAATGTAACTTTGGGATTATTTTGTTTTAGATTTGGTTTGATAGTCAAACTCTTCTGCGCTATGGGTCTTGTATGGGTGTTTAACGTACCAGCTTTGATAATCAGTTACACAAAAATTGATCTTGTATCAGAGAACACAGACTTCTTACATTTCCTATCTGAGATATCATCGTTTTTAGAAGGAATTTTCATATTTGTCATCTTCGTTGTGAAGAGAAAGATCTTTCAACAACTCAAGAAACGATTGGATGCACAATTGTTGGCCGCGCCTTCATCGAACTGGAAACTGAAATTTTGTTCTTAGTATTAGTCTGCTAATTATGTTACTATTCGTAGCTTCGGTTTTGTTGTAGTCTAATTCTGTTCAACAAAAGTTATAATAAAACAGAAAGCTCCTGGAACGTTCCGTAACAATATCTGTACCTCCGATGTGACGTGATATCAGGTCTAGCTATAAATAGAAACCTGCTGAACTTGATTATAATTTTGGACTTTTTGGAATTTTATTTTAGAGCGATATCTCAACAAACGAAACAAAAAATATATATATATGTATTGTGTTTCTTATTTTGTTAGCTAGTCGAAAGATCTAGACTTTGAGATTCAATAGTTTAGGTAACAAAACAAAGCCTAGGTCACAGAATTGCAAATATTGCAGTACTGCAACGCTAAAAAAGTTTCTTAAAGCAATTTTGGGTGATAGGACCATTAGCCCTAATAAAGCTCAACGCAACAAAAGCACCATCTCGGATGAAAGCTTAGGTGTTGATTTTATCCAAGGCGAACTAACAAATCAACCAACCTGAATATATTTGTCTTTGTATTAAAATTACTAGTAGAATAACCAGTAGGACCTCTAAAACCATTAGAATTAGTAGACTAAGTGGAACTATAAGAAGTCGACTAGTAGAAGGATTTCTGCGCATCCAAGATTTTAACAAATCGAAGCTGAAATGTTTAAGATTTGTGAAAACTATTTGATTGAAAATTGTAAAGTTTTTGTAAAGAAATATATATATTATAAAGTACTCAAACTATTTGATCGAACAAATGAAACGTTGTTTACACTTGTTACAGTAAAAGTGATTGATGATCATTTCAAATCTTGTTAGAACAATTAGAATTTCATCAACCAATCGAAACGTTGCATCCAAACCATCTTCTAAGTATTAATTAATTCATATCGAAATGAAATTATGTAACTTATTTTTAATCGAACAAAATTCTTTTTATCATTAAGATTAAGTTAAGAATGTTTTACACAACTTAAATATCGTATGAGTTTAGTTCAGTTTCAAAGTAAGTCTGATCATGGCCTTGCCTAGTTCCAAATTCATATCATTGATATTATTAATTATTTTCTCGTGCCTGAAACTTCATAACTGTGAGGACGAAGTTCAAAGTTGTTGTCAACCCGGGTATATTTTGGGTCTAGACAAAGACAAATCAGTCCGATGCGTTGATTCAGCAAAAAGTAGGACGTTTGCGTTTATTAAATATCAGCTTGGTCCGAAACAAACTAATTACTCTAGCTGGGAAAAATGCAATTACGAAGTGCAGCCAATCACGAGAATTCACGAAAAAAAGGACTTTTTTTGTGTCAACACTCTGAGACTTATCAACGAAGGACCTACTGTTTTGTCGTATTTGGCAGGAATTCGATGTAAAAATGAAACAGTCCAAAAAAATGTAATGATGCATGGTGTAAATAAATGTTGCAAAATGGGCGAGATGTTTTCAAAGACATCAAAGAATTGTACTTCGCTCAGAAGTGGTATGACTAATGTGATTGATCAAGAAATTAATCAAGCCAGAGTCTACGCGGGTCTAAATCTTTATTCGTATATCATTCGACATGACTCTTTCATTCCCACAACACACAAAGTTTTTGAGAAAGCTATTTCTTATTTTACCTCAAAGCAGTACATCAAGGAGGTAAGTTTGAATTTCCGTCCAAAAGGTGTTCTGGTAAAATATATAAACTTTAAAACTAAAAAATTTTTGAATGAAATCAAATTTATTTTTTAGTTTGAAACACTGATTGTAGATCGCTGCTATAACATTGTTATAACAAGTTAATATTTTATTTTTTTTAGTTTTCAAAAAGTTATCCTGCTGACTATTGTATTGAACAAAGTGAAAATTCTAGCACGGTAATTGTCATTACTCGTGGAAAGTGTTCGAATTGTATACCGCAATGTTCTGGTTTTGACACGTACATGGTTGCAAAGCCCAACCCGAAAGAAGTGATTCGAGCCAGATCCACCACCTGGAATATGAACGATACTTACGACTTTGTGTACAATTTTAATGATTTATTTTGGGAGAAGATTTCTTACGGCCGTAAGTATTCGACCAACTGTTTATATCATGAAAATCTGTTCGTTAGTCAGTTTTTAGAGTTTTTTCTCTTCATTTCAAAATATAATTTTTTCTAGGGTACTTAAAAAGCCAAGAGTGTTCAAAAGGTATACAAAAGTACGATTCGTACTTCCACAAAGTACAGGGTTTTTTTGTCACTTATCTACCATACACTCACAATTACGATACAGACATTTGTTCTGACTTTATTTACGACGAATCACTTGACGGACACAGAGAATTGTTTTCTTGTAGATATTCTTTTGAAAATTGGTAATAGTTATTCAACTTAAACATTCGTTTTGTTTTATTTTTGTCAACTAAGAATTTGTTTGAATTTTCACTTGGGAATTTCTTATATTTTGCAGGACATTGTTTAAGCAAATTGTCCTTGCATTGGGTTTTCTTTGTACAATTTTGACATTTTTGGTTTACGCATGCTTGCCGTCATTGAGAAACTTGTTTGGAAAAAGTTTGATGGTTTATCTGGTCTGTTGCATAGGATTGAATGTACTGTACCTTGCGACACATTTTGAAATCGAAGTGATTCAATATTGGTATTATAGAGGTTTGTATTCAAATTTGGGTTTTTCCGAAACCGTTCTATTTAATTAAAAATGTATAATCGGATGATCAAAAAAATTAATTAAAATTTTTACTCGCTTGTCTCTTTTTTAAAGGAATTATGCAATACTTTTTCGACATTTCAAAAAGTTTTTGGATGCTTATAATGTCTTTTGACGTTTGGACTACTATGAGGTATTCTATCAAAAATATTTGATTAAAACATTCATTTGCAAATAAAATCAAACTTCGTTTCATTTTTCATAGGAAAATTAATGTACGAAATCGACTGTCATCGGCCAGTCACAGAAATCACAAATTCATTGGTTACTGCTTTTTTGTATGTACTACGAGCGTTAGCCTTACAACTCACCTTATTTTGGACGAGCATAAAATGTTTAAAAAGATGGAATCACAAAAAATGATACCCTTAGTTCCTCCGAAAATTAATTTCAATGACTGGAATCAGGACAATATCAATCGTAAGTTAGCAAATCGTTTTTTTGGAAGCACTATTTTGAAAGATTTTAAAATTTTTTTAAAAAATTGTTTACAGGCAACAACGATAAGTTTTTCAATTTTTATGTCATTCCAACGTTGTGTTTTGTTATTATCAATTTGCTATTGTATGCGCACACGTTGATGCATATTCATCGCATCAAACGAGAAGCTAAAGCATCAAGAAACGTGTCTGCCAGTCAATGCTGTTTCAATTATCCGAAAAGATTCCAGTACCAGTAAGAACATTTTCAATTTCGAGATTGTTTCAATATACTTTTTTTAATTATATTATAACTTATATATTTTTCATACTTTATCAATTTAGGTTCAGTTTGATAGTCAAACTTTTCTGCGTCATGGGTCTTGTTTGGGTGTTCAATATACCAGCTTTTATAATTAGCTATTTGAGAATCGACCAAGAATCAAATAACACGGACATCCTTCATGTTTTATCCGAGATATCATCGTTTTTGGAAGGCATTTTCATTTTCTTCATCTTTGTTGTGAAAAGAAGAATTTTACGGCAGCTTCACGATCGATTGAAAGCACAGTCCTTGCCTGTGTTTTTTTTAAAATGGATTGCGAAATTCCGTTCTTAATTTTAAGCTAAGAATTATTTTGATATTTATAATCACGGTTCTGTCGTTAAAATAACTTTGCTTAAAACACATAAAAATCAGATTACGTTATTTCCTTAGTAAATAATGATGATTAGAATATTAAAATAGTACTCGACATGTATAAAATAACGCACAATTTAGAAAAACGTCTAATTTTGAAAAATCCTCGATGAAAGTATGCTCTAAAAAATTTAAGCTTCTCTAATTTAAGTGGTTTCTGTTCAATCGTTAGAACGATTAGAATATTATATTCGAATAAAATATTATTATCTAACTAATTAGAAAGTTGACTTACAATCATTATCGTAACACTTATCATTTATATCTAAATTGAATTATTCGACTAATTTTCAACAATAGCAAAACATTCTATTTGCATTTTTAAGATAAGAAATATTTCAAATTACTTACGAGACGCAAACGTTCGTTTTTCCATTTAGTTTTGTTTTGGAATAGGTCTGAAGATGACGTCGCCTAGTTGTGAATGTCGATTCTTACTTGTATTTATTTTTTTCTCGTGCCTGAAAATATATAAATGTGATGACATGGTTCAAAGTTGTTGTCAACCCGGGTACGTTTTAGGTCTTGCCAGAGATAAATCAGTGCAATGCGTTGAATCGGGATATTCCAATACACGATTTAACCTCGGCCCAAAAAATACTAATTTCTCTAGTTGGGAGAAATGCAACTACGAACTGCAGCCAATAATAAGAATGAACGACAAGAAGGAACTGTTTTGTGTCAACGAACTCACGTTTATCGACGAAGATGCTTCTGTTATGCCGTACTTGGCAGGAATTCAATGCAAGAATGATACCGTACAAAAAAATAGCATAATGCATGGAGTGAACAAATGTTGCAAAATGGGCCAGATGTTTGCAACAAATCATTGCGCTCCACTTAAAAGTGGTATGACTAATGTAATCGATCAGGAAATCAATCAAGGCACGATGTACGCGGCTGTAAATCTCTATAATTTGTTTTTTGGAAATGGAGCTTTCTGGAAATGGTCTTCAAAAATCAGAGTTTATGAGAAACCTATTTCTTATTTCACCTCGCTAGAGTACATCAGTGAAGTATGGTTAAAAATTTTTATAATATCAGAAATGAATAACTGTCTAAATATATATGAGGAAAATATGTTTTTTTTTCACATAACAATTCGTTTTGTAGTTCCCTAAGGGTCATCCAGGTGAATATTGTATTGAACAAAGTGAAAATGCCAGCAACATTATTGTCGTAACTGATGCAGAGTGTTTGAATTGTGCACCGCAGTGTTATGGTTACGACAAGTACATAACTAAAGTCCCTGACTCAGAAGACAAATTTGTAACCAGATCCATCGTTTGGAATCAGTACGATACTTACGAGTACATGAAGAAGTTCGAACGTTTGTACTGGACGAAGATATTTTTTAGTCGTAAGTATTCTACCGATTTTTAAATATCCAATAACGATTTTCATACTAGTTTTTAATTTTGTATTGTCTTTTTTTTGTAGAGACTTCTGTAAACAACGAGTGTACAAAAGGTTTGAATAAATACAAAACATACTCGGAAAAAATCCGTGGTCAAAATGTTTTTTTTCCACCGTACAGTCACAAATATGATACGGATATTTGTTATAGTGTTTACATTGACGAGAATTTCGAAGGACACACAGAACTGTTTTCTTGTAGAAACTCTTTTGAAAATTGGTAAAAATCAAATTATCCATCATAATATTGTAGTGACAAAACATTTTTATTCACGTTTAATACCTGGTTTTTTCATTTTTCAGGACATTGTTCAAACAGATTATTTTTACATTGGGTTTCACTTGTACAATCCTGACTTTTTTGGTCTTTGCATTCTTGCCGTCATTGAGAAACATGTTTGGCAAAAGTATGATGGTTTACCTCGTCTGCTGCATGGGTTTGAATGTGATGTACATGGCATCACTTTTTGAAATCAACGCAATTCAATCTTGGTACTATAGAGGTTTGTATTTCAATTCCTTTTTCGGTTTGCAATCTATGAATCGCATCTGTAATTTGCGATAAATATGAATGGAAAAATTACTTTTTTGTACATACTTCCGCATTCCTTCAAGGTTTTTTAAAGTACTTCTTCGATATCTCAAAAAGTTTTTGGATGCTTTTAATGTCCTTTGACATTTGGATTACTGCGAGGTATGTTCCATCTTTAATTTTAAATTGAAGAATTTATTTACAAATTTAATATTTTTAACTTTTACGTTACATTAGAAAAATTAATGTAGGAAATAAATTGGCATCAGCTAGTCCTGAAGGACTCAAATTCTTTGGTTACTGTTTTCTTTCGTTTACTACAAGTATCATCCTTACAATTTATCTCATCATAGACGAGCATAGAGTGTTTCACAAAAAAATTAGAGTTTATAAAACTGAGCCCGAGCTTTTACTACAAGATGATCCGGATATCATAGATCATGACAATAAACGTAAGTTTGCAAATTATTTTAAAACAACTCATTTGAGTACAACATTTTAACAATATTAAACGAAAATTGTTTGTAGGCACCAACGAGAAGTATCTTCTTTTTTATGTAATTCCAACGTTGTGTTTTGTTATCATGAATCTGGTATTTTATGCTCTCACTTTGGTGGCGATTTATTGCATTAAAAATAAAAATGGAGCATTTATAAACCTGCCTGCTGATCGATGTTTCAATTGTTTTAAAAAATTTCAGTACCAGTAAGAATACTTTTCAGTCTCGAAAATCAAGTCAATAGTATTATTCTTCCAATAATAATTTTTGTATTCACTTGTTTCAGATTAGGTTTGATAGTCAAACTGTTTTGTGCTATGGGTCTTGTTTGGATTTTCAACATACCAGCTTTAATTATTAACTATTTGGAAATCGATCAAGAATCAAAATACATGGACATCATTCATGTTTTATCCGAGCTATCATCATTTTTGGAAGGCATTTTTATTTTTTTTATCTTTGTTGTAAAAAAAAGGAATATTCAGCAGCTCCGCGAGCGTTTGAAAGCACAATAACTACAAAATACTTTGTTTGTTATTTGTCTTGAATCTACAGAGATGTAAACTCGTTATATAGCTTCCTCCATCCTTATTTATTCATGTATCATTCGCATTTACGTTAAATAACAAATAAAAAGTCGACAGCAATTTTGAGAAAACTTAATTTGTGCTTTTTTTAGCTTTAAAAGATTAGAACGCAATTGGAATAACCAATCGGAACGTTTTCTTGCAATCGTCTACATAAAACTAATTAATTCATATCTAAGTAAAAAATTATTTGAATCGCTGATTGACTGAAATAAACTTTTCATATTTCAATCATTAAGATAATAAATTTTTTGAATTACTTATAAGAGGCAAACGTAACATTTTTTTGTTCAGTTTATTTTTAAAGATGGGTCTAATCATGACTTTTTCTAGTCTTAAATTCGAATTATTTCTTTTATTGATTTTGTTATCGGGCCTTAAAATTTATAAATGTGAAAATATTGTTCAAAGTTGTTGTCCACGTGAGTACATTTTAGGTCTTGCCAAAAACAAATCTGTGCGTTGCGTTTCTGCGGCGAACTTCAGCTATTCCAAGATACAATTTCACCCCCGTTCAAAAGAAACTAATTATTCCACTTGGGAGAAATGCAACTACGAAATGCAGCCGATACTAAGAATGAACGACAAAAAAGAATTGTTTTGTGTCAACGAACTCACGTTTATCGACGAAGATTCTTCTGTCATGCCGTACTTGGCAGGAATTCAATGCAAGAATGATACTGTACAAAAAAATAGCATAATGCATGGAGTGAACAAATGTTGCAAAATGGGCCAGATGTTTGCAACAAATCATTGCGCTCCACTTAAAAGTGGTATGACTAATGTAATCGATCAGGAAATCAATAAAGGCACGATGTACGCGGCTGTTAATCTCTATAATTTGTTTTTTGGAAATGGAGCTTTCTGGAAATGGTCTTCAAAACTCAGAGTTTATGAGAAACCTATTTCTTATTTCACCTCGCTAGAGTACATCAATGAAGTATGGTTAAAAATTTCTATAATATCAGAAATGAATAACTGTCTAAATATATATGAGGCGGTTCAAAAAATTAAAAATTTTTGGACATTAGGCACACTTTTTTTTTTCACGATAGGTGTCAAAACAAGATAGAAAAATGGTGCGGCCCCTTTGAAACGAGTGTACTTTTAAAATTAAATTAAGTTATAGTGATTTTTGCCAAAAAAGCAACAAAAAAGCATAAAAAGTAACTCCAAATTTGGTCATCCGAGGGGTGAATCATTGTATTGTGTCTCAACATGAAGTTTGAAATTATGCCAGCAACATTATAATGTCTAATACTTTTTCAAACTTGTTTCACCCCTCACTCCCTGATTAGCCATAGAAAATTAAAAAAATGTGAACCCATTTGAATTCCTTATGTGATTTTATTCACATTTTCGCGCTGTAGTAAGTAATATGGTTACAGACATCGTGCAAAACAAAAAAAATATAAGTACTTTTTATTTTTTCAACCGAATCTGCAAAGGGGGTTTCACCTCGATTTTTTTCTCGTCTTTTTTAGAAGTTTCACCGCAAATTTGTTTTGAACCAGATCCCAAGAGTGTGCATCCAAAAATTTTATTTTTTTGTTTGGAATCACATAACAATTCGTTTTGTAGTTCCCTAAGGGTCATAGGTGAATATTGTATTGAACAAAGTGAAAATGCCAGCAACATTATTGTCGTAACTGATGCAGAGTGTTTGAATTGTGCACCGCAGTTATGGTTACGACAAGTACATAACTAAAGTCCCTGAGAAGACAAATTTGTACATCCATCGAAGTAATACTTACGTTGAAGAAGTTCTTCCATTTGTTCTGGGTAAAAATCTTTTACAGTCGTAAGTACACTATCAGCTGTTCAATTGAGGATACCAAAATTATTTTCTATTTTTTATTTTATCATTGTTTTCATTCCGGAATTTGAAACTTTGCAGAAAATTCCGTAGACAAAGATTGTACGAAAGGCTTAAGAAAGTACAAAACGTACTCGGAAAAGATACGCGGTCAAAATGTTTTTTTCCCACCATACAGTCACAATTACGATACGGATATTTGCTATAATATTGTTTTTGATGAGAATTTAGAAGGACACACGGAATTATTTTCTTGTAGAAACTACTTTGAAAATTGGTGAAAATCAAATCATTGACATCTTGAAGATTTTATATTGTAGTAGTAAAACAATTTTATTCGATTTCAATAACTAACAAACGTGTTGTCATATTTCAGGACAACGTTTAAACAGATTATTTTTGTATTGGGTTTTAGTTGTACAATTCTGACATTCATGGTCTATGCATTCTTGTCGTCATTAAGAAATGTGTTTGGCAAAAGTTTGATGGTTTACCTCGTCTGTTGCATGGGGTTGAATGTGCTATATTCGGCAACACTTTTCGAAATTGAAGTAATTACAATTTGGTACTATAAAGGTTTGTATTATAATTTTTTTCTGTTTGGAATTTATTTTGTACTATGAAATTGAATTAAAGAAAATCAAAATTTTCTAATGCTTTTGTAATTCTCAAAGGTTTTCTGAAATACTTCTTTGACATTTCAAAAAGTTTTTGGATGCTTTTGATGTCTTTTGACGTATGGACTACTATGAGGTAGATTTTATATTTGATTTTTTATTTAATTTTTGTTTTGTAAATGAAACATATAATAAATTTCTCTTTATTTTATCGTAGAACCATAAATGTACGGAAGGGATTGGCATCAGCCAGTCATGGGGGACGCAAATTTCTTGGTTACTGTTTTGTTTCATTTACTACAAGTATTATCCTTACAACTTATCTTATTATAGATGAGCATAGAGTGTTTGAGAAACTACTCAACGTTTATAAAAATGAGCCCAAGCTCTTATTGCAAGAAGATTCGGATATCGCAGATTATGACAATAAACGTAAGTTTGCAAATCGTTTTCAAAACAATTTTTAGAGGAACTTAAACATTTTAAGGTCGTTAAACAAAAATTTTTTGCAGGCATCAACGAGAAGTTTCTTAACTTTTATGTGATTCCAACGCTGTGCTTTGTTATCATAAATTTGGTTTTTTATACTCACACATTGGTGCATATTCATCGCATCAAGCATGAAGTTAAAACATTGAGTAATCTGCCAAACGATCAATGCTGTTTTAACTATCATAGAAGATTTCAGTATCAGTAAGGATTATTCTCATTCTCGAAAATCCAGTCAACATTATTATCTTTCGGTTTCAACTTTTGTGTTTATTTCTCTTAGATTTGGTTTGATAGTCAAACTCTTTTGTGCCATGGGTCTTGTTTGGATTTTCAACGTACCAGCATTGATACTTAGTTATACAAAATTGGATCTAATATCAAAAAACACGGACCTTCTAATTCTTCTATCCGATGTATCATCGTTTTTAGAAGGCGTTTTCATTTTCTTCATATTCGTTGTAAAAAAAAGGATTTTGCAGCAGCTCAAGGAACGATTGAATGCACGATTCTTGTCGGCGCCTTCACTAAAGTGGACACTCAAATTCCGCTCTTAATATTAATCTGCGAATCATATAATTATCCGTAGCTGAAGTTTGGTCGTTCAACTAACTTTGTTTAACAAAAGTGATAATGAAACATAAAAATTTAAAACTTGCCGCAACAATATCCACGTCAGATTGATTGTAATATAATTTTAATCATAACTAAAAAACATTCTCAACTGTCAAAGAAATCAATAAAACAAATGTAAATTTTTCAACTACACTTAAAATATTATATAGAATTTAATATAATGTAGGTAATAATAATAGTTTAATCTATAATTCACCTAAAAAATTTAATATTTTACAAAACAAAAAAAGTTGAAATTTGTTCGGAAAAAATTTCTTCAAAAAACATATTATATTGTCTTGAAAACCGAAAAAAGTGTGTATTTACAGTAGGACATGTAATCGGCCGTCTGCATTATTGACTTCCAGGTCTTCTCTACGGTTATCCGAGGGGCAGGAGGGTGACGGACACAGCGAATGACTTGGCGAATTCGGAACTCGGACAATTATTCCGAGTTCACTAGCTTTCTTTTTTCTTAATCACCAAAGAGCCGATGGTATAATGCGAAGCAGAGATTGAATCACGCCGGCAAGTGGATTCGGACCGCTATGGCCGATCGGCGCCAACCGGAAGTCGTCTCTACCAGGACAAGCGAAAGTCTTGACCCGTAGAAAGTACACAAAGCGACTTTGTGTGCCTTCATAACAATAAATGGGAACTCGTTACGACATTCCGCTGTCCAAACTCGAAATAATTGCTAAAAACATCTTCACTCGACGACTTTTGTTTTTTTATTTCATAATAATTATTTATTTCAACATTTGCAAACTTTTTTCATTGAAAAAGCGTTATTTCAAAAGAGACAATAAGTAGGATTGTTAAGATAAATGTCCGTCGTTATTTACTGTTTTCAAGATCGACTCTGTGTTACGTTTTAATGCCAGCAATTAATAGTCGCAGGTACCGCAGTAATTATGGTGGATTAATGAGCAATGTTTCACCTTATTAGTTGAAGTGGCTCTGAAAATCGAAGACGTGCCAACAAATTAGTTGTAATAATCTTGACATCATTTTACATAATTAATATCAGCTACAAAAATCGTTCATTTCCATCCTTTTATTTACCTCTGAAAAACAACTTCTTAGTAAATACAAACTAGATTGTAAAATTGTCTATAAGTAGAATAACAAAATTGTTACTGCAACATAGCATGACAGATTGCAGACACAGATCCTGAAAAAAATTCTTAAACATTCACTACAAAAATTTACTTTTGTAACAAAAATGCAAAAAAATGTATTAAAAAAATTTGGTTAATGGTGATCCTGTTTTTTGTTACTCTTACTCGTGGAAAGAAAAATTTTAAATGTACTATTCTTCTGATAATGAACGTAACCCTAATTCATCTGTGTAAACTCATTAAAAATCCTTAAAAATCGTACAGTTTCATCAAGATACAATGTGGCAAAAAGTCTTGATTTAACTATTAATTAGATTTGTTTTAGTTTCGTCTCCGCGACTTGTGCGACTGAGCCACCCGTGATGGTAAACGGATTAATTATCAATGAATGCACTTCGTGACGTAAAAACTACTGTTGCTTATGAGTCAATGGAATCTCTCTCTCATTATTGTATGATAATGCATGAGAAGTTCTATTAATTTTTTTTCTTTTCCTTCGGTGTAATCATCATTTGGGTACGAATCGTAACATGGATGCAAAAATTAAATCTAAATGAAATGTGTGTCAGGCATTATTTCACTTCAGAGTCACGTTAGCCTTGTAACTTTACCTGTTAAAGTTTCACAATTGTAACGAATTCTTACAAACCAAATTCATCTCGCATTTTTACGCACGATTTCATTAAGATTCATTCTAACGATTTTATGTCAGCACTTTAATTGTTCCGACTATGAAACTATTCATAAAACAGTTTTTCACATGACTTCGTTGTAATAATTTCATCAGATTTTTCATCGCTCAATTAAATTGTTTGTTTTATAATTATGATGTCATATGACTGAACAACTTTAAACATTAATAGAATGACAAATTTTGTTTTTGTTTTTTTAAAGGGGGGGGGGGAATTTGAGTGTCAATTCGCAGTGTATGGAGTTAGGAAAATGTTTGCCTTGACAGTTAGGGACAAATTGAATTGAACGAAATGGTGAAATTGCGCAATTTTTCCGCAGGCTTTGACGTCAGCGACCATTCATGTCTGAAGCGGCAGCTTTCACACGGATCTCGGCTTTGTTGGATCTGCGTAAGAAGCTGACCGGAATGCGAATAGAATTGCGCGATGCGGATCCTGCTTCTCCTTCCGCAAGTAAGTTTTATTAATCTAACCTCCTCATCCACGCACTCGTTCCATTTTTTCAACAATCTAAAACAATAATCTTCAACTTTCGCCTGGCTCGATTTTTTTACCATGCAATTTCGTTCAATATTTTTTTTATTCAGTTTGAAAAGTAATTTTCAGTCAGTTGAATTTTTTTTGATTTATTTGTTTTACTATTTTATACTTGATTTATACTTGAATTATATTTGACCTATTTTATAATTATATTTTATCATATTTTATATAAGTTTAGAACAAAGTATCAAATTGCATTATTCAACTCATCATCATGATCTGACTCGTTCAAATTCGAACTTAAAAATGAAGGTCCAAAAAATCTTTTTGTCTATTTCCTAAAACGGAAAAAACATTTATTAATATATAGAACACGCAAAATTTTATGAAAAAAAAATTGTTAGATAGAATTTCGATTTAGTTTTTTTCTTTAAATAAGATCATTTTTGTGAAGTGACCTCGAAAATCGGGCTAAATTTAGGCCTTTTTTCATATTATTATCATTAAAAATTTTTTCGAATTGTCGAAGAATTGTTACGTACTTTCATACCAATTTATTGGTATGATAAGATTCACTAATATTGACCGATGCACATTGAAAATCCCATTTTTACGACAGAAAAACAGTTTTAATGCAGACCAGAGATGGTTATTCGCGGTGAAATACTTTCCTCGGTAGTAAATTGTCTGGTTTATGGTCGCGAATAAATTTTGTTTCTTCGATTTCGGTTGCAGCTGATAATATCGATCTCGAGCTTTCCATACCGCTCTTGATCGCCTAAAATATGTTTGAGGAAAGTTGAAATTGTGAAGTAAATAAAGAGATCGTTCGAATCTCCGTTTACTTAAAACTGCTCAAACTGTTTACTTTTCATTTTCATGTAAATATTGAAAACAGTGGACTAAAGTCGGCACTTCAAATTTTTCCTTCAAATATTAGTCTTTCACAAATAACATCAAATTTATAAGTCAAAGTTTGAAAAAAATCAAATAATAGAAAAACAGTATCGCTTTTTTTATTGTTCAATAATTTGTACAACATTCTGCAAAGTTGTTGACTTGACATATTTTAAAAGTTGCACTTAGCTTTTTAAAGTCGTAACCAATAGATAAAAACAAACCCATAAATTAAAAGCAGATAACAAATAATCAAAATACGGTTTACTTAGCGTAACAAACAGTTATCAAAGACAACTCACGCAAACCTAATTATTCTTGCTAATAAAATACACTTCGTGCAAAAGCATTAAGATAGTTAAATATTTAAAAAACCATTTTTTTTTGATTCTGCATAAAAGATTTGTGAACAAAAAATAAAAAAAGCAAAATTTCTAGATCCACAATCAAACCCGATTATTTTGGTCTCAACATCTGAATACCGAGTTGATTTGAACATCCGATTGCACGCCGACGTTTTCAGGGTGATGTTGCGATAAGTCGGAAACAAAAGTTCGGGCCATTCGGGATCTCGTGCCAGTGACCTGAAAATTCGCCGGCAGAAATTGTTCGGAGCGGATCTTTCCAAAATCGTTTACATTGTCAGGACTAATTAAACGGGTTACATCTGTGCAAATCACCCTTTCACAAAGAAAACGAACCGACCATTGTGTTTATCAGCGTTCACGTGAACCGGGCGAAAACATTTGTGTTCGACATTGGAATGGCACGCGAGTCAAGTCGCCGATGCGATTTCTATTTCTCAATTCATCGGGAGCACTCTAAAAAACACAACCAGTTGGAACTAAACGTCTCTCTTTTATTCTCAGCTGTGGTTTTAAACAATCGTAATATAAGAGAGCCTAAATCAGAAGTGTGTCGTGGACGTCAAAGTACCTGCCGCACCCAAGCAAATTAACATCACAAAACATCAACGCCAGAAACAAAATTGCAATTTTTCGACTGGTCCAAGAGGAATACAAATCGAAGTGAAACAACGGGGAAAAGTTGCGAGGCTCTTTCGGCTTGTTTAATTAGAGAAAGACACTTGAATCTCTAACGTGTGATGTGGTCATGTATTATTTATCATTTGTTGTCTTTCTTTTCGGTCTGTCCTTTTTTCACGTTTTCTCAATTCGACAATTCGATTCAACAATAACGCGCTGTATTTTGTCAAGACAAATGGGTTAAGATAATTCACACGACACAGTTTGGGCATCTTGTTTATATAGTAAATCAAGCACACATTTTCGTATACCTGAAATTCCCGAAACAGAGACTAACGGTCCACGAAAGAGAAAACCAGAAAAAAAAGAAATGCGCGCTTTTGCCAGCCATTTCGAATTTTTGGTCAATTAAAATTATACATCAGATTAATTAATTCATACAACAGATGATTTCAAATCATCCAGAATTTCTAATCACCTTTATCAAAGGTTTAGAAAATTTGGAACTAAAAAACAAACTTTAAAATCAAAGAATTGAAGGAATTTCAATTCGAAATTGTATTTAGATTTAAAAACGAAAGTTGTGTTTGATCAAATAAGAAAATTTTCAGTTTGTATTTCTCGTGGAACATGCAAAGAATGCAAAATTCTATAGTTATTTGAGCCGGGCATAATGTTTGGTTTGTGTTGATGTAAAGTACACGTTTCGCGTGGCATGATTAAGCTTTAAGAAATTCAATTGGAGCCGAGCTGACAAGTTGGACTTATGAAGTCGCGTGAAACAATGCGTCGGTGGGTGTTTCTCCGGCACGGTGCCGCGAGTTCTGTAATTTTGGGTCACTGAATGTCTTGTGGCGGTTTCGGTCGTATCTTATAACAGAGGAGAAACTGTAACCCTGTTGCTTTTTATT
Source organism: Telenomus remus (assembly GCA_020615435.1). NCBI lineage: Eukaryota > Metazoa > Arthropoda > Insecta > Hymenoptera > Scelionidae > Telenomus > Telenomus remus. The sequence continues at coordinate 5,343,489 of CM036345.1, read as the reverse complement.
GTTTACGTTTATCTCGTCAACGGATTTCGTTCGTTCGCACTATCATTACGGGGAAAATGTCCCGGAACGCTAATACTCAAACGGTAAAAGTCACTTTCGCGCATTTTCGGCACTCACACATTTTCATCTCTCACATTTTCACTTTTTTATAGACATTTTTTTTAAATAAAACTATCCCATGTGGTTTCCTTTAAATTGCGTTAGTTTTGCAGTTGCAATCTGTTGAGGAAGAGTTTTTTTTTCGTTTTTATAATACATTCAATCAGTTAGAGTGGCAATAATTACAGAGACAAAGTATCAAAAATGACGTTTCGAACGTTTTACGGCTCATTAGGCTTCTGACGATTGTGGATCGTAAAGTTGTTTGGCCAATTACGCGACTTCCAATTGGCTATCATTTTTGTGATTAATAAGGATCCGAGAAATCGTGGCACGGATCAACAATGTTTTGCCGAGGCGTGAAGCTGTATGAAAACAGTCCAATTGCCGGCTTTTGGAATTTCATCGACTTTATAACCTGTTATCAAAATAAAATTACAGAAAAAAATTTTTTTCAACAACAAATTAACTTTTTTTTAGAAATTAGAAATTTATTAAAAACTAATTCCAACCATAATAATATGCTGACAAAAACAGTTTGAAATCTCTAAAAAATGAAAACTACTTGAAAATCAATTTTTCAATGTACTGCTGACGAAACCGAAATTTTTCGTTGTCGAAATAACAGTATGATTTTTTGAGTGTCTACTTTTTTAGGACACTCGACTATTTTTATTGCCACTCTTTTGCAGGACAGCAACGCCATCAAATTTTTTTTCCTCCGCGCCAGAGACTAGATTCGCGCGTAGCTGTCAAAAATTTTCGATGATAAATTCAGCACTGCTCGTTTTGTTAAAAGCGTATAAAATGGATGAACGCTGTTTTCATAATAAACTGTACCAGAAGTGCGAATCGTTTATGATCCAACTAGTATAAATTTGTTGCCAGTCAGGGAGAAAAAAATTGTAAATACACCAGTGAAAGCTGAGACAAATTTTATTTGTCTGTAAAAAGAATGATTTTTATACTTCGATAAGTAAGTCGTGGTGTGAGAATAATTGGCGCGTGAAATCTTATGCGTGAATAATTAAAGTCATATAAATACAAATTGCTCATAAAATGATGCACGCGATTTCGCCGGAGGGATTAAAATTGAATAATTGAAATCAAACTGGATCGGACGAAAACAAAAAAGTCTCGCTTAATCCCCAACAAATTGACTCGAAAAACGCGACGTCCATAGCCGATTTCAAACTCGCGCTCACAAGTGCCCGAACGGGAAAATAGTTAGTCTTCCTTTTCGTCTCGCAAATGAACCGTTTTATGCATGAAAATTTATAAGACCAATTAGACGTATTTCAAATTTATGTGTGTCACCCAGATTTTCGCGTTTTTGAAATAATAGGTCGGTGGTTCAAATCTCGGTTGGAACATTTTTTTGTTGCAAAACTGAAACGAATTGGAAATAATCAAATAGGCGAATTCCTTAACTGGACGACACAATTTCTATAACAATTCCGTTTAAGTGTTTTTTGACTACATAATTTTGAACAATCTCGAAGTTCATTATTCGTGTATTCAATTAAGTCTCCGAAATCATCGTAAAGCCTTATTATTGAGGTAATCAGCGTTGAGAGTTCATAAATTGAAAATCTTCAAATGGTGAAAAAGCACGCGCGCGGACTCGAATTAAAGTCCGGTTAATTCGACCTAATTTCGACGATAAAATGCATTAAATTTAACAAAATTTCGTTCAAAATTAATCTTCATGATCGCCGTGGACGAAAAATGCTACCGTAACGCTTGCGAATGAAAACCGCGTAAACCCATTATCAACAATTTTCGCTTGCCAAGTTCCGAATTCAGTAATCCCGACGATGAAACGATAAGCAAAATCCGGTCACTTTTTTTTCAAAGGATTTTGCAAGGAACTATTTTTCAGCTGTTTTTTGCCCTCAGATTTAAAACGTTGAAAAAGTTTCAATTTGTATTAAACTTAAACTAATCAAATAGATTATTATAAATTGAATTTTGGAGGGAACTTGATTTTTGAATGTTTCTCATTGTATTAATTTGATCATTAAAGTTGGGTTCGATGAACGAAAGATTATCATCGAAATACGACAATACCTCGTTCACTTTCACCTCCAACGCATGGATATTCCGCGTTAAGAAATTGCGAATCGCGACGGAGATAGTTGGGTTGGTTGAGTCACGGTCAAGTCTGCGTTATTGCTCGTTGCCATTGTCCGGTGGCCTTTTTTTGCCAGCCATTATAAAATACCACTTCACTTTCTCCAGCACTCAACTCGCTCTACAGACAAAAGTAAGCACCCCACTGGCACCTGAAAAATTATCTCATCGAAAATTGATGGCCGTGTCAATCATGGATCATTTAGTTTACAACATTTTAATGTAACTTAAGAGCAACTTTAAAACAAATTAAACAGTTCGATAGATTTTTACTGCCATTTAAACACCATCAATTTTTTACATTTGTTTTCTTTTTGAATGGTTTTTTTCTTTTAATATTTGATTAATCTGCTATTTCGGTGTAAGAGTTGAGAAAAAATTATGCAAAAATTTGTTTAAATAAATGAAAGATTGAATAACAGAAAGTTTAAAAATTGGATGGAAAATTTTGCAGTCCTCACAATGCAGTGGCAGACATGTTAAACGACGTGACAAAATTGCAATTAGCTATGCAATTTTTCGATGTTAATCATGCGCGCGCGAACGGAATACAGAGCGGCAAATCCTAATTGTCGCGTTTTATCGCGGGCAAACTTAATGACACTGATTTTGAAGGAACAAATTGGAAAATAATTAGCTCAAAGGCTACAAAAATTGAACCACGAATTTACCACTTTTTTACCAAAAATGTCAACCCAAACGAAAATAGTTTTCCCAAACATTTTCATGTTTTTTAGAAATCAACAATTTTCTGGAAAATGGATGTCGAAAATGTGATTCGTGTATGTAAATGTTTAAAAATTTGCATTCCGGAACTAAAGTTGTAAACAGGATTCGAGCAATCGGAAAGATCCGACAGCAATGTGCTCATCATCGGATGCGTTGATTTGGATCGACGACCTTCATCGAAGGAAATCGTCATTTAAGCAAAGGACGTCGACGCAAAGATTGAGCGCAATAATTATGTATTGAGCACCTTTAATCAGCGATCAAATTGCACACTTGGCGGAAAGTATTTCAACTTATAGAGAAAGTAAATTGGCGATTTGTCATGCGGCGCGTACGGGCTTGATGCCGGTAATTAATCCGCCGGTTCTAACGCTTCACTTGTCAACGACTTTGACACACTAAATGTCAGCGCGATCTTAATAACCGGACAATTTTCGCGGTTTCTTTTCTTTTATTCGCGCATGATTACTGCGACAAAAAGAGGCGCGATTTACTTTGCATGTATTAATCAAACCAAAACGCTACTAACATGTGGGTTAAAAACACTTGACGATTTTTTAAACGTCGCCTTAAGTGTCTCGCCTGTGACTTATTTATTAATGAAAGTTGAATAAATAAAAATCACTAATTGACGTGTTCTGTCAATTAAAATGATTAGGTGACAAAACAAGTTTCAAATAGAAATTTTTTGCCACAGTACTTTTTAATTCCAACTTCTAAATGGTACTAAAAAAGGTACCGAAGTGTGTTTATGAAAAAAAAAGTATTTCGTTTTGCAAAAAAAAAGTTGGATTCTTTTTATCAGTGTATTTCCGCGCCATTGTGTTCGCGAAGCAAACGAAAGTGTGGTGGAAAAAAAATCGAACGGGATATAATATGGGCGACGGATTTTGTGCGGATTTATCTTGGCTGATACAGTCATCGCGCGGAAATAATGTTGCATACGTTTGGGAACAAGTTCATAAATCTCTTTCGGGCCTTGAAAGTATATTGGTGCACGTTTCGAGACACATAATCAATACACCTCTCAGCGATGTTCACTCGCAGAGCCCGTACGTTCTTTTTCAGAGACTCTTTTCTGCAGGCACACAGTTACCGCAGATTATCGAAAGCGGCGGTGCACGCTCAGCTCAGTTTATGGCTCGTGGCCTATACTCGGCCGTGGATACTCGGCCAATGGAACGTTCCAAATACTTCTCGTTACACGTCGCGAGCGTTAAGATCGCGGGCCCAGTCTCAGTCAATAGAAGGCCCCAAACTCTGGCCAAACACTTTTTCTTCGCCTTTTTTTTTCTTTTTTTAATTGACCAACATTTGAGTTGTCAACGGTGCACATGCCTAAGATCCTTAACTGAAATCGTCGTTACAAGCCAGGAACATCGACTTTTTGCTCGATTTTCTATGCATTCAGATGAAATTTCGTTGATGTTGTATGCTCGCTATTTTTGAGATACCAAATCGAGGTAGAAAAATAAAGTTTGTGGAACAAAACGACTCGGCGACACGCATAGCATGTGTAACACAGTTTTTTCGCCTATCGGACGGATTCGATGGAAAACGTTAAACAACTCTTGCAAATGTTTGGAAAACTTTTTTCAATCGGGGGGAAAAAGGTTTGGTACGCGATTATCAGAAACTGCTGTAAAATTCCGTTGGTTTGGATTTGTCATGTTGCATTAATTTAAGAGATTAATTTGAGCGGAAGGAAAAAAAGGAGTTAGAATATTCGGGTTTGCAGGAACTTTCTAATTAAATGTTTGATATTTTATTTAGGAAGTGTTCGACGAACGTCGCTTTTGGTGTCGCATCAATTTAAGAAGGATATATGTGCGATTCCCGTTAAACATGAAAGACGTCGATGTCAAAATGTGAGCTGAATTTTAAACATGTAACACAAAAATTGAGATGAGTTTGTTTTTACGCGGAAGATATTTCAGATCCCCTCTTCTTTTGAAAAATATTAATTTTTTTTTGTTTCTCAAAGGCCATAACGTTTCAGCGGAAATTTTCTTTCAGAATTTCACTCGCATGGAAGATCAAGTTACAGTAAAAAAGCATAAATACTGACGATTAGAAACCTGACTTTAAATCATGTGAGAAATGACAGGGAAGAGTCAATTTTTCGTAACACTATACCCAGTAGTTTGAGATAAATCAATCGTCCAATAACAATGTGCAATTAGAATAACAAAAATAGCGTTTCTTGATCACTCGAGAAAGTGCATCCTCAGTCTAATAATTCATCGCGGTTTTAATTAGGCAATAAAAGCGTTTACGGTTCTTTCAAACTGCCCATTTCAAACCGAACGCTGTACTAGCAACTAGAAATCGTTTTTTTCAGTCTGCTCTGTGGAAAGTGTTTTTACTTTTTTCGTTAAACTACCCTTTTTTTGATCGGTAAATAAAATCGCTTAATTTAACTTGAATCAGTTGATTGAATGTTTTGTTAATTTTAACCATGATTAAATTCAATAAAAATTTATTTTATTTTTATTTTTATGAAGATATTTATATTGGAAAGGTTGTTGGTATCAGTCAAGATCGGTTGGGATGAATAAACGATTCTGTTTAAATGTAAAAGCTGTTGACATTTGCGTGGGTACAGATTTGTACCCGGCTCGAGCATCGGCGTCTTAAATAAATCAATTAATCCGGAGTCGCGGAAAATGCGCGTGGTAATGACGATAAATTGCACGGAACATTTGGTATCAGCGTTAATCACGACAATAAATTGCATGTTGCGATAAGAATGTGATTATCCCAACACAGTTGCTTTCGACTTTTGTCGCAGCTGACCCAAATGCAAACAGAACAGCGCGATTTGATCCTCTCGGCCGGCACGTATAGCATCGCGCGATGATCACGATCGGTCGAATCGACGATCGTGATTCGCGAGACACACTAAGCCGCATTCACAAAACGATACAAGCCGCTCGAGGAGAAAGTCCCAAAGTCAGGAAGTGAAGTAGGCTACGACTTTGACCGCTCGCAAGGTCCACCGCACTCCGTTCTCTCCACGTCGCGCGGATACGAGCACACAAGGTGCACCTTGACTCTGCATATTTCATCGATCAAACAATAAAAACAACAATCAACGATGCTAAACCCAAACATTCATTGTTCTTCGTCTCCATCGCGAGAACAAATTTCATGCAACCCCTTTATTCATCTTTCATTCCGCAAAGGTCAAAGTGAAATTTGACCATTCAATATTTGTTTCCAACATTCTTATTCCGCGCAGAAAAACAACTCATTTTCAAATGACAAAAATTTCGAAAAATTTTCAAAAAAATAATAAAACAAATTATTTTGAAACATTATTAAGAAATTGTTAGAGAAAAACAAAGTTAATAAAATCGTTAACAAACAGTTTTAGGATTTTCGCGAGATAAGATAGATTTTGCAAAAGTGTACAAGTTACTTGATGGAATTGTAAATTAAAATCAGCTTGTAATACATCAGGATTTGAAAAAGTGGCCATATCGAATGGCATCGATGCAAGTTAATTCAATTGATGCTGATACAGTGCGCCACGCGAGATCTGATATTATCAATGATCTAGTTCACTTGGTGGAGTTTGCTCGCGAGTTTAGACTTTTTGGACACTTTTGTTTCGGGTCTATAAATTAAGTGAATCATAACCATAAATAAGTGTAGGCTGTGTGATCAAACAGAAGCACTGGTCTCGGTATTAATTAGCCATGAAAACAAGTATTTACGTAGCATTATGTATAAATGATGCGGCTTTCTCTAATGAATCGCCATAATTGAAGCCAATGATTAAAACATACTCTACATTCCGATAATTTCCACATTCCGCTAGACTAGACATTCACCTCATGTGTTTTATCTTGACACTTTGCTAAACATTACAAACTACATACATTTTTATAAATCCCATACATGATTCCAATATATTGTAACATTTTATATATGGTTTTATCTATATCTAACGTAAACATAACAACTGTCACTAAAAAAATATATGTCACATGTATGTAACATATATGTTTTCATACATAACTTCGTATATCACATAAAAATTATTTATATATAATTGTATATATAATTCTATGTATGACTAGATACATAAATTCATACAAATATGTTATTAAAAAACAGAAACACATTTTTATAAAGTTTACACTGACTAAATTCACCATTCATCACAGACGGAAAAACACAGTAGTCGTTTCCGATTAAGAGGTCATATATTTTTCGAGCCGTATGAATGGGTGAAAAGCTATTTTCCTTCGTATGAGATATGCAGGTTTCATTCGGCGTATACGGGAACACATTACTCTTTCTGAGGGATTAGCGTTCTTCAATTCGGATGTGTGGCATGGTTAGATCGCGAAATATTCATACACACGTCTATAGACTCGCACCTCGCCGATACGTATGATAAGTGTTCGGAAAGAAGCTCGCGCAATTATCAATCATCGCACACGTGGCAAACGTACAAATTACTTTCGCGGTGATTTTTAATGTCGTGCAATATTCGATGCACCGGCATTGTATGGAGATTTGATTTGTGCTCATTGTATGCAAATAGTAAACAACCACTCGGGGTTCCAGGTCATAAATCGCTGCTGCGGTCCGATTAATTATTCAACCGTGATTGATTAATTAAATCAAACTAATTGAATGGCTGAGTTTGTTGGTAATCGATCAGGTTTATAATTTTTTTATCGGAACGTCATTTTTTCGCTCATTTTCTTTCCAGTTTCGTTCTTTTTTCTCTCTTTATTTTTAAATGGTATTTTTAAATGGTATGTATTTTCGTGTTAATAAATATTGTATCACATTGTAAATATTTAATAAACCGAAAAATATTGTTTGTTTGAATGTACAATGATAAAAGTTGCGTGATATAATATGAAACTCGGTATTAATTAATACACAAATTCAATTGCACTCATATCAATAAGTCAAATTCAGCATTGAGCTGGAGAGCGGGCTGATAAATTTCGTACAGCCGAAACCATGCAGCGCACCTACTCCAATTAGCAAACACACAGCGGACACAATAATTATTATTGCCCCCTCGGCCTTATAATATCATCGCGATGCATCATCACTCATGACGAATCCCGGATTCGCAATCAATTACAACCGACGAAACAAAACTCTTGATAATTTCTGCTCGCATCGATACCAAATGGCTTTCGAAACGTCTCGTTATCCTACTTCATGATGGAAACAGGCGACTCACGCAACATAAATATTTTTGTCACAAACAAAATTAGTCCCTTACAAATACTAATTGCAAATCGTTCACTCAGAATCAGTAAAATTGAGTTAGATTCAATTTAGATAATACCAACAGCTTTTAATGAGTTTTAATAGCGGTGTCTTTTATGTTTTTTTCAACTTTTTCAGTTTCAGTTATGATTTTGAACGACGCGATCAACGTCCTCGAAAATAACGAAAGTCGCGTTGAGGTTCCATATAATAATCTAGGTTTATGACTACATTATGATTACGGAAATACAAATTTATTGTACTATTAAGTGAAACACACGTGACCTTGCGGTGTATGTGGATTTTCAATGATTCTGCAGCGTTTGCTAATCGTTGATTACAATTTTAATCTCGATTCTAAACGCAGGAAAAAGTGAATGATGGAAAATTACACTCTTTTCTGCATTAATTTTTCATTTTTTCGAGGGGAAACATTGTATTTACTAGCAAAGTGACTTTTTTTAGGTTAGATTCGGTCTTCAAGTTAAATTTTTTTCATAAAGTAAAGTAAAGTAAAGTAAAGCATTTTTTTCAAAAAGTAAGAACCTACTTGAAAACTGTTTTTAAAAAACAACAAATCTTATAATACTTGTTTACAGTTAAAAAAATTCAAAAAAGCTAAAAATTTTAGGTTAGGTTGACTAGCCTCCACATGGGAGATCTACAGCGCATGCGCAGGAACATTTGGTTCTAGAGTACGTCCTTGAAAGTGGCTAATCTGCATGTGAAACTTTCATAAACATGTCGAGCTAACTGTACTAATTGTACATAACCAACTCATACACGTCAATTTCGCGAGCAAAGGCAGGCAAGCTGTTAAATTGACACTTTTGTTAAAGTTTCATTAGCAAAATCAATAAGGAAGGAGGACCGAGGGAGCGTTCTCTATTATTACGCGGCGATAATTGGCGTCGGGAGAGGACGGAAAAGACGACGAGCCAAAAGAGGACTCGTCTCTACGTCTGACGCTGTTGTGCGTGTTAAACAGGCTTGGGTGCACGTGCATACGCACATACGTGTGCGATAATACAGTTGTAGCATGGGAGTCGGGTGCATCGCTGTGGTAGAGTAGGTCAGCGGAACAGCGCCCTCGGCAATCTGCGTTCCTTCCATCCTCGGTTTCTTCTTTCACACAGCCGTCTTCTCCCAAGACGGAGAAGGACGCAGAGCTATGTGCGTGTGTGAGCAGATAATTAAGTACAAAACGTATTACGCAGAATGAATGAGTTTCATCGACTGAGGCGATATTTAAATGCGCCTTTGAAGACACCGATTGCAGCCGAATCCCACAATCCTCGCCATGCCCAAAATGCTTCTTCGAGTCGATCGTATGATTAATCGATTCTTCATCGCAAAACTTGGGCGAATCATTTTTTTAATCATGCCCCTCCTTTGTCGGGATCCACAAATAACAAGAAAAAGCAACCTGATCAAATGTGAGCATTTTTGTGTGAAAAACAAGGTGCGTGGGAAAAAAGCAGTCTAGTTTTTTCTCGTTCACTTTTTCAATTTTTTTTTTTTCAAAATAATAGTCAAGGTAGCTGCTTTAAATAAATTTTTTTCTACAGAATAGGTTTCCTAAAAATCGAAAATTGTTTAATTAAAACGTGAAAAACTTTTAAGGTTGGAAAAAAATTTTCCCAAACCACAAGCAGGTAAAAATGTGTAAATACCAGAAAAGGTCAATCACCTTTTCAAATGGCGCCAGAGTTTAAAAACAAGAGGCAGACCGTTGACAAATGATACGACCGGTTACACCCTGTGGTTTTACACTCAGGACCTAAGGGGCACAACAAAAATGTTTTTCCTAATTTAAAAAGCATGTCTGATTTTGAACCAGGTATGAGAGGTGGTCTGTTGCACCGCTGCAGCATATAAATTAACGTTATGGGGCAGCGCAAGTCTAACAATTAAGTTCGTCACAGGCCGATGCTGCAGGATAATATGGCACGCAATTAATTGCTACGTAACAACACAATGTTAAGCGTTGCTCTGTTTTTTTTTGTTGACGGACTATGGTAATGCGTGTAACGTGGACGCCAAAACGCGTGCGCCAAAACAACAAAAAGTGCAACTGTTGTGCAACCGCGGTTACGTCGAATTTTATTATAAGGCGAGTCGAGTGAATTCAACGGGAAGGTGAATTCTTAAAATTCTTCGTTTTATCGTGATGTATTAGATCGCGGTTAACGCTTTTAACACTGATGCCTAAGATCTACAAGATTCATATAGGTTTTTTGTTTTGGCCGAATTAATTTTATGTTTTAATCAACAAAACCATCTTTAAAATTAATTTTTATAATTCACAAAAATTAGGGTAAACAAAATTTTAGTTTTTGCGATAATCCAGAACACCCCCAGCGTTTCTACTTTGCTACTTTGACGTTTTTCCTTGAAAAATCAAGTTAATTTGTAAATTTTTTTTTCTAAAAATTTTTTTTTAATTTTTCAAAGGGAATAATTTGAAAATGAAGCTGTGCTTTTAAAAACGCAATTAGTTTGAAGACCTCAGAGACGAGCTGTGCGTTAGAACAGGGTTAACTTAAATGGACCCTTTCGCTCGTTGGTTAGAAAACCTTTTTCTCGAGATCACATAGTCATCTTGTCGCTGAACACTCCCAGAGGGATATGCAAACATCCACACGACACATGCGAGATTTTATTTGAATCTGAAGGTGTGTGTGTGAGCTTCTTCCCGCAAGCCATATAGTTCTGACAAATAAAATGTTAAGGAGAGGTTGGAACCGGCGCGATATCACGTCCCAGAAATGGTTCCATTATTGCTGTAGCCACAATTTTTTCCCGCAATAGCTGTCTTGAAAACAATTTGATATAACATTTAGCCTGCAGGCTCATGCGAATTTAAACGTCAACCTGGTTATAAGTGCGAACGGCAAGACGGGTTTTTTTCTACGTTTTTTTTATCTTTGTCTATCTAAGGATTGGAAAAATGGTAATTGGGAAAAACTCTCATAAACCATTGGCCAAGAAAAAACTGGATGACTAATTTTGTGGAAATTTTATCGTGAAACTTCCTTTTTCTAGTAGAAAAATGTGGTGTGTTATAAATATAAAAATAATGTGATGATTCTATAGTGTAATTTATCACGTAACTCATAGACGATTTCTATTACAATCGGTTGGGTTACACGTTTATAAGAACATCGTTTTATCGAACACAAACGTAATATACTCCACTTTTTGATTTCCAGTCCGCAGCTCGTAAAGTAGATTAATTTCTATAGCGAGATTCGATCAAGTTTGAAAAAGAAAAATAATTCCGGTAGTTTTTTTTTTCAAACTACCTATTCACAAAGTACTTTCACCTGAACTTCTCATCCAACAGTTGAAAATCTGATTCAATCTGAAAATCGTTTTGTATGCATTCTTCACTTTTTTTCGTATTAAATTATTTTGAAATTGTGTGTTTGAGCTTGTGTTTGAGGAAGAAATCCAATGAATAATCAAAAAGCTTATAAATCGATTCAATTAACGTGTATTCCTATCCAAATATACTGACACTGGAATTAAGCGATAACTCGTTGAAGTGAAGTTCCTCTCTGAATTCACCGAATTCGATCAATCTCGAACTAAATTCAAACTGGCGAACTACTTAATCGGCTCGCGGTTTCCAAAATTCGTTCAAAATCCGTCTATTCAGTGTGAAAATTTCCAAAATTTTATTTAAGCAAAAAATCATTTAACCTGTTAAACAATTCCCATTATTCTTTGACTTCAATTTTCACAAACTACATCACTATTTCAAATTTAATTTTGCTAAGACTGAAGAAAAACTAGACGAAAAAAATTTGCTTTCATTCATCGACTAAAACAGACTAAAACTTAACCGGTCAATCACGCTTGTCCTGCGGTGAAGATGCCACAGGCACGATTAATAAATTCATCGCATCCACCGTCAGCCGGGTATCTGGACTTTTATTCTATAGTTAAGTTGATGAGTCAATATAACGTACAAGAAATTAATCGTCAGGGCAAAAAAGAGCAGCACGATATTCTTCGTTGAACATTGCTGTTTGATGCGGTCGCGTGAGCCCGGCAAAATTTTCTGAAAGTTGAAACATTCGTTTTAAAATTCTGGCACTTGGGCTTTAATCTTGTCGTAAATCCTCACGCGAGCTAAAAAAACAGACAATTTATTCCACAGTGCACTCTTTACTTTTTTGCGCCATCTCTCGGTAAAATATAATTGAAATTAAATGTAATAGATACGGAAAAAACGGGAACCGAAAAAAAAAACAATCAACTAGACAACAGGTCAGGAGAAAAAAATGCGCACAATTATTGCTGACGAGTTGTTTTGATCATTGGATACAGATGTAGGTAAACAATTTTTTCGCCTCCAAAGAGAGATGAGATGGATTCGAAATCAACACTTACAAAACATATCTGTGACATGTAAAAGTTGTTTTTAATGGAGATCATCGCGGATCGGTTGTTACGATTCTGAAACAGCGAATGAAAAGCAAAAAAACGCAGCATCATAATGAACGTCGAGCGATTAACAACAAGGCTAGCGAGTTCTCGATGAGTGCAACGAACCTCCGGTGTGTCGAAAAGGAAGCGGCGACGAGAAAGGTGACACACGACGGTTCTCTAGTCGCGCGATGAAAACAGCTGCTGGCAGTGAAAAGGTTATTGCGAGCGCAAAACAGCCGAGAGAAAAACGACACGCGCGTTGGCCCATTTACGACACTTGCTGCGAAAGATTTTGCCGGCGCAACTTCACACTCGCCTTTTTTCACGTCTTTTTGCAAGCGCGATAACAAAAAATAAATTTGATCCGGCGAAAATTTACGCGCGCCCGGCCTCCACTGCGACACAAAAAAGCCAAGATTTATTCAGCACTGAACCGTGCAGGTTCCCACAAAAAATAACTTGTCGCTAATTCTCTCGATACTGCTGGTGCAAAAAAAATAGTGGAAATTTATTAGACGGGCTTTTTTAATTAAACATTTTATCAGGTTGGAGAATGACTGGTTGAATTAAAGGCGAATTTAATTGAATTAATTTTTTTTGAATGGTTCTTTGAAAATATGTGGGTAAAAAAATTGTGAAAAAAGTTGTAGTCTATTGGATGATAGAGAAGCTGTCAATAGTTGTGATACGCATTTCAAAATGTTTAGTAAAAGACGAAATGAAATGATGTGAAAAAGAAAAATAAAAGATTTGAAAAAGTCATGACAGAAAGTAAATTGTAGCACGAGTGTTTATTAATCATGCGTTTCATGGTTAAGACTCTGTAGAAGTGCTAGATTAAGGCAACGAGGTCACATACTCGCGTGCCGGGTGTATCAGACGTGTTTAGTACTATGTATTCTATGAACGCGTATAAACGATTGAAGAAAGAAAGAAAGACGGCGCAGAGCTGGGAAAAAGTGCATGCACCGGAGAAAATAAATGAATCGAATCTCATCCGCGGATCGAAAGACGACTATCAATTATAATATATTGAGGTTGAACTATCAAACAGCATCGAAATGTCTAATGATCGACTTGGTAAATGATCTCAAATCAAAATGTATCAGATCTCATTGAGTTGAATGAAAAATTCACTTTTTTCATTCTTCCATTCATACCTTTTTTGCATTCAATGGAAAATTTTTTGATTCAGTTTTTGCATTTTCGTTCCAGTAATTTAATTGAATAAAAATTTCACATTTTATTTTGTTTCTTCATTTCTTCATAGCTTTTTTTAAATTCATTTTTAATGGATGTGATTTGGAGTTCAATTCGTTTTTCAATGAATTTTTGTATCGCTAATTCAATTAATGTAATTTTCGTGAAATTATTTGGTGCATTCGTAAAATGTTTTGGGAAACGATTGATTTTCTTAATTGCTACCAAGAAGCCCTGTAATTCAATCAGGTTCTGCTCCATAAGCGGTGAGATTTACAACACACGCCTGTACGAGTTATGAAAAAGATCATCTTCAAAATCAACGCGTACTAATTAATTTGAACAGTTGCAATTAATTAACTTAACGGTTCGAACTTTTAAGTGTACCGTGGCTTTTAATTGGGTACCATTTTAAATTGTATTTCGATGCCACCGTTTCGTTTTCCACCTTTTTTTCAACGTCTCAATTGGGCATCTCCAGGGCCTACAAAAATAACTGTTCATTTTTCTCTATTCCAAAACATTCCAATAGGAAACGAATTCCCGTCGGTTAGTATATGAATAGTCAGTGATTCATTTTCTAATAAGTCACTCCCAATCTCGAAACATTTTCTCACTTTATAATCAAGTGATTAGTCAATCAACAGTGTCAAAACAAATTACAACTCTAAATGGTTATCTCAATTTCATTTGGTTTTCCACTTTGTACGATTAATCGAAGTTGAAATTCGAAAACCAACGAGAAATTTGAAAATGCCTCGTAAAACAATGTTTCCCAAAAACATGATTTGGACAATGAATATTCATGATCAGGTAATCTGAGAAAATAAAATTGGAAAAAAATGTTTTTCGTTTGAATAAATCAATTGCATCGATCATAATTTACACCCTGTGCTACTAATCTGTGAAAGTTGTCGTAAAATTTGAATTGCAACTACAAACGCAATTTATATGAGAGAAAATTGTTCTAATATAAATGTAAATAAATGGCTAATAAACATTTCAATTATTCGCAACAGAAAGGACGAAAAAGAAATTAAAATAACAAGTGAGTTTATTTAATTATCACCTCTACCAGTTCAGACGTTAATTCGTACGTACATTGGAATTCTCACATTCTTCTTACCTAGGCCTTTCATTTTATCAGATGATTATACGTCTTGCAGATAAAATCGAGCCATCTCGAAATGGGACAACTGCGAGTTATTATGCATGCAGCTATATATGATTCATTGAAACGTAAGAAAGGAAATCTATATTATTACCATCCTAATTAAACCTTCACAATTGAAAATCATTCTTTGGACTCTAAGAGGTTTCACTATGTGTCTCAAGGAAGCAATTCAATAATTCAATATTTCAATCCAACTTGTTTCTTTTTTTTCATTTTTTAATTCAATCACTTTCAAATCAATTTGTCATCGAATCGAACATTTTAATCTCATTCACACCTCATTTAGTAATGAAATGATAATTTACTTGGAAGTCAAATAAAATTCACACAACCGTTAAGAAATTGATTTGATTATTTACACAACTTTCAAAGTTCTTTTTCTTTTTCCTCCTTTTTTTCTAGTTTTCATATTCGAATTTTAGGGCAAATTGTAACTTGATTGAGACCAATTTGAAAGTCTTAAAGAAAAGATAACACATTTTGCGATAAAGGTTTGTGAAAATATTAATAGTTTCTTTCATAACAGACCCTGAACTTCTACTAACAATATAGTATGTTGTTTAAGAATAAACCTGATCTATTAATATCTCAAGTGCACATTCTGCTCAGCGTTGAAATAAATTCGTTTATCGAACAATTTCAGACTGAAATTTAGAACAGATCAAAGCGTTAATAACGATTTTTCACACATTTTTTGTTGATATTTCACAATATCAGAGACTGATATCTGCAGCTCCTGTTCATTCTGACTCGAAGCTTTCCAATTAATTATAATAGCAAATTTGATAAATTATGCATCCTTGAAATTTTCGTTCTAGTAAAATGGATGATAAAATCACACGATTTAATATTAGTGCGATGGAACATTTTTGTGAAATCAAACTTGTTGAAGAAAATTCTTGAAAATGCATTCGGACGGAAAATGACTTGAGAAATTTGTTCATCAAGTTTTATTGATTGAATGAATATTTTCACGAATTAACACACTTCCTGGTTATCCAGCTTATTTGCATGATCCGAGGACAAGCTTGACTTGTCATCCAAGGACAGAAAAGGAGAAAAAGAAGATAATTTTTCCATCGCTGTTTTTTGCATTTACATTATAACAAATTGAAAACAATCAAATTAAATGAAAAATCAGTTTTTAAGATTCAAATTTCTAAAATTTACATAAAAAACATCTAGAGGAATCTCAGTATTTTATTTACATGCAGGAATTAAACAAACTTATTTTCAATCGATAAATTCAAATTTGCAAAAATTTCAGATCAGAATTCACTTGGAAATTCCTTAAACTCAAATACAAGCAAGAAATTCAAATTTGCACAAATCAAAAACCAGCAAGTATTTGGGAATCCCCTAAATTTAATTTTGGGCGGGAAATTCAAATTTGCACAAATCAAAAAACGTCATTTTTGTCAATCCTAAACGTAAATTCGGGCGGGAAAATAAAAAAACTCCGGAATCACAGCAAATTCACAAAATAGAAGAACCATGAACTTAAATATGACAATGCAGAGCCCGTCGTTACCACGTGGCGGGCCATGCAAGCTCCGGTTATCGACCAAAAGTATGTTCTCCACCCGCATCGGGCATGATCCGTCGTACATATTGATTCGCCGCGGACTAAAAAATCTGGGTCTGCGAATTGACGGCGCGCTTCGGCTGAGCTTCGCTCCGGACTGTTGGATGCGAGTGCGTCGCAAAGCCGAAAGCGCGCAGTTGGGCCGACGGTTCGCGGCGGATCAGCAAGCGCATCATGTTCGCGCGTTCGGCTCTCGGCGCTTCCGAGTGTGCCGCGCGCGCCAACGCGATAAATGTCGCGCGACGAATGTTGTCGTCCGCGACACCCGCCGGGACCAGAAGTGTGTCGCGCGACACCATGCGACTCAACTATGCGAAAATGTTGGACAAGTGCAAGTGTAAGTTACTCGGTCATTCCCCCCCCCCTTCTTCCTATTTCATTTTTTATAGTTTCCAATCATCCTAACTTTTATCTTAAAATTTTTCTAAATTCTGATAGAATTTTTATAGAATTGTTTGTTGATCTTTGAGAAGATTTTGCAACATTTTTAAGGGTGTTAGGACGAGTTTAAAGGAAGGTGTTTTCAGGGTCAAGATGATGAGTTAGAGAGGAGCAAAGTATTTACATTTAGCATGCAATTAGAAAAGATTGTAGGACGCATTTGTGGATAATGACAGGAGATATGGAACGATGATTATATTTGCAATGTTGCGTTGATCGTGCGAGCAACGATGCAATTTTTAAGATGATGCCTAGAGATGGCGCTAGGAATGGATGCGAGATCAAGGCCACACAAGAGTGCAATTTCAAGAGCCAAGTTTAGATGGTCATGGCAACCAAAAATCTTTTTTTTTAACCAACAAAATACTTTACAACAAACATCAGTTTCAGTAAACATACTTTTTGAACTTTAGTTTAAAGTTCCACTTTGATCTAAAAAAATTTCAGATCAGAAATAGGCATCTTAAAATAATCCAAGAAAACTAAATTTATAAACTAAATTTAAAAATCGCAATGGTTTCAAGGTACAAATAACAGAAATATTGCCTATTCATTGAAGAAAATTGTATCAACTGTTATAAATTAATTGAATCATAAATAAGGCTGTAAAAATAATTGGGATTGGATTTCTATTTTTTTATCATTTGATACATATCAAACTGACGCTGGGAGCAACACTGACCCAGAACTAATAAACGTTTAATCTGGAGTGCAGTCTCGCCTTAACAGGACAGCGGCTCCTTTCCAGCATTAAATCAACAATGAAAGCGTATTATAAGAAAAAAAATGTTCAAGATACATTATTACGTGTCCATTCAGCGGTTAATAAATGAACACCAATCTAAGTTATGAAGTGCCATTTGAAGGTTCACAAAATGACCCACTGACTACTTAATCATCCGATTTTACATGTGTACTCAGAAGCGAGCGTCGAACAATTCTGTAAATTACAATCAAATTATTATATACAGATACACGACCTGCAATTAACCCCGGCTGATTCATAGCCAAATAAAACTCGACTAATTATAATGTCGTAAAGTGAAATTTTCGTCTCGGACCTCTAACTTTAACTTTTCCCCCATTACATGTGGAAAAACAAGTTTTTCGCAAACAACCGTCGGCTTCAATTAATTGCAAAATTGTTTAATTGCGTCCGATGTTTTGGAATTTTTCGACGCCACTCGAGACGAGTTAATTGCTGCTAATCGAATAACGAACGGATGGAATGAATTGTTTGTGAACTTTGCATTTGATTGTCCTTGAAAATGAATCGACTTTTATAGGCCCATTTGAGGTTTGATCATTGGAATAATTGTGTATCGTACGTAGTTGATACCGCTATCATCGTAGGGATTTGCAGATCAATGTCAAGTCGTACCTCCGAGCATTAACAAATTGCATGTACTTAACGAGATAATCTCCGTTATAACATATTCCTAACTGGTGCTAAACAGCTTGTGTTGAAAAGTCGTGCATATTTGATACTTTCATCCCACTGTACATTTATTAACATCTCGTTAATTTTGGTTTTTTTTTTATTTTAATTTTTCTGGTTTTTTGTGTTAGCAACAAGTGTTTTCTCTCGAACGATTTTTCTTGGCACAACAAATTACAGATGCTGAAATTACAAGGAAAAAAAGTTTTGAAAATTGATTAGAAGACTAGGATTTAAGATTTTTTTTTATTTTTTAGTTCGAGTTTTTCGTCTAATTTTTATTGGAAATTGTGTTCAATCTTGAACTCAGGAAAAAGAAGGTCAAAAAATGAAAAGTAGCTTCAGGATACATGGATCATAAATCCATTATCGTTTTACGTTTTAACATTATAATTATTTAATTGTCGGTGCTGCTTACTTAGTTACACCTTTTAACGTTACAAATAAGGTCTTGTTATTATCTTATATTGAAATATCAATCAACCAGGACAATAGTACTAATTACAAATTCTTACAACAATTTTTTCTTGACAGTTTTTTGTTTATACAAAATAAAAGAATTTTTTAAAAACAAATCAAGTCAATGAATTTGTACAAAAGTTAATTTCTTTTCAGCCGTTTAAAAGAAAACTTTTTTTCACAATAGAACAACATCTTAAAACCACAAACTTTACTGTCGTGATTTTTTACTGAAATCTCATTTTGGTGAGGAAGAAAAAAACTAAACTTTATCACATCAACGAAAAAAAAACAAGTTAAAAAACGATAAACCGTGGCAAAAAGTTTCTCCGCGGTCGGTTTTCCCCAGGATCTTTAAGAACAGTTTTATTACGACGAAATGCGACGTGCACTCATGAAAATTGACTTGTTTGAATATGCAATTTGTGACGCTTTTACGAGCGATGTAAAAGCCGGGAATTTACGAGGCGTGGCTTAAGAATACGCCGCGGTGTCTCGTTGTCGCGGTTAGGCTACGACAAGGCGTTAAGCATTGTGATCGTCGGGGATCATTGTTCCGAAACCGCCTGATCGTCATTCGCTAATTTATTCCCCTCGGTTTATCATCGTTCGATTGCGTGAACATTATCTGCTTCGTCGATTAACTCCGAGTTCACAAACTGCGACTATCGATAAAATGTTGCTGCTGATTAGAAATTAGGTTTACGTCCCGAACTAATAATATATTATAAGTTAGATAGCCACGGTTTATCATAAAATATTCGCACAAAAATTACTCAACTTACCCGCATTCTTATCCTGGTCACTGAACCCTAATTTGCAAAAATGAGTTATAAACAAATGAAAAAGTTTTACTTTTTAAATTCAATTCCATTTTTATCGCAAATTTCAGTTTTTAAAACAGTTAGTCTCAGTTTAGCATTTCCAGCTAAGAATTTGCAACATGAAAACGTTCAATTGTAAAATACCAGTTTCTAAAATGTTTAATCTTAGTTTAGCATTGTCGACGAAGAAAAACAAAGCTATTGAATTGAAATTTTGTCACACATCCTGCGAGAGAAATTGAAACTTCGTTATCATATTATCGATGGGGAATTTTTGTTTCCTTTTCACTTTTCAATGATGTCGACCCGCATTTGAATGACGACAAAGACAAAATCATAATGCTTGTCATGACGCAAACACAAGTGAAAGTCTTAAACCTACGTCATTCCCTGGAAAGCCCTCCAAATAGGATGACCCGAATCACAAAATCCTGCTCGAGTGAAAGTTCTTTCATAACTCGTATGATTCACAGAGCTCTTTGTTGTTTTTGATTTTTTTCTTTTCTTTTAATTCTAGTTGATTTTTTGCAGCAAAAAAACTGCCACAGGACGTCAATCCACGAGGCGTTTTTGCCTGCAACGAACTGGACCTTAAGGAGGTGCAGGTCTATGGGTTCGATTACGATTACACTCTCGCCTGTTACAAGCCCGAGTTAGATTACTTGTTGTACAACTTGGGTCGTGACATGCTTATCAAAAAGTACAAGGTGAGTTGGAAAAGCGATGGTAACTTTTTTTTAGTAACCTGTTTAATCAACCTCGCTAATTGGCACAAATTTTCAGAGAAGTAATTATCCAATGATGATTTCAAGCAATTTGCTGGTAGTAAATTTATGGGTCTGAGAAATCAAAAAAAAAACATTTTCAATTTTTGTAACTAATAAAATTTTTAGTTTGTTTTAAAATTGAATATCAATAGGTGAAATTAATGAAACATTTGATATGAAGTTTGGTAATAAATAATGAGGGTAATAATGTTGAAGTACACGTGGATAAGCAATTAATAACTGGACCAATTGTGTGGTTAACATTAATTATTACAGTACCCAGAAGGGATTGCGGAATTGGAATATAGAGAAGGTTTCGCAGTCCGTGGTTTGCACTACGATATCGAGAAGGGTCTTTTGCTGAAACTTGACAGTTTCCTGCAGATCCAGTTAGGCACTGTGTACCGAGGTTTACATCCTGTGCCAGACGAAGAAGTCCTGAGGCTTTATAAGAACCGAATCATACCCATAGCCTACGTCGAAGCGCCCCATAAACACGCACATGTAAGTACAACGCTCGCTCCAAAACCTCATCTATTCTTCCTTCGGGACATCCCTTGTAATCAAACTGCTGTTTCACCCTCTTGCTAATACGTCCACCAAAACTAACTTTCGTAAATAAGCAATTCTTATTCGAGATGAAAGGATAATGACGAATCATTGTCCGCAGACCCTGTCAAGGGACTTCATTTGTTTCTAACTTACAAGTCAATCAAACAATCTTTAATCGCAATTTAAACAATATTGTTCTCTAACAAATTTGAAACAATTTCAAACAAAATTGTGATCTGACAAATTTGTTTACAAAATTGTCTAAACGAGAATTTTGCACAAAACATTGGTTCTTAACAAGAATTTTTAGTGAAACAAGTTTGTCAATATTTTTTTTCAATTTCCAAGATGTCTTCTTTCACTTAGTTAGATTCTACTGTCAGCATCTTTCTTTTGCATGCTTTCTTGTATCATCTCTTACTGTTGGGACATTTGGTGATGGGAAACAGAAGGTAAGACAAAAAAATTGTTCAATCAAATTTTACTTCTTTATCTTTATTTTTATTGAAATGAAAATTTTTTCGATTTAGGATGGTCTGCACCGAACAAAAATGGTCCAACTGGCCGACCTCTTTTCCTTACCTGAGATGGCTTTGCTGTGCAATGTCACCGAATATTTTAGAAGTAATCATATCGATTTTCATCCCGAAATCCTTTTTAGAGATGTTAAGGTGAGACTTTTCAGTGATTTCAAACTTAAACTTTTTTGTATTTTAACTCTTTAGTTCTGGACAGTGCCCCTTCTTTTTCAAGAGAAATGAAGACAAAAATAGTAAAAAGCGAGATAGCGATATGGTCAGAGCGAATACGCTTCCGCGAAATAGTCACGTGACCCACCATACATGCATACCCAGCGATTTCATTCGATATGCTCACACCGATACTGTTTCGTGCTGCTCCAGAGCTAAAGTGTTGAAAGGAAAAAGGATTTTGGATTTTGTTTTTGCCTCAGATCTGTTTGGAATAATCCATTTTTCTTTCATTGAATTAAGATTAGAGAATGACATGCATTATTTCGATTCACATAGCATCTGGTGTCATCTTTTTTTTTTGAAAAATGTTAAAATTCGTTATCCAGACGATGATCAGTGCAACATTCTTCATCGTCCGATATTTATGAACCTTAATGACACCGGCCATTAACCTGATTCTCTTCGTCCTTCAAAGTTCTGAAAAAATTTGACTCAAAAAATGAATCATATTCATCAGAAAAAAACGAACCAAAACAGTGGGCCGAAAGTGTCACGATAAATGATTGACATATTTTCATCAAACACCGAATGTGGATCGAGTTTATATCTGTTTTTATTGTAGCTTTCACTTAAAATTCATTCAATCTCATTCCATCACCTAATTCCTCTGTTTTTTAGACCAAATTTGGTAGTTCTTGAAATATTTATGTAGCTCATCCAGACTTCCTGTGGAGTCTGCAGGTCGAAGAAAATTCAAACACCATTGTTCATCCGAATGACTTATTCATCTTTTTTTAATTGCCCCTAAAATGATATACCTAATTAACATTTTTTTGTCTCCTTCACGGATATTCTCAGAATTCAGTCCAGAGTTGTCACCCAGTGATGCACGGTTTGGTGGTACAGAACGTTTCCAAATATTTGGAGCCGAACAAGGAATTGATCACATTTTTCGATCGGTTGCAAAGCGTTGGAAAACAAATGTTCCTGGTCACCAACAGTCCCTTTCATTTCGTGTAAGTTTTAGTTAATCAAATTTTAATATTTGAATACGAATTCAAGAATCAGTTATTGAAAACAAAACAAAGTTGAATAACGATTTGATCTCAATTTTGTGAGACAATGGAGTTAAATTAATAAAAATGAAAAAAATGTTCCGATTTTTCTACAGGGACAAAGGTATGAGGTACCTGGTCGGGGACAACTGGAAAAATTACTTTGATGTGGTAATTGTCCAAGCTAGGAAGCCGCGTTTTTTCACCGAGGAATCTAGGCCGTTGAGAATATATGACGAAGACAAACAGACACAGCTTTGGGACCGAGTAACAAAACTCGAAAAGGGTGCCATTTACCTAGAGGTAAAGTTTTATTGACTTTGTGCGCCAACTTTTCATTTGACTTTTTAATCAAAAATCCGAGTTGCGAGTGAATTATAAGTGACTCTTGAATGGGTCAGGATTAATTGAAAACAACTCGTTGACAAACCTTTCTAGACGTTCAACACGTTTTCATTCGACACAAACACACGCTTTCTGCATAATATGTAAATTTTCAATCCAATCTTTTATGCTCTGACACAGAATTCAAATTATTTTCATCCTCTTCGATTGTTATTGTTTCGCATCCTAGTTAGTTGCAAAAGAACAAAATTTTTATGAACAAAAATTTAAATGTGATTTTAAAAATGAAAGATACAAATTTTTGGTTTGTTTTTGTGGAGAAAAAGCGAGGTAAGAAAACACTTGTTGGTAAAATTGATTGAAAGGTATAACAAAAGAGGGTTTTTAAGATTGATGTGCCTAAGTGGATTTGGCTTTCACTGGTCCGTAGCGAAATATAAAAATCATTTTCTATCGTTTTTCTCTTTTTAGGGAACCGTCAAACAACTGCAGGACATGACAGGTTGGAGGGGTCATCAGGTTTTGTACTTCGGTGATCATCCGTACAGTGACCTCGCTGATGTCACTTTAGAACATGGATGGAGAACTGGAGCAATTATTAAAGAACTTTCGGTAACACATTTCGCCACTTTTTATCAACTTGTCTCCAAATTATTATATTAAAACAAACGTAAATCAAAAGCTAACATTTTTTCGTTACTTTTTTATGGTTCTTAAACTTTTCAAAAGTTGACAGTTGAAAAAGTTGTAAAAAAAAGTTTTTAATTAAGGAGGTAATTTATTTTGAAAGGTTCTTGTTGAATAAACGAAATGAATTGGAGGGAAACTAAAAATTGACGAAATTTCAGCACGAGATAGAAACTCTGAACGAGCAGAAATTCAAGGAGAACGCTAATTGGCTACAAATGTTGACTGCCCTGATCGAAGATCATCAGGATGGCAGCGGCCCGGAAGCTGAGGCGGAATTAGAAGAGTGGATGAAGGAGCGGGATAAACTGCGCAACGAAATCAAGTGCGTCTTCAATAAACAGTTCGGTTCTGTCTTCAGAACTTACAACAATCCCACTTATTTCTCGAGGAGACTGTTCAGGTTCGCCGACATCTACATGAGTTCGATCACGAATCTCCTCTATTATACTACCAGCCACACGTTTTATCCTCGACGTGGCGTTATGCCTCACGAGTACACTAGTTATTTTATGTAAAAATTGAAAAAAATTGGTAATTGTTCATTGTTCATTTTTTCAACCTGTAAAGCAAAATTGTTTGACGGTAATTTGTTCACTTAAATTTGTTATGAAAAACATTTCGTTATATTGTTGATAATGTCCGAAAAAATTAATGAAAAAAATAGGAAAGAAAAAGAAGAAAATTTCGTTAAGTGGCAATTACTGTGAGAAATTTAGAAATTGATGTATAGAAATAATTCGAAGAACAAAATCTAAAAATTGAATACAAAAAGTGATTAATTGACTGTCGATCAGAAATTCAATTTAACGTCAATTGATCAGCTGTTCAAAAGTGTTGAAAGATGAAAATGCATTGAGTGCCAAGAAACTGGTCATTAAATTGTTACTAGCTGAGACAGAAAACGATGATTTGAGGCTTCGGAGGTCATTGATAAATCATTGCTTCGCTCAAATAGAAACTGATGATGAAATTTCGCGACGATATTCCTTCTGGCTGCTAAATGCGAACGATGACGTTGAGAGAGACACTTTTTTTGTAACTATTAAGATATTAATCAAACGAGTCAAGTGCACATGACACCAAACGATGTTGAATGAGCTTCCTATTTATTGTTTAAGTATGACGGATGATTATAATTGTTGATACGAGATAAGTGACGAGTCATAGTTGTGCTGGCAATGTTCCAATTATTATTTATCAATTTGTTAACAACTTTTTTCGTTAGAATTTTTTGTTGAATGAAAATGTTCACTTTTGGATGATATTTTTGAAACGCCGCAAAACTTTTTAGTGTACAGACAATAAATATTTTTATGAATTGTTATAGAGATTGTAAAATAATTAATCAAAGATACGTTTTCGAAATGAAGTGAAGTGAAAAATCAATAAAAAGGAAATATTTATGACGATTTTAAATTGTGATTTGTCACTTTGCTTTATTTCAGTGTTGAAAATTGAAAATTATTGATAAATGTTATGCCAATGAAACTTCTGTTAGTATTAGAAACGAACAAATACTCGAATCGAGACAAACTATTTTGTGCTGCGAATGGTTGCATGTAAAAAATTCAAAATAGAAATGAAAACAAATGAAAGTAATATTGAATTAATAAAGTAACGAACAAAATCCAGGTCTTTTTGTTGTTTGTTGTTTTTCAAATCCTTCTAAATGAGCGAAATAAGTTTGCAGTACACTCTTTCGCACCGACAAATATCGGAACTTGAACCACCGAAGAAAAATGTACAAATTGATGATACTTTCAGAATTTTTGATGATGAAAGTGATTCTCTGGATCCTCAAGTATTGACACTTCTCATTTTATTCTATTCCATTTTCAAATTTTTTAAATTAATTATTTTATTGCACAAGAAAAAAGTTTTCTACACTTTTTTCATCTGCGTATAAACAGTTGCCTACAGAAAGGCGATCATCAAATGTTCAAATTCATTTTCTCATTATGATTTCCAATTGAAAAAAGTCATACGATAAAAAGTTTGTTTGAATAATTTTGATGGATGATTTTTTAGGACGACGAAGATGAAGCAGAAAACGAAGAAAAACGCGACATCAAAAGACGATCATCTGTTTCTTCGGAAAACGTGCCAGTGCGACATTTGGAAATAGAATTTCCAGAACCGACTCCACTTAGTTATCTCGAAACTTCATCGATTTTCTGTGTCACCCAGGAAGCGTTGAATTATTTTGAGATCCTCAAATCAACTCTACCAGGCAACCAAAATCTAAGAGCCACTAGTGACTATCAAACTATTGAGACGAAATATGGAGCTGAAGAGGAACCGACGTTCATGTTTAGAGAGGAGATGGGCTTGCCTCCCATCGTCAAAAATTACACTGACAAACTTATCAGAGACACGTAAAATTTGTTCAAAAACTTTTCAATTTGTTTCAAACCTTTCTTTTTGAACAGAATTTTTTCACGTTAAATTAGAATGATTTGTAAATGATTTTAGGAATTTGTTAATTGACATTTTAAAAAAGACATCGTTTGAAGTTTTGGAACATGGAACATTTACGTTTATGGAAAAGATTGTGAACACAAAAGCCCAGATGAGAGGAGACGAGAGACACCTCGAAGCGAATTACAAAACGTGGTTGGAAATAAGCAAGGAAATCAAAGTTCTGATACAATCCAACAAAGTTGTAAACAAAGAAGAACTTGACGAAATTATAGAAGAGATTCACGAGAGCAAGTCGAAAATCAATTCTATCAAGTTTGAAAATGTTACAAAATTAGGTTTGAATTCAAAAGTTTTTGAAAAATAAAAAAATAAATAAAAAACTTAAACCAATTTATTTTCTCGAAAACACAGAATATGTTAAGAATTGGGAATCGAATCGACTCGAACAACAAACGCTATTCGCAAAAAAGATAGAAGAGGAAACAAAAGCGAAGATAAAAAGATTTACAGACGAGGAGAAAAACGAAGAAATAATTTCTGCAAAACTGCTAAACTACTTGCGAGATTATATCGAAAAAGTTGAAATAGAGATTCCAATTTGGGACAAAAAGTACAACGAAGAGTTCGAGACTTTACAACAAGAAATTGTTTACTTACAAGTTAGTTTTCAAAATTGATTCAAAGAAATTACAATGCAATTTGATTTGGTATAAATAAAAATTAAACACTTTAGGAAGACATAGACGATCAAAAAGCTGAAATCGAGGAACTAAATGCTCTCAAGGAAAAGCGAGCAAAATTCATAAAAGAGTGTTCCGATAAACGAGAAGAAATTCAAATTAAAGCCGAACAGAGAGAGTTGCTGAACAAATCCGCCGCTATAATCCAAGCGTTTTGGCGAGGATACATGGTCCGTCACCGACTAGGACGCTATGCAAAGTTGTGGAAACATCTCCTGGCAAGAAAAAAGCACAAAGGTAAAAAAGGAAAAGGCAAAAAGGCAAAAAAGAAGAAGTAAAACAGCAATAACGAATTTGGGAACAGAGTTTAGAAGAAAAACAAGCTTGTTGTATAAATTATTCAAATATATTCTTAAACAAATATCAGAGGTACATTATTTACACAAATTGAGAACGCATTCACGCACACGCGCACATACATAGCACTGCCTTATTTCTAAATTCGAGCGTGAGTACAGAAAATAATTCGCAGTTCAATTTACTTTGCTGTTTCAATTTCATTCAAGCTTTTGAAAAAAAATGAAAAACAAAATAAGGAGATTTGTTAAAATTTAAAAATGATGAAAACTAAAACAATGGGCGTGTACAAAAGTTTGGTCTGAGCACAAAAAAACTTGGTCAGGCAGTATCTCGGTTACTTCAGTTTAAGAAACAAAACATCCGTAGACACGTTTTTTTCCTCACGCTATTCCGAAGTCCGTCTATCGAACTAAATGCACGAAACAAAAATCTTTCGCAATTTGATATCAAGCTAATGATGAAATATATACAAAAAAAAGAAAAACACAATTTCAGTTACGCCGACAAGTGTAGAAATCAAATTCTCGATGATTCGTAAACTTGCCGTTTGAGCAACTTTGTCAACGAATAGAGGTGGAATTTCATTTTAATTTCGAACACAATTTTCCGTTACAAATGTTTCAAATTACAAATTTACGTATGATTGCACGCTAAAGGAAGAAAAATTATTAGCTGATTTTCATCTTACATCCCTCAGTTAAACGAAAAGAGAAAACTTGTATGAAATCATTTCTTGAAAAATTGTTTAGTTCTCCTCTAAATTCGTATAAGAAAAATGTGTCAGTACAAATTTGCTCCACAGCCGAATAATTTCTTTCAGACCAGGTGGGATTAGTTGAAATGAAATTTAAATTGGAAAGGCGTGCCATGGAAGTGGTGGAATTCTTGGAAGGGGTTAAAACCCTGATGTTTGCCAGACTCAGGATCGAGTGGGTCTTCGCCCTGATCGAACCTGGCTCGTTTTTGGTCGTCTGTCAAAACCTCTTTCGCAGCAGCAATGTCAATGAACTTCTTCTCCGCTCGTTTTTTCTCCTCAGTTTCTGGGAAGTTGTCCGGGTGCCATTTCTGCGCAGCTTTTCTGTACGCTTTAGTGATTTCACGTTTCGATGCCGTTCTAGGAACTCCGAGAATTTTATAATAGTCCCGAGTTTCGGACATTTTCTGACGTTGCTGAGCTTTTTGCAAACCCTGTTTTGCTCTTTGATTGTGCGGCTCGATTTCTAACGCTTGTTTGTAATCTCTTATGGCTGAAAATGAAAAAATCATAATTTAAAAATATGAGTCTTTAGAAAAATGTGTTAGAAAAGTTGGCGAAAAGTTTTGTTGTTATTACCATCGTCATACAATTCTCCTAAAAGGTAAGCCTCGGCGCTATCGCAAAGAACTTCGACTTCTTTGCGAATATTGAGCGCGTCTTGGCACCTGGCGATGGCCTCAGAGGCTTCATTGTCTCCAGCGTAACATTTACACAGTAAATGAAAAGCAAGGAACCTCACGTTTTCGGCGTCGGGCTCCAGTTTCAGAGCACGATTAGCCGACGAGACACAATTCGTAAAGTCTCGCGTCTGTTCATGTGCCTCAGCGTCCGTCAAATGTTTGCTTATTTTCTTTATCTTTTTGTAGAACGGAAAACATGTTTTGTGCTCTGGATCCAGTTTCAGGCACTCGCGGATTTCTCTGTACAAAATAAAATCATCATTAAATAAATTCTCAACATTGTTCCCATTTGAACAGTTGTATTCCTTGGTTATGGTTTCAAAAAATTACCTCAAAGATTCATCGACTTGTCCAAGTCGATAAAGCATGGAGGCAAGTTTATAAAAGCCCTCGGTGTTATCGGACAACAATTTGGTAATGGTACGAATATCGGAGATGGCGCTAACGTGGTCGCCCAGAGCCGCGTGACAGTCAGCTCGAAGTTCCCGAATCTTCGGAGACCAAGGACAGATGTCAATGACGTGGTTCAAGTGCGCGATTGCCATTCGATAGTCGCCCATTTGGTAATATTCTTTCGCCGTATCAAACGACTGCCGAGCTTCTTCTACATCGTATAGATACTTTTCCACATCTGTGTGGTGCGGCTCAGCTGATAACTACAAAACAATTTCGTCAGTTAAAAACAACTAGTTAACAATTATGATTCTTTCCATTCAGTTTTTTGCCGTTTAATTTCACTTTGATAAGATAGGCAAATGTGAGACAATGTAGAGATACCAAACTTTTAAAATACACAGTTTGAAATTCTTGTACAGTTAAAAGTTTGTAATCGAAGGTTTTTGAATGGTATAAAAATGTTTCTTACCACTTTACGAAACTCTAAACTAGCATCGTCAAATTCTCCTTGCTTCAATAAAATACTACCGCGGTTTATCCTCGCGGCGACGAAATCTGGCTTTAACTCTATAACTTTGTCAAAATCTAACAATGCAAACCTCGCTTTGCTCAGTGCTAAATACACTGTGCCTCTTTTGTAATAGGTCAAAAAGTTTTGTGAATCTCCCTCTGAAAAATAAACGAATTTTAATTACCGTTTTAAATTATGAAATTATCGTTGGTATAATATTGCTGGTGATTATGAAACTAATGATTAAATCAAATTTTAATTACCAACTGCTGCATGGTACTGTGACAAGGCATCCTGAAGATGTCCCTTTGATAAAAATTCTCTACCAAGTTCCAAATGTCTGTTTATGTCAGTTTGGGATATTCCGGTGACGACTGAAAAATTATGAAAAAGAATTACTGATATGAACGGAATTGAAAACTGAAATTTTTGACAGGAAGTAAGTGATTTATGAAAGAATAACTTCAGGTGGAAAATGACGAATAATCAAGATAAATTATTATCTAATAATAAAATCTGAATCACATACACGATTATGAACGTCAATTTGAAAAGCTAAACTTAGAGCCAGCCAAGTTCGAGATTATTTATAATTCAATTTACTGTATGAACAAAAGAAAAAAATACTCAAATTTTGTAGACAAAATCCCGTTATATAACCTCGTATGACTTTCCACATTTTTGTAATACAAATTTTGTTCAAAAAGTAATAGAACAAAAATGAATAACAAATTTTTACCTTTTACGAATCTGAAAGTTCATCGAATTTATCAGTTTTTGTTTACAGTTAAAAATGACATTAAATCACGAATAACTTAAATCGGAAAGCAAGAATAATAACAATACTGAAAAGTCATCGCCTTTTAACTTGATGGCAAGCGATTTAAATGACGTAATTTTCGAAACGTAAAAACCAGCTGGATTTCGTAAATTTGGGCGTTTGTTTGAGAATGTTTTGATGGTAACTTGAAATTGTCAAAAAAAGGTGTAAAAGGTTAGAAATACTTACGATCAAAGGACAAGTCCAGGAGAAAGAATAGCAGGCCGCAATAGTACATGATTGTTGGTCGAATGTTGTGACAGGATGTGCGATTGTTACAAAAAGAAAACAAAAACAATACACTCAATCGGCCCGTAACTTGCACTTATCTTGTGGATAACAACCTCGACAGTCGCGCACCGCCATTGCGGTCGTGGTCTCATGCGATTGGTCCACACCAGCCGCACGCCCCCACTGCCTTTCGCTGACACCTGACGTGTCGCGTTTTTTATGTTGCACAACCTGACTGATGGCAGCACCATCAGTATCAGTCAGCAAAATATTTACAAACCAGATTTAAGTTAATGTTGAAAAAGGCATTAATTAGGAATAAAGCACAAAAATTCACGACAAAAAAGAGTTTCGGTATCGTCTACCGTCATTCAAAAGTATACTTTCGTCTTTTTTTAACACAAATGTATCGGAACCAGACTAAGTTATCGGTAACTGATAAAATTTTAAATCACTCTTTTGCCTTTCCTTTCTATTTTACTGTTTGTGTCGTTGATCCCAAATTCTCAATCAGAGGAAAATTTAATTAAAATTTGGGAAATCTCTTGGATAAATTAATTCTTCGATTTTTTTTGTTTACAGAAAAATTGTTTACTGTAAAAACAACAACAACAAAGTAGATCAAGGTTAAACGTAAGGTTAGGTTATACTGTTAACCTTTCAGTAAACTTTGAATAAAAGGATTTACAATGGTTAGTAAAATACTTTTTAATTTTGTTTATTTAGTTGTAGTTTGCAAATTGTAATTGCGGTTGTAAATTTGTAGGTATGGCAGCCCTGGTTACATGTGAATGTTATTGTCATGTTATCAAACCGAAGGAAATTGCGAAAAGATAATCAATAGAACAATGATTAGAGGAATAACTACTGATAAAGCAGTTGACGACAAGTTCAACATTTTAGTTTTGTTAATTTTTAATAGCTGTTAAAAATGGATAGGATATTGCGAGGGGTTATGAAATACAGGCAGTGTCATCGCGAAGGCATGGTGAAACAGTTCCTCCAAGTTAGGGATCATCCGGAGGTAAATATTTTGTTATTCAGATGTACTCTTACGACTTGGGATTGAAATTATGAATGAAAGTTTCGTCAGAAAACGTGTAGTAAAATCAGCCCACGTTAATTGAAAGTTTAGTCGACATGCATTTTTGTATACTTATAAGGTAACAATCTAGATTTTTGATTTAAAAAATAAAAAAAGTTTCCCTTAAGTTTTTTTTTTTGTCAAAAAATAGTCGATCTAATTACTCATTCAAGGTTTTCCATTTGCATTTTTACAGACCAAATTTAGATGACGAAATTGATCGATTTTGCATGGCAATTTTCGAACTGGTAAATAAGTATAGATGTGAACGTTAGTTGAATATGAAAACAAATTAGAAAAGAACGTTGATTGTCACATATTAGTAGCTCTGTTTTATTTGTTCGAATTGGTAGTTTATATTACACAGACAATAGTTCATAGTACATAGTCAATAGCTTAGAGCAGGTAGTGGGCAACTTAATAATCTTAGTGTATTGTAAATAAAATATTGGATTGAAACTTAATATAAAAATTTTAAATAACTATTTGTTTGACAGCCAAAAGCAGTTATGTTTACCTGCATGGATTCCCGGATGATTCCGACTAGATTCACTGAAACAAACGTTGGAGACATGTTTGTTGGTATGAGCCCTCATTTACGCAACCCATAATCATTCACTTCGACCCCTCCATCGTTTTAAACTATCAGGTAGAATAAAGTTGAAAGTACAAATCAATCCTGAAATTCTTACTTCAATCAAACTTAAACTTTTTACTTTTTCCCCTCATTTTCACTTCATCAGCAAATTTTATTTTATAGAAGTGTTTTTTATAGAATCACTTGGAAAAATCATACAGGGTATTATTATTAAAATTTTTGATCATTATTTGTTATATTTGATTGTTTTTTCTTTTCAGTAAGAAATGCTGGTAATATAGTTCCACATTCCCAGCACTTTGTTGACGAGTTGACAATGTGCGAACCTGCAGCGTTAGAACTTGGCTGTGTAGTCAATGATATTCGACACGTTATAGTGTGTGGTCATAGCGATTGTAAAGCTATGAATCTTCTGTACCAATTGCGGGACGAGGAATTTGCGTCTCAGGTAAGAAATCATCAAACCATTTTTTTTGGTTTTTTTTTTTTTTTTTTTTTGTCAAAAAGTCATTTTATTGATTTTATTTATTTTTTCAGGTAAACAGAAGAATTTCACCTCTAAGAGCATGGCTTTGTGCTCATGGAAACAGCAGTCTAACAAAGTTTCAGCAGCTTGAAATAACTGGCTTCAATGAACCCATTCTTTTTCAAGCAGAAACTCCACTAAGGAAATTCGTAGCTTATATCGATCCAGAAAATAAATTTGCCATCGAGGACAAATTATCACAAGTAAAAAAAGATGTTTTAGATGAGAAATAACTTTATAAAATAAAGACTGGATTGTAAATTAGTTTGATGGAATTTTTAATTTCAGATCAACACTTTGCAACAGCTGCAAAATATAGCATCTTATGGATTTTTAAAAAAACGTCTCGAACGACATGATTTACACATCCATGCACTTTGGTTCGACATCTACACAGGTGACATTTATTACTTCAGCAGAGCCAATAAGAGATTCGTCGAAATCAACGAACTGACTGAAACACCGTTGTTGAGAGAAATCAAGAGATATTATTCTTGAATTTTCCTTGAATTTTTTTCATTTGATTTCTGTATATCATTACTAGTCTCAGGATTTTAAAGCTCGAATATTTAACATTTGTTTCATGACTTAACTAATGACACTTAACTAATTTTAATTTATCAACTCGACTTATGGTTTTCCATAAAATTTTTGATTTTGTTTGCTTTTATTCTTTATATAATTGTAACTAGTTTTTTTGGTTATTTTTTAGACGTAAAAATTTTATTTTGTTGTAAAATTATAGATTATTGATGTAGCAACGATCGATAACAAAATGTTTTTAAGTGAAAGGTGCTAGGGAGATGGCGCTCAGTTGTCTGTTGAGATTTTATGAGTTGATCCGTACAAATATTATGTTTAAAGAATTTCGGACATTTAGTTCTTTAAATGTTAATACAATTTTTCGTTCAAAGAAATCATTCCAATCATTGTAGTTCAAAGTCGTATATTCACGACAGAGTTTTAGTTGCTTTTACATTGTAAAGTAAAAACTTATTGTCGTTCAAATATTGTTAACTACGAGTTAACTACAATAGTCAAAACAAAAAACGAAAAATCAAACTCGTACAAAAACTTGTCTTCGACTATTTTATATGATCAATGTAAATTTTAGAAATATATTTTTTGACGTTTATCGAATTTGTTTCCAAGCATTTTCTGCGACGTTCCAGTTTTTTACAGCACTCAACTTACAACTCCTATTTTACTACAAAACTTCTCAAACTAATTTTTTTTGAAGAAACGAGTAACAAAAACTACAAGAAGTTATATAAAGTTATGACACACAAAATTGTAAGGCCTGAAAATATTCTGGAAGAAAGTGATGCGTAATTCAGTAAATACCAAAGTCGCACGTACGTCTAAACATTTCTCTCATCAGCGAAGAAGAAAAAAAACCGAGAAAAAAGTCCAACTTCAAACGACAATTTTGTATCAAGTCTTACGATCTAACTAAACAAAAAGTTGTTTTTGTGATCCAAAAAACAATTTCGCAGGCATATAAAAGGAATTGTGCGCGTTATCAAGATTGATGGCTGCGGCATACGATCTTTTTTTCTATGTAGATAAGTAACAATGGTATTAAATTCAAAAGTGCGAATCTTCTGCATCTCACGAAACCAAGTTCCAGTGTCTGAAGCCCAGGAGCGTGTCGATCAGAGTGTTTTCGTGAGCGATTTAGTAGATCGCTAAGAAGGGTGGTAGGTTTGGATACGTAGAACAAGCATCAGACGAACTAGAGCATGCCACTCCCGAAAGAGAAAGCAAAACAACTAGCAAACGAGGTGGCTTCGCTGGTGTCGTTCGCGCACGTCTTCGTCGGGCTTTTTCGCTCTGGGCTGCACGTGAAAATTGACGAGCGAATCACGGTAAAAGTGAAGATGCGAACGCGCTTTGATGAATGCTATTCGTCGAACCGAAACGTAATTTTGCATTAACTTTTCTTGCTTCATATTTTCATACACTAAAATGGTTCAATTGTTCATTTCCAAACTGGAACCAAATTTAAAAAACAAAATTGAGAATACGATTTTTGAATTTTTTGGTTTGAAAGAAAAGTTGGATTGAGGTGGTATTTAACGACGAAAAATTGTGGCGATAAAAAAGCGACGGTCATTCATCAAGGTAATTTTTAAACGAAAGTTTCGTCGTAATTACACATGCAAAAACGACTTGTTCAACTGCGGACAATTTTCTTCCCCGTTGGAAGATCCAATAAAACGCGCAGCTTTTCTATTGATCAACGACGGAGCTGCTTCACTTTCATTTCGGTTATGCCTCGACCGGCAGGCTGTTAATTAAATGATTATTATTATAAGCACCGCTAACTGTTGCAAAAAAGGCCCGGATTCACTTGTACTCAAACTGTATAAAGATACTCATGGAAAATTTTTAACTGATGCCTAGTTTGTTTCCACTATCTTTAAGGAATCGTTGTCAACATTTTTCCAAGTCAACGTTTTTCTGTACTTTACAAATGTTTAATGGAAAAATTTGTGAAGTTCTATTTTTACGCGTTTCTTACGTTCGATTGAAATCGTTTCATTCAGGGTTATTGATCTTAGGTTTTACAACACGTCTAATATTATTATAATGATAAGTAATCCTTTCATCGTTCAATTATCAAGTTTATGTAACGAATAATTATGTCGATCAAGATAGTTTGATTTAATGAAAAATGGTTGATTTTGTTGCTGCGTAATTTCGCACTGACAAAATGTGTTATATCACGCCCTTAAGTTTGAAACATTGTGTAATGACACAACGTAAATAATTACTATTTAACAAGTCTGATATTAATTCAGAATCATCAATTCACTGCAAATTGTAACATAACTTTGTGATTCAAAGTGTAACATTTAAAAGAAAAAAAAAAACTTTTTAGTAAGAAAAAAAGAATTTCGAACATAACTGGAATGCGAACTTGTGTTCTGCATGGTCGAAATCGTACATGCTATCTACTGAACCTCGACGTTAATTAAAATAACATTTTCTCAAGAGTGGAATACGTTTCAAGATAAGGTCCGCGATAATGAATCTTCAAGTTTGTTTTTTCAGGTCTTACTTTGGGTCACTTCTAGCTGTTTTTACAAAAACAAAAAAAAGATGAAAAATGCAATTCTGTCCAATTTTCAAAATGCAATAGTTTATAATTTTCAACCAATCTTTAAATTGTTGACATTTAAAAGTTCATTTTAAAAAATACTCTAGAAGAATGTTTAAATTTGAGTAGCCAAAAATTTGATTGTTTCAAATGTTGAAAAAGTGGGAAAATTCATAACATCAGTAAATCAGTCAGTGAGAAGTTAGGAACTCAATTCAAAGGCACGTTCCGACTAGGAACCAAGATGAATTTGAAGACACGGCGCTAAATTGTTTTTCAGAGTAAGTCTTGAATAAATTGAAAGAATAGTGAATTGATTGGGATCCAGTTGCGAAATTCAGATACACCACAGGTACCCGAATTTGACCTGTGAACAATTGGACGGATGCACCTTGCGCTCGTCTGTGGCCAAACTGATATTGTAAACGGCCATAAACTCCACAGGACCCCCGTGGAAACACAAAAGAAACCGTCAAAATTTTCAGCTACTAGTTTGAACGGTTCGATGAAAACGTCCTCTTGACATCGTTCATATTTTTTCAATCCATTGTTGTCGACTGAATCGACGTCAAAAGTCGTGACTTGGAAAATGATCAAACACCGAACTTTGAATAGCATTTTTGACACGAAACGTGTCAATGTTGATACCTTCATTAGGAAAACAGTTTTTCGCCACAGGCGAAATAAAAGGGAACATGAAAAATGCGATCAGTTGTAGATTTCGTGTACACTGAGAATCGTCAGAACTTTCCAAAATCGCCTGACAAGAATTTTACACAGTTTGGGGAAAAATAAAGGCGTAACGAAGTGATAATGTTCGCGTGGCTGCGGTGAATTTATGCTTGACCACGCATGAGTTGACTTGGTTTTTTTTCTATACAACATGGATGGCAAAAAAATTACCGCACAATCGCACGACATCGTTAGGAGAGTACCTTTCAAGT
The DNA here is from genome assembly GCA_020615435.1 of Telenomus remus. NCBI lineage: Eukaryota > Metazoa > Arthropoda > Insecta > Hymenoptera > Scelionidae > Telenomus > Telenomus remus. Next base: position 5,306,514 of record CM036345.1, on the reverse strand, counting down.
GAATGCAAATTATTTTGATTTTGAAAATAAAAATTTAATTTGGACTTTATAAGTTGAGTGTCAATCAACTTTAACCGCTTGTCATAAATATTCATCCACCAATTTTCCACTCGGCCAAATAATTAATTTCAGATTTCAAGATTCATAAATTATAGGCGGTTCCGTTTTTTTTTCTCTCGAATTTTGAACGATTCTATTATTTCACTTTATAGACATTTTTCAAGCTTTTGAAGGTTCGTCAAATTTCAAATCAATTGAATTCTCAAATTCTGATTTGTGTCTTTTTTTTTGAAAACTTCATTCGATCGAAATCGTGTTTATCATTTGTACTCTTTAGCACTTTTGTGCAGCAGACAAAAATTTGCAACAGGTTTTCTCTCATTGATATTCAATTGGACTGAAAATTTAGCAGCAGATGCATAATGAATGTACAAAAGTTGGTCTGCACTTTGTGGCCTAAAAGTTGTGATAAGATTGAACATTTGAAAATTAAAAAATAAAGTTCAGAAACAAATATAAAATAGAAAAAAAAATTATTAGGAGCATGCATGGATGACGTATATTTCTTGAGTGCCCCTCCGTTCGGTTCTTTTAGTTCCTCCAAAATGTAGGCCGATGACAGTGGTTTCGAGTAAAAGTAAATTCAAACAAAAACACTCGAAGCCCACTTGCAAAGTGAATCTAGAGAATATTTAATGACATAGTATAGTGACTGTTTCGAAATTTCATGGTAATAATCAACGAGTAAATAAAATTAATGAGAATCACATTCATAAATAATTTACAAAAAAACATAATTGATGTCTTATTTGTTTTGTTTAGACGTAGAGAAACCGTTTGATTTGGAATCACAATTTTAAACCAACAATGTCATTCCTCAGTTTAAAACTATAAGTTTGTTATGTTCAAAATTTTATTCACTTTGCAAATTGATTATCGTAATTAAATTATGGGATTAAGTAAAGTTAACATTATCTCTAGCAGAACTTAATATTGATAAAATACAAGTTTTCAAATTAATAAAACAGTTGCTTATCACGACCAATAAAGTATTATCCGATCTGAGTAACGAAAAAAGAAACCGTTCAAAAAAATATTTATACGATCAAATCTTAATCCTCGATAAGTTTGGTTGGTCAAAACGGTCATTTTTCAAAGATCCTGATTTTAGCCCGATTACCCAGATCCGGGTTCTTTTTTTGCAACCTCACTTGAAACCATTTTGAAAAACGACAATCTCAAATTTTTCAAAAACCAAAATCTTTTTTCACACCATCCGATAAAAATTAATGTGAAAAATGGGGTGAGAAAAAAAGGTGAGACCAGACCAATTTGTTTGATAGTACAAAACTGATCAAAGCACGTGACATGGTATAAAAATGTGGTACCGAAGTTGGTTTGGTTTGATGAATCGATCTCATCTGAATAGATTTATCGCAGGTTCCCTCGTGGATGTTTGAGTGCCGTTGGATTACCGAAAAAGAATTTACAGTTAAACGTTAGAATAACGGTCTATCCGAGAGAATTTCGGCTGTAGGTCGTAACGCCTGAAGAAGATTAACGTGTTCGAATGGTGCTCGCAGAGGCTTGAGATTTAACAATCCGACTGCTCTGAGAAAACAGTGCCAGCAGGTTGCCCTCGAGCTTCTAATCACGGATGGAGTTTGTGGATCTAACGCCGGGCTTCACCAAATTAACTACCGTAAGGACCGGCCTACATCTCAACTTCGGTCTGAAACGAAAAAATGAGTCCGCTGCGAATACGTAACGAAAAAAAAACTATTATAAAAATATTTCTCAGTCACTGAACGGTAATGGGTTTTATTTATGTCACGGCTCATTGTTTGTATTTGTACAATACAAACGCCTTTCGTTTGGAAAAAAATTTTTTTTTCTTAAACAAATTTCTGTTTGAAGAAATGGAAATTTAATTCAGGTTTGTTTTTTATAGAGTGATGAAATTGTTTAAAAATATTTGGATTTTTGAATGATTGGAAATTATTAATTTAAAATGAGTTCAATTTTTGAAAAAATGTGAATTTATGATTTTTGGGGTAGAAGTTTTTGTTGGCTTTATGTTTGGTTTCTTTTTTGGGTTGATTTTTATATTTCAGGTTTGGACAAAAGTTTGCAGAGTATCTTCAAACGACGCGTTTGTGCAAAGTCCTTTGCCGATACCACGCTCTCCGACATAGTTCTTAATAGACACACGTGTCTCTAATGCTTTGAGGAATTTTATCTCGGAAGTATCATTAAGTTTCGCCTACATTACAACTATTGTATTTTTCTAATTACAAAAAATATTCAATTCTTCAAAACCTATTTTAAAAAACAATTTTTTTATTGAAAATCCCCTTTTTTACTTCAAATTCCATTCATAAATCAAAAACCATGTTTCAAATTAAAAAGGCAAATTTGACATTTGAAAATGATGGATTTAGTCTGATTTAAATTTGATTGATCCAAAATAGATTAATTTGACGGTTTTCATCGCTTCTATAACTTTTTAGATTGAGAGCATTTTCAAATTTTGTTAGGGGTTTGGATTTATTTTAGATTTTTCGGTAATTATTAACAACACAAGAAAAGTGTCTTGATTTAAAACACTTGTTTTTACAGTTTTGGAGGTTTTTACGGTGTCAATTTGTAGGAATCATTTTGTCATTGTCTGCAGAATGATTGGGCAAGACTAAGTGTTGAGTGTTCCCCTGCTATATTTTTGTTAGTTGGAAAAAAGGGGAATGTAATTAATGTTGTAATAAGGCAACGAACTCTTTGCAAACTGTAAAACTTTGATAAAAATTCCAAAAACTTTTACAGCTTTTCAATTTCACTTTGAGTTTGAAATTAACGTTTCTTTTTAAACTTTATTTAAAAGTCAACATTTTCAAAGGGCGATAGATTATTTGAAATGAAGACATGAAAAATAAGAAAAATATTTTGAACAAAGTTAAAATTCAAAGCAAAGAATAATTTCTCGGGTACAATTAGAAAGATATAATCGTTTGTATTTTTGTGTTCAGTTGAGTATCTCAATTCATTATCTTTGTTACTTAAGCGCCATAAACTTTGCGATGCATTAACGCTTACATTCAATGCGAAATTTGGATATGAACATAATAAAGTACACATGAAATGTGCGTGAAGCCTGGCGCGATTGTGATAGTTCGTTGAATAATAATTGGCCTAAGTTTCGCTTCGCGGATCCGTCTGAAGAACGAATCAAGAGTGGCGCAATAATAGCGGCCAGCAGGCATTATGTAAAATGAGTTGAAAAACCAACGAGCGGCCACAAAAAGTACAAGTTAGCATAGACTCGGCAGCCTGACTGTGCCTACTTACTTACGATAGCGAGGAATTGGGTACCGCGCTCGACCTGCCCGATTGATCATGATCATTCTTGTGTCTCTCATTGCAACTTTTTTTTTTCCTTTTTATTTCACCTCGTTCTCCCACCTCGCTTTTGCACCATTCTTCGTCGCTAACTAATTACCAAACCATCACAAGTTGGTAATCATGTAATTACTAACTTGAACATTCAACTTGTAATTTTCTTGCTAACTCCACCAAAACTTCCTGTGAAATTTGATATTTTGAGATTTCCAGATTCGAATGAAAAACTGAATGAGAAATTGAATACTTTTTACCTTCACAGCTGTAATTCATGATTTCTCACTTTTTTCTCAACTTTTTTGATAATTTTATTTGTGTTTTTTTTGTTTAGTTTTTGTTTTTGATTTACAGGTGGAATAAATTTACTGTTAGAATTTGAGTTACTGTAAAAATCGTAATCCAGTTCATTTGTTTTGGGTACTGTTAATTGGTAAGTGGTCCATATCAAGAAAAAAGTGTTTAACCCATCCAACAGACACACCTCAGACAATGGAAAATGAATTGAAAAGTTGTTTCTGATTAGAAATTTGAATAGGGTTTAGATTGTAAAGTTTTTTTTTCAGGTTTGCTGATCTCATTTGCGTGAGCTATGGGAAGAAACTGGTTTGGTGTTTAGAAGAATCATTAGTCCCTCCGGAGGACCAATTTTTAACTTCTCATCTAGGGTTAACGACTTTGGTGGAACAAATTACATTAGTTCTAGCAATGATATGTTCGGGCAATGATATAAGCAACATTTTCATCCATGAATGAGATAGGCAAAGGGGAAAAAATCTTAATTGAATTTTTCTCCAATCCTCTTTTGGGCTTGACATGGAAAACTAATGATTTGGAATGAGTGTCTTTCCTACTTTTTTATATTGAAAATGTTTATACTTGGTTCAACGTGAAATATTTTAAATTTTAAACTTCGTTTAAATATCAAAATTTTTACTGTTAAACATGAAATATTTTTAAAATACTAAATTTAATCAAATACAAACATTTTTAAATGACAATTTTACTATGTCGTGAAATATTTTTCATTTTTAAAATTCATTCAGAGCCCAACATTGTTTAAACGTTAAATTTAGTTTGGTATAAAAAATTTTAACACTTTGAATTGAAATTCGGACAAGGTCCAACAATCAAATTTTACTAACATTCAATTTTTCGGATTTTAAAATAACAAACAAAATTACCTAAATTGCCTAAACATCATAGCTTTCAAATTAAAAATTCATTGGAATATAAAAGTAACAATAATAAAAATTCTTCAATACAGAATTTCATCAAAAATTGTTATCAAATAATCGAAACTAAAGTTTCAATTGAAAATGCACTTGTTGCTGAACCGACACGAAGCTGTCCCAAAGAATACTTTTGTATCTCGATTTCTATGATTGTACAACTAGACAAAGAGACGTGCAAGAGAATGTGTAACACCCCTCCGAGATTCATTCAGTTATTGCAAAAGAGAAGTTGCATCGGCACAAATACGACAAGTCATCTTTATGCGCCAGACTACCGGCGGCGATGAAAAGGTTCAATGTCAAAACTTTCATATTAGGAAGTTGGGGATATTGTATAAGTACTTTGGATACGGCTGCCACTTCCGGACGTGAGGTCGTGCAACAAAACTGCATGTTGCTGCGTGAGTACAAGTTCAAGAACAATGGACGTCACGATCTGTAATGAACGATTTTGCCAGGCGCAGCGTCGTATTGTGGCGGCGTGTGCCACTGACCCACAAACACACTTATCTATGTTACACTATGGCCGTGCGATGCTATATGTCGCGGCTGCTATTAATGCCCCCTCGTGCGACTTCACAATGGATGATACATCACGCTTGTCCCCAACTATTTGTTAAACAAATAAAATCTTACGTTTTGTATACTTTTTGTTGACGCACAAACGGTTGTGCGTTTCGGACAATTTTGTAGCGAGTAAAAAATGAATAACCTCCGGATGGTGTACGTGTTTCTCTTTTTCATTACCTGTTCGTAATAATTGCGGGCTTTTGTGCGAGCTGTTATTAAAACGCCGTTCGACAACACTTCATTTGTTTAAATGATACTATCGATTAGCGGTTTATTCCAATGTACAATTCAGACATTTTTTTTCAATTTTCCATTGTTTCATTTTCAAACACTGTAATAACCATTTTTCTTTTTCTTTTACTTTGGTTTATGTTCAAAACTTCATTTTTTCTTACTTTGAAAAATTTAAATTCTTTCACGTCTCATAATCAAATGTTCACTCCTAAACACATTTTAAAGATTGAAATATTTTGATGTGAAAAAATTTCATATTTGCAAATTTGAAACTGTAAAAATCTCACAAACTAAACAGTATTGTTAGAAAAAGTTTGTACTTCTTAATGGCAAAAAGTTTTTAACCAAAACAATTTGTAACAAAATTGTAAATTGATTTTTTTATATAGGAATAGAAAAATGGGGAAAAATAAAAAAACACAAATTTGTGTAAATAGCCTCGTTTCGAGATTTCTTCCAACTGAAATCGTACTCTTTGCTCATTCCAGCTCTGAAAAGCAGAACACTTTGGAATGAAACTATTACGCGGAACAAAACTCACAACTCATAGGAAAGGGTTTTTCAGATTTGCGCTATTTAACAATGTAACTTGAAAACAAGAGTGGAAAATATGTGACATTAATCGCGCGCACAGAGCCGTAAATAATTATGAATTACATGACACTGTCCCGAGCTTGCCTATTCTCGCATGTTTCAAACGCGTTACATTTTTTCGCTCATTATCATGTCCCGTTTAATCCTTTTTTTTTTTTTTTTTTCATTTTACTAATTTGTCATTTAAATCATTTTTCCAATAACAAATCTATCAAAATCAACATTTGATCACACAAAAATTTTTAAAATTTGAAATTGAGAAAAAAAATTAAATTGGAAAAAAAAAGAATTTTAGTCTGGAAAATTTGATTGGCTATGTTTTGGTTAAAATTGCATAATCATATTAAAGCCGGACGGTGTAAATTAACACATCTGTCTTTGGCGTTCCAACTTGGCGATCACTCCATCAATGCCGACGTCTTGAATTTAAAGTAGAAGTCGAGCGAATCCTCCCACCTTTTCTATGCCGTCAGATTTGTCCTGTTTCCCAAGTGGGCTAATCGAGATGGAGAGTGAATGGCGCATAAAGTTACTGTTATACCAACATAATTACATCTGATACGTCTCCAACTTTGCTGTCAATTTCAACCCCTTTCAGCCCGTGTCCCAACCCACCTGAAATACAACCATTTTCCAAAACATAACTCCTCCAAACTTCCCTGACAATGGTACGGAATTCGGTCGCAGTTTGTGGTCTTGGTCCCATTGATAAAAAAAAGTGGACTTTACATAAACCACAAAGAAGTGCTCAGGTTCGGGCTTCTGTGAATTTACAAACGTAACTTTCCGACCAGGGGACAAAAAATATTGTTTCACCGTAACTGTCATAAATTGGTGAAAAAGGCACGAATGACAAACGAACGGATTTCACGCTGTCTAACGATGGGAATTTATAACACTTTTGCGGATATTCAAATGGGGAATCGCGGCGTTAATTAATTTGCGATACACAAGCAATTTAATCGCGGTAGTCTCATTAGTAAGGGGGCTCGGTTGCATTTACATACTGTTCGGCATCAAAAAGTGAGCTCGGCCTGGTTATAAATACCGGTTGCGCGTAACTGCGCCGACATGAAATTGGGATAGGACCATTTGGTCGTGGCCGCTCGCTGTACCCAAATCCGAAGCCTCGTTTGTAACAGTGTTATGTCCATCCGCGCGTCCTCAATTTTTTCTTTTTCGAGGCCTCTGCACGGGCTTTATGAGAGGTTGTTTGACTTTTCAGACCTTCGCAAAATGCTTGACTCTCTTTTCGTAACCATTCCACGTGCGAGTCCTATGAAAACACGTGTGACACCTGTTGCTACTTCCTTTTATGTTAACCCTTGTTTTTTTTGTTTTTTTTTCTTTTCTTATTTTTTTGTGATTTTCTTTTCAGACGGTTGTACAAATTTGTTACTACAGATTTCAGGTTTGGATGGTTTAGAAAAATTTATCGTTTTTGATAGGAATAATGTTACATGTTTAAATCAAGTTTGCATGTTAAATCTATCAATATCAACTTTAAATATAAATCAAGATTTTTTATTTTGGTTGTATCGTAATACTTTTCAACCTGAATGCTAATCAATTGCCAATCCGACAACTTGAAATGTAACAAAAAGCAACGCATTCCTGTTTGCGCCCTGATTAAAAACTTTCATTATCATGAGGAATCCTAAGCAGGATAATAACTTGCGTAGAGCGTAGATAGTATCGGTTCAATTTATCGGTACGATTTTTTTCTGCTTTGGATTAAGTTAGTTCAAATTTCCATCTCAAATAAAAATAAGGGAGTAGAAATCAAAATTTGTTCTATAATTCTAAAATTTAAACATTTCCCAACTAAGAAAATCAGACACAAATTTAAAAATCAAGTATGAAAAAATTAAAAACAACAAGTATAACAAAAATGAAAGTAAAGTTTGTAAGAAAAAAATAAAAGTTATGAGAAAAAATGTTTAAAAGTCCAACTGGACATGAAAAGTTATAGTTATGGACAAGTTATGGAGAGAAGTGCAAACAAAAATCGTGCGTAACATGAATATTCGATGCTTTTTGAACTCTCTACTGTGTTAATTGATCGTCTTATTACCGTATTAGGTAATTACGAAACGGAAGTCAATTATTATTAAAGGTGTATGCGCTTTTTACGTAACGACGATGTTCACAAGTGTAACGGAATCGTGAGTGCATTTTTTCGCAACACCTTCGGGCGACTTCGTATTTCATGAAACGTCTCGCTCGGATCATTCTTCGTTATTTTTCTTGCAAAACCCGCGCCAATCTACTGCCTCCGTGAAATCGCCGTCCACAATTCGGCCGTTGTCAAAAACCTTATCGCAAACCAATTCTTTTTTTCGCCCTCTTTTTTTCCTCTCCGACCCAGTTTTACCCATCCGGGATTAACGGAACAATTTGTCCACTAAACAAATCCTAAAGTTTTATGACAGGCTTAGTTACAGAAAAAAGGTCCTTTTTTATCCCTCGATGAAATGTTTGTTTTTGGTTTTCTAGCCCCTTTTACCCATGGGAACCTGTTCTTTCGTTTTTCTTTGAAATTTCAATTGTTATATATAATACCTGTTGTAAAATTCTGGTAAAATTTAAGTTTATGAATTTTGACAAATCTTAAATGATTGATCAAAAAATTGATTTTATTTTTTCATTTCTGTTAGATTGAATTAAAACTTTGATATTTCAAATTCACTTGATGATTCATGTTCTGATGTAGATTGGAAGGTAAACAAACAGTACATAATTTTGTGTTTACTTTTGACCTGCTTGATTGAAGTCCGAAAAAGCAGTAAAGATAAAAACGACCTTTCGCTTGTCTGACGAGTACTTTTCGTACAGTTCCAAGGAAAAAATTGTTCTAATCTTTTTTCAAGATATAAAGACGTTAAATTGAAAAAAACTGGACCCAAAATTTTGGTTATCTCCGGGACCAATTATGCAAGGGTCAAAAATGTGGACGGTTAAAAGTAATTCTCTTGTTTACCTGGTCAGTTTTGGTAATCCGTTGTAAATTTTGTTTTCTTATCGGACATTGTAGGTTACAAAACTGTTCCTTTTTTTGGAGGGGGGATGAGTTTTCATTTTCATGCAAATCCATCATGCCCGCTGAAAGTACAGTGTTTGATACGGGTTGTTAGATTTGAATTTGAATAACATTTCAGTTTCTCGAGTTGCGATTTAGTGAAGCCTAGCTAAATCATCTTAAGTGAACTATATTTCACGCACAACAAACAAGAAAACGAAACTTGGTGGAAATTCTTTGAAGCCATTTGAAAAAGCGTCCAGCTTTGGCATACGCCATGGTTACGCAATTGTTACAATCGACTTTAATTATTTAACCAAACCCAAACAAATAATTCAAAGGGAAAATATCATAACGAAAAATGAGCGTGAAATTTTATGTCGACGATTTAGTCGATTGTTATGAAACCATTTTTGTTATGACAAATTGAAACAGGGATTTCGTTTTGAAAAAATCTTTTGATTCATTAAGTTTGACTGAAGAATGCGAAACTTTGAGAGAAACAGAATTGCCACGATTATGATTGTGTTTTCGTGGCCTCAAAATGTGCATTTGCATTGCTTGTTCTTTATTTTTTTTCACATTGAAACATGCGCAGTGAGCATAAAATCCAGCGTCACTTATGTCGGAGTTGAGCCGCGGCACACTATGATTTCACGCGATGCGATACAACTTACCGCTACTTGTCGTTATGCACAGTATTGCAATTTGTGTAATGTGACAATCCTTTGGATTGTACAAACATTTTTTATGTCAATTAATATAAAGCCTAGTTGCTCATTAAAACAACGTCAAAGTGAAATAATAATTGTAATGTCCATTGTTCTATTCGAAATTTTAAAGTTACTCAAACAGATATATTTTCTAGTTACATTTTAGGTAAATCTAGTTATTTCTTGTGATAGAGATTTTTTGTTATTTCGAAAAACTACTCCAAAAGTAAACTTTTCTAGTTAATTTCTAGGGAATAATTTGTATTTTTTAGTGATTTTTAGAAATGGTTTTTTCTGGTAAGTTTCTAGTTACATCTGACGATTCTGAATCACCACTTTTGATTTTAGTGATTTTCTAACAACTTTTAGTAGCTTTTCAGGAAAGAAAAAAACTGAAAAATGTTAATTAATTCGAGAATTGTAATTCCGAATCCGTAAAAGACATGTCACTTTATTTGTATATATTCGCACGACGGCTGGATGTGTGTCAACCGCTCGAGCACCGTTTTCTCAATAGATATACGTCGCTGCTTTAAATGATACAACTCAAGATGCGAGCATGGGTAACGTTGGCCTTGCAAGGTCGATCGCGCGACATCCAGATTCGTCAGCCTTTTCCTAATCCCACTCATCTTGCACTTTTCACTGCGTTTTCTAACCACAATTTTTCTCCCACTGCAAAAATTTCTTTCGCCACGTGACATATCCAACTTCTTGCAAGAAACCAACCGAACTTTGCTCCTGTAACCTCAATCCTCAATCTTCATTTTCTTAATCCCAAAAATTACTCTTATCAAAACCAATAAAAAAAACAACAACAAACATTACAAAACTTTAAACTTTCTAAAAAAAAATTGTTCAATTCTTAATCCAGTTTTATGGACTTTTAAACGCAACGTGACCGCGAAGATTGACTTTTGACTGAAAAAGAAAGAAAAAAATGTAAAAAAAAGTCAATTTTGGTCAATTTCACACCTCAATAAAGTTACATTTTTCTCACCTTTTAAAGAATTTGTAAGACAGTTGCGTATTGGTCAAAATGAAAAAAATGGTCGGAGCTACCGTGCAATAAATAATTTTGTATTTCCGTGTAAAATTCGTCGAAACAATGAATAATTGTATGGGTCGAGGAACAAAGTTAGGTTTGGGTCGAACGGGGCTTGATGCGCTAAATTTACGACCCCGCCTGCTCGTTGAATTGAGCCAAGTGCAGACAGCCTCGGACTCGATTGTAAACGTTGAAATTTTCACGGGCCCCCGGTAGCCCGCAAGCGTTCTTCATAAACAAACCACCGTAAATTTTTAACTCAATACATAAATCGGGGCCCGACGCTGTCGACAACCTGTGACTTCATTTCTTGTTTCATTTACAACCCCGGGGGGCGTACCAAGGGACCTGACCGAATTCAAAAACCCAAAAACGCGCGGCGCTCGAAAAAGAGCTTGTCGCATTAGCCACGCCAATAAACCGACCGTTTAATTCGGACTCGGAAGTGGCTGCCTTTCCGCAGTTCGACATAACGAATCGGACCTAAATATTTTGACGCTTTGTCCGCGATTGGGAAGTTGATTGGTTCCTTTGACGTTGCGCGAGACGGCTAACTCTTGCCGGTTTTCGGATCAGGTTTCCGGGTGGGCCGTGGAAAATGTATTTATTGCTTTTAAATAGGCCGAGACTGGACTTTTCGAGGGGATTTCAGGTGGAGATGGATGGTTTATGTTGATTTGAGGTAGCGCGATTTCAAGCCGGAGGTTTTTTTATTCCTTGTATTTCATTTTTTGTGTAAAGTGGATTGACATCGGTAGCTGTGAGTTATGTCGTGGAATGTGTACAAAATATAGATTTTTTACGCTGAATAGATGGCTTTTTTAGAAGCTGCTTCTTTATTCTCACCTTAATTTGAATTTCTGGAAAGGAACAATGAGATAATATTGAGGTTTTATTGAAACCAAAATAAATGTATGGATCGTTTGTAAGGAAAATTAATGTTTGGGGTGTAGAAAAAATTGACGAGAAAAAAAAATGAAAAGAAGATGTCTAAACGATTTTTCAAAATAAAACAATGAAATTTTGATTAAAATCAGATGGAGTGATTAAGTATCCATTTCCATGGAGATTTTTTGGAGTTTCGATTGAATAAACATGGAAGTCGGATTTCGTTCACGCCTTCGAGTATCAATGACGAAAACTTGTACTTTGAAAACTACACCATTACGAGACAAAATTTGGTCGATGAACTGTAGTTCTTACGACAGAGACTTTTTTTAATTATTTCGAAAAGCTACAAGTACCGTATGAATTGTTTTGACAAAAAACATTGATAGTTACTAAAATTGAAAAATTTACAATTAAAATTTGACAAACTTGAAAAGAACAAAATATTCCATTATAAAAAGTAGGTTTTAGAAAGATGGAGTTATAATGTATCTACCAAACTAATTATCAAAAAAAAATTGTCAAATTTAATTACCATCGTTTTTACCTCAATTTCTCACTATAAATTACCCACAATAATCATTCATTAATTTCGAAAACAAATTCGATTACAATTCATTAACAGTAATATGCCAGATTAGAATATCCACAAACGGATTTTGTTAAATATCTCAATTTTGTTATAGAGAAAGCAAAAAAAATTTCATTTTATTCATGAATAATCATTTCAATGTGATTAAAAGAAAGTAACTATACAACGGATTGAAAATTTGTCAATAATAAATCTTTGCGTTCAAATTTCAATCAATCCCAGATTTCATTCAAAAGTTTCTATCAAAGAAAAAGAAATAATTTCGTCCAATAAAAACAACGTCGGTTTTTTGTAATTCAATTAACTCAACAAAAACCATTCGACTTTTATAAAATATTATACATTTACAGAACAATCGTCAATTGCGATTTGAAAAAAAATTAATCTACAATTCCGATGTTTTGCACTCATAAAGATGTAACATTCACCTCGATACGGGTTTTGTCAAAAAAAAGTTCAAAGTAGGGCAAGGTTGAAAACCTTATCTCAAACAAATGCATAGCGGAAGTACATCGACTTCTGAGGGTAAACGACACCTGAATTATTTCAGCCTTGCTTCTTCATTGTTCGCACCTTGAGATGCAGTGAATCACCTTTTAATAGCTGAAACACTCGTTAAATTTCATACAGACAGATTTGCGAACGCCTGATGTCTTTTTTTCTCCTCCTATTTATGCATCAATGAACTTCAACCAAAACTTTTTGCACGAAGGTATTGTAAATTGAATATTTTATAGTCGCAGTTATGACAACTGTTTACAAACAAAACTATTTTGCCTAGTTAGTCCTCATTTAACAACGTTATTAAGACACAATCTTTTTTTTTCCATCTCTAAAACACAAATTTAATCTCAATTTAAAAAATGGCACACTTTTCTTAAATGAAAAAAGAATAATTGAACTAATTTTTTGTCCAATTTGTGACACAATTGCGAGGTTCAAAAATACGATGATAGTTCGAGTAAACACAACTCGATAGCAGTTCCAAAACACAATGCAGTATGATTAACTGTCGGACCTCGTGTGGAGCGAAAAACTCACGCATCTCCACGTGTTGGACTCGTGGCCTTTTTTTCGCCAAGGAGGACTCACATCTTTCGTTCTCGCAGATGGAAAATGTGTTTCTGATTGTTGTGTTGACAAACGTCGGAGTTTTTGTTTTGTGAGTTTTAGTCGCGTGACGAGTCCTCGTCCGGCGAGTACAAAAGTTGTGTGAAAAGTCAATGTGGATGGCACATGTGTTGTTACGAGAATCGAACGAATGGGATCATGGATTTTATTGTTAGAACATTGTGCACAGTTATGGTGAGTTTATGGAAACGTAATTTTTGAAGATGTTCCTTTGAAGAGGTTCAAGAAATTGACCATAACGAGTTATGCTTCATTTTTATTCTTGATTTATGTTCATTGTTATGTCCACATTTTTGAACTTCAAGTATGTCATCTCTTTTAAAAAAGTAAAACAAAGTTTTTGAAAAGAGTTTATTTTTGAATTTCAGTTTTCGTTAGTGGTTTTCGTGCAGTTTGTTTTGGTGCAAGTTAAGAATCAAATTTAATCGTGTATTGAAGTTGTGGTTGAAAAAAATAGGTGGTTGAATCCATAAATAACAAGCTCATAATTTTCCGAATTTGTTTTCCCACTGGGATGATTTGTAATCGAAAAGTAGTCCCGTTAGAAAATATCGATTAAGTCGGTTCGAAATTTTTTATGAACACAAACCGTTAGGTTGGTACATGTTTATATCAAAATTTCTTCACGCCTTGAAAGAAAAGGTGCGAATGATCCTCATCAACTTTTGTCACTTTTATTTATCGATGAGACAATAAATCATTCAAATTGAGTTTTGAAAATACTTTGGTTTTTGCATTAATTTTTTCGATTCAACCCTAAATGGATGTTTTTTTTTAATTTGAATAAATGGCCTAGTTTTGTAATGCTTTTTTTCATTTTTATATCCCGACTTAACATACTTAGAACGAATAATGGGTTTATTTCCTTGAGGATGAAAAAAGCGGATCGATTTAAACAAATATTAGTAAGACTGTAATTACGGGATAATATTATTTGATTTCGAGTTTTTCACCGATTCTCATAGCAGGTCTTTATATTGTTTTCATAACTGTATTTTCGAATTTTCAAATATGTACATTACACCAACTCGAATAATTTTAGATACGTTTTCATTAATTCATTATTCACTTTAATACTTATATAATTTAATAATTTATTAACTACTAATTTCAATTCTGTTTTCAGGACAGTAAAAATTAATGAAAAACAAATGATTGTTTATTTGTTTATAAAAATGAAGAATTTTAAATTTTGTATTAATTTTTCAAAAACAATTTTATGATTATTATCTGTCAAAAATGTGACAACCTATTAATCTTGACACCCTGTGTGACATTTGTGCTTACACAACACCGCTTACCTGATACCGTTGTGTTTATGATGCCTGAAAATTGAAATCCCTCTCAGAGGGTCCCTGCAATTTAGCGTTGAAAATGATGAAAGGACTTTTGGAAGGTCACTGAAATTCACATAATTGTGTTGTAAATCTACGCACGACCTTGACGACAGTTTTTATATTAAATCATATACAAACATTATGATTTTCAGTGCATCTGACACGTTTTGCATAGTGATCGTCATTTGCACGCCCCTTACCTTTAAAGAGTTTTTGACAATTCAAAGCCAACCAAATTATCACATTTTATAACCAACAATTTATTATTATTTCTCACCAAACATTCAACATTCTTTTATTTCTTTTCCTTATTTGCATTTTCAAGTCTTAAACTTTTTTCTAATTTAAAAAAATATTATTTACAGAAAAATTCCTGACGGTACATCTGCAACGAAGGATGTGCCAAAAATTGAAATGGACGAGTATAAAAATGACACCAAGATTCGACATGATCCAGCCAATATGGGTATTTAAACACATATTTTTAGTTGTAAAATAAGTAGTTTATGAATCAGTTTAGGTTTTCAAATTTAAATTTGGCTTTTATTTAGAACCTTAGCTTTATAATATGGAAGATACCTTTGACAATAAAGCCATTGGCTTCTAATTGTTCTTATTACCTCGACACACTATGTTTCGTTGTTTATTTTGCGTAGAATGCACAAAAGACACGAAGCCCACAGGTATAGACGCGACGACGAACGTCGTACAGCCCCACAAATTAACGTGTGAACACAGGTAAACACACTTAATGAAGACTCGAATAAATTGAAACGTTCAAAATAAAGTTATAAAATCGAGCGGCTGTGAAATACTATTCAATGCCTTTTAAACAGGTCGAAAAATTAAAGTTACAACAAATTGAATTTAAATTTTTGACCTCCTTCAAAATTGAAAAACAAACGTTCTTTTGTTCCTTGAATATCTAATTTTGTATAGATTTTTAAACTGTTTTTAAAAATGTTCTTTAAAAAAAACGAATTCTGACGAATTCATAAAAAACAATTTTATGAATAAGATTTTTGTAAGATTTATTCTTATAAGATTTTTTAAATCTCATAAGAGTATTAAAATTTTGTAGGCTAAGCTGAAAAATAATTCACGTTTATGGAATCGATTGCATTGAAAAATAAAGTGGACATGGGCACTACAAAGGGTTTTACCGTACTCGTTTTAAATGGCGGAAGACTATTTTTTGCTCTCCAAAGTACCGTTTTTGTCTTGTGACTCAACGATTCTGAAAGTCTTCGCTCCCTACGTTGAATCGACACAAATTATGGTAACAAAAAAGGGTTAAACATACAAATTGATTTCACATTGTCTTGGTAATTGGAACATGAGTTTTTCTGTACTTTCCTTTTGTTGACACTATGTATTTTGTTTAATAAACCATTTTTTTTCTCAACATCCAACTGAGAGAGTAACAAAGGAACATTTCAATTGAAAAATTTTTGAAGGAAATTTGTTTGATATGGATTGAGAATAAAAAGAAGAATAAAATGAATGGAATATTACGATGATCTCTTTATGGATGTAGAAATTTTTAAGTTACATCTTTAATAAATGTATCACTTGGTTACGCGTATCTAACGATTTTTTAAGGCATGAGGAGCCATGTGCTGAAAGCGTAAGAACGCGTACCTATAGTCAGTCGACTATGCATATCCATTAAATAGCTCTCTTACGATGTAAGCAAATAATAACATTCGATTATGATGATTTGCACTCTGATGATTATTAATTGTCGTATAATTATCTCTCCAATGAAATCAGGTAAACTGTTCCATGAAATTATATTTTTCATAACAATTACAGCAATTTGTAACAATTTACCATTAACTTTTCTATATATAGAGTAATCTAGACGGATCTGATCTTGTTACATTTTTTGGAAAAAATGCACAAGAGATCTGTTTTAGTCTTCTGTACAATTGTTAACGAATTTTTTATCATGAGTATTTTGTCTCTTAGAAAACGTTAAAACGAGTTTCCTCCTTTCAATCTTTCCTGGACAATTACTCTCAAATCTTGAAATGTTTTAGAAATTTCATTTTCACACTTTTTCTTTAGATCGCAATCCGTTTTTAGTGAGTGAACCGTTAGATTCAACAATGAAAAATTTTGTTTACTTTTTAATTCTGCTTTATTCGATTTTATTATAACTAAGACTTTTTTCTTCAAATGAAAGAATTATCAAAGGTAAATTTCAAAGGTACTTACGTGAAAATACATTATTTGTTAAGAAATGTCGAAATGTTGTGTAATTTTAAAAATCAAAATTAATAAGGATTAAAACAAATTGAATAAAAAAAGTTAAGTTGCACTAATCAAAACTAATCAAAAACCAGTAAATGCAAATCCAATATTAATTAACTTTCATTGTGTTTGGACTTATTCAAATAGAATGAAGCCTAAAACAAACATGAAACAACAAAAATTAGACTACAAAAAACAAGTCTAGAAGAAGTGAATTAATAAATAATGACAAAATTTATAACACATTATCAAAGGATCGAATCAAAAACCACTTAAAAGACATCAATTTCGACTGTAAGAATCATGCATGTCAAAATTATTTTGCAATTAAAAAAAAGATGAGACATTTCAAACTTGGGTTTTTCAGCCGAATTGTTAAATGACATTCATTGAAGTTTATAAACAAAATGAGCCATACATTTCAATAAGAAGAAAATAAATGATTTACTAATGGATGCATTTTCGAAGATTCGTCATTCGGTACAGCTTAGTCACTTTTATCTTGACCTTGAAAAAGGTTGTGGAAATGTGAGTGCATCTAATCTAATCTTGGGATGCGAATTTTTCGGTACAGCTTTACGTTTTATGATTGTGGGCATTGTGCACCTGCTCATCCCGTCCTTTTTCTTGAACTGCTTTAAAATCCCTTTTCAGGCATAATAAATTGCTCATTTATGGAAACTGACAATGGACCCAGAAGGTTTTGGAATGGAATATTAAAATAATACAAAAACCACTAGTCCGAAGGTCAAGAACAATGTTCAAGTGGAACAATGTAAATTAAACAACTTCAAATATTTGTGAAGCTTAGACAGATAATTTTTCAAAACAACGAGACATCAGGTATCCGAAACCGACGTTTAACCATCTAATTTTGTTCAAATCTTCTTTATAATCTATACTATAGTATTATAATCTTTGAAAATTTGAAAATACAATATTTTATTGCTTCTTATCAAACTCGAAAAAAATAATCGAAAACTTAAAATGTAATAATAAACCTTACTTTTAATATGCTACGATAAAAATTAAACAATTTCAAAAAGGGTTCATGAACTAATTTATTGAAAAAAATTGTATTATTTGTTTTTAATCGTTTTGACTTTGAATCAAAAATTAAATCAAGAAAAATCTGAGAAAAGCTATAATGAATTAAAAACTTTTAAACAAACAATCTGATATAATTTGCTTATCTCGTGCCTGTCGAATAAATCGGGACATAATTAAAAAATCATTGTCCACTGATATTGCCTAGCGCCACTGATCTTCATTCCTCGCAATGACCCAATTTCGATACCAAAACCAAAATTCTACGCTGACAAGAAATAACAAACTCACCAATCCCACTTCCTAGAATTCAGTTCGATTCATATCTGTATCTTAAAAAAAAACCCTAGAAAAACACTTTGAAGCACCCGTCCAATCACCTCGTCTTTCCAAATAAAAAATTTTCAACCTTGCATCTTCCCTAAAACCACCCTTTCAAAAACTCTTTGAAGGTCTAAAATGTGACCTACAAGACTCACTTTAACCTTGGATACCATAGGACAGAGAAAAATTAAAAAAAATTGAAACAACTAAAGTTGAAGGAAGAAAAGTTGGAAAACGAAGAAAAACGTGGGGGAAAAAGTGGTTGAAGGGTTGAATGGGCATGTGAAGTTTTTCGAATGTCTGGCGAGGAGCATCGGAGGATGCTCTCGTAGTAGACATTCTCGCAACGTGAGGGGGCAGTGGATGGTGGGGGCATACCTGCTTACTGATTTGTTCAGTGAGTGGCTACATTGCCAGGCCAAAGACGCAGTGTGGGCCCAAAGGCCATTGCGTTCGGTTGGCGTTTATCTACTTGACGAAAAATCGGCTACCACTTCTGCGGCGCGACTTTTCGAACGCCAGTTGTACCGCGAAACGAGGGACGGTTGGATGTGCGCCTGACAAGGGAATTCAACTATCTTGGTCTTTTATGTCCAACCTGGTCCCGAGGCAGAGGAACTTTTTTCGCGCTGCAGCCGATGTGGCCCACAAGGAACCATCGAATGACAATTCGACACACCAAGTTTTTCGTCAGTGCAAGGTCCTGTTCGCGTCGCCTCGCAGGAGGAAAAGACGCAGGGTGTGTTGCAGTGAAAGTAAACGTCAATCGATTATGATAGCGCGCGCGATTTTCGTCGCCCTGACGAACAGCTGACAGTACCTGACCCACACGGATGTTGTGATAGTAGAAAGAAGAAAAAAATTTTGAAAATTTCAAATTTTTTTTCCCTATTTTTAAACGGATAGTGTTGTCTAATGTTCGGCGTGAGCAACGGCTTTTAACACGTGAACAGTGACGAATAAAGTGGATACATTTGTACCAACGGGTCCTGAGGACACCAACAATACCACTCTGGATACCACATTGCTCATATGTAAGTTCGGGGTTGACAGAATTTTTTCGAAATATTTTTTTTAATATTAGTTGTAAGGTTGAGTACCCACTTTTCGACGTCGCGATTTTACACGGCTGACTATTGACACGTTTACTCCACGCGTCCAGTTAAAAACTACTTTGACATTTTATTTATTTTCAACAAACAATTTTGAAAATTCATTTCTCTTCAATTCATATTTTGTTATCTTTTATTTGTTTTTTCTTCTGTAAATCACGACTGTCTTTTGATAGTGACTTTCGTTAGTTTTTGTCTAGCCTAATTGACTAAATGAGTGACTAAAAAATGCATCGAAACTCAAAAGAGAATTAAACTCGAATTTGACGAAACATTTTCGCGTACAACAAACATCGCAGAAGCGCCTCAATTTGTAATTAGAAAGTCCCGCTGATGATAATGCTAAGACAACTTTCTTGAACTGATTACTAATTTTTCACGTGAATCACAATAATTAGAGCCACATGTTATTACAATTTATACATCTTCATGGTGTACAGTCATTTTTTCCACTTTTTTTTTCTCTTCCAAAAGAGCATCGGTTTGAGTGGGGGGACGGAGTAGGGAGGTTAAAAAATTTTTGGTCGAACCGGTGTGTACAGTTATCCGAAAAATTCACCTGAGGTGTTGAGGCAGGCAGGAGGACTCAAAATTAAATCTTGAGAAATAAATCTTAATTTAGGGTCTTTGCTCTCTGGGCCGATCTCAAACGCGGTTTAAAATTTGATGACCGTCTTTGAACCTGTCTTCTAACGCGAGTTCTAAAACACGATCAGATAGCGCCGGCACACCTAGCGAGCCTCCAACAAAGACCTCGACTTTGAACTTGTTTTGTTTCGGGCCCCGAGCAACGGTACCCGGGCCAAAGTCAGTGGTCTCAGCTGACCGACCGTGTCGTAAAACAATCTCTCGTACCCTTTCCGCTTTTTAACTTTAGGCCTCTTAGTTAGTTACTTTTTTTACCTTTTTTTTTGTCTTTTTTTTCGCCTTATTAAGGTGGTTTATAGCCATTTTGTGTTTTCTTTTATGACCGCGTTTCTTCCGATTTTGTGAAGGTTTGGATACAGAAAAATAGTAGAAAAATAGTAAAAAATAGTAGAAAAATTCATCCCTCATTCATGTGGCATTTTCTCCTACCGAGCAAAGTGGTACAATTCTCGTTCGCGATTGGTCGGCCCCAGTCGGTCGAATGTCACTGTCAGGTTCGGTTTCTGGGACGAGTCGCTGGGTTGCCTTTAATGACCTGAACCACTCGGTACCTAAAAACGAGTCATTTCGATTCTTTCCTTGAGGTAATTGAATTTTTCGTGTCTCATTTCACTGCGGCAGGAAGAATCCAGTTTTAATTTTTTTTTTTTTTTTTCGAGGGGGGCAATTAAGACATGAAGAGGTGGTGCACCTGCGTGGTATATCCTTGAGCCTAATTTTGGATGCAATGTTTATTTTGATCGAAAAATTTGGATGAAAGGAGAGCGAGACCGTGAATGACAGGAGAGAGAAAGGAAAGATAGAAAGAGAAAAAGAGAGGCAGAGTGGGTTTTGCTGGCTTGAGTGGGGCGAAAGGATGGCAGATAAGGAGGGGGGATATCTGGATTGTAGGTCAGTGTACCACATTAACCGGTGTAACGGGAGAGGGGGAGGGGCTTCCGACTCGTCAGTTCCGCAAGTGGCCGTAGATCGCGGATATAGAAATGTAGCCGCGATCAGACGACGCTCGTAGGTGGTCGAACAATGCTCCAAGTACCGGTATTCAGATGCAACTTTAGATCGGTGACGCGGGATAACGGCGTTATTAACTCCACAAGATTTGTAGCCTTTGCGTAGGTGGATGAGTAATGATCTACATTTCAGGGGAGGTTCTACTATTTTTCCACAGTTTTATCTTCAATTTTTCGCTCAGTTTACAATCCATCCATTCAAAACTATCAACTAACTGAAAATCCTTGTTTTTTAAATTTTTACCTGGGCCTTTTGAAATCAGTACTGGTCCAATTTTACTACTTATTTCAGTTGTTTATGTTAGTCAAGATTGTTAAGTTTAACTTCAAACTTAGATTTTCATTTTTTTATGGTTCTCCGTTGCTAGACAAAATCGATTCAAATTCGATTCAGCTTTGTAGAACTGTTTAAAAATTGTTAAGGTGAATTAGAATTTTTGATTTAGTTGGTTTTCTTGTACGGTAAAATTGATCGTTAACTGGGTCAGAATTAAAAAAAAAGTATGGAACAGCACCTATGTGATGCAAATGAGTGTTTTTTGTCTCGCGGTTACAATATGCTAATGATCAGATAGAACTCGTAGGCGAGGCGAATGGCGGTCCAAGAATTGAAGTCGTAACCTTCAAAAACTCGGGCGCACAATTTCTCCCCGTTCTTCCTCTTTTCCTTAACCTTTACTTTAATAGCTGTCGCACTTTCACCGCTCGCCAGCGACCGGCGGCGGCACTGCAAAACACGCCGTTGCATTTTGATGTCGGCGCTCGCGAGCAAATGCCACCACACACGCCATCCAGGCATTTTCTCCTCGAATCCGACGCTATCCACCTGCCCGCTCTTCTGTATCATTTACAACTTCATTTTCTATTTCAAAACTCCTTTTTCTTCAACTTATAAAAACAGCAATTAAAAAAACCCACCTTTTTAATCAGCAGTTTTGAGTTATAAGTTTTCTCATAATTCAAACTGACGTCCTTTTGTTTTGTACTCTAATTTTGAAGTGGAATTTGGTTTCGTTTCATAAGTTAGGAAGTTAAGAGGATTATCCTAATCGGTTGGGTTTAAGAGTTGGGAAGAAAAGAAATAAAGTTTGTACAATTTCGTGCCGACTGATCCAATGGTTTTGTAATGTAAGCGCCATTAGTGTCGCTGAGGACAATTCAACATAAGTCTTTTGCGACTTCTTAGCCATCGGTTTTTGTTATCGGCTTGGCCATTGAAGCGATCAGCCATGCAGTCGCTCGGTTCTACACCAAAGATTATTTGGGTAAGCTGACTAAGAACGGCTTTTGTCCCCAGACCATTTGTATCTTTCTGCTGATCCGTTACGCACCGGATTTTATATTTCACAAAACAATGTCCAGTCGATTGCTTTTCTCTCAATTAAACGACGAAAAAAATCTTTTACCTAATCTCCCTTAGGTCACGTTTAAACTCTGACTAACAACCGTAGACTTCGATGCGTGGTCGAACATGCTCTCCGCGCATTCAAATCACCTTTCTCGCAACGGGTACAGATACAAAATAAAAACAAATCACTTTTTAGAACAAAATAAAAATAATTGTTCCTTAAAAGTTAAGCTTGACTGAGCAGCGTGAACGGTTTTCGTTAGAATTTCCAAATCGAGGTTTTTCGGTGATTTCAAAAAGACAGAGTCAATGAACGTCGCGCGCCTCAAATTAATTGTTATCTACGGACCGTCTAGACAGGCAGATAAATTAGATTCAATTGCAATGCGATATTAATGATATGTGGAATCTGACTAATTAGGCACATGTGTTCCAAAAAGAAAAATTTGTTTTTACATTTTATTATTTGTATGATCCGAATGATATCACTGGAAAGTGCATAATTCGAAGTTTCGTTGATAACACACATCTTACACATTTTGAGAAATGATTTATTCATGAGACCACGCTCACGTACGCGTTACATATACGAAAAAGAAAAAAAAACAGCTAAGAATATAAAAAAAAATGAAGAACACATATACTTTCGACACAGTTTTCGATACCATAGTAACCTATATTACACGCGCTCGGAATTCATCGTGCGCTTGTAACATAAGAGTGAAATGTGACATGTGTTTTGCCAACAGTCGGTGGACGCTTTTATGGGCATGCACATGGATTGTCGCTTCTTTATACGGCACCTATCATTATTCACAGGCCAATTTATCTGCCACCCTCTAATACCGATAGGTTGGAACACTTTTAGACCGATCCCAATGTACTATCAAGATTTTTGCAAGCCCACATGCAAGACCCCCTTTTTGACTAATGAAGGCGGTTATTGTTTAACTGCATGCATAAATATACCGCTAGTACAGATTGAGATAGTACCCTCATTTTAGTCTCGTGTACTCCACATTTGTTTTTCATCCGATTCTACTTGTCATTTTAAAGTTATTTTTTTTTTTAGTTGACCAAGTGAGATTAGTTCGCAGACGGATTCGGGGGTCATTGGTCGGTCGGCGACAATAATGTCATAATCGATTACAAATTCGTTGAAAAATAAATTAATTGGCGACTAAATCGTAGTTAAAATTATCTAGAAATGACTGGAGGTGTTTTTTAATATTTCGTTCAAAGTTAACCATATTATTTTAGTGATAAATGTACGACTTTCTAATGAGATTATTTATTTTTCTAGCAGCCTTTTTGTAAATTAAATGTTGCAAACTTGAAGTGTAAATTTTACAATTGTAATTGAATGAAAATTTGCGTCATTTGGAAATTAAGTCATTGACATTTCCTTTAGACAATTTAATCATCCTTCAAAACGTCTTATCACAGTCGATAAGAATTTTCGAACAAGAAATACACAAATTATTTGAATCGGTTCAATAACCGAAAATACAGAGGCGCGTTCGGGTCTAATTAAAAATCAATTTTCTGCTTGATTAGCCTCTGCTGAGACAATTGTTAACTCGTCTGTGATAATCGACACTGGCGCCTCGTCAGAATTGAAATCACTTTTTTTTCTTCTTTATCTTCTCTTTTTAAAACTGTCGCAACATTCACTAAAACTTGAACTCAAAATTTGTTGTTGAATTAATTTAATGAAATTCTAAAAAGAACGAAAAGTCAGAAAAAGAGAGAGAGAAAAAAAAAGAGTTTTTTAATCAAACGAGGAAGTGGAAGTGATTTTGAAAATTGTACGGGTTGGAGTTAGATCTGATAGAAGAGACTGGCACGGGATGTAGGTCGATGTGGGATCCGGCGATTCGCACGCGCCATTTTTCGCAACGAAAAGGAAAGCCATCTCTTACGTGCTACGGCGTGTATAAACACCGGCCGTTGTAGCAAAATCTGTTTGGCTGTGTGTTGTAGGCTCGGCTCTCAGTCAGCGGGTTAACGGTGCCTCGTCCTACTTACGTACGCCAGTTGGTCCACTGCGTGCGCCTGTTCCATCTATCGGACCCGCGCTCCTCTAAGAGAGAGACCACGTGCGTGACTCACGTCGACCAACACTCGCGAACTCAACTCATTTGTCACCTGCGCCACACCACGTGTCACATCGCACACACTTTTTATTGTCACAATTATTCATTAACGCCGTCCGTTATTCTGTTATTACAAACATGCCATTTATACGCCTTTTCCCTCTTTACGTCCAATTACGTTTTGTTCTTTCTCTCGACGTCTTCAATTTTCAACCTCCTTCTATCACATCTCACATAATTATAAGACAATTATCCCTAATTTGCATTCAAATTTAAATGAATTCAAAATAAAGTTAATTTCAAACTTGAACAAGTTAAAATTGAATACTTTCTTTCAATGTGAACCATTTATTTTGTCATTGCAAATGAATAGAGTTAAAAAAGTTCAGAGAGTTAAGAAAAGTTCCTGAAAGGGTTCATTTTAAACTTAAAAGAGTTTAAACAGTAGATTTATATACAAAGTAAGAAAAGTTAAGAAAAAAGTAAAGTTGGAAAAAAGTTGTAAATGGGTTAATTAAAAGTTGGAGTTTGTTTTTCGTTTCAAAGTCTGAAAAAAAAGAGTTTAAGATAAAGATGGTAGATAAGTGAACGAAGATTGTCAAAGGTCTGTAAAAAAAAGTCCCAAAAAAGGTCCCCCCGGGTCCACCAAGTGTCTACGCCACTGGATAACGGTACCGTTTGCGGCGTCATGGCAGACCTCTCGTAGCCCGACAAGGACGGCCTACAACCAACAACAAGGACGGTCCGCAAAAGCGCGAACGGAAGGGGAAGAAGACCGAAAGCCAATTTGCATGATTCCCACATCGCGCGTGACTTCACGGATACGCCGATTCTTTTTGCGGAAACTCGAATCGTTTCTTTTCGCACCGAACCCTCCGAAAGATTATCTCCCATTCAAATTGGACGATTGTCCAACCATCTGGACGGGAGCATCCTCATCAACCATTTTGCAAGACGGGTTCAAAATGTAACGGCACTTTTAACCCGATGCAAACTTGAAAATCCGCATTTTTCGAATCACAATTTTTTTCAACTTCCGGTTCAAGACGTCATCGACAAGAGAAAGTGCGAACGTTGGTTTTTCCGTGAAAATTTAGCCAACCTGTTTCTTAGTCACCTGTTATGTCAGATCGCCACCCCTGCAACCATCTGGTTTCTTTTTTTTTTAATTTTGTTATAAGACTATCATTAATTTTTTTGTTGGGACTCAGGCCCCATTCCTGAACATCAAAGAATATCGTATTTTGAAACGCCGCAATTCGATCGGTCGAGTGTACTCGGCCGTGGCTGGCTAGTGTGCCACTGACCTAGTTAGCGCAAGCAAGTCTTTCTTCTCGAGCGAGGAGAGAGGAGAAAGAAAGGGGGACCGAGAGAAATGGCATCCAGCGGGCTAAATCAACGCGCCCACCTATCTGCCTACCTACCACCGCTTACTTTGCGCCTACCACTGACTCCTCGGCGTGTAACTATCGTGTAGTCAATCCAAGCATAATCAGCGCATTGGCGCTCCGGGCAGCCATGCGACATGCTTCGCTTGCCTCTCGACTGGTTCTTCAACGAATACGCCTCTCTTCCCACCCGGACCTTTCATATTAAATTGGGAAGATTATGCTTGCATTCCTGATCATGACTATGATACGTTCCTTTTCACCTACCCTCCCAACTATCGCGATACCTTTTCGTTATTCCATCACCTTTTACAGATGACCTCATATTCAAACACTTTATTTTATCAAAGATTAAATGATGGATAGACACTTGCTAAATCAAGTTTCATTCAAATTCATCTTTTTTTCCATTTAAAAAGAATTTTTCATGATCGGACAGTCGGGTATTTGAGATAGAATCAGTTGCAACAATTTGTTCTCAAAGTTTCAAAGGTAGTCACGTTTTTAGTACAGCTGTAATTTAAGATTCTACTTTTTTAAAACAAAAAATTTCTGATCAGACAAATATTGATTTTTGAGAAAGGATCAGTTTCAAAAGTTACTTTTCGAAATGTCAAATTTAATCCCGTTTTAAATCAAACCGATCTTTAATTTTTCAAAGATTTTTTTTTTTGACATTTATAATAATTGTTGTATTTTTTTCTTGTTTTAGATCCACGCAGCGCCGCTGGCGGTTGCATCATCCCCGCCAATAGTGTGGATCAACCGTGGGGTCCTTCCTACACCCCAGGATCGGATTGCCAGCGAGGAAACGAGGACCAGGGAAGCCTCTACCAGCTAAACACGCCTCTCTCACTGCGGCCCCAGGTGTCAAACCAACCGTACCACCGTCAGTCACACCAGTACCCACTGGAGCAGGTGCAGAATCCTCCCCATACGATTCCCAACACGAGTGTCCAGGGATACGGCACCTTGACGCCAACTTCGGGCCTCGGTAACCAAGAGCTGATTCGCAATCACTCGCAACCCACATATGGGATCAAGTCAAACCTGAACGTGCCCAGTGGGTCCCAGCGCTGCAACAACAGCAACATCCTCCTCTCGTCACTGTTGTCGTCGCAACCAAGTGCGCCCCAGCGACCCCACGGGATCCCTTCGTCCCGCCCCAACAACGTGCTCTCCTCAATTTTGTCGTCGAGACCGGTGGCCACCACCGCATCCACCACGCCGAACACTAACACCACGTCCAACAACTCGTTAAATGGTCTACTCTCAAACTTAACTCCCAGAATCAAAGAGGAACCAGGTACTCAGCGAAACGACAACTCCAACTACAACAACTCGCTTTTAAACAGTCTGCTCTTGCGAGGAACCGACGACGAGAGGACGAATATTCTGCCGATCAAAACCGAGCCAGAGTACCAGCAGAACGTGCTCGACGAAGACCTCTCTTCCCCCTACGATCTCATTTCCACCAGCGCCAACCAGCGGAGCAACCTGACGAAGCAGACCATCTGCCGGAACCAACTCACTCATCTCACAGTCAAGAACCAAGGCCTGGAGATGAAGTTCGAAACACAGTCAGTACCCCCGAGCGGACCACCCCACCTGTCTTCCACTGGCGAACCACCTCACAGCAGTCAAGGCACTGGCATTGTCGTAGGTGGTGCAGGAACAGATGTCGTTAGTGTGGACAGTCTGTTGCTCTCTCCCTGGGGAAGTCAGGCGACGGACTTTTTGGAGTCGCCGGATGTGAAGCAAACTGGCCTGCACGATGGTTGGGATTCAATAATATTGAACTCCAGCGTCGATGTGAACTCGCAGTCGCTGGCGGAGTTGAAGCCTCTGCCACCGTTCACTGGGTACACTGGTCACTTGAGCATCAACGGAATTCCTGGCCACCACTACCACACGATAGCCTCTTCCCAGCGGACGAACATTTTGCAGTCTTCCTCGCCAACTTCGTCGACCAACCAGGAGTACTACGAATCTTCTGTGGTTTCTTCCAGTACGCCCTGTCCCCAGGGTAACCAGAAGCAACTGCCCCAGTCGACGCAGGAGGAGGAACCAGCTTACGACATGGAGGACATTGCTGAAATCATCGGCTCGGCTATCGCCGACACTACTGTACCAGGGGGCAACAATAACAGTTCGGATAACGACCAGGATGTCTCGAGGGACTGGATCGATATTGCAGACTGGATCGACAACGCCTGCTCGCCCAAGCAGGAGACCAACTCGAACTACCAGATGTACCAGAACCAACACCAACCGCACAATCCAACGTTGCAGAATTTGCTGTCGCATTCGTGTTCGCCGCTTTTGCACGCGAGGTTGCAGGGAGCAACTGGAGGCTTGCAAAACGCAAGTTGTGGAGAAACGCCTTCTTCCACAAGTCCTTATCCACCGGTGAGTCCGCCTGGTAGGGTGTCGACTTCGTGCAGTCCGGACTTGATTCACTCGTCGTTCGCCACTCCTGCGCATCCTAGGAAACGGTCGAGACCGAATCCTGGCTCTAATAATCCGAACAAGAAGGGACCTGGGGCCACGACGGCCATGCCTTATGGCACGGAATCGGGACTTATTGGTGGGAAGGAGAAGCCCGTTCATAGATGTACTATTTGTAACCGAGGGTTTTTGAATAAGAGCAATATTAAGGTTCATCTGAGGACGCATACTGGCGAGAAACCGTTCCGTTGTGATATCTGTTCCAAAGCCTTCCGACAGAAGGCTCACCTTATTAAACACCAACAAATTCACAAACGAATCAACAGGGACTAGGACGGCGCACTTTTTTTTCTGGAGTGGCAAACTTTTTTGGGGTTGGACATGATGTGGTTTTGATGTCGTGTGATTGTTTGGTTGTTCGGTAGTGAACTCAGTCAGTGACCGAAATCGCAGATCGGTGTACATACGTTGGTACATAGACAGTTTTTCTTTTGGATACAATATGTATATAAACGCGAGATTTAGAGTGTACCGAGGGGCAGTTTGATGTGAACGAAATCTTGATCAAGATTTGAAAGGGGTAGGAAAAAACGAAACTGTTTTTTCGTCGTTGGTACATTCTATGTTATATATATTTATTGTATAAAGCGCGTAGATGTTTTATGATGCGGATAGTACATACATGTATATATGACATATTGAATTTATATGATTATTTCAAATATTATCTTGTACGAGCTAAAATGCTACTGAAGCGAACTACACGCGAATATTTCGCACAAACAAAACAGTACCTAGAACTCCTTCAGTGTTATTGTTCAATTAGATTAATTTTAATTTTCTTTTTGTACTTTTACTTTTTCGCTTGAGTCCTCCCCCCACCCTTCTTTTTTATTTATTTTCAATTCGCTTCTTCCCTGACACGCGAAAAATATTTTTCTAGAAAAAAAATTAATTTCGTTCTTTTTGTTTGTTGATGGACGTTTATTTACCACCTGACTCTTTGCTGTCCTGATTAGACCTGAGATGACGGATAAATGTCCATTTGATCGAAGTGATTCTTCTTTTCTTCGTGTACTCCTTTAGTCTTATTCTATTTTTATATCTCAAACCTAGATCTATTTATTCCTGCTTTCGTCCCCGACCTTCTTTCTTTATGTAGACTATTGTAATATAGCGAATTACTCTGAATTTCTTCTTTCACTGGCTTTTATAACTCTTCATCGCTTTTGTTTTATAATTGGATGATGTTATTCGAAAATGACTTCAATTTTTGACATTCACAGCGGTTACATCAGACGACCAGAATTAACAACAATCTAATTTTCATTTTTTTGTTACTTTTCTTTTCGTTTTGAACTTTTTGTTCGAATCAACTTTAACTTATTCACTTGATTTTGTAAAAACAAATGGTAAAACGTAAAAAGAAAAGAACTCATTTTTAAATAACAACATCAACCCTGATTGTAAAAATAAAATAAGATTATTCGATTATTGGCTATAAGATTGTTTGTGAGAACGTAACTACCATTTATTTGGCAATTGAAATTCTGGATTATGCATGGTGTTTATTGTATGTGATAAACTGTTGTTAATTTGTAACCGAAAGAAATGAAATGAAAAATTAATGAATTTGTAGATTACAAAAGAAGTAAAAAAGCAGAGTTTTTTAATCGAATTAAATTAATTTACGATATTTTTGTAGAAGATTGTCTCTTCAACCTTTCTTGTTGTGCTGAAAAAGTTCGTAATGTTTCTAAGCAGATGTTTGATATGTACGTAATATTACATAGTTTAGTTTGTAAAAAGTCAGAGCAAATTTATTTATAAAAAAAAACAAATTGATATTTCAATTAAATGATTGTTACATTAGATTATGAAGATCGTTTTCTCGCAGCCCCTATTTTCTCATTCCTATTTTATTTATTTCATCCCAACAATTTTTCTCGTCTTGTTTTCTACTACTAATTTTTTCATTCCAATTTTGTATTTTCTCATCCGAGGAAGTTCCTCAACTTTGTACAAAATTACTTTAATTTTATTTTCAAAACCTATTTAATTTATCATTTTTTTTAATCTTATGATTTAGTTGGTACAAATTTTGATCTTAATTTGAAACACCTCGGATGAAAATTTCATTACAAAAACTAAGAAAGTAACAAACTTAACAAAAAACACGCACTGATAACAGATTCGTTTTTGAACAAAAAAAAAGTTATACGTGGATTGTAAAATAATCTTATTCCGGCTGAAACACGCACGAAGGAAAATTTTATTTGTTTCTTCGTTACTGGAACGATCTCATTTCCCGATTAATGTATTTCCAACTGCAATTCGACCAACTACATTTAATAGCTAGAAAATAAGTCTTTTGAGGCGCTAACAAAACTGGTACTTAACTCCTTTTAACTGCAACTTTCGTTTGTAAGTTGTTACGCGCGAAATGACGAAATTAGAACATTGAGAGAGAAATGGATTGAACATGCAAGTCCATTTTTTTTTTTTTTTACAAATCCGATTAATTTTAATCGCAATTAAATTTGAAATGGTAAATGTTTATGGACTCTGTTTTTTTCTCTATTATCACGTCGTAAATCGAACACTCAACCTCTTTCTCTCAATGTGCTCCTATTTAGAACCGAAGAAAAACTTTCAAATGCGTGTCATGATTTTTGTGATAAAAAAGGGGTTAAGTAACAAAGGTCATTAAAAATAGTATCTTGTAATTTCCGATCCAGTGCGTAGCTGGCTATGCAGGAGACAAAGTGTTTTTAGTAATAAACGACATCGCTTGGCAGATATTTTTATACAAAAAAAAAGAAAACAAAAAACAGAATAAGATCCCCCAAAAAACTGTAACTTGTACTTGCTAATCATCCGTAGAGTGCCTACCTGACATTACATTTTAAGATGAACAATTTTTAGCCACTTAAGTATTCCCAACTTCTCCTTATAAATATGCTTGTTAAGTTTGTTTTTTACTTCACCCGAATGTCAGCGCGCAAAAATTGAACCATCATTTGTGCAATAAATCAGACATTCATCGTAATACAGATTTCTTTACCTTGTTTCCATCCAAAAAAAAAACAAAACAAAAAAAAACAAAAATGAAAATGAAAAACAAAAACAAAATGATGTAAAATTGTACTTGGTCGGTTGAAATTACGTTTGTAATAATTTACAAGCTTCTTATCAGACTGGATTCATTGTCGAGCGTAATAACATAACGGCGTTATGGGCTTCAACACCGACTTGGCCAGCCAAAAATGAAACGAGGATGTTGAGGCTGCATGGCCCGTGTAGCACTCGGGCCGCTGACCTACATTTTTCGGCATCTCGTATCCGCTTACAAGTGTACATACCAGGCCCAAACGAACCTGACCCGCGTTCCGTCTGGGTTTTTCCCGGACGCGAATGGCGCAACTTTTTCTAATTTCCTTCATTCACTTTTTTAAACTCCAATCAGCCGTTTTATTTTTACCCTTTTTCCCCTTTACTTTATGATTGTAAATTGTTGTCCCGATTGATTTGATTGTAACGGTACTAGGATATGCAAATGACAAAAAAATTTTGCAATTTGCCTACCTGAAAATGAAACTTGAACCTCACCCTTCACTTTCACCCTGGTATTTTTCAGACTCGTGAAACCTGTATCCAGTTTGAATCTTGTTTTAAGATACAATGTGTGATATTCATTAGTAATCTCAGATGACATTTTTGAACCTTCAATTTTGAAACAATTGTTCTCAAATCATTATTCGTTTGTTTGTGTTTTGTGAAATTAGGTTCAAAGTTTTTGAATGAATTTAGTTGGTAAGTTTTATTGGAACCAGGATCAGAGTGACACAGAAACCTATTGGAACTTCACTAAATCACGTCGGTTCAAAGTTCTACGAGACAATAAAAAGGCACGAGATGGAAGAAGCGACGTTCAAAAAGCCAAACTCTGATATTATGCGTCTCACCTAGATTCGTGCACAAAAGGACGTTTCCAAGTATTTTTCGGTGATTCAGAATAGACAAATTTTATGGCGGGGACTTTTTTCATAGCCCACCTATCTAAGATCGACGTTCCTTTCACATCGATAAACTTTTATAGTCCATAATCTTGCATTAAAAATATTCCATCGAATAAAATCGTGAAGGCGACTTCTCATCGTCTAAATTGGACGTTTTGAACGTTCGTTCGGGCATTGAAATGGGGGATAATCCATTTGTAGAAGTGCGCAGATTGAGATCGGTTTTTAATGAAGTATCAATTTAGGCGCGCAATTAGCAGGGAATGTGAGTTATTACGAATGTCGGTCCTTAAGAATTGAGACAATGATATCCTTGGTCGAATCGCAGAGGTTGGTAGCGCTCGGTAGCGTCGTGGAACGTTCTGACTGTAGCGCTCGTAAAGAAAGTCTTTCACCGCGATGGCATGGCTATCTGAGGAGCAACCGGGGACGAGGGGCGAAGCGGACAAAGTTGGTATACTTCGTTGGTACCAGGCAGCGATGTTCTACTTACACGGCACACTTAACAACCCGCGGCGCGGTTCAGGATCTGCAGAGTGGGTCTTCGACGCTCTATCCTACAGCGAACCGTTGCTACTTACCAGCCGCGAATCGACTTTTGTCATAGCCCCGAAAACATGCCTACTGAACAATATTCATACCTTTTATGCGATCAAATCAAACATTTCTTTTATAAACTTTCTTTTCTTTTTTTTTATTATTTTCTTCTTTTGTAAATGATATTCTGTTTTGTTAGAATTTTTGAGCATTACAATTTGATATTACATGATTCAACAGTAACAAAACCAATTGGAGCAAGTTTTCTAATTTTTCTGTAAGCAGTAATTAATATTTTTGATTTTTCAATTATGTCATTGTGAATTTTTTTCTTTTTAAGCACTTCAGTCTGAATCAACGTCAGAATTCTAGTACTTCAAAGTTCTAAGTTTTTAATTTCAATTGTTATTGTTAATGTCTTGTTTTATTCAGCTTAGTTTTCAAAAATCATTAATTATTCTTATGAATTTTAATTACAAATGCAATTTGAGAAATTTTTTTACTCGATACTTCTACTGTTGGTCTAAAAGAATTTTGTTATTCTAAAATTGAAACTTGCAAAAGTTACCTTTATTCAGTTCAGTTGTTAGTTTTTTAAATTTTCGATAAAGTCAAAAAGATGACTTTTTATTGTTCTTTCGTTATTTCAACTGCATTCCATGTTGTACAAATTAAAAACTGAATATAAAAAGAAAAGTTCATGAGCAGATAAATAATACTTTGATATAAATTTTTAATTCAGAGGAGAAAGTTGTGTTATGATATGTAAATTATTGTCACACAAGCATTAGAGATGATATCAAACCATGTGTGAAGAATTCTTGTTTATTTCTTTTTTTTACATTCTCCCTTCTTTTTTGATGGTAATTGTGTGACGTTTCGAAAGAGAATGGGAATTCCTATAGATTCGAATTTTATTTCGGAATGTTTCGATTTTTACATGTTTTATTTTATGTTAAAATATTTCTGAATAAAATTGACGGTTTCTTGATTCAGTGAGTGTCGTTTTGGTTTTCTTTAAATGAAAAACAAAAAGGTAATTAAGTTCAAAGCCTGATCCAAATCAAAAGTTAACTAACAGTATAAATAAACAAATCAAGATCAAACCAGACTTGAATTAAATCAAATTAAATCAGATTTTGATTAAAAGTATGTCAGATCAAAAAGTCAACTGTTTCAATTAACTAATTAAATATTCTTAATTAACTTTGTATCATTATAAAAAACATTATTTGAAATACAAACCAACATTGGTTCCTTTCATCTCAAAATGACGTCAGTTAAAATTATGAATTCAAAAACTTTCTTTCAAATTGCTCTTTTTCTATTTTCAAGATCCGTGTTTGTTTATTTGTTTCTTTTTCTTGCTCGCTGTTCTTGTCATTTAGATTAATGAGTTTTGAACAGTAAACAATTAGTTGATATCTACGTGTTTTGCGACATTTGATGAAATCTGAGATGTGAATTCATAACGATGCATGTTTGTGTCATGCATAATTGGTATCACTCGTTACTGGAATCATTAATACTCAATATGCTATGGCTACAAACGACGATAGCCCAATCCGGAAAAAGAACCAGGGCAACACTCGAAATTTGGCATACTTTTGACGTGTGAAACATAGCATGAACATTTTTTTTCCAAACCGACTCGACCTTCGAAGTTTGACATCTTTATGGCATGTTTTGGTAGGTATAAACAAAAAACCTGGAAAAACTAGTTTAAAAGTAAAAAAATACATTTTAATAATAATATTTATAATACAAATATAATTATATTAATAGTTTAAAAATTACAAATTTTAAACATTTGAATGATTAAATTTTAAAATCTGATTTTTCATAATTCTATTGTGATGAAAAAATGTTTAGATAGATTTTTAATGATATAAAAATTAATGAATTTAATTCAAGTGATGTTACCATTCACACAGTAACTCAATGAGCCATAGTTGTAGGTGGCAGTTCGCAGACATCTATACTCGATTTATCTATTCCTTAATGGGATCCTGTACAACAGTCATGGTAAAGTTCCCAACCACAGTATCGCATTTTAACGTTTTTCAAGCGACTCGACACATGCCTACATTAAGATTTATGTCAAAACTTATTATTTCAATACGATTAACATAAACACTACTTTACAAACACAACTTTTGGGGTTGATAACAAACTTCTATTTTTTTCAATACAAAAAGTCACGTACGACTAGTGATAAAAATATCAATTGAAAAATGAAACACAAAAAAACAGAACAAATAAATGTTTTTAAACTCATAAAATGAACAGTTATATCCTTGTTTGTGTAGGTTTTAAAAGTTTGTTACGTTTTACATAGCCCAAATAAAATAAATTACCATGAACTAACAGTAAAAGTTTTTTTTTTCGTAAGTTATTGACAAAAAATAGGATCAAAAAACGAATTCAGATCAAAACGGTTTCAGTGTAGAAGAGATAAAACAGCTAAGAAAATGCAATGCTGTAAATGTAAAGTTAAGCAAAATTGAATACTGGTGAATAATAAAGTATTCTAATATCTGATGAATTAAATGCGATATTAAAAAAAAGTATCGTGAAGGATGCCATATTCGGGGCCACTATTTAGCAACCGTAGAGAGAAAACGGATAAGAATTCGTCGCACGCCTTACATATCTAGTCGTTGCTGCTTTTATCTGATGCTCCATTTAAATAAGAATTTGTAATTGCCATTGTACGCTCGCTACCTTCTTCCGACTCGCGTATGACGATATGCTGATTTTATCACCTGCTTTTCGGATGCTAAAACATTAACATCCAAATGAATCACACTTCAATTCAAGTTCATCAGCTCATTCAAACTTTTCAATCTTAAGTTTTTCAATTTTTCATCAAAAACTGTACAATTTTGTTTCTTCGAATTACAATGATTTAATTTGTGATACTTTTTTTGATTTTAGTTAAAACAGGCTTTATAGATGACAAAAAATTTTTTTTATGCAAAAACAAAGAAAAAATTCAAAAAACCATTATTTTTGTTTGTTTGATAACTTTTTTATATCAGAAAAGGGAAAATCCAGAAATTTATACTAAAATTCATTTCTATTCATGGTTTTTATAGTAACCAAAATATGCATTTTGAGTTTTTTTGGGGTTCTGTCACTTTTTTTTACTTTTTATAAAATTTTTAAATACCCATCATGTGGGTACTCTAATAAGAAGTTTCAATGCCCTCTATCTAAAAACATAACCAGTTGAAAATTTTGTTTGGATGGAAAATTTGAATTTAAATCGAACAACAAAATTCGATCATCGAAGATTTGCGCATTACGGCGCGACGTGTATTTTGCGAATTCCTCTCGAAACAGCCGGCTGACGCGAACGCGGCTAATGGGCTGAACACGTCGCGGTTGGCTTAACGATCAAGTTCGATTTCTCTTGGCATCGTAACTCGTATATGCACACAGTGAAAACACACACTTTATGAGGATACATCAAAAATCGCCATGACTCGAACTCGAAGCGAGTTTGACAGGTTCGAACGCCGTTGCCAGAGGATCATTTTGCGAGATGGATTTTTTAGAAACTATTTAATTATATCATCCCATTGCGCACAGATATATATTTCATTTCGGCGATATATTCCCATCCGAGAACTCCAAGCCGACCAATTTATCCGACGATGATTAATAGAATTAGAAATTTATGACGTATGAAAATATCGCGATCCTAACCAGGCGAATTAAATTGAACGGTTTCCATGTCAGGATAAATGTATTTTTTTGATAATTTTTCCAGTGTTTGATTGCATGATTGGGCAGAAAAGACAAACAATACTATTTTAATTGTGGTTATAATAACCGGTGAAATAAGGTGAAAGAAAATTAGAGAATGCAAAAGCCACAGGTTTGTAATAAAAAAAGCCACAAATTGGTTTCAGAAAAGCTACAGTGGATTGAACATTATGAAAAAACTGTAGTTTTATGTGCAAATTAAAAGAAAACTACATTAGGTCAGAACCAAGAAAATTTTATCGTCTTATCAATGTTGTCAATCGACATTTTTTGTACAACTCGATAAACGAAGTGAAAATGTCAAAACTAGTAAACAAACATTCACACTTAGCGAAACTTCATCAAAACATAATTTTAGTTGGATTTTCCCACAACTTTTGAAATCGCGTCATGCCATTTGCATCGACTGCCTTTGTTTACTTTATTTTACTATTTCTCCTCAAATGATTTCACATAATTGTGCCATACAAATGTTTGATGTCCGATGTTTGAATTTAATAATAAGGTGTACAGAAGTTAATCACCCGATCTAGGACGTAATGAACGCATTATCGAAAATTGTTTACGTGCTAATTGGCACTCATTTACCCAATTACCATTTATGGGACACAAAAATTACTTCACATTTTGCGAAACCAATTTTTTGCCAAATTCATTGAAATTTAAAAACCCTCTTTTTCAATTTTTATAAAATTACTAAAAGAAAAAAAGTTTTTGAAATTGTCGAAAATTTTGAACAAAAATTCACGTTTGAAATTAACTATCGTCCAGGAGGCGTAAACTATACATCAATGAAGGAGAAAAATGCTGAACCCTGGATATCGAAAGATAATAAATCAATCAACCTCAAAGCTGAAAAATTAGCGAGGGAAGATCTAAACGGGTACAGATAATAGTCAATTAATGGGTTCGCTGTTAAGTATTACAACGTGGTTGTTAAGTACCATGTATTAGACATAAATTTGATGTTACATAGACACGTGCTAGAGAGGTACAAATGCGCCTGCGAATGCTGTACAGTCTCTCGTAGTGCATTCTCGTTGGAATATAAGTTAGATTGAACCGCTGACACACAGGTCTATATAGCTTATGCCAGGCTCGAGTACTGTTCTCTCATGCTCCTCGTGCTGGTAGGACCTTGTTTCGTGACCCACATAAAGCAAGGCCGTTAACACTATACTTTCGTATGGGTGCGGGACCTACACTCCTCTATTAGACCCCACGAACTTTAGGACCATCTCATAACTATCTTTCGTCACCCTTCATCTGACTTAACTTAGTCAACTCAATTTTTTTATTTTTTTCTAATCTAAATTTTAGACAAGTTTGAATGTTTCAAATAATGTTCTCTTTCTAGAATCAAAATTTTTATTAATTTTTCATGCTTGATCGATGTAAAATTGAAATTGATAATAAAAGTTTTATAGCTTTGACACTGAACAAACAAGGCTCAAAGGGTTATGACAGTGTTACCATCGTTATGTACTGTTTCACACTGAAAATTGTTGACATAACTGTTCCCAAGTGCTTATTAAAATAATTTTTGTTTCTCGTTTGTTTGGATGAGAACAATACTAAGTTAGTAATATTTGGGATGGGTGAATTAAGCAATTTCAGGACGGTGCTTGGTGGCACCGATATTATGTTTGACTTGAACATAAAAGTGTATTAAACTTTAACGGTAGTTCCAAATCATCAAACTACTTTTTTGGTCATGCATATCGTGAACTTTTCATTAAAAAAGTTCTCATTTCTAAACGTTATCCTCTAATTAGAAATGGTTGATTAACTCATCGTTAGCGAAAATTAGTCTAACGGACTCAGGGTGATGTATGCTTTCAATAATTAAAGTGCAACTTCAGTTTTAGACGAAAATAAAATTTTTCAATTTTGTTGTCGGTTTTCCAGATACTGGGAAAGTTAGATGACAATTTTAAACTGCTGAAAATTATTACATAATTAAAAGTGACGCTTTACAATTAATGAAAATTCATGGTTTTTAGATTGGAAAGTGTTAGGGAACTTTCTAACAAGTGAAAAACCGTTTTTTGTTAATTTATTTTGTTGCACGTTTTATCTTTTAAAATTATTACAGTTTTTTTCTTATATTTTTTGGTTTAAAATTCAGCTCAACCGAGCGAACTCCTGCTATTAAAAGGTACACACCGAGTTACGCAGTTGAATTCATCAATTTTGATGTTATAAAAATTACAAGACGATGGTCTAATTATAATAATCTAGATCATCATCATAATGTCTTATTCATTTTTATCGCTTCATTTTCCTGTTTCTCAGATTATTTTTATAGAGCATTTAAACTTTGAATCAGCTTTTAGTGTAACACAAACTTCAGTCAATAAAAATTTTGAAAAAAATCCAAACCTAAAAACCAACAATTAAGAATATGATCTTTTTAAATAACTGAAGAAAATCTATTTTTTGATATCTGAAATAAAAAGATAAATTCAAAGATCACAAAATGAATTTTGAGTTTTTTGAGGTTATGGCACTTTTTTTGACTTTTTGAAAATCTTCCAAACACCTACCTTGTGGGTACTCTAATGAAAGGTCTCAACTTCCTTTATCTAATGAAATAATCAGTTTAAAAAGTTAATTGACAATATTAAAAAACGGAAATGATAAATTAACTAAAAAAGTTAGAGACATTAATAATGAATTAAAATAACAAATTAGAATGCATGAATTACAAACTAATTTCACGTTGAGAAGATAATAACAAAGGTCTGGGTAGGAATATTAAAGAACACTTTCGTGGATAGGATTAGAGGTCTTAGTAGGCCACGTGCAACGCGGACGCAGGATAAGTTAAAGCAAGAAGTATTATCATATCCACATCTAGCGGAGCATAGCTTCCCGATGCCTTGATCTTGACTCGATGCAAGGCCTACCCTACAGCCGTCGGCAGTCTGCGGCGGTTCATTTCTCTCTCTTTTTCTCACGTAGAGCATTATCTCTCGACTCGTCTCTCTCGTTGCCTATGACTTTCTATCGACAACGTTCCGATCCGAAGACGTACGGCACGACTCGCGATCATCGTTTATTGCTCATTTGACATCGATTTGAACATGAGAACGTCTAATGTAAATTGGACGCGACGCTCGAACAAAAATTTGAATTAATTTCAATTTTGTATGCGATGAAAATTGCTGATAACCATTTGTATCTCTAAACGATGCTAAAGCTCTATTCAATGCCCATCTTTTTAACATTCCATTTTCCATGCACTTGTTATCTCGGTAATAAAAGCAAGGCTAGTCAATAATTTTCATTTTTTTTTATTTTCATCTCTTTAGAATGGAAATTTTTGCCCCTTTCAAATGTCTAAACAGTTTAAAAAGCAATATAAAATCAAAATAAACTATGGGAATAATTTGAAATGACTAAATTATTTACCTTAAACGAGTGTTTAATTTGATATATAACAATGTCTTCAGTTCGTTAAATAAAGCCAACCGAGTTTGAAGTGCAATTTTGATAAGACATTTGCAATTTGAGTAGTTCAAATTAACTATCATAATTTTATGTTAGAAACCTACTCTATCAACTACTACTACTCTCGGTTACTGTTTATTTTTTGTAAAAAAAGTTTGATAAATCATAATAACTCCATCTGTGAGTTTCTGCATGAAACATAAAAGGTGCTCAAAGGCTAAGAAGATTTACAGTACTCTATACTCTAGCACAAATTGCATCTTCGGAGATGCAAATCGTCGGAACAAAAATTTACATTTTTGAAAACGAATTTATTTTGCAAATTTATTTGCATGCCAAACTTGATTTCAAATTAGATTTTCAAAAGGTGTTCAAGTTTCTGTAAGAAAGGATAAAACATACACCCATGTATAAAAGTTAGCATTGCTACAGGCGAGTGAGGGAGTGTTGAATATACATCAAACTTGTGAAACCTCTCTATTCGCTGAATATTTTCATTCCTGAAGATCGAATAATTAATTTTCGTTTCAAATTCATTCTGTTACTCATGTTATTTTTGGTTTAATAAATTTCAATTTTTGTAATTTAAATTAGTGGAAAAAATTGTTTTAAAATGATAAGAGAATTAACAATCATATAAGTTGTAATTCCATCTTAAATTGGACTTGAACAACAATATCATGGGTCTGGATAAAACTGGACTAAATTGGACAGCCTCCTACATGTATCAATGAGATGCATATCATGGCTCTACGTGTGTACTTTGTACCCCATGTGTAACTCTATCAAAATCAATGAGTTTAAGTGTATCATACTCACTTAAGAGATAAGAATTTTTGTTCTCGATTATCAATTAATAAACTTTTTTTTGACACTTGAATTACAAAGTTGAAGTTAAACAGTGAGAAAATTGACATTTGTATTACTTTCTCCATCTGTCATCTTTTTCATTTAATTCCTATCACGAACCTGCCATTTTCAATTTTCTGCACTTTTAATTAAAGTTCTCGACAATTCACATTGTGAAAAATAAATTGACATTTCAGATCTGTGACGTGTCCGAATTACTCGGTTAATTGTCATCATTAACTCCGTGACAAATTTGACGTCCTATCAATCAGCCTAATTTTTTTATATTAAATTCAATAAAATTCGATTCGTACGTCACTGCAAAACTTTCCCACCGCGTATCTCAATTGTTTTCAAATCTTAAATTGTATTTCCTAACTTTGCATTCCAGACAAATAAAATTGTAAGTCGTTGAATTGAATAAATACAAAACCTGTCGTGACATTGTTTGCAGTTTTCTCATTGAATACTCAGTCGTGTTTCCATAACATGAAATCTAGAAAAAAAAGGAACTTGAACCACGCCTTCATACTTTCGCTAACGTTTCTGCGCCAAAAGTTATTCTAATATATTCAAATTCTTCATGCGTGCGTGAAAGCAATTGTCCGTCCACTCGTTGTGTGTAGACTTTTTTTACTTTTTTTTTCTGTTTCGTCAATTGAAAAGTAAACTTTATCCTTAATCTTGATCAAACCATTTCCCATAACAAAAGTGCTGTGATTTCTCTGGGAAACCGAAGCCGTAATGAAGTTTTATGTCTGAACGAGCACAGTAGGACAATGGGATGAAGAAACAAATAACAATGGTTCACAATAAATAAAAACGTATATTCAAATAATCAAATACAAATGACGATATTAAATCCAAATAAGCGACGAAGACAAAAATTAACTGCCGAATAAAAAACAGAGGAAGAAACAATGAAACAAAATATATTAGATTAATTTATTACTAATTACATTTCACACACATCGAACTACGCTTGCAAACAGAAATGAATGAACCATCTCGTCGAAGCCGGGTCTGTTCGACGAACGTTTCAGTTTTATTTTGTCTCTCTAGATCACCAGAAATTGACAAACAAACAAACTCCATAAAACAATACCGGCAATTCAATTATGGCATTAACGTCTAATTCAATTACACAGTGACGCCGTGCTGCGCCAGCAGCTGTTTCCTTTGCATAAGACTGGGCGACTCTTCGCTGACTTCGATCGTCCTGACGCCGTCCGAGGGTTTAGTCGGCTTCAGATTATTCAGCGCCTTGTTCAGGCAATTGCTCGTTGAGATGTCGAACGACTTTGAGCTCCTCAGCGACGCATTAGCAAGTTTTTTTATCGTCTCCGATATCGGACACTTGATAAAATCCACCTTATCCTTCTCCCTGTCCCGGAACCTCGAATTGGTATCGGGACTTTCGGGTCTTGTTGCCTCAGTTTCGTGAATCAATTTGATCTCTGTGGCCTGCAGCTTGTTCTCGTCGTCGATTTTCTCAGTTGCTGACGTCGGACTTCCTTTGCCGTCAACTTGATCGATTAAAGCTTTGGGTGGAGCTTCCACGTAACCACTTTCGTCGCTGTCAGCCTCCTCATCCAGGGAGTCCAATGTGAGAAAAGGTTCGTCGTAGTCGTCAATCCTTCGATTCAACCGGTTGATACATTTATCCCCGTCCAGTCTATTGTTTCCTGTAAAAAATCAAAAACTTTAGTTGACTGATCAGATGCAATTAGCATAAAAAATAATGTTTTTAATTCTGAACCAAACTGAAACTAGTTTATGGTATCATAAATGAAAAGGGTGCAAGGTTTTTAAAAGAAGTCCAAACCCAATATATGAATTTAGAGTTTTTGAAGTGACGTAACTTTTTTTTGACTTTTTGAAAATTGTTTGAATACCCATCTTGTGAGTACTCTAATATGAGTAAAAGATTAAAATTTTAAACTAAACTTTTAAACTAAAATTGTTCTTAGTTGTTTTTTCAGAAAGTTATAAAATTTCACTTTCAATTGATATGAAACCACAAATTTACCTATAACCGAAACATCCTCATTCCTAATATTCTCCTGCAAAGTTTCCGTCCTAGCAGAGCTTTCTCCCCTCGGTCGGTAATCCACAACAACATCGAAATCCTCCTCCTCGACATCCTCATACTCGAACAAGTTGGAGTTGTTCTCCATCTCTTCCTCCTCCTCCATCGACTCATCGCCGTCGCTTCTCGACGAAAAACTCTTTCGCATGGTGCATTTCCGGCGGAAATGCGGACTGCCAGTACAAGTCATAAAATTCGGCGATCCGTCCGAATTACGTCTAGGGCCATGTAGTCTCGAGTGCGACTCCTCCGAGTACGACCTCCTTTTGCTAATCCTGCGATTAGTTTCGACACTGCTCGTGTGGGTCTCCTCGGTCGACGTTCGTTCCTCGCTGTTCGCTGTACTTGCTGTCTCACAGCCGCTCGAAATGCTTCCATTTTCATCCGACTCTCGATGGAGCACGTCGATGAACCGCGAGAGTTTCCAGCTGTCGTGATCCTGCCAGCTCCTGGCGACGTTTTCCAACGACCTGAGCTCCTCCAGGAGTCGTTTCTGTTCGATCTCCTCCGCCACGGAATCCTCCTCTATCGCAGACAACTTGGGAGCACTCTTGGACCTCTCAAGTGGGGGTTTGTAATTCAGTCCCCCAGTGCTGAGAAGAATTTTCCTACGTGGCAACGAGGGGTTTTCGTAGACTGCATTGGCCAGAGATAATCTGAAAGCAAAGAGAGAAAATGAATATAAATCCGGGACTTGGTTTGTTGTGTTAGCATAATATGCGCGGCATCCGAAAATCCATTAGCATCATTTTTCAGCGCATAGCAAAAGTCCTACTAAGAAGTTTGTGAGACTGCAAAACGCGTGCGAATATCTTAGCATCGTATCTGCGATCGGCATTCGCTTAATTTATTATCCCGACGGTTATCCCGGGTATCGAAAAATTAAGGCCCGGGGGTTTGGGAACAAAAATTGAGAGAAAAAAGTCAACCGAGGAGATACGCAACGGCCTGGCAAATCGGTCAGCAACGATGACCTGGATGCAAGTGATGCGTCCATGATTCTCGACCCTGTTCGTGACTTGAAAGTCACGAGAGGCAATTCTGATGAAACGAGCCGGAATGCTAACCATAAATTTTGATGCATTTAGAGAGGCTTCTTCCAATCTACGTTTGCACTGTCAAAAAATGGTTGCCGCCAATTATTGTGTCAAATGGAACGGTAGTTTTGTATTTGGACAGGCACGTTTGACTTGTTTTTGAGCTCATTTTTCGGCCCTGCTGGTCCGTCTTGGAGCTGCCTGACCGAAATTATTTGCAACTGACTTTGAAAGAGAAGTCAAAAGAAGTAAAAAATCGTGACGTTTGAATGTTGACAGCGAGGGATAAAAAGTCGGAGTAAAAAGCTAGAGGAAGATCGAAATTCAATTCCTGATTGTAAACCTATAAAAATTGTTTACTCACGAGCGAATTCATTATTGCGTTTTGATTATTCATCATGATTGCAAAACATTTTTGTTGTTCTCCAATGGATACTATTTTTTAACGTGTTTGTGCGCGTCTTACAAAGTAGGTTTTTGAGTGGTTGTTTCGTTAATTTTAATTTCGAAAACGGGTGAAAAAAATGTTTACTTCACGCTGGCAAGGTGGCTGGATTTATTTTTAGGTGCATTTTGTCAAACCCAAGTCAAACCAGTTTTGAATGTTTGAACAGAACGAGGAAAATGATCAAATCGAATGGCGCTAATAAATTAACACTCGACGATCGTAAAAGTGATCTTAAATATCAAAAGTTCAATGAAAATTGATTTACATTTTTGTTTTTATTCGGCGGCTCTATTTTGTTGAACCGATCAACCAAGACTAGTAAAGCGATCTTAGTATGATTTACGCTGGCCAT
The DNA here is from genome assembly GCA_020615435.1 of Telenomus remus. Classification (NCBI taxonomy): domain Eukaryota; kingdom Metazoa; phylum Arthropoda; class Insecta; order Hymenoptera; family Scelionidae; genus Telenomus; species Telenomus remus. The sequence continues at coordinate 5,261,531 of CM036345.1, read as the reverse complement.
GACTATTTGACCAATCTTGTTTGTAATCAGGTTTCTCGGTATGCAAATTGACTTTTTTTCCTTCCTTCTCCGCAATGTAATTATTAGTTTTATTCGTTAACCCAGATAATTTCTAGCTGTACCACAAAAAATTATAATGCACATTCACAAAACTGATTCTTTTTGTTCATTTTATACAAAACACAAAAATTAAACAAAAATATGTTAATAACTTTCGGCAAATGAGAAACGAGTTTGCAAATATCAGAAGTGGAAAGACTGGAAAATGTTACATTGAAATATACTGCCACATAGAATGTTGTTTCAATAACATAACTATAAAAACAGTAAAATACATATTTTGAGGTTATGTCACAATTTGTCAACTTTATTTTAGTATTTCAAAACTCTATCTTGTGGGTACTCAAATAAGAGGTCTCGTTGTCCTCTTCACGATAACGTAAAAAAAATAACACCACTTCTGTGGTTACATCACATTTGTTTGACTTTCGCAAAATGTGCCGAATGGCCATCTTGTGGGTACTCAAACAAGAGCTCTCATCGTCCCCTACATGATTTGATGGCCAGTTACTCATTTATCTGAATTTATTTTCTGCAACAACTTGAGGGCTCATGAATCGTGGTAGAAATTTGTCGTCATGAAAGAGCTGGTCGTTGCGGATGCTTATTACCTCGGAGCATAATGATTTTGCGGAGCGAAACGACAGTTTTTACGATGCCCACGAGAATCTCACCTTGCGTTTTGTTTGGAAACCTTGTCCCTGCGGAATTCCAAAAGCGCCTGGTGGAGCCTCGCGTTGAGAGTCGCGGCGAGACGCCTGGCGGTGGATTCCTTAGAACAGATGGCTGCGTGGCACCTAAGTTCGGGCCTGAGTCGGCGACCCTCGTGACGGTACACCCACACAAAGAGTCGCGGGTGGGACGCTGGCGCCGTGCAATAAGTCACTCGGTGGGCCCAGTACTCGGTAAGTCCGTGATCCTTCGTGGTCGCCGTCAAACCTCCGCTCGTTATCGTCAGTCTCATAGATACATCGGGTCGGTTGCTGCTCACGTAATTTCTCCACAGCGTTGACACCGGCTTCTCCACACAACCTTCACCTAAAATGTAAAAAACATTTTTTTTTGTTTTAAAAAAATTACCAGACAACATTGTGAATTTCATCTTCAGAACCTTGACCTATTCCATACACTTTCAATAAATCAATACTTTTTTTAAATCGCTCGTCTGAGTGATCAATTTTAATTTGTATTTTTAGTCGTGTACCAACTAGGAAACACAAGTCAGACAAAATAAATAAAAATGAGTGTTATTTTTCATTATAGAAATTCATTTTAATGTCCCGTTCTTTTTGATAAAAAAGAGGTTCGCCAGACAGGCTTTAATTGAACGAGATAAATCGTGGCAATTTAAATAGTCAAGTGGTTTCGATTGGTAATCGAATGAATTCGAGTCTTCCTTGACTAACACCTCGGTTCGACGAAATTAATTAAAACGGAGTTCCCGTTTCCGGCGAGTTACAATTTGCCTCAATAATCCTGATAATTTGCCAAGTGCAGTACTCCTTATTATCCAACCAGAACTCTTAGTTGTTGTGTTTTTTTTCTAATTATTGTAATTAAAATTCCATTCATACAGCTGAGAAAGTTCCGGTTAGACGCTCCAGAGAGAATCCGGGTTTCAAAATCGCGACGCGAATTCAAACGAAAGTGTGAGAAAAGCCTAAGCGTGGATGATTTTAAATCGACGCTCAATTAAATTAAACCGCTTTTTAATGTTTCAATTAAGTGAACTTTTTCCTTTATGATCGACACTGCCAAGTGGCTTATAGTACAACCTAGACCGATTTGATCAACCCAATTTCATGGTCCGATCCTCAACCCAACCGATTTCTCCGTAATTTCTCCAATCGATAGCATCGACTTGTACGTACAAAACAATTCTGATAATCTAATTAAACTCACTCGTCACGTGTTATAAATTTTATTCAACTATACAACGATTACAAACTTGACGTCTGGAAATATTTTGCACGATCGATTTAACAGCGTTTATTACATTGCTGCGATTCTTTTCGCGTTTCTCTGATAAATTTTATCAGTTTTATAAACTTTTTTATGGACCGTTTTACGAACTTTTTTAATTTCTTTTTAAATTCTGCCGGAGTTTTTTCTTTTAGTATTTAGTTCTGATTCCCACGAAGTTTTATTCTTGAGAAAAAATGTTTTCCGTCCGACTACTCTTCCTCTACTTAACATCTATTGTAATTTGATGACATCACCTAGCTTTTATTCTACTGAAGGTTCTAAACGTCATGCTAGGCAATGTAACATGAGGTACTTTTGTTGTTATGAAAATTGGGTGACGTTGTCTGTGGCGATTCAAGTAGCACATTTTTCTTTCCGCGTTTCTAAATTTGCGTTCAGTTGTTTTTCTACGATGACAGGCGATTTCACGGTCAAACACCTTCACCAAACGGTCGTTTTGTTACTTTCAACTCAAATAATTTAAAATAATTCAGTCCTAGTATAACTGGACCATTAAAAAACAACCAAAAAACTTTTACCTTCAAAATAATGTTTAGAATTTAAAATTGAAATGTAAAAAATTAAAGTCGAAAATTAAGAATCAATTTTTAAGCTATAAATTTTTATGTTAACGAAGTTCAATTTAAAGCAATTTCCTTGACGAGACGTCGATCGGCACGTATTTACATACGACCGAAGAAAGAAGATAAAACAACAGGCCGAAAGAAGAATTTATTAAAAGCCTGTCCTGTTCGATGCAAATCTTATCCGGATTTTTCTAGACGTGTCAGCGGATAAAATATATCACTTGTTTGAAATCGTTCGAAATCGTTACCAATTTTGCAACAAGTTGTCACAACATCCAAGCGACAATTAACAATTACTAGGTTTATTGATCGCTGTCGACGAACAATATTATTGCAACGCGCTCTTGATATCGTCAATCAAAAAACTATCCGTTTGTTTTTATTCGAATATTTTTCTTCCAAACAGTTTTGCATGGTCGACGCTCGCTGTCGGGATGAAAATCGAAAAATAAACACTAAACGTCAATAAATAGATGAATCGACAAGCAAAAAATTGTTTTAAATTTAAAAAAGCAACGTTGTTTTTTATTATCAGCCAGTCACCTCGCCCATCACTCAATGTTGAAAATAAAAATTCAATGTGTCGTAAATTCATTTTTAAAAATCATAATAAAATATGCAGTATCAAGTTTATTATCCAATATAAGAACACTGGAGAAAAAAAAACAAGCGAAAAAGGGTGTTTAATTATAAAACCTTGGCAACATTTGCATTTCAATTTTATCTCACAAAAATTATCCAAATGGTTTTGCTTTTTCAGTGACAACAATTCCCATTTTATGGTTATCAACTTTTTAGCGTTGAATTTCGGAATGTTTGACCGATCAAACAAATTTGATATTTTTTACATGATTACCTTAAGAGTCAGGTTACATTGGGAGTAACATTTCGCCAGTCACACTCTGCGAGCTCAGATATGACACGGCAAATAAAAACAGTGCTTTGCGAATCACAAAAACTTCAAATGTCACTGAGAGATTCAAAAATCCTTGAACTATAGTTGTCAAGTGCTTCGTGTTCTTTCGTCTTTATTTTCTTTCTGACAAGGTTATCTGTAGGAGCCCATCTGGATACCTAACTGGGAACGCATGTTTGTCCAGTGTATACCGCTGCCAAGGACAAGATCAGCTCATTCCTGATTCCGCATGCCGAATATCATAACTTTATTCAACCATCTGATTTATGCCTCCCAGCAGTTGCGTCTGACCTTTCTTCAGCATTCTCGTTTAATTTGCTCGTTACTGTATACTCAGATTGAAAAACTTCGATCTATTTTCTTTAATAATTTCCACCAATCAATTTGTTGAAATTCGAAAATGCACAAACTCTTATGAAAGAGCGACAAAATTGTACTTTGTTCTTTTTTTTATTTTGCATAACTAAAAGGCTCGGTTGTAAATTTGAAACCGGAATTATAATTCAATTAATGTTAATCGGACAATCTTTATGCAATTTCTTCGACGATTTATAATGAAGCGTGTATAGAAACTACCATGCAAGCTCCAATTATAAAGGCCGTACGACGAAAAATAACCGGTGAAAATTGCGCGCGTTAATTAGCCGATCTCTTAAATCATCAATTATACGAATCTCCGCATGTTAAATTCAATTAAATAATTTATAGCTGAAGCACGCTTACGTACGCATAAACAATTCCTCTATCGGGGGGGGGGGGCTCGATAAATTGATAAAACGGCGACTTATTGCGAATAATTGTGGTCGATTTATTAGCGACAGTATCGTCCGCTGATTGCCCAACTCGACCCAGTCTTTTCTGCGCTCGGAGAAAGCGCGCAAAAACAGCTCCTAGGTGTATCCGGTCGATGCACCTTGCAATTTCGATGGTCTTTGCAACCTCATCGTTTCCTGTCTCACTTTTTTATACGCTTGTTTTTTAGATTGCATTTTTCAAATCATTGTTTGAACTAACGTAAATGAAATAAATGAAAACAAATTTGCCTCTTTCCTCTGTATCCGATTTGCATGAATCAAAATCTCGTTTCCAATGTAATTAATGGACCTTGCGTCACTCAATGTGGGTTGATAATCGGTCTTGTTCTTTTTTTTTTAATAGCATACAATCATGATGATACGCGGAAAAAACCTACGATTCCCATACTTTCTAACGAGGCCACAGTAGCAGAATGAGGATTGATGAAAATTGCACACTTTTCACTGTGCCACAAAACAACTTGCTGCGCGCACGGTAGAATTTTTTGGCGCGAAATTCAAAAAATTCGAAACTTGTTCGAAGCAGGAATTTAAAAATGACGAGAATCAAACCGTTTGATGAGAAATATCGCAATGTCAATTTTGCCAAGGCCACCTCGTAACAATAGATTGGAATGATATAATTTATACTATTAAAAAGCTTCCTGTTACGATGAAGCAGTGCGGCGATATATCAAAGCGCGTCAATGCAACATAATTGCGAGTCGCGATTGGATGACACTAATTCGCCGTCCCCTGGAATCCCAATCGCAAGAACTGTTGCGCACTTCCGGCGCGGCACGTTCGCGATCACCGACACCGGCCATTGTACGTACATCTGACGCTTTTGTACTCGCGTGCATGTGCCAGCGATTAAAACGTTCAATTGCCTTTGAAATTGTCCCTGCAAAACTTTTTCCATCGCTTCTCTCGTTACCACTTTGAAAACTACTTCGACTATTTCCTAACTTTGGTTTAAACTTTACAACGACTCTTCATACCAGAACAATGACCAACTTTTGTTCCCCCACCTTTTTTCTTATGCGTAGGTTAAAAAATTAATGAAAAAAATTTGAGACGCTTTGAATGGTCACAAGCTTGATTGTTAAGAAAAATGTGTTATCAGGTATTCATTAACCTCGGACGGTAATGCAACATAATGAGTGCAAGATTAGATAGATAACAACTGTGGCGCTTGGGTACTTGGCGATCGTTGACTTTCGTTTCAAATTAAACTTTATTAATGATAAACAGGATCGAGAGATAAACCAAGCGACGCCACTTAAACAAGCAAAATGAAAAATGCAAATCGGTCAATTTAATATTCTTCAATATTTTTAAGCATGATTATTGGACGGACGAGGTTGGTTGACACAAATCTGTTACGCTCGGTTACAATGTTTATGGCACTTCTCAGGGCCTGGGTCACTTCCTCTCGATCATAAATCCGTCTCTTTTGATTCATTAAACATGATTTCGCATGTTGAGATGAAAGCAACAAAAATGAGGAGAAACAAAAATGTCCGGGTCGAAAAATTTAATACAGTTGTATCTGCGGACCCCACCCTGGCGTGGATTTGCTAGGAAACAGGTTTCCGATACACGCAGAATGCACGAAATTGCATGGATGTAGGCTATGAGCGAACAGAATTTAAATCGTAACAATCAATCATGTTGCCTACAGCAACCGCATTACTGCTGGACACCGTAAAAAGCAAACAAAATCCCGTGGTGTAAGTGAAGTAATTAATAGCAAAGACATTCCTTGAACTCTAATTCCTTTTTTGACATTGCACTATGACTAATTAAGAAATTATTACATGATTGCTATTTATTTCAATCGAGCGAAAATATTAGTACTACACTAGGGCAGTTCTGGGATCAATTTTTCATTACAGAATGACTAATTACGAATTTATTCCAGAATTAATGTCTCATAATTATTATGTATCTCATTTTAATTACTATTAATTCGTTTACAATGTTAGTATGTAGTCTAGTAATGAAACTGTTTGTTAAATTCAATGTCAACTCGCACCGATGGATTTTAGATTATTGATTTTTTCCAATTTTAGTAATATAATATTAGAAGATAGATTAAAGAAAATTTAGGACAAATTTTTTACTCTAGAACGCCCTTAGTCTATCTACTAATGTTTAGAAAATGTTTGAATTCAATGCCAACTTTACAATCGACTTTAAAAAATTTGAATTTTGTATCAATTTTAATTAGGTGCATGTTAGATATTTAATTTTAGTTATTTTTAGATGGTGATTAATGATTTGAAGTCTGGACAAATTAAAATGGATGGGTATGTTTACCTTTTGCCCATCCAGTCAAGACGTTGCCCAAATAGGAAACCTTGTAAGACGGGTCGTACTCAGTGATAGATACATTGCCTCGGTGTCGCCTCCAAATCCGGCCTAATCCACGTTTCAGGGACCTTAGGGTACGCTGGCCAAATTCCTTGCTGGCTGACACCGACTCGAGGGAGTCTGAGATGGAATCCTCGTCGATGGGGATCACATCCCCCATCGCCTTCATTTTACGACCGATCAAATTTGTTGCGTCTCGACGATTTTGATCCTAATTGACAGCCAGAACAGCGCGTGTCACGTGTAACGTACCGGTACGCTCGGCATCGTTGCCCGCCTCAATCACTGCATCGTCTGGCGAGACCGAATCTCGCGCTGCGATATAAAAACGTGAATTTCAAGTCCCGTTTCCACGACGACCCCCTTCCAAATGTCCGGCCGCTTATGCTCGCACGTTTTTTTCAATCCTTTTTTTTCTTCTTTCCTTGAAGATTTTGGGCTGACTAGAAAATCTTCCGGAATTTACATCCTTCTTTTTCTTCCCCTTTTGTCAATCTGGAACCAGAAGAAAAATTTCTTGTTATTCTATAAGTTCAGTGTTTTTACATTCGAGTTTTTTAAATTGCAAATATAATTAGTTTATTTCAAATTGTTTATCTTGGAATAAGTGATTTTGGTTAATTTGGGTTGGAAATGTATCAAAACGTAAATGTCATAATTGCGGTGTGAATAAATTGATTCTTTGTTTAAATTTGAATTAATCTGACATAATTATGATACACGTTCCAAAATCTGCAGCAAATATTCGAATTAATGTAACGCACTCAGAACCAAAAACATTTCCGATGAACCATAAATCGTCAGTCGTGAACAGGTCGTTACATTTATCAATATGAAAACAAACAAGAAGTCTCGCAAAAATAATAGTCATTTCATAAACAAATCAGTTTTACGACAATATTTTTTTTTATTTTCTGTTTTGTTTGTCCTATTTCTGCTCTCTTTGTATTATTAGAACAAAAATCATCACAGTTACTGCTTCGAGCTGCGAAAAAAATTAAGAAAAAATTGACTCGGGGAATTCCGTCAGGGAATTACACACGGCAAAATCGTTGCCAAGCTCCAATCCTTCAATTACAATAAAACGTATTTATTTTTTTGTTGTATCGTAAATTTCACCCAAAGCGAATCAAATTCGCTCGGGAATAAAAGTTTGATAGTAAAAAAAAATAAACAGGAATGAAAATAATATCATCTGAAAAATAACCTACTTTGCACATATCTAAAAATTGTGAGCAAAAAATTTGACAAATGCTCTTTCTGTTCGGGGAAAAAACGAAACCAAAACGAAACAATTAGGCTTCGTCGGAGATTAGCATAAGAAAGGCATTTCACTAGGAATTTTGCGACGTCAGCTGCACGCGGTTCCCGCGCCGAGAAAACAATTTCGGCAAGATGCGTTTTTGCCTGTTAACGAACTGTAAAAAAAAATTAACAAATTTCGTTGACTGAAATCTGCGTCGTCACATAAATAATAAGCTCTAAAGTTGAAGATAAATCAGCAGCAAAAATATCCATCCTTCAACTTCGACTGTTTTCCGTTAATTGGCTGGCTAGTTTTTACCCCCCCCCCCCTTCCTTCCTCCTCTTGGATGACCAATTATGTTAATACTACGACGTGGCGAAAAACATTTTTTCAGCCCGATTTTTTGTCGGGCCTTTGAAAATCCGCAACGTCCAACGTGTAAAAACAAAAGAAAAACAAGATGATGATGGATGAATCCGCGGATCATGACAGTGGCTTTTTGTCGCGACACATCTTCTTTCGATTTCTAGCTGGCGCTAACTTACGTAACACTTAATGCATATAAAAATTTTCCAATTCCATTGTTTCCAACCTGCGCCTCTCCAAACAAAAAAAAACGTTCCTCGTTTTTGTCGTCGAATTCTATTCTTTCCTTGTATGCAGCGAATGAGCCTTTTTTTCAAAATTTATAATATATAAATATTAATCATTCAAGTGTATTTGATTTGCGAGGAATAATTTGCTCGTCTATTGGTTTTTGTTGTCAGTTGAATTCAATTTGGTTGCATAATATTCCATAAATATTAATAACCGAAGTATTTGAAATCGCCGAATGATTTTTATTTCTTCCAATAATTGGATAGAATGTAACGTGATTTATGATCAAGTTTGTAGAAAATTTGCAAAGCCTTTTTCTGAAGTTTCGTTGATTTCTCACGTTAAAAGTTGGCAGGAAAACATTGCGACTTCAATAAGCCGATTGATGTCTGTTCTAAACAAGAAAATCTTATTAATAATTTTCACGTGAAAATTACTTGGACGTCTACGATTACGCAACTGCTTTTTCTAAAGATAGAATACACGGAACCGTAAGGAGAATTATTGTCTAAAAAGAGATTATTTAATCGGCAACTTTTCCATCGATCTGTTTGTTGCAATTCTGTCATTAATCATCCATCACATTATTGAATTCCGCGCATTTTGCACCGCGTCGGCAAACAAAAAGACAACTTTCTTTGCATAACCGATGTCCTGTTGAATTGTTCAATCCAACGTGTTAGATTGTAATGCACCGATAAATTGCGATTTATCTTACGCGTGCCTTCATAATGTTAATGAAAAAGTGACACGATCTCTAACAGTACATCGGTTTTATCATAATTTTACGTAACTTTTATCCTGATAATCGACGAGCTAGCTAATGTAACGCGCTTGATCGGTGAAAGAAAATCACGTATATTTTTAGCCATTTATTTAAAAAGACGGAAAGTAGCCAACGTCAAAAGCGAGCTGAAATTTTGATGAACAGCACCCACTTATCATCGAAAATTCAATAACGTAATGTTGCTAAATTTGTTACCTCGGAAGGTCGACAGATCGATTGATGTAAAACTCGTCATCCATTTAGTAGTGTTCAAAATTGCAGAAAAAACTCATTTCCTAAACAATTTTTTCCCGTCGCTGATAAAAACGACCGGTGATTATTTTAATTCTCCAATTTCTATTTTTCCTTTTGTTTAGTGCGAAGGAAAGATTCAACCTACCAATTTGGAATCAAAAAAGTGGATAAAAAGTTAATATTCCAAAGCATTGTTTAAGACGAGAAAAAATTGCAAAAATTAGTACCTGCAACTGATGTGTCGATTAGGAAAAAGTTTTTTTCTAAAAACAGACGCGAAAAATATAATTACGCACTTGCGAAACACAATTCAGAGGTGTGTTTTTAATCCAGTACTACTGGACTTATAATTTTCATCTACTCTACATAGATAGAATCGTGGTTTAGAAAATGTGAGTTTGCCTATAGGACACTGTATATTTCGGTGTGCACGCAAACGGAAGCGGCATAAATGAGGATCGATTTTGTACGCGTGTAGTGTATAGCCCAAACTTGTTTTCATGTTAGAATAAAACGCATAGGATATGTAGCCGCCAGACGGATGGTCGTACTGGAAGTTGTTGGCAGGTGCACGACCTTCTGACAGGTCATGCAAAGTTCTACTTAAAGCGGCATAACTTTTTATCGCGAGCGAATTTACACGATAATATACGCTTAACAACCGTGACCGATCATCAAAAATCATGATTGCGCAAAGTCCCTGAAAAGCTCCTTAACGTCATGGAATACAAGACATTTCTGTTCATTTCAAAATCAAATGTTTCTCTTTTACAAAAAGTGAATTTACCTGTTTTTACATTTGGTATTAATTTAAATTTTAATCAACTTTTATGTGATAAAGTTTTGAATGTTTTGTTGAGGATTGTCAAGGAGAATTTAATTTGCGAGATTTTTTTCGTCTGTTTTATGACGCTTTCGTCAATTCAAATACTGGGGATGCAAATAGTAATTCTAAGATAGTATTTATGCACTATGTCAATAAGAAACGCGTTTTAATATTCATAAACTTGTGTGTCGTTCGAGCGAAAAACTGACTGAAAGAAGTTTAATTAAGTAATCTGTACGACAAAAGTGGCAAAAATATCAAAATTATTTTAAGGATTACTGATTTTTGAATGTCAAGTTTTCGCACATTAGTGACTATCTTTATTAAAATTAAATTTTTAAACCACATTGAATAGTCTTTTTTTTCGATTTTAAACAAAAGAGGATTAAGAATTAAAAGAGGATGAAAAATATACATTGATTAAAAAGGGATTATCTGAAGTTATTGAACATGAACAATCAATCAAAATCGGGCACGTTGATTATCATTCGCACTTTTCCACCGCCTCTGATCATCTCATCGTGAATGCAACAAAAATAAGCGATGTTCAGTATAATTAATTACGTCGACTTGTCTCCTTTACTTGTAATTCCGTTCGTTTCTCTGAGCCAATGATTGATAATAAAGTTTCGGAATTAATAATTAACAGCAATGACAACTTTTACACATGACAGTAAAAATGAAACCGAGCAGAAACACCAACTCAAACTTTTTTCATTCTTTTTTTCTTGAAATCTCGTTTTTATAACGTCAAAATTGTCATTCAATGTCGAACTAAAATTCGATTTTTCTGAAACTCAAACCTTGACAGAGCTCGAATAAAAAGGCGATATATTCCCTGATCCGTTTCTTCCGCGTGAATTGGATACGATTAACAAAAAGTGTCGGATATCAAAAGATGTGGAATCTCGTCTTATCCACTCACGGCCTTTATTTAACATTGACTTATCCTTGGACAAGGTGATTCTTTTTTTCAATCGCTTGATTTGCAGCGTTAAAGTACTTTCACTTGCACTACATACCTTTATCTCGTGGACAAATGTGTGCTCCACAGATGCACTTGTATCTTTTTTTTTTTTTTTTTTTGTTAATCCATTAAGCGCTCGTACACAATTCAGTTAGATAATTATGCTAATGTTTATCTGACTCAGAATCAACTCTCTGATCCCATAAACATAACGAACGGACTAAAATTACAGATCTTAATTTTATTTTTAGATCCTGTGCCGGCGAATCATATTTAGATATTATCACGCAGTTCTAGTCTCATTAAAGTATTATAAAGCATATCAGCTTATCTCACAGGTTTTATTAAATTGTGCGGATTCAATTTGCAAACAGGTAAAGTTGCCTTCAACCTTTGTCGGCCGTTCAAATAACATGTTTCAAAGTGCAACTTTTCTTTCTTTTAACTTTTTTCGCTTTACTTTCTTCAGACTTTTGAGCCTAGAAAGATACTAAATTCTTGATCCAAAGATGAAAAAATTGAATGTCTTAGTACCCTACTTTTAACAATTTGTTTCGATTTAATTTTTATGATTTTGTTTTTCTATGTCAAAAGCAATTATTTTTGAAGAAAGAAATGTAATTTTGTTGCTAGGAATTTTATGAGTTTAAATTATTTATCGATGCATCAGTTTATTGTTTGCGTTGAAAGATTGGGTGCTTGAGGAAGGCATGCATTTTTGAACAAGGCATTTTATCGCGCCACGACCCATATTTCTACTTCGGTGCCCGAACAAACGGTAGATACAGTCGTGCTAGCGCGGATGTACACTCATCATGTACGTACGTACGTACTCGCATGCATGCACGTTTGCTCAAATGCAAGCTTGATTCACTACTCGCATATCAAATTGTACAACTTCAGTACCGTAACTCTATTTTCTTTCCACATCCAATTTTCCCCTAAAAATATTTTTTTTTACTTATCAAAATTTTCAACAAAGTAACAACAATAACAAAAGTAACAACTGTTCCTAAAATTCGATTCAAATTTTTGTAAATATTTTGAAATAACAAAAACAACGAAAAATAATATTTTTTTTTTAATTTAGACTTATTTTAATTTGTTATATTGTAGTTTGGTTATGGGCTGATTCATGGGTTGATTTGTGTCCCATAAATAACACCTGATTGTAACACAACAAAAGCGATGATTTGCATTGATTACGTGCTTGATTAATAAATTAATAGTGGACCACTTTGAGCACAAGTAATAATTGACCTTTCGGCAGCGCGTTGCATAATGAGGATTCCACTCACGTTACATTATTTAGCATACAATAAACGCACATTTCTGCACCGTTATTTGCAGCCAACTTTAATATCCGAAATAAACCGAGGCTAGTTGAGAATGAGCATCGAGCGAAAATTAAACGTTGCGTTAACAGCGAGCTCGGTATCATTTTGAAAAACAATTTATCGTTACCGTTCCTGCCTAGCGTTTCCGCGTGCACTCCAAATATTAAATTCACGGCTTTATCTTCCAAATCGTAATAACGCACAAAATTATACGTTATTTCACGTCAGTTCTTATTGCGCACAATTAATTTCCAACCAACTTCAGTGCCATAAAATCATCATCAGTCGAGGTTCGAGATGATTTTATTTATAAGTTTCAAGATCCAAAAACCACTTTTTGCATTTGCATTTTTATCGGAAACTCTGTAATTTTCAAGATTTGAATGGATAATTTTTTCCTGGTGGTAAATTTACGATTCTTTTTTATTAGTCTTAAATGAATGTGGAACTGCATTAGCAACTGGTTTGACTGTATTGTGCAACGAACATGAGGGATTATTCCGAGCATTTCCGGTATGCGCGTGGGTACCGTTTGTGCACTAGGATTGCGGTACAATGGAGAAAAAGCAGCATCAGTGGGGAGAAAAACGAAGAGAAAAAAAAAGAAAAAAGGAAATGGAGCACGACGTAGTCGTATGCATTTCGTTGTCCGCGATTGTATGTTAAATCTCATGATCTAGTTGAGAAGTTCCGAGTTTCGGCCCCCTCTGATAAAAACAATCATAGTACATGCAAAAAAACTATAAACGGATGAAAATTCACTCTACCTCATTTTTATCACAAATTTTTTTGATAAACAGAGCTCTCCATTTTTACCAAACCCTTTCACTTTTTTCTCGAATCATAAATTAAATTTAATTAAAAATTCAATTACAAAATTGTTTTATTAGTTTATGTTAACGATTTGTTTGGAAAAATTGCTTGGCAATTTTTTGATCTTGGCAACTGACGATCGGATGAAAATCGGATTGTTATATATTTGCAAGATTATTTGACGTCGAATTGTTGTCATATTTGTGGGATCGCTTGCGGGAAAATTCGGTGTGTGGATGTATGCGCTCGGCGATATTGCACATACCGGCGCGTTTGCTCCACATGAAAGCGTCGGCGAAAGTTACGCCGCGGTGAGTCAACGGCCTGTGTCGGCGAGCGTTACAACAACGTTTATCATATCGCAGATGCTTCGGCACGATTATTTTTCAATCCCGATACACAACGCACGCCGCAACAAAACACCTGTAGCTCTTCGCTCTTTGATACGCTGCGCCCAATCTGTCCGTTTTGAGCTCTTCCTTTTGTCTGCTCTTCCCGACTGACATTTCTTCAAAACATTTTTCATCTTGATTTCAAAATCGTCTTTCACAAGTCAACAAAAAAGCACTTCGATTTTTCATCTCAACTCTTCAGCGTCTTTGTAAAAGTTGAAAAAAATTTCTATTATGTGGTGAAAATTTTCAAAACAAAATTGCTAGAGGGATTTGTTGTTTGGTTTTGACTCTCTTAAGTATGTTTAATTTTCACACGAATTAAAAAATTATGCAACCGATCTTCACATAATTAGATCTGAACATTTTTTCCCTGCAATTAAATGTTGAAGGAATCCTAATTGGAAAAATTGACATTCTTGCACTCGATCGGTTCTTTTACCTAATCGCAATTTCAACCACAAAAGCATTTAAAAGCGCAATTATTCCACTTTTTTTATAATCGCCATTACGAAGGCTAATTGAACTCTTACTCTTGGCAAAGCAGAGTGGCTCGCGAGCTTTTGTAATCGCAGAGGAATTAGAAGCGATGGAAAAAATTCCACTTGCAATGTTTAAATAATTATTTTGTTTTGAAAAAAAAACCTGCTAATTTGGCGCGACCCAATTGCAAAGCAATGTCGGAGAAAGTTGAAGAATGTACGCGCGTCTTCAGACAAGTTGTCTTCCTGTGAAAATAACCTAAAACGGCAAAATAATTACTTCGCGACGGTCATGTGAATTTTTCATTTCGTTGAATTTTAATTTACACGACAACATGGATAGACGAGAGTTGTTAGAAAGCCATACTCATTTTTTCCTCTCGCCTCAACGACAAATTGTCACAACAAATTTATTAGTTCCTGCATCGTTCATTTCAGTTTTTTAAATTACTTTGAAAAGAATAAAAATATTTGATGGAAAACTTGGTTTATTACTTTTTTGAAAACGAAGATTACGTTGATTTCGAACTTTTTCAAGGAGGGAATAGTGGAAAAGTGTGAGGAGGAAATTGAAATTTGCAGGATGAGGAAAAGGGGCGATTCATTGAACTTGACAAAAATGCAAGAGGCAACCACATGTTTGACGCACATAATATTGACAGCAATTACTGTTAATACCACGCCATAGTGATGTCTCAATACTTGGCGCAATTTTCTCTTGCCGCAACATTATCTTTTTCAGGTTCGCAGAGACGTACGGATGGCGTAACGTCTTTATATTTATCGCTGATTCTGCGACATCATTTTTATTTTCACCATTTTCAATTCATTCCCTAATTATACCACCGACACAAACATTTTGCATCAAACAACAATACAATAACAAAACAATAACAACACAATAGCACTACAATAACAAACATAATAAACATAAACTCTTCACAAACTTCAATCAAAAACCTTCTAACTCTTCTAACTTCAAATAATAATTCAAGACTAATTTTGCAAAAAATATTCACACATCAAAAACTGGAAACTAAAACTAATAAATGAATCTTGCAATACAAACGGTAAACTATAGAATTAAAAAAAAGTAACGAATGTCGTCAGAAAAATGTTCAGTCACAATCTTGCAAAAAGTGGCAAAATTATAGTTCATTGTATTTTAAGCGGTAGATATTTCGGTGGGTTAGAAATTTGATAATTTTAATTCGATTAGTTTCTCAAGGAAGGGAACTAAAAAAAAGAAAAAGTGGCGAAGAGTTTCTCACGATAAAGGTTTGGTCGTGCTATCTGGGATCTCGCGGGATTCTAATTGCGAAGCTCACGGCTGCCGCCTACTAGCATAAGTGCAGTCATTAAATTTGTGTCGTTGCATTCCGTGATGCGCGCCAAAGACGTACGACTTGGGACCCCGACGACTCGCTCAATATAATAACTCCGGTAATAAACGGCCGGGCGGGCCGATCATCGATAACGCGGCCTCGCTTCCACGATAGGCCGACAAAAAAGAATCACTAGAAGGTCCAGCCAAACAATCGGCTTTCAAATTCGCGATATTGATAATTGCTTCTATCGACTTTACGACGATTCCGATTGATTTATCCACGGCCGAGAGCTTAATTATTTCAATTTATTTTTACCACCGAACTAATTACACAGCGGTATAACGATTTCAACCACGGCAATCTTGTGCGTAAATTTATTGTGCTTGATTACTATTTTTGCCCTGCCCCCCTCCCTTTCCCTTGACCACCTTGAGGATCAATCTCAAAAGAAACGAATTTTTTCATTCACAATTGACGTCAACAATTCAACGTAAAAACGAAGATTCGAAGCTGTTACTATTTTAATTGTAGTTGGTAGAAAAAGAGTCAGTTACATCTGATGATGCAATTTTGGACTTTTGTAACGATGGAAAAGTTTGTTATTTCGTTTCTTCCGTTTGATTTTTATTTGTTATTCATTTACGTTTATTTCACGACTTTTTCAATTGAATTGGTTCAGCTTTTTTATAATTTACGGTTTACTTTTTGCTGGTATTTTAATTTCCTGATGCAAATTCCTGGCCACGATTATATTGTCACATTTCAACATGACAAACATGGAAGTGTTTATAATTATTAAAATAAAACTGACTTTTTTCTTTCTTTTTTATCTTTTCAAGTTCATTATCAGTTAACTAATAAGTCTACATTGAGAAATCAAAAAAAAATAATAAAAAAAAAGTTTAAACAGTCGGTGGAATAAAAGGAAGTAACTCGTGCGATGAAATCGTTGGTCTGCGCGGCATTGCACGAGGATTGACAGGATTTCCATTAAATCGCGAAGGATATCCTGTCAAGCATCGTTCTAATTATACTCTCCTTACGTTGCCGGACGTCAATCGACACTCGTCTGGTATCCCTGATCAATACATTATGGGACGCCATGTGACGAATCGCACGTTTCCACAACACGTGCGAAAATTTCTGCGTGCGCCACATTATTCAAACCAATATCTTCTTCGCCTTAAAAAAAAAATTAAAACTACACCAAACCAAAACTAACTTCCTCACTTTTAAACACCATTTTTATACCAAACTTCACTTCATAGAACCTCCTAAAATTTGAATATCAACAGGTTGGAACAAAATGTAAAACTTGGAAGATTTAAAGTTTGTAAAAATTGGTTTTCAGATTTTAAAATGTCAGTCAGGATTGTTTGCATTAGAATTGCATGAGATGCACTTTCCGACGCATAGATTAGTTTTTTTGTTCGTGTGACGAGGATGAAAAAAAAATGGTCGAGAAAAAATGGTTTCATTGGTGTATGTACGAGATCGTCAAAGATTGTCAAGACGGTGTGACTTGAACTTCCGTCGAGGTTAGTTAATCATTGAAAGTTGCAAAAATTCGCGACAACACTCGGCTCGAATGATTGGCTATGTTACAAAATATGTCTCGATAGGATCGATTGGCTATCGTTCATCGACATTCTCTTTCGGTACACGCATACCCCTGTGCTCTCACTTGTCTATGTGTATAACTTAATCAGCGAATCAAATCAGCGATACACCCAAGATAATTCGTTTATTACAATTATCAATTGCAGAGGTGATTAATGAAAATTTTCCATGCACAATTGTGCAACCGCTGAAACGTCCGAGCAAAAAATTCATTATTCAGATTCGTCTCTAAACTAAACATTGAAAAGAACTTAATTCTGAAATTTTTTGATTTCTTCCTTTTTTTACAATTGGAAGAAGAGTTAATGAACCGCCTTGTAAAACTCGACTATTGTTCGCAAGAATTTTTCCATCGACTATATAGAAACTTTCTTTCCACAATCAAGTTATCTTTTTGATTCAGCGAGGAATTATGTATTTGTTCTCATGAAACGTGTTTACACATTAATTAAATGTCAGTATCCCGATGTTACTAATTAACTCGACTGCGTAATAGAACACATCAAATTGCAAGGAAATCAATTATCATTCCGCCGTAAAAAAAGCCTTCCGAGGGCGTACAAACAATCCATAAACCCATCACCAACAAAACTTTACGATCCAAAATTTTTCACACTGCGAAAACAGTTTCCTGCCAAATTAATAATCCACCAGCCACAATTTCGAACAGCCAGAAAAACGCAATCTAAAATCCGACAAATTCCTCAGTGCATTTTTATAGTAAATAAAATTTGTCCGTGAGAAAAACAAGGACTTCCTTAGAAAGCAGTTTACGTTTCAAGTTTTATAATAGTGATTAAAAAATGAAATAAACTTTTTTCCGCGCGTTCTTATGATGACTTTATCCACGGTTGGCTTTTAAATTCGCATAACTCAAGTCAGCCGCTGGTTGGAAACAGCGAGGAATGTCGGACGTACGAATAAACGTATAATTTTCACTCTCTTCGGGATGAGTTTTCAATACTCATCGACAAGGACAGGGACGATGATTCTCGTAATGGGCATATTTCGCTGATGGGAAAACGCAAAAAGGCGAGTCTGCTCGCGGTCGGGGGGCCCGCGAAGAAGCTGTGCAGTTATAAGGGCGGGACTCTCGTGCGGAGCAAACGCCTAATCGCAATTCCTAACGACCTAGCTAACTGCATCGGATACACCGCGGCGTAACGATGCCCGTTAGTCATCGCAAACTGAATCACGATCCGAGCTGATAAGCGCGAGGTTCGCCAAAATAGTCGCTTCATCGCAACTTTTGCTTGCTTCTGGCAAAAGTTGGCTTGCGTGTGAGTTGCATAATTCCGTGCGAAAAATTACCTCGCCTGACATTCTTTTTTTTTTCTCTGCATTTCAAATCGCGGGGGTTTCTTCGAGATTTTACAACGAGTCTCTCTTCTCTCTCTGCAGAATGATTTTTCAACGGATTAGTTTATCCATCGCGTGTACACAACTGGCGATGAAAAATTTACGAGAGGAAGACACGGTGCTTGTACAGATAGCATACGTTAATCATGGGAATTTATAATTGGTGAGATAAAACCAGAAATTATAAATCTGGTCTCATTTTTTTCAAAAATTTTTAAATTTTTATAGGTTTGTTAGAATTACAACATTGTTTAGATTGTATTACCTAAAAAAAAATATTTTCAGGAAATAAAAACAAAGATTTAAAAATGGCAAAAATTACGCAAGTTTAAAAGTCCAGTTTGGTATTGAAAAAAAAATGTAAAACTTGTCGGACATTGAGCCTTTCCTGCTTTCACCGGTAATAATTAGCGGAATCCTCTTCATGAACAAGTGAAAGTGCTTTTTATACTTCAATACCCGCGAGACATCGTGAAAACGAATTTTCATCCATCATTGAAGAGCGTTTGGAAAATGTCGATTCACAACATAAGTATCGTTACATGATCGAACGAAAGTTACGTTAACAATAAATCACACATTTTAATTTAACATTTTTTCCACACTACCCATGTCTTAATTTGTCTTACAAGTTGATTAACTCAGACTTTGATTGTTAACGAATAATAAAGATGTACTTCATAATGTTATCGGCTCGATCGAATGAAATGCAGGTATCGTTTTCCGGATGCGTGACAATTATTTTTACAGGAGCACGTTAGGTTTACGTAATCGCTGTTCTCTCTTTGGCAAGCATTATATTTATTTGCGATTGCGCAAAGCGAATTATGTAAATTCGCTGATAAAAAGGCTCCGATCTTTTATTGCAACGAGGTTTTATTCAATCGGTTAATAATTTTCGTTTTAATGTCTTCATTGAAACGATGCTGGATTCACAATCAAGGAAACTCTATTGTTAACAAAAACTTGGAATTACAAAACTGACGAATTTGTGCGAATTCCTGATTCTTTTGTTTGAAAATCTGAAATTCACGTTCAATTTCATTAACAAATCGATGAAAAAATGTTTTTCTAATAAATGTTTTTTTTTGTAATTGCAAATTTGCATGCAATTTCGCGATGCCACGATCTTCACCTACATGTTAGTGTGTCAATAGAAATTGATTAGGTTCCGATCGCAGCAAATTGATCATAACAACAGCCTCCCATCAGCGCGGAGATTGCAAGCAATAAATCTAGATGTTTTCCTGAACTTTTTTTTGCGTTTCATACACGTTGAGAGGAATACAGATTCAAGTAGATCATCACAAAGTTTGTGCTCCAACTGACTCAAAGCGGTAGAGCTATTGAATAGATTTACATTTCGAGTTACGACCAGCGAGATACTATTCAGTACCGAAAAAAAAAGACTTCACTGGAATGAATTCGAAAATAAGTCTCATTTTATTGCTATGAATGGGAACAATTAATTGACAATTTTCCAGCTTCAAAACATTCGAATTTATTCGAGCTTGTCAGGTATTAAATGACATTTTTGTTACTTCTTGAAAGAGAAAACTTTTTTGAATTGGTTTTGAATGAGTTGAACGAGGAAGTAAAGGGTTGAGCGTGCGACCATAATTTCGGTCGCGACTTTTGATTATGTTTATCGGCAGGCACACGTCGTAGCTCCGACGATGACACGGCGGCAATTTACGGCCAGCAACTTGTCCGATTCGGTTCAAACCGAGGCGATTCTGAAATACTGCCTGGCATCCAATATCCAATTACCGCGGGATGCATTAATAAATCCCGATGCTTTTCTCGGCTGCTTTGAATTAATTAATGAAAGACGCGCCGAGTTAACGAACCATTAGCGACACCGACGACCCGCGATTTGCTCACGGTTTTCTCATATTTATGGTATTGACTTAAACCATATCGAGTTTTATCGCCCACGTGCCTCCCTGACACGTCCTCTGTTCAAAAACCGAGAATAAAATTCGAAACACTTTTTTCATCGACTCTTTCATACTTCATTTAAAATTTCACTTTTTATAAAAACGATAACTAAACTTTGAATCCAAACCGCAAACAACCTTGTCGATTTTTTTGGTTCTTCATCAATCGCAGAAAAAGCTTTTTCGACAAAAACCCGTCTGGATGTTAGTGAATTATGGTCCGAAAATTTCTCTCGAGGTCGAACGAGCGAGAACGAGTTAATTTTTTCTCTTTTTTTTTGCGAGGATGAGATTTATGCGAGAATATTGCAAAGTTTTTCCACGTGGAAGAATAAACAATAGATGTGATGGAATTCGCGAATCATCGACACTATTCGTACGGTAAAAATTACGGGCGAACGAACCCGATACATTTGAAAGGGCAATAAAGCCCGGTTGCAATCACACGCCATTATTTACAGCTTCGGTATGGGAAAAACAAACGGTGCTGTTGTTAATTTTGCGCGCGCCAACAACGAATTAACATTCGCGCGTTACCTTTTTCCCACGTTGGCTATGAAAAAATCGGCAAAATAATCGGCCGGATAATTTTCACGTCCCCGCGAGAACTGTATCTCCGGCAATTCTAAAATATTCTGCCTCGCATCTTTCGCGTGATTCCCCGGCTTGTTTCAGAACTGTCCGACCGAAGACGATTTCAAGTCGTAAAAATCGACAGTAAAATTTATAAAAGCCAAAAAGTTCGGTATATAAGTGATCCACAAGATCAGGGTCAAACTTGTAACGGAACTGGAATTTTGTATAAATGTTTATCAAATATCTTTTTTTTACTTTGTTATAGGTCAATTCACATCTTTTTATAACCGATTTAACGTATTTTTCTACCGATTTTATTCGTACTTGAAATTTTTTCAGTGAAAAATGTTCCAGGTTTTTTTGGAAACAAAACTTAAGTGTCATTGTGTTAGTTTTAAAAATATTGTAATTATTTCCAACCGATTTTTTCCTATCGTAATTGGTTTTTCATTTTTTATTTTGTTTTGTTTTTTTTTTCTCCAATTCAATTTTCAATTCGTATATTTTTTAATATAATTTGATTATAAATATGTCCATCGGTTATTGTTCGGCTAACAATGAGGATAGAAAAAAAGTTGTACAGAAATTTGATACATTAATTTGACCTGGTTTGAAGGTATTCGCATGGCCAATGTCGTTGATACTTTCACGATTAGACGGACGGCGAATTGAATCGCGTCAGATTGGTAGCTCGTACGCGCGAAAGAACGGCTGCTGCCATCCGTTCGGTAAGAAATAGCGCGCATAACTGTTGTGCAAAGGCGCACCGTTCTTATCTCGTTGTCAGTCTACCGTAAAGTTGGCTTTACGAGGCACGATTCTCTCTTTCTGTAGCGCGGCTTTTCGCGTTTCCACATTTTATTCGTCTCGACGAGATAACGGTGTTGGACAGGATGCGAGGTTTGCACTTCGGCACCCGTCTGTCCGAAAAAAAAAATCGGTCGCGTTTCCCTTCACCAACCGCCCCGGGCAGCCCAATGTTGCGTTGGCAAATTGTTCTCAATGTTTTATTAATGCGACAGGTTTTTGCACGTGGCGAATTAGCGCGAATTAAATTTAGCTGTCGGCGACGCCGGTAGAAAATGAAAATTGGAATGTTTAGATTTTTAGGGGAAAAAAATTTTTTTTTAGATGATTGATTGGAGACAAGGTTCGGTTTGCCCTCAAATATCATGTTCCCCTTATCGTGATCAATGCTCTCTATATTTGGATACGCATTTTTGTACCGGGAAAAATCAAAGGGGACAATGAAATATTTTTCTCATTGATTTTATTTATGGTCGTGTTAGAGAATTAGAATTGATATCGTAATGAAAAATTAGACGGCATAAATCAAGAGGTTGTAAATGATAACTGTCAGAAAATTACAACATTGATACTTTTATTAGATTTTCTATCGAATTAAAATTTTGAAAAATGTCGGTTTAGGATAACTTCTGTAATTCATCAAACTTAAATTGACACTTTGATTGTTTGTTAATCATTATTTTTGCAATGTTAGGATTTTTGAAAAACTTTTATTAGAAACTGTAATCTAGTTTTGTTTGTATCGGCAAACTCATAGATAAGACGTTAATCGTTCAATTAAATTAAGTTTAGTTTTTGTTTGTTTTCCTGTAATGAATTTTATTGAAAATAATCGTTCGCCAATTATCAATAGAAAAGATCACCCGTTTAATATCAGTTTATTATCACTAAAAAAAAAGGCT
Source organism: Telenomus remus (assembly GCA_020615435.1). Classification (NCBI taxonomy): domain Eukaryota; kingdom Metazoa; phylum Arthropoda; class Insecta; order Hymenoptera; family Scelionidae; genus Telenomus; species Telenomus remus. The sequence goes on along the minus strand of CM036345.1, from coordinate 5,238,620 downwards.
AAAAAGTTAACCATGACAAACGAAATAAAATTAACTATGTCTTTGATAAATGTGATTATAATTTTTTTAAACGAAATCCGGAAAATTAAATTAGTGACTAAGATGAGTAACGTCAGCCCGGATGAATAATACAATCTCCGAGCTCTCAAACCTAATATTCAAAAACTAAAAAAGAACTGTTCGTTCTCAGAAAACATATGCATTCGATTTTTCATTTGTTTATTTTCGAAAAATGTTTATTATTCAATCGTCAATGAATTGACGCGTAAAATATCAAATTGATAACACTTCAAAACTGGTTTATATACACACCGTACAGAATCAAACTGCTTATCAGATTCCAAGAACTTTTAATTTCAATGCAAAACCAACACGTTGTTACGTTCAACTATTCTATCTTATTCAATAATTATAAACAAAAACATGTCATTACATTCGAAGAAAGAAAAAGAAGAATTTGAACAATTTTAAGAACCAACCTTATCTAAATCCAGGAACAGTGAAATAATGTCCTCGTTTGGACTCGTAACACACAATTGATCTCAAGGAGTAATAAATTTACATCGGAGCGAAATTGAATTGCAAAAAATGTGCAGTACCACCTTTCCCGAGTTGTCACTTAACTTCGGGAACGAGAGGAAAAAGCAAGCGGACTGTTACGACGCGAACGACCGACGCGCACCGTGTCCGTGAAACAACTGAGTAAACTGACTTGCGAGTATCGTAACTACCGAGGCTTGTCTGATCATCCCTGACGGAGTCTACCATTCGTCACGGGATCGCAGTAAGGATTCGACGCATAACACCTGTCATGCTAAAAATAAAACAATCCGAAATACCATGTTCACACCAATTATTTTATCCTGATTTAATTATTCCAATGATTCAATTTTATAACTAAAAGATATTGTCAATCTCAAAAATGAAATTTTGGTGAATTCAATTTTTTGTAATTTGATTGACAAGAAAAATGTGTAGAGTGTTTTTTGGAATGTTAATTTGTGCAGTGTTAAAATGTGAGCGGCATGAAATTTGCATTCGGAAAAACACTTTCTAATAAATTAGTCGGGAGAGTCGCGTCAGCGCGTGCATATTGTCTGGGATGTAACGATGTCAATAATTTAAATTCACATGATTATGAGAAACAGCGAAGACTGTGCCGCTGCGAAACCTGTTTTCAATATTTCTTTTTTCTCTCCATGTCGAAATCTCTCGAGTGCAAAAGTTTTTCTGCTGTTTTAGATGAATGAAGATGTTCATGAGCAACCTTCAGAAACACTTGCAAGGCAAACAACAAGCGTGTTTTATAGTAACAATGTATCCTCGTTTATGCACAACTTCTTTTCTAACTTCTTCTTTTTTTCTCTCTTTCGTTTCACAGCTAAATTTATAATCGCATTGTTTTTTGAAAAGGTGCAAAAAGAAAACCGACTGGTTTTAGGTCACGATCATACATAAACGAGATATTTTATCTTCGTCGAAAACAAAACGCACGTTTGAATTCCGAAAATTTACATTTTGCACGCACTAAAATACCAGTTAGAGGCAGAGTATTCGTCTTACATCTGCAATCAGACATTTCACGTCGATACGTCTGCGGGATTGCGTTATTTGCATCATATTAGCATGCCAGGAATTCCAAAACGATGTTTCTCTTCGTACGTAAGTGAAATAATAATGAAAATGCACAGATACAAGTCTGTTTCCCATTTTCCCATCGAAAAGTACACCCCTTTTATGTTTGATTTTCTGAAACACAATTATCGCTTACTTATCGATCTTTCAGCGTTCGCATATTCGTGCCACTAAACGCAAACTCGCAGCTCTCCGGATAATCTGTTTATTTTCGTTGTTGATTAACATTCGCACGCTTCTCATCAAACAATCAATTCGTTTGCACAATTTCATCATCTTGAAAGTCGATTTCCAAAAAAAGCTTGGCAAACAATTTTTTTTGCAAGATTATATTTGAAGGATTTCAATGAATTTGAGGACCCAAAAACATGAGGATTGAAAGTGAGTTTTTGTTGGATTAAAAATGATGATTAAGAGCTTTTGTCGACGTGATTAGACCGAGTTTATAGTCAGGATTGAACTGATGAAATATTTTGAATAAACAGAATGGTTGAGCGAACGGAGGATAAGGTCATGGCATACGTGCTCAAATAACATTGAACTTGATTAACCACACTTCCTGATTACATGACATTAAGATGGAAACCGTAAGTAAAACTTAATTTGTCCCACCAACACACTTTTAATTAATGACGACACGACACCAAGTACTTCTTTCTTTTTCATCCCTGAAAAACCACAATGGAAACTTTTTTTCACTGCCTTTTTCAATTGCTTCGTAAAAAGAAATGAAATCTTTGTTCTGTATGTCATTCGAATGAACAAAAAAAATTACCCGATGGAAAAATTGACAGAAAATCAATTTTTTTTATAAAACTCATCGTGAAAACGTTTCGTAACTTTGTGGCCTCATGTTCATTTAGAACAACCGAATTTAATCGAGGCTAATCGGAAAAAAATTATAGTAAAGATATAAAAGATATTGAAAAAATTTTTTCCGTGTAACAATTTGATTATTATTGTCGACCATTTTTAGTGCTTCGATAAATGAAAATTTTTTGATCGATCAAAAGTTCGCAACGCAAGAACAATTATGACAAATTCCAGGAACGGTATCAACAAATAACAACTTGACAATCTTTTTTATTTCACGACAGAATTTTTCGATTTGAAAAAAAAAGAAGAAACACTTTGCACGTTCGCGTATTTTGCCGCCTGTTTTGTTAGACAAATTATGCACAATTTGTTGCAAAATTTATTGTGTCATGCTGCATAATGAAGATAATGATAAGTTTTTGCATTTCTACATCACACTTTCGGTTTTGATAAAAAACAGTCAAGAAGGAACTTGAAACTTGTAATCTATCTTTTCAATTTTTATCCTCGAACAAAACATTCGAACGGAACATCAGCAAGAAACAAAAACTACCATTAGTATCTCGAATAAAACCTCTACCGAAATCATTATTTTATCTTTGATAATACCGCACACGATACTATAATAATTCATTTAACTGAAATAAAATTCTTTTTATCTCCTCGCATCTTTGCGGTCTTGATTCTTACGGTAAACTTTATTCTGAGGTCCATTCTAGCGTATCGAGTGCAAACTCAAAATGATCTAGTGGATCACTTTATCTCAACTTTTATAAATTTCATGTTATACAAAAGTTTAATAATCTTTATTATTATGAATATTATAATCTCTACGTATTTGGCCTCATTTATGACCTCGTCAGGGTTCTTTTATTAGCTTTTAGAAAAGTTCATAGAAGAGATTTCGGGCGTTGCACCTGACCTGTCACATATGACCTCTTTTATAAAAGAAAACCTCATATAAACATTCATATATTTGGACGTAGATAAGGTCAAAAATGAAGCAATGGATCTCATATTTGAGGTCACATTAAAGGTCTAACGTGAGCTTGAAAGTGAGTTTTTGTATTTGACCTTAGAGACTTTGTATTCGACCTTAAAGATGACCTGACGTAAATGACCTTATCTGGCCTTACTCTGAGACGTTTGAGGCGCATAAAATAATGAAACAATTTGAGTTGTCCTGGAGGCTTATCAGAACAAATTACAGAGTAAAGTTGGCACTTTGTCATTCATTATTGGCGCGAAGGTAGTCTGGCACGAGAAACGAATAAGTGGTCAGTGCGCGGTGCAATGCGCTCGGGTATCATTGAACTTGATGGGCCGGCGCACTTCCTGATGACTTGGCATTGAGGCATAAATCATGAAAATGAAATGCATCGCGCGGCCACTGACGCAAATGCACTTTGTCAGGATGAAAGACGAGAGCCCAGGACACAACACAAGGGGCCCTCCACTCTCGTACACATTTACGATAAAACCGCAACGCTCTCGCCAGAAGGTGGCGTTTTCTGAGCGTCTGAACGCGCGCCGGCTTCAAGAATGTCCGAGTTAATTTCGCTGCGATTGCGTTCAAATCTTCTCGCGCGATGTGAACGGAACACCGGCGCGACCAAGACGTGTACCACAAGGTTAACGACGGAGAGAGGCACCAAATTCCACGCACACCACTCGCTAACAGAGTGATATACCTACGCGTTTCATTGCTACTCCATTCGATCGATATTAATAGACGCTGCGCAACTTTGCATTGTTTATCTTAATCTCACAATAACAAGTGGGAAACTATTTTTCTTTTTCACTTTTTCTCATTTTCACTTTTCAATTGTTCTGATGATGGACATTTTTCTTTTTTTTTTTTTTTCATTTTTTATTTTCCAATTGTTTTAATGATGGTAATTTTCTTCTCTCAGTTTTGCCAATTTTTATTTTCTAAGTTTTTTAATGATGTGTTTTGACTTTGGAAACTATTTTGAAATGATTTTTGAAAAAAACACCTTGCAGCACTTTGCGTTTATTTTGCAACTGGACCAGAGAAGACAAATGGAAGTAAGTCATCCGAAAAATCGCGTCCACGTCAATTCGTCATCTAAATATAAATTGTCGAGAGAGGATGAGAAAGGGTATCTAAAAATAAACCAGTTTGTAAATTCGAGAAACCGCGCACCTTTTGATCTAAGTCGTCTGCCACACACAGTTTGTTATTTGCAACTAATTTTACGACGTCATAACCGACGTTTGTCCAGGTATTCGTTATTTAATGGCGTGTGCAAAACCGGAAAGGTGGTTGTAGTCTTCTCGAGCAACGCTCAAGAGTCAATTAAGCCGAGCGACGCGAAAGACAATTCGTTAGAGGTTTTTAGAAGGATGGAAGGAAACACTTCTTCCGCTCTCCGAGCTGAGTCGCTTTGCGAGCTTCCGGTTCCAGAAGACAAGGAGTCGCAGTCGGGTTCGCGCGCTCTCGCTTTTCTTGCTCGAGTGTTTTGTTGTGTCGGTTAATTTTCCACGAGTTGGATGATTTGAAACGCAAAAAATTGCTCTCGAGCCTCGATATCTCTTCTTTCTCTTTCTTTTCTAAACAAAATCAATGCAAGAATTTAAAAGAAAAAAAAAACAAAAAAGCAAAAAACATTAAAAAAAATTAGAATTGAATTTTAAATTTGTTCTAGTTTGCTTTTTAATCTTCGATTTGAGTTTTCAATTTGAAGTTTGAAAGAAAGTGAATCAGGGAAGAAAATTGTGTGACATGATTAGAATAGCATTTGCATCTCGGCGGTACGGTTTTGTGCGGGTCGACGAGGAAATATTTTTGCGCGAAGATTGAAACGCGTCGGGACGTTAAAGAGGTCGTGAATTTATTTATGCCGACGAATAATTCGCCACGTAACCTTAGGCAAATTGAGCTGCTCATGCATCCGACATTATTCCACGTGTGGCACATGTGGAAAGTCAAGCCCCATTTGGCTCTCCGGTTAATACTTTCGGCACACATTATTTTGTTACGAATGCTTCGGGAGAAAGACGCTATCGGTTTCTCTTACTTGGACAGACAGAGATAGCAAACCTATTTTTCAATAACGATTTTTTCATTCAACGTCTCTTCCTCTGAATATCATTGACTTTTTATTCAATTAATTTTTAATTGAATTCAGTTTGCTTGCAATTTATTTTACAAATCATGTGATATTTCCAAGGTGTATTCTCGAGCATGTTAACCAAGTGTAAAGTTTACCAACTTATAAATAGCCATAAATACACGTTTTAACGAGCTAATGAGATTGTCCAATATTTATATTCTGAATTCATTGAAAAAAAAACTGTAAACTGAAAGTTCCAATCTTATAAAGATTTAAAACAATCCGAGAAAGAAATTGCAATCATAATATTCCATGATGTTTGATTTTTTGTTTTTTGTTTGTTTTTTTTTTTTTAGTTTGATAACATGGTATTTTCATTTACGATCGTTCATTAGTCAAAATAGGATAGAATTATAAATGCGGATACGATTGCGAGTGTTCTCATTGGCGTTAGACCAGAAGAAAGCTGAATGAAAGTTCGACGTTCCGGAAGAGACTAGAATTCTGTGCGTCGAATAAACAAGAATATCGGTTAAAAAGTTGTTGACGTAAACTCGAAGTCGTTTGATGGTTTAACAACCTCTCGAATAAAAGCGACCCCGAAGATGACAACGATATTAAATTGGGCGGCTGGATTTGTTTGAGAATGGGGCACGTGAGATAATTTCGTGGGTACATGACTCTCGGCGATATCACCTTGAGTAATCAAACGAAGGGAAACCAAAAAGGTGCTCATGTGCTCGGCACCATCGGCCTCACGTCCAATTATTGCCAATTATCGCGATAAAACGCACGGGAAAGGAGGCGCAAAACTTTCTTGACCTCCTCGAGATCTTGCGGCATCTGGGACGAAAATTTTAACACCTATTAGACTTTTCAAGATCGGTTATGAAGTTCGGATTGAGGCGCGCTCGTTCTGTCGATAAATTATTTAACGCTTTTGACTGTCAATTATTACTTTTAATTCTCCAAATTGAAATTTCAACACCTAATTTAATTTATAAAACTTTGTTTGAAATAAAAATGAGAAAATAATAGTTTTCGAGCTGAAATTTTTTTCTGGGAAGTAAAATTTTCTCTTTGAAGAGAAAAAAAAACTGACCTGAAAATTAAATCACAGGTGGGGAGGCTCGATTTGCACAAAAATGATACGCCTTTTTTACCTTTATTAGAGCGTTGCGCCAGTACGGAAGGAAATGTCGAAATCGCGAATTCCACTAGAAACCGGTTGATCCGATCAGCTTTCAGTTCCAACTCGGAAACTTGGGGGAAAAACAAGCTAATGATATTTTTGTTCGCGATTTTAAATTCTATGCTATTAGACGTCAATGTGCAGCCTTGCAGTTCTGCGACAAAAAAAATGTCTATGCAAAATCGAAAATTAAATGTCTGATCATAACCAACAATTTATAAGCGCTAAATAAAGATTAAATGTCATTGATTTTCAATCATTTATGCAACTCTTATTTTAACTCAAATTACTTAACTTTTTTATGCTTAGTATTCTATTAAATTTTTTTATCTTGATTCTTTATCGTTTTTATTTTCGTCAAAATTTAAGACTTTTAAAGTGACATTCTAAAATAAGAACAACGAACCGACTGTACCTATATCTGCGATCCTTTAGAGAACCTTACAAAACCGACCAACCTTGGACTTCCCGTAATCAAAAGTATAAAACATTTCAATACCAGAAATAATTAACGCACCGTCGTCCAGCTATCGCATCGTCGCTCATTTAAGAACTCAATCGTGTCGTTAAGATACACCTTATTTTGCACAAAAAAAATTGGCCACTCAAGGGAACTATTTCCTCGCCATCGGCTCGTTCGAAAATGCTGATTTATTTAATTGTACGGTGTCGGTTCAAGGCCACTTTATTGAGGCGAACAAGATGTGCTTTTTGTGCTTGGCTCTGTACTTTTTGCCTTCTTTCTCTCTTCTTTTAGTTTTTTGACAAAAAAATATCTCGTCCTTTATGGTTTTATGCGCCATCGCTTTTAGTTAAGTTGCCTATTGATTTCTGACAAATGCACTCTTATCTTTCTCTTAAGAATTTATATTAATATCTCCCCAACCCGACAATAATTTATTCATTGACAATATATCAATTGCAGAAATACAAACCAGTGTCGAGTAGGTGAAGAAATAAAAAGGTTTTTTCAATTATCAACTCAGATACGGTCGTAAACCATTTTTATGTAACGATTTAGCTTACACAAAAGTGACAATGTTTATAAACACTGTTTTAACGATACGAACTTTAACAAGCGTGTTTTGAACGTTGTGCCAAAGCTCATAACTGACCTGTGACACAAAATTAAACATTGCAATTAACATGTCACGCCGAAGTTTTCATTACCTCGTTGCTTTGACGCGAAAAATGTTTTTGAATTATCAACCGGAGAGTTAATTGAGTCTGAGTTCTTTTTTTTGTAATTTTCATGCGCCAAGTAGGCTATTAGAAACATTTGGATTCAAAGAACTGTCATTAATCACGCGACGAACGAGAAACTGCACGTTTTATCGATAACAATTGTCAAAGCAAAATTCGTTATGCAATTAACCAGTTGCATAATGAAAGTTCGCATATTTTTTATTTGTTTAATTGATTTGGAATCAAAAAAAGTTGTAAAAAGCCTGTACAAAGCTTGTCCGAACAAAAGACCCCGGTGTATCGCAAAATAAGGAATCACATGACGCCCCAATGAAACCTGATAAAAATCTCATTTTCTGAACTTCGTCACTCCTGGCCGGAGATAAGTATGCAGACAATATAAATTTCAGAGGTTTCAGAAGAGTACTAAAACAGAAACGAAATAAATTATTGTGATCGGTGTTCTTTTATTTGAAATGCGAAAAATGTAGTCTGTGATTATCTCTCCAAAAGGACGATTCTTTTGCAAGGTGTGAAACTTCTTTCCACAGCTGAACAAAAACTAAAAGCAAATTCCAATTTAGTCAATATAAAATTCGATCAATAAATTTTCAATTACAAATCAACCGGTTGTGATTAACAAACGATAATTTCTCCTTTTTAAAAGTCTAAGAAAAAGATCACTTTCTCATGCCAAATACAGAACAATCCATAACACGTGGCACAAAAACACAATTGTCATTTGTTCGACACCATTAGGAACTGTAATGAAGCATTATCCTTTTAAAACTGCGATACACTTTGTTTCAGAACGACAAAGATCTGTATTTACATTCTAATACTCCATTTAACTTGAAATTTCGATTAACTCTCCGACGTGATTTCTCTCATTATTTTTCTGGTTTTATATTTGTCCAAGTCTATTTGTACTACCTTTGAAAACCACTTTCTTTTAAAAGAAAATCAACTACGTCACACAATACCTGACGAAAATTTGTTCAATTCCAAGTTTTCTTCGTTATCAACGAGAAACGATTGTTCTTCTGACTTATTTGACAAAAAATTAAAGATCATATAATTTCATATATATAGAATCATATATGGGGTTATATATCATTCTATATATTGAGTTTTGTGTGATTCCAAACATCCCCATATATGAGGTCATATTTGACTCCATATATGGAGCCATGTATGAGGTCATATATGACTCCATATATGAAGTCATGTATGAGATCAAATATGGGTCCATGTATGAATCATATCGAATATTTGTTGTCCATTTAATCAGCTTATAAGCATTGAAAGGGAACTGGCATGTGCAGAACTGTGTTTGTCAACTGGACCGATTGAAACGAGCGCATATTTACCAACGAAGAACCTGTTTTGCGAGCTGTTTTGGTATGGATCCGGTTTGGCAAACGGATAAAAGCCAACAATTGCTGATTTTGGCGAATAATAAGCGACTCCCAGGACGTGTGTGCGCTCTCGCCAACTGCGCAATAACAATCCATCTGATAAATTGTTATTGAGCATTAGATTTTCAGGAATGCAATGCTCTCTCGCAGAACCGTTGAAACTCGCTCTCTCGCGGGCATTAGAATGTCTCCGCGGCGTCATAAATTTGTCCTTACATTTTCCGGATCAGCATTTTTTTGTTGTTGTCGAGTCAGAATACTTAATCCAACGGATATTATCGCACCGATCATTGTCAAACAAATTCATCGAGCCGTTCCAGCGTTACAATATTCACAGATACGATTTTCTGCCGACCGATAAAATCGGATTTGCCGCTTGCTAAGACGATTTACTTATTGCACTTTTTTCAACGTCTTTATCAGGGACGATTTTTGATGAAAAAACATGCGCTTAAGAGATTGATGACTCTTTTAATCAGCCTTCGAGTTTATCAGATGAATTTCAAAATCGGCTGGTTTTCCAATCGCGCACTTGGACTTGTATTACCGTGGGAAAAAGTTGGACGATTTTCGAAGTCTTGGGTTGCAGTGAAAAAAAGGTCGTTGAATGTTTGGAGCGGATTGAAAAGGCGATACATTTTTTTAAAAGGCGATTTTCATGTCTGCTGCTCGGTCGCGATGTTGCGTGTTACATTATAATATACACAATTGCATTAACGATCGGCAATAGTCGTAAACATCATCCATTCGACATGTGGCACTATTTACGCGATAAACATCGAAACGTCTCTTGTAGGCATGTGTTCAATCGTGACACAATTTTTGTAATGATGTTTCGACTGCTGTTTCAAACCCGACACAACTTTTCAGGTTCGTTTCAATTTTTACGTTAACTCCGAAAAAATCAAACATTTATAATTGAAAATAAACAAAACAACAATGAAAAGAAACAACATATTTTGGTTTGAAAAAAAGGTAAACAAAAATGACTAGTTCTCGTTTTCGATTTTCTATTTTTCATTTATTTATCATGTTATTTTTCTATTTTTGAAATTTTGTTTGTACGTTTTGTTTTGATAAGAGAATAAAAATAGAAAAAAATAGAGAATAGAGATTAGAGTAACACTTGAAGACGAAACAATGATCCATACCGGATATGTAAAATTCACCGAACATGATTCAAACTTAATGACTCAACAAGCGCACAGTTGAGTATACACAATCGAACGTATCCACATTGCTCATTCAATTCAATCTTATATATTTTCTCGACTTTTCATCCACCAACTATTCAGCCTTTGAATACACACCGTCTCCCACGTGTTTTTCACGATCATCCAATTTCTCTCAACTCGGACTCAAAATATATCATTAACCTTCGTGAATGTAAACCAAAATAAAAGTTTCCAAGGGGACTCTTCTAGGCAGAAAAACATTCTTGTGATGTTCAACCTCGCAATCCCAGAAGGTGATTAATGATTAGCGAGCATCCGAGAGGAAGATATCGGTGACATATTTTCATCTATTTTTTTTCTTTTTTTTCAGTCGAAATAAAATGAACTGAACACTTTACTTTCTAAACACGATAGATTCCGGGCTCAATCGTCCCGGAAAACCTTAAAAAATCTTTTTTAAAAACTTTGCAAATTTAGATTCCTGAAAAAAATTCACTTTTTTACATTTTTTTATCGCAAAACGAAGTACTGATTAATTAAGTTTGTTCTATTTTGTTATCTTGGAATGGACACAACCGATTTTATTTTGAATTCTTAAATGCATTATAATTGCAGGACCGTAAAAAAGTAAATCTGTGAAATTCTCGAGTGAAAGTAATTTTGTTGACAGTGCATTGTGTAAGCAAAATAAATTCGCAAGTGCAATAAAAACAAGTGGAATATACAATGTGGACTGAGAAGCAACACGTCTCTCGATAAGTGGCAGCAGCGTGTGCACATTTTTTGCCTCCCCCTTCCCCTCTGTTGCACTTTTTACAGCGACATTAAGTAATGCATATAATTGACACGAGACCTCTGCACAGGTACAATAATTCACGACTGTTGCTGTGGTTTCCGTTTTTGTCGCGAGAAAAAGTGCCACGAACCGAAGAATTTTTCGATGCCTATAACTGCATCAGGGGGACGGGGGGGGGCAACTTACGTAACGCATATGCGAACGCACATTTCATGCTAATGTCATTGCATAAGAGCCCAACTAAATGTTATATTGTCGAAAATATCTATAGCGATTGTCATTCAAGTGGTGCGTCGTTAAGTTGTGATTTTTGGATTTTAATTGCATGCGATAGAATGCAACATTGCAAATTATGTAACGTAGGCACGTTCGTGCTCGGGACAATTTTTGTACCCTCGTTGCTTTTTTCATTGATCTAATCTCTGATAATGGCGATGATTCCATTCTTCTTTTGATTGCCGAGCTGTTTGTTTTCCAAGTTTCTCATTCATAAATAATTCAATCTAAGGGAAACGTTACTGATAAGATTAATTTATAACATGGGAACTATTTTTAACGCACCAGATGAGTTGTAAGTAGGTGATCCTTGACGCAAATCATTTTTGTTTCGTTTCTTTTTTCTGATTTTTTTTTGTTTTCTTGGTTAGAAATTGTACAGAGAGTTTTTTCTTGATAGGTATTAATTACATGGAAAGTATCAGTGTAGGTGAATAAAAAAAAGAGGGAAAATTCGCAGAACAAAAAGTTAGGATGTTCGAATTGTGCGAGATAAAAGATTGATGAGAGGGTGTAGGAGACCTTGGTGGATTGTTATGAGGACTAATTTTGTTTTTACGGATCGACTTAATTGTCCACGTGGAGAAAAGAAAAACCGTTTCTTGCGCAGGAGCGTGTGTAAAAGACAAATTATACGACAAGAAAAAGCATCGCTCGGCTCTCAAGATCATTTTGATTAATGAAAGTTTCGTGTGATTAACATTGTAAAAATTGTTCCACTCTTCCTTTCATTGCTTTATTTTTCTTAGATAAGAGCGAAATTAAAAAAAAAAGTTTTCTTCATCAATTATATTAATGACACTCAGATATTTTAATTGACAAAAGTAATTGGCAGAGTTTGTTGCAAGAAGATATTTTGCAAACTGAATATGAAAATTTGTTTGTTTACAGATCAAAACGTGTTTTTAATGAAAAAAATGCAGTAATGAAAAAAATGTTTTAATTAGAATTTGGTTTTAATTAAACGGCGGATTAATTGAATATGAAGCGTTAATTGTTTGGTTTGGTATTCTGAGAAGGAGGCCATTGATATGTTGAACGTAGCTTCCTCCTTTATTCGAAGCGAAATATGCATTCAGATAAATATTATTCAAGTACGTGACAATTATTTGAATGGTTGTTGGGATACGCGTCACAATTATCATTCAACGTGGTCAGATAAACGCTATTATAATCATATCTAAGAAAATGTTCACAGACATTATATTGTGTTACAATGCACACGTGAGAGACCATTTGCATGAAAATTAAACGCTACAGAATGACCATAAATGCATGCACTTTTCAATTTTTCCCCTCCTTCTCTACTTTTTTTTTTTTTTTTTTTGATGTCTAAAATATTCCCATGCACGTCTACTGTAGAATTTTTATGTAATTTTCTTTTCAAAGAAAAGAATTTATGGAACAAGTCAAACGTAATATTTAAACTGGAATTAAACGTTCTAGTTGAGAAATGAATGGGGAAAAAATGACCGTAAGTTGAACGAATCTAGTCGACAAAAAATGTGCATTCATATTTTCTATAACGACAATAGTATAACGATATGTGTGTCGAAACAAACTCAAAAACCTTGAAGATCAATTTCGAGTTTCCTGTTAGATAATAATCACGGGGCACAATTTAGTGTAATGACGAAAAAAAATGTTTAGTCGTTTTGTGAAGTACAATTCTGAAAAGTTATCGGTTTTAACGTATCTTGTGACATCTGATAATTCCCCTGTTATGCAATATATTTATCAAATATTGTCGTTCGAAGTTGCAAATTCATCAAACAACTCGGAAAAAGGTCTTGGCGACAAAAAAGGTCTTGTCGATAAATATTTACGTGGATCTCAATTGGAAAATAAGCGATTTTTTCAACTTTTTTATAGAAAACTTTTTTCTTGGCTTTTTTTATGAAAAAAAGTCCATGAAGAAATCAGATTTGAAAAATTCTTCGTTGATAAATAAATCATCAGATCTTACTTTTACCGAGTGAGAATAAAATTGTATTGTTGCGAGAAACAATAATCAAAATCTACGATAAGAATTAACTATATTTTTACTATCTATTCATAAAATTCAATCTCGAACGTGGTTTCTATTTTTATTGTGCCTTTTTATCAACACTTTCTTACTTCAAACAAAATACACACTGTCACTGTTTTGCTCCAATTAAATTTCGTTTCAATACAATTTAATATAAAAAACACTACATTAACTTAAAAAAGGCCATCTTTGCTTACGTATTTTTGCAAAAATTATGCATCGTGACTTCAAAAATCATTGTTCATCAGTTTTACGATTTTAAAAAGCATTGTTTATCAGTTTTATAACACCTTCAGAGTTTCATGAAAATGTTTCCTCTTTCCCAGAAATCAACAAAAAAACTCGACTTAGTTACGTATCGGTTCTTCATTGTTGGGAATGACAAAAGGCCGTTGCCCTTAGGTAACTTAAATTTTCACGACTCAAAAAGTCATTTTCATCGAAAAAAAGATCAAGGTAAAAAAAAGAAAAGTAAAAATAAAAAAAAAAGAAAAAAATTAAGCTCATTAATCAGAAGCCAATCAACAGGTCAAAATGCAACCATAAATGAAAAGACAAAAACCGAGAGGGCAAGTGGAAGCTAAACAAACCGTCGTTCAGCACAAAACCAAACAATCGTCGTCATCAAAGAACCGACCACTGTGGAATGCGTCACAAAAAATCTCTATCCTTAATCCCCCGAGCTTCATTAACGTTCCCAACCGAAGTTTTCCTCTTCTCAACAGCGGGAAACCCATCAGCTCAAGGGATACAACAGACCAAACGAGGTGGAAAGAGAAAAAAAAATGCACCAAAGCGGTCGAATTTTGAATGAAGTTTCTGAATGAGTGTTCCAACAAATAACACGTACCGAGAGTTAACTTTCTCAATCGTGGTATACGTTGCGCCGTGCCACGGACATTCTACGGTATCAGAGTGCGAGCTGGTTCAAGCCGGGGCTCGCATTCCACCTGCCAGAAGTCTTCAAACTCTTTATTTTAGCCTAATTCAAAATTGAAAAACAAAAAGGAGCTATTTTGCAAGACACACAAATTTTCTTTAACCCTCTAGAAAAAAAACAATTCCACTTGTTGCTAATCCACCTGTTGGTTTGACAGGTGGCTAGTTGGCAGGCGAGTAGTTGACAGGTCGCGAGTACATATTTGTAACCGCGACGCAGGTAGCTTGGTTCAAAGTGACTCACCATATGAGGAATTCCAAAATTGCAAAGTAAAGCCAGAATCTAAGACTATCACTAGGACACTGGTTTTGCGCACTTTTTTGACACCCAACACTTGGCACCGAGTTGACAGCCGGGTTGAAGTTAAAGCCCGGATTAGACCCACGAAAAGACACTTTTTGCGCCAGTTAAAACGGCCAAAAGCGCGTCTCTTTGCTCGCAACGGACAGTGTTCGCCACAGCAACATAACTGGACAGCAGTTGGTAGGGGAACTGAACCGGAGAGCGAAGCGAACGCAAGAAGGGAGCAGCCTGTGGAAAAGGAACGGCAGCTCTCTCGATTGGAACGAGGGCCCAGGCCAGGAGGGGGCAGAAAGAAGGCCCGTCCGAGAAACAAGGACAAACAGCGAAAGAAGATGTGAGGGAAAAAGAAGGTGTAGGTGGACCTCGAGCCAGCACACCAGCGTACCTGTAGTACATCCACGGAAGTGGATGTGCCCAGTGTCAGTTTTCTTATAAAGTCAACCGGTGCCTTTGAGATGCAACGTGGGAATTCTTTACCCTTGTCCTTTTAAAGAACCGTCCCTTATTCAATTTTTTTTCTTTCTTTTTTTAGTCCCGATTGGGACCTGGCATGAAAAACGTGTCAAAATAGGTATTTAATCTTGGGCACAATGGGGGGTGAGATCAAATTGACCAATTTGACTTTTGGAATCAATAATGAAAAGGAAAGACTTTTTTTCTTTCTTT
Source organism: Telenomus remus (assembly GCA_020615435.1). NCBI lineage: Eukaryota > Metazoa > Arthropoda > Insecta > Hymenoptera > Scelionidae > Telenomus > Telenomus remus. The sequence goes on along the minus strand of CM036345.1, from coordinate 5,223,112 downwards.
TTGAAAAGCTCTTCATGTTTATAGAAATGCGATAAAGAAATTATTGGAGATTTACAGTAGAAATTTCGTTGGTTTGTTGTTTCTCTTTTAATTGGAAATTTTCTGTTATTGATTTGATCGGTAATTATGTTTGAGGTGATGAATTTGAAATCAAAGAAGAAGAGTGAAACTATATTGTATTTAATTTCTTTTGAATAGGTTTTATCTTTGAGTTTTATTTACACAGTATGAGATTTGGTAGAAATTAAAATCAAATAGAAAACTAAAAAGTTAGCAGGAAACAAACTATATTTGTGCAATTTCAAAACTTTTGTTAGACTCAAATTTTAATTTTGAAATCTGTTTTGAATTCAAATTCAGATCATGTTGATGCATTTTTTATTCATTTTTCTTTGGTTCAAGAAAATTTTAATTTCTTAATGTTGCTGTTTCGTTTTTTCTTTTCCATTTCTTTTTCTTTTTGTATAAAAATTGGACTAGAAAAAGAAGTTTTTGTGACTGTAATTATTACATCAAAAGTCATAAAAGGAAATTTGAAAGAAAAATTCCTTTGTATTTTATTTATTTCCCTTTCTTCATCAGACGATTAAACCTTTCAGACAATTAAACTTGCACAATGTTAAACTGTTTATAATCCAACTGCAAAATCAAGTTCAAATGATGTAATACAACGTACGACTAATATGATTGTTGAAAAACTATATCAAACATTACACAATTGGATTGTAAACAAAAGCAAGACCAATGTTTATAAAGCGATTAGGCCATGATTAAATCGTAAGACATTACTACAACTTGTACTTATCACATTTTCAATTTTCTCAACATCTGGGAAAATGCAAACAATTCAAAACTAATTTTTTTCCAGTGTGGGAAAAGTTATTGTCGATAATTTGACACAGAACAATCTCTTAATTTGGCATGAAATTGTGTGTCTTGAGACAAATAATAAGTGTATTTTTCAGGTGCTTTCCACTTTGATCTATATTTGAATAAATCATTTTTCAGACAAACAAAAAAGATTGTATGTCATTACAGATTAAAAATTATGCATACGTTTTTGAGTTGGTTTTGGTTGGCTGTGGCTTTCTTTGATCGAAAGTTGTGTGGATTCAACATTTTCACTTTCTATTTCGGACAAGAACTTTCGTTCTCGAAAGAAAGACACATCACCCTTCTGGATTTGAGATAATCAAAACACTTGACTCGAAACTCGACTGGATGTAAATTCGATAACAGAATTTAACTAACGACACAACTCTTACTTTTTGTTTTTCAGTTTAATTGTTCATGACATGACTTTGTTTTATCAACGAAAAAAAATGTTATTATGAAAGCAGAACTTTAATCAACAAATCGAAGTTTATACAATGCGGTCAAGTGCAGTTGTTAGAACACATTTATTTATTCTTTCTCAGATTAAGATTCTTGAATGAAAAAGTGAAATAAAAAATTGATAAAAAAAGTCGATTCAATAAGCTTTTAATTTCATTTTTTAAACGATATTCTTTTCACATTTTTTCAAATTATTTCTTCTAAATTTTCACCTTTCAGAGTTATGCACTTTTGTTACAATTAAAAGTCAAACATTTCAACACCTTTTGAAACTAAGTTCCATATTAATAAACCATTTTCCGGTTCTCGCATAATGTCTTTCTAATAGAACGTCCTTGTCGGTCGAGTTCAATTGAGAAACTTTCACAGATAAATAAATTGAAAGAGCTCAAACATCAAAGTTATTATTGAATATAATAAACCACGTAAGAGTAAAAAGAAGTAAAAAAGAGAAACAGATCGTTTTTCGATCGATTATTTCAACCGACATAATTTTGTTATTTTGTTGTTTCTTTCATCGCCCCGAACCGTTTCAACGCATCGGAGATTAACTGATCTCATAATAATAAAGTATAATTATAATTGAAGGGGGATGAAGTGCAAATGATTTTGTTTTAATTTGCACTTGTGGTTGCAACGAGAGCACCCGCATCGAGTCTCTTTCGCAATCAAGAACCGCCGTCGCTTTCATTTCAATTTCAAATGAATAACGATTTATGCGAAAATCGGCCACTTTTTTCATCTTGTCCTTCGTACGATCGCTTGCATGCCTCCACAGTAATTATTATCATAAACAATATATGTATGAAATGTGCACACGTCGCGCACCAACTATTCTCTTTCTACTTCGCTTATCACATTCTCCACCGATCGAATCTGAAAGCCGGAAGTTTTCCTTCAAATTTACATCTTGTAATTTTCATCTATCAATTATTCACATTTTTACACTTCTTTCTCTTTAAATTTCATTTTCAAATTTTCTTACAATAAAAATTTTGAATAATGAACACATTTTTCGTTTCTCGAATTTCTACATGTTTAAATTTTCTATTTTTGAATTTCAAGCTTGAAACTATTTTATAAAAAAATCATTTTTGAAAATGATGACTATTCTCACTTTAGACAAATTGCAACCCTTTAGATTTCAATTATTAGAAAAAATTGTACTGTCGAAAAAAGTTTCATTTTTAAAAATTGCAAAAAGTAGTAAAACATTTGAAACAAAAATGCACGATAAATCAATATGGATAATTCAAGAAAAAAAACTTGTGCTTTTTAATTGGAATAAGAGATTGAAAAAAATGGTCACTGTTGAAATGGATAAATGGTATTGCGTATGATACGAGGTACTGAAATACGAGCAAGTGGATCCTGTTTCCGATGTTGAATTTCATCCGAGATCGGAGAAGAAAATAAGGTCGATACGCATGGTATCTTGTCGAATTAGCATGTAGTACATTCATAGCATAGTTGATGCAAGCGGACCGCGACGCTTATGTATAAGCGCACTTGTAACGGTACAAGGCTCCGCGCGTAGGATAAAAAACTGTCATTTTGCATTGAACGAGGGGCAATTGAGCCCTCGTGGGATCGACGCTAGGTGCGTTTTATTTGCACACCGTGGCGATGCTGCGCCGGAACCATACAATCTTGCATTTGTTCTAACGTCGCGCTTCATTCAGACAGTACTTTCCTCCAGACCGTGATAAATCCGACATTTAACAGTACAACCTGCACCGTATCGCATTGCAGAAAAAAGAAGATGAACAGTTACAAAAAACACTGTGCAATTTTTTGCAAACAATTACCAGCCTCCCTCTGTACAGATTCGAAAAAGAATAGTTACTACGAAAGTTATTGAAATAATGAAAAATACAGATTTTTATTCCGAGGGAAAAACGATTCTGGTAGCTTCTCCTTTTTTACGGGACGACGAATGAATGTGTAATTACAATTGAGATGATAAAATGGTTTCATTGAAATTATTAAGCTGATAACAGTGCACAGGCGAAGGTCACTGATATCAAAACGTAAAACCTTTTTTTTCGAGCGAGATGAAGATATTAACCTGATGCTAATCATGTAAAAAGTGGCAATCGAAATGACGAACAAAAAAAGTTGCTAACTGTTTATGATCTCAATCTGACGATGGCATCGTTTAATTAAATTTTGCACAGTGCAATTGACGAAAGAACAAAAAGTTTTCAGTCTCTGTAATTGAGTATGAAGATGAGATTGAATATTTTGCTGGGAATATCACTGAGATTAGAACAAATTTTAGTCAGTTATGTTAAGAAATTTTTGCAACTTAATAAGTATTGCAAAGTGAATTTGGAAACGAAATTGTGAAAGAGAAGGTTTCATAATGTTAATTTTGTATTACAAGTGCGAATTAAAGTAACCAATAAACGATGAAAGTTCATTTCCTATTGGCGAATCGAGGAAGGCAAGTTAATGACGGACTTGCTTCATCGCTCAGGCGGACGTGTAAAACACACGCTTTTGTGTTTCACGTGGAGTGCATACGAAGAAAAAAAAAAGAAATGAATTGCCGGTGCATGAACTGCATCGTAAAAAAATCGATGTCACATTGATGGAATATTAACATTAATTTTTCTACACACAATCAGAAAAGTATCAAAAAAGCAAGTCTTCAAAGTTTAAAATTGAAAAAACATTTTAGAATCCAATTTGATATTTAAATCAACTTGTATTTAATTTGAACATTTTAAAAAAATGAAATTGAATTTTTTGAACAGGCTTTTTTGTTGCAAATTCTTTGCAGTTCAAGTTGAGGATGTTGAATCGCAGTAAATTTGATTCGCGAAGATGCCAATAATTAAGCCGGCGTAATGATACCCGTAAGCACTTCGTGAAAATAGTGTGAGCTAATTATGTCGAGCAAGATGCACCGTATGCACTCTGTCTAATACACCTCGAGTGAGCAAAAAGCTGTGAAATGAAAAAAACAGTACAGTAATAATTGGCCGGTTATTATAAAGGCATCGCAGTTTATGTGCACTCATTAACATCTGTAAAAAAGTAATCAATAGTGTTTTATGATGAAACAAAGTCTTGAACCATTTTTCTGTTAGTTCAAAAAAAAAGAAAAGAAACTAAGGAATATAAGCTGCAAGTTGAATTACATACAATTTCTGATGGTATTTGAAAACAACTCTCTTGCAATCGTTGCACTAAAATGGTCAAAGCGTGAAAACAAATCAATACCCCATCATGAATACCAAAAAATGTTGCAACTTCAAGAAATAGAAAATTACTCTGAGTTACAAGTTTTCCTTTTGTCGCAAAATAAAAAATGAACATTTTAGCATTTTTTAAATAACTTAGTTATTAAATAACAAAATTGTGTGCGTAAAATAAATAAATATAAATTGGAGCCGTACAATTTAAATTATAATAAAAATGAAGAGATTTGTATATTTGTTATTTTATCTTTAAGGACCAGGAGATAAAAAAATACAAAAGATTATATTCGATAAAAATGTGTATTACAGAAAAAATTACACTTTTAATCTTAATCTTCCTTCTTGGTCTCGGTCTTTCCTCCTCTGATCCTACCGGTACGACGAGCGGCAATAAGACCGACCTTGCGACCAGCACTAGTTCCTCGTTTGACGGTCGAAGCTTTACCAATATGTTGATGGTTACCACCACCATGAGGATGCTCCACAGGGTTCATAGCAACACCACGAACCTGAAAAAAAGACAATTAAACATTAATCATCAAATAATCCCCAGAAAATATTAGAATAACATCTATGTTTATATTTGAACAATTAAAAATCCAAATTAAGGAAATAAATAATTGTTTTAACGTAATTACCTTTGGCCAGCAGTTCCTCTTGACCTTGAATTTATGGTATGCTCTACCAGCCTTCAAGATGGGTTTGTCAATACGTCCACCGCCGGAAACTACACCAACCATCGCACGGTTGTTGGAGGGGATGATTTTTTTGGCTCCGGATGGGAGCTTAACTCGGGTCTTCTTTGAGTCAGGATTGTGGGCAATGATCGTGGCATAGTTGCCCGATGCTCTAGCCAGGCGACCTCGGTCACCGGTTTTCTCCTCCAAATTGCAGACGATGGTACCCTCAGGCATAGCCGCAACTGGCATTACATTTCCAATTTGCAATTGGGCTTTTAAGAGAAAAGTTCACATTAATAAACATACAATAAAGTTTCAGATTCGTTTGTTTATATCGTTTGTTAGTTTGTAATTGTGTTTGTTTTATTTTCATTTATGACGATATGTTGTTTGTTATTATTTTCATTTGTTTCGTATTTGTTTATTAATAATTTCGTTTGTTTAGTAGTACCTTTCTTTCCACAGTAGACAAATTGTCCAGTGTACATGCCTTCTGGAGCAATGAAAAGTTCTTTTCGTGTTTTGAACTTGTACGGGTCTCTGAAGTGGACAACGGCAAGAGGGGCTCCTCTGCCAGGGTCGTGGATTATATCCTGTTAAAAAATAACAAAAAAAATGTTTATTTTTGTCAAAATTTCAAAATTAAAAATAACAACACTTGAAAAATAATCAAATTATCAATAGAATTACATTTAAAGATAAAATAGGAGTGTTTGAAATAACAAGTTTGCAAACATATTTGACAGTTAAAAAATGTTTAAAAAGTACCTTTACGACACCCTTGATGTAACCATGTCTTTCAGAGTAGTCCAAAGACCTGAGTTTTGCGGCTCCCTTCCTCCTCTTGGTGTGAGATCTGAAAACAGATCCCGCACCTTTACGCTGTGCTCGAATCACACGACCCATGATCAGAAATCTGCAACGAAAAAATGGATTAGTTTTACATATGAAACTAATCAAACCAAATAAATTGAGAAAGGTTTAAAATAATTGTTTGTATTTATTGTTTAATTTGGACTAGAACATTTTTTGTATTCCAGACAAATTGTTGTTTATGAGGTGATACGTCGGTCATAACCTCACTTTCAACACACGTTTTGTCGAAGTGGCAAATAAAAGAAAACACGAGGGTGGGTGGGAAAATTTATATGAAAATTGATAGATAAAAAAATCACAAACACTTTGACGCGAATTTTAACTGTCGTATGAAGGTTTTTCGTTAAAATAAGCGAAAAATTAGTTAGTCATATGTGAGAGTACGTACCTTTCGAGTCAAAAAGGAACTTTATGAGCCGTGCACGCTACAACACGATTCCGAATTCCAACATGGCAGAATGCGTGAAAGTTAGGTTAACTTGGCGGGAAATTTAAAATTTCAAAACTTCGCTTGAAGTTTTAAAGTTTGGTCGATTTATAATACTATTAATTTTATTTGAACAATGAACTATGAAATTCAACAATAAAATCCAATGAAAACATGTTTTGTTTGAATTGTTATAAACATAAAATCAACAATCAAAACATGTTGTTTATCATCAACATTCAAATTATATAACCTAACATGAACATCGCAAAAACAAATTGTTTTACTCTGAAAAATTTTATTTTCCACAACGATTTTTTATTTATTAATCAAGGTTTATTCTAAAATATTACGATATGAAAAAAATACAGTTTTATTACGCAGTAAATAAAAAAAACCATAGGTGCAGTCTCTATATAAACCTGTTTCATTACAAATTCAAGGTCTGTCAAACTTTCGGTTCAACTTATAGAAGACCTTGTCGAATTAATTTGTTTTTTATGATCTTGTCTGTAGTTTTGTATCTCTTCTTCTGTCCACAACTGGACAGTCTGCGAAAACATTCTACCATGAGTACATTACAATTCTTTCTCTTATTTTTCAATTTCATAATCGTAAGCAATGCCGATTTGCAAAACGTAACCAGGACAAAACGAATCGTCGGTGGAGTTTACGCTGCCATTCCTCCCGAAGATGATCCAGTTGTGTACGTCGCGAGAGGCAAAAGGTACGCCGAAATTTATGGAGAACGCGATCCTGATGGAGGATTCTATGTCTTCAAAGGAATCAGATATGGAATGCCAACTTACGGTGAAAACAGATTCCAAGTAAGAAAATTTGCAAATTTAAAAACAGAAAAGTTTTGAAAGTTCAAAATAAAAGAACCTTTGTGGTAAAAATGTAACTCTTAGTCAAAAAAGTGAAAGTACCCTACGAGCCAAATTTACATTATGAATTTAGAAAAACTGATATTTAAAAGATTTCTTATCTTTTAATTTTGAAGCAAAAATAAACCGAATGAAGAGGTCTAAAAATGTTATTTTTTATTGATTAGAAATATATTTTTAGCGACCAAAAGAGATGCCTCTGAATGGTGAACTTCGAGCTTTAAAATATGGACCACCATGTCCCCAACTGAACGAAGAAAACGAACTCATAGGAGACGAAGACTGTCTGTTCCTAAACATAATTACTCCAAATTTACCTTATACGGAAGACAAAAAACTTCCTGTCCTTATTTGGATCCACGGTGGTGGTTTTCGAAGAGGTTCTGCAAGCCAGTACGGAATGGAAAATCTAGTAAAGAAAGATATGATCGTGGTCTCAATTCAGTACAGATTAGGAACTTTAGGTATAATTCTTGCAATGATAAAGTAAAAAAATATTAACTTTCAGTCTTTCAGTTTTTAGTACTTTTTTAACTTTCTTTTTAAAGGTTTTATAAGCAGTGGGACACCAGATTTGCCAGGAAACAATGGCATTTTCGATATGATGCTGGCTGTTCAGTGGGTGAGAAAACACATTGAATTTTTCGGTGGAGACGTAACGAAAATTAACGTCGGTGGACACGAAACAGGTGCAAGTGCTGCGCAAACCATTGGATTATCTAAAATTATGAACCGTAAGTAAAGTCACAATTTTAGTTTTTATTATGGTTTTCTTTTTTTTCTTTTTAACTGGAGATCTATATTTTTTGAAGGTAATATAAATGGAATAATTTCAATGTCTGGATCCGCACTATCAAATTTCGCGGTCGATAAGGACCCAGCATACACCTGCAACTGCATAGCAAAAGCTAACAATTGCACCACAGAAAACGTAATTGAAATGGTCAAATGTTTGCGAAAAGTTCCAGTAGAACAGCTCGTGAAAACTGATGTTGAAATTGATAATAATCAACGGTCCAAAGGACTTATTAACAGTTTGACAACTGTCGTTGGAGCTCGACCTGTTGTCGAGGGCTTGGATGACATGAGGTAAATTTTTTAAAACACGATATCAGGTTTTTCATCAAACTAATTTTTTTCTAACGTTGTTTTCACTTTTTTTAATGTTTTAGAGCTTTACCACACTTCACTACAGATTCAGCCACAAATTCACTCAGCCAAAGAAATATCCCGGACGTTCCGATGTTAATGGGAGTAGCGAACAACCAAGCCCAAGGAGCAGTTTTGGGAGACCACAAACAGGAACTCTTAGACTTACTACTCAAAGATCCTTCGTTTATCGAAAACTATCTAGTGCCCAAGTTACAGAAAAACATACCAGTTTTTCCAAACCTCACGAAATATTTCACTCCCGCTGCTTTTAGCAAATATTTCAAACTTGGAAAGTCACAGGATTCGCTGGGGAGTATCAAGGATGCAGTTGAGGATGCTTTGTTCAACGTCCCTGCTTATCTAGCTGCTAAATACTGGTCTAAAAAAGCCAATACTACTTTCTTTGTCTTTGACCATGCTGGTAAACTGAGGGCCGGTTCAAGTTTCCTTGCTGGGTCAGCGATCGTTAGCAAAAACCCTCCACCAGGAAGTACGACCAAAAACTGATAGAAAATAAAATTTTTGTATTGGACAGTTTTAAAAAAGTAACTAATTTGAATTGTTTTTTAGCCGTTAACTTTGGAGACGATTTAGGATACGTTTTTGGTCAGAACACAATATTTGGAGAAAAAATGCAATCTCAACCGATGGACCAGGATGATAAACAAGTCATGGAAAGTTACACAGATATGATAGCTCAGTTTGCTAGAAGTGGAGATTATCAAATGAAAGACCAAAGTGGAGGAAGAACTGGAAATGCAATCTTTTCTGAAACTGAAAATAATTATGTCAGTATGGGAAAAGTTCCTCAGATTAAGAAAGGTTTTCGGTAAGAATTGAGAAGCTAAATTAGTAAGTTTGATTTTAAAAAGATCACTAGTAAACAATTTTTGGTTTTTTTAGATTCTGCGAGATTGGATTGTGGATGGGACTAGCACAAATATTACAAAATAATGCGTGCAGCTTTTTGAAAACAACTTTAGAAACTGTCACGAATGTCATTGATACGCCCACAAAAGTAATCGATAATGTTGATCTTGGATTTGACAAAGGTGTTCTAGATGGAATCCAAACACTCCCAATTGGGAATGGAAACCAACAACCGATCAGAACCAGAAATCCTACAACACTCGATCCTAGAATTACTCAAAGACCGCTACAAACTTTTGGACAATTATTTGGATGAACTATGTGGAAATACAATAGTATACAAAAATGTGTCTTTTGTACTTACAAACTATCTTTGTATTTTTCCAAGAGTTATATAAAATTTTACAAAAGTTTCAATACAAGAACGAATAAAACAAAAAATAAGATTTAATCTTTCATTTAGCACCTCAGGTACTCGTCGGTTCGTTGTGGAAAAGTTGAAGAATCTCATCGATCTCTTCTATGTTTTTTTCTGAAACACTTTCGGACATCAATTCCTTCTCGTTTTTTTCCTGGCTTCCCTCCGATTCTTCTGAAAGGTTCTGAATTTCTTTCAAGGTCAGATAATGTCCCTCTGGAGTTTCCTGGCTCGATGTAATTTTGTTTTCTTCGTCTGATATACAAATCTCATCAACAACTTGAGAATTTTCAGTTATTGTTTCATCAAAATCCAAATTCTTGCTATTTTCAAGTATTGAATCTGGCTCGTCAACTTCCATGCTTCCGTTGATGTCACAAGATACAAACGAAGCTTCAGTCGAATTAGTCGAACTATTTGAACCTTCAGTTGGTTTTTGGTTTTGATTCTCTGTCCTGATTTCCTCTTCAATATCTTTGTTTTCGTTGATTAGGTCGATTTTATTTGAAATCAAATCGACAGTTTCAGAAACATCCAAAAGAGGGATTGTTTTTTGTTGTTTTTGAGGCATCTCGTTGAGTTCTTCAGGTCCAGAAACTGAGTGGCGTTTAGAGGATAGAGGAACTGATAAAAATAAACTGGGTGCAACAGGGTGACAGATTTTTTCCAAAATGGATAACACAAGATCAGCCTCTTCGGATATTCTGCAACTGTGATCATTTCGAGCCAAACGGAAGATTTCTATTATGTTGGCGATTGGAGCAGGTTTATTAGGATGTGGATTAACGACAAGTGATTTCAGAGTCAGAAGCAACTCCAAACGACATTTTTCATTCACTCGGTAAAGTTGAGGACTGTTAAACACTGTGGTGTAGAGGTAGTATGTGAATGGAATCAGTTCTCCTTCAATTCTCTGAAAAATTGTTATTTTTAATTTTATAAATTGCAAAGTTTAATATTTCAATTAAAGAAAAATATTTATTTTTACCTCGTAAAATGATGGTTTCAAAAACTGGTTCCCTTTTGATATTATTTTTTGTAAGGCGATCAGCGCTTCAGAATTTACTTCAGCTCTCGAAGATGGATCTGCTTTAAAAGAGGGAGTTTCAGGCGAGACTTTTTGCTCAAGGTTTACACTGTTTTTAAACTTTCTGTACGCTTTTTTCGTCATAAAAAGTGAGTTTTGAGTCTACAAACAGAAAATGCACGTAATTAGTATAGGAATAAGATAGAATTTAATTTTTTAAAAGTTGTTCAAGATCTTAAAAAAAAGAAATAAGTACCCCAAGTGTGACATGAACTTTTTTGGGAATCACATCTCTTAAAATGAGATTGAGAAGTTTGTCAGCCACCCATTCTATTGCCGATGCCGAACCGCAGTATCTCAGCCAAGTAGACAATGATTTGTACGCTTCGATTCGTACGTTTGTGACTAACTTTGAAATGTTTGGCACTAACTCTTTTTCAGAAATCTTTTCTGTCCAGGAAAACGTCTGGGTGATGAGTTGCAAAATTGGAATGGCATTTGGTAACAAATCTGGTCCAAACCTAAAAAACAAACATAATTCGATTTAGTTTCAATTTTTAATTTCCAAATTGTATTTCCAAATAACAAATAAAACATACCCAATAATAAAAGCTTGCAAGACAGCCGCAAAACTGATATAAATTCTGAACAAAATTGTCTGGAGATGTTCTTGTCGAACCGAATGGCTGTTTTTCGCCTGCATCGTCAGTTCGAAACTTTTGCAAAGCAGTTCTAAGATGTCCCTCGTCGAAACTGAAGCTGTATTAATTTTCGTCCTACAACAAAATTACAAAATGTTTTAAATTCTCTTTTTAAATTTTCAAATATTCATCTTTGCAAAAATAAAACTTTGTTTTGTATATATATTCACCTCAGCATAGTGCTTAGATAAACACACAAATTTTTTATCCTCCTCTCAACAGCATCGAAATATTCCAACACATCATCATGACCGATAGACGGCAAATCTAAAGTTTCCGAATTGCTACTTTCGTCGTCTGTCTTTTCGGTGAAAATTTCATCCAAAATTGAATGCAACGTGTTACAGAGAAGATATTCGTTGTACATATAACCAGTGTAGTTTGGCTGGGATGCTGCAGGTTTAAACGACTTTTCAATCGCTTTTGACAAAAGTGCATAACATCTTGCTCCGTTTGATACCATCACTTCGTTTTCTGAATCAACCACTGAGAGAATTACTTTCGTTAAAGATTCCTAAAACAGAACATAATATGAAGTTAAAACTCTTTTGAGTTAAAACTGTTCATTGAAAATTTGAAATTTTCATTTTAATTAGAAATATTACCTGTGACCTCGCACAATTTTCTGGATAATTATGCAACAACATGGCCAACAAATAAAAAGTACCCCCACTCCTTCTGTGCGGTTCAAAATTTATTATAATGTTGAGAAGTTGTTTGACATATTGCAAAGCGACGAGTTTTCTGAGCTCTGCAAAATTTCTCAAAGCTGCGACGAGTAAACCAGTTGCTCTGCAGATCTGATTGATACTGCAAGTGTCATTGTTGATGTTCTCTAACTCCTGTAAGGCTTTTGATAGCCACAAATTCGCATATTGGTGCAGGCACTCTGGTGAAATCTGGTCCAAACTCTCAGCCAGAAGGTTGAGACCACTTAGGCGTGTTTTTGCCTGGTTTAGTTTCGAATTTATCGAAGCTGTGAGTGATTCTTGTGGGGTGCCGGTCTGAAAATGTTTCATTTTTTAATTGATTTTGATGTAAACATGTTTCTGAATCTTTTGGTTCAATTGTTTATGTCGAATTTTATGTTTGATTTTGTTTGTTTCTGTTTACTTACAGCTGTCATTGTTGACAAATTTGGTTCAATTGGCACTAGTTTTGACACTCAAAAAATAAACAAAACCATGCGTAGTTCGCAAACCACGTGTGTACAGTGTACTAATAACTGGAGTTTCTTAAAAACTTGAAACTGAAAACTGAACCGAACCGTAAACGAGGTTACATAAAAAAATAATCAAGTTTTTTGAAACCGGAGGCATACTTGATTCGAAAAACACTCTACAGAAATTATTTGTTGCAACGTATTGTTGTAATAGAACGCATTTGTTTTAAATATGATAAACATTAATAAATGAACAAAGAACGAGATGAAGCGGAACACTGGAATGAAATAGCGAAAGGTTTGGTTGGGTTATTTTGTTGTTTAAATTCCACCAGTGAAGTAATTGGCAATTCTAATGTCAATCTAATGTTTCTTGTTTTAATATTTGTTTGATTTTTTGTTTATCAGTTCCAGGTCTAACGATGTTGGGAAAATTCATGGCCAAGTTGTTGTTTACAAACGTTTCAACTGGTCTTTCAGTTTGTAAAAAATGCTATACAAAAATTTAAGTGAGTTTCCAAAAATGCTCTTTATTTCAACTTTATTTTATATTTGTCAAGTATACATCAATAATAAAAATCCAGAGCAAACGAAAAACAAAATAGAAAATCGAAACTCTGAAGTTAAAAACCACCATACTCTTATAGCAGAACCAAAAAAATATAGAGGACCTAAATTACGAAATCCAAAATCAAAATAATCAAAATATTAATATCAAAAAAATAAATAAAAAGAATTGATAACTTTAAAAAGTCAAGATTAAAAAGAAATTTAAAAACTAATAACCGATAATATTTTGCAGAAACCATGAGAGTTATCACATGAAAAAGAGTCGACGTCCCTGGCGGTACTTATGCCCACGCTTCTACGAAGTTGAGCGCAGAATTACGGGTGGGAGAGAAAGCGGAAAGAGCGGCGATGCGGGGGGCGCTCGAGAAAAAGAGGGACAAGAGGAACGCAGACGAGAAAAGGCGAGAAGGATAAAGAAGGACCGCGCGAGCGGGAAATTCGTACGTCTGAGAAAGCTCGCCAAGGAGAAACAAGCGAAGCAAGCCAGTCTCCGATTCTCCCTCATTCGCGTACGCCGCGTTATTCTCGACGGATTGCTGCTCGATCTGAGCACGAGACTCCGCGCGGCGAGAGCTCGGAGCAAAAAGCAAAATAGAAGCTACAGTACAGAGTACTTTTTGTTACACTTTTTAGTTCCGCACTTGTGTCTTAGCTCAGAAGAATCATTTTTTGGTTTTAGTTGAAAGTTCATCATCCTCGTTTGTCTGAGTGATTTTCAGTTCTGTCAAAACCGAGTGCCACTTGGGGTCCGAGGCGTTTCTTCAGGTACCGTAACGTTATTCACAATGACGAGTTTGCGACGTTTGAAAGTGTGATCCCAGGATGAGCTTGGAAATCTGATCTTAAAACCCTTTTTTGAATGGAAATTGATAGGCCGATTTATATCCAATCAACACGTGCGCGCCGATTTTTTAAATCCCTCTTTTGAGGAGTTACAATTTTACAATCTTACATTTTTTAAAGCTTCAATTTTTCATACAGAAGTTTGAGAATGATTTATAATTGTTTGCTTTTAAAGAAAACCGAGAAGATGTAAAAAAACTTAAAAAGAAATTGTTTTGCAATGTTGTTTATTTTTATTATAGATTGGTTCTTTGTAAATAAGATTGGAAATAAAAATTGTTAGTGAAAAATGTATACTGAAAATAAGATTAATTTTGGAGCAAAATCGTTTCTTTGTTTCCGGGTCGGTGTTTGAGCTATGTTTAGGAAAAAATAACTTATGAGATGCTTGTCCCAGATGTTGTTATGTCAGTTCTGGAAATCTGGTGTGATGTTCTTGACTATACAAAGGACCATCAAACGTAGGGGATCGTGCATATCTTTTCTGAAAGCTTCATTGAAGAAATGGAAATTTAACTTTAGTTCAACTTGAATTTAACTTTCAATAGAACAGCAAATATTTTTATCAATAAAAAATCAATTGTTAAAATACCAGTTTCAATTTATAAAATAATTTGTTGAACATTTTGTTTATAAAATAAAGATATGATGAACTCAATACTTCTAACTGGTCGTTTATATATAGAAGTGAATTTTTTATGTATCAAATCGCAACGAAGTGTCACGTAGCGCTTTCAATAATAAACTCCTTCGCGGAGTAACATAAGACTTGTGAACGAAATAAGATTTGATTCAATCAGCCAATTTTGAAGCAAAACGCAACAAGCTGACTTTTTAGTTCTGTAATAATTTTTATAGACGTGAAAATCCGTTTGATAAATCGCCCTTTTTTGTCAACGAAGAAAATGAGATTCGGAAACGAGATTCTTTATCTAAATGCTAATTTTACTCAATTATCTTATTTCTCTGAATCACAAAACACCAAACTAAACGAAATTTCATTCAACAAATGCAAAACTACTTTATTTCATTACGAATGAAAATTTTTGATTTTTTATGTTTATTTTCATACATTTGATTTGGTGTGGTCTCAAAATGCCATTCCATTTTAGGATAAAAATGTCCTGCAGTTGTGAAATCTCTCGATGAACGAGGTGCAAAAAAAAAATAAAAATTATTAACTTAAAAAAGATTGTAACTTTTACTACAATTTTTCAAATCAAACTTTGTATGTTTTCAACATTGAAATCTCAGTTACGAATATTCGATTATAAATAGTTATGCAAAGATATGAAATCCATAAGAAAATGGATTGTGTAATTTTCATAATATTAATTTTTAGTGTGAAAAATAATTTGTTATAAATTCTCTTGTTGAAAAGTTGAATTACAGTTACATCTGTAACTCTAACAAATTGCCATGGCCATGAGTTTTTCTCAGTGTATGTAACTGCAACAGACGCATTGTGACAAAGATAAATGAGTAAGGTTAAAGACATCGTTTACTTTCAGCAGCAAAACTTATTTTTCACGCACTCCCATTTGAAAAGACGAAACAAATGTTTTTTTTTTCATAAAACATGTGAACCAACTGACAAATAATAATTTTTCAAATTTATATTTTCAAGTCACTCTTTCGTTTTTGAATAAAACCAAAACTTTCTTCCTTTATCATTTTATAAAACTTTGAGGAACAATTTGAAATTTTTACTCAGTTTGCAAAATTATATTTCATAGATTTTGCTTCTAAATGCAACAAAGCAGTAATGGTTTTGCATGTGTATTTTTAAGTGAAAGGGACGGCGTTTAAGATCGAGTTCAATTTTAGTTACACGAGAAACGTAAACTCCAACAAAAAATACAAAAACCCCCGAAAATGACTTCAACATTTCCATTTCCGATTTTTTTATTACATTTAATTTCATTCGATCTTAATTAGTAGTTTCGGTAATTTTGTTGCAAAAAAAAGATTACAGTCTGACCTATATTGAAACTGAGATAAAACTTTTTAGCCATGTGTTATGGCCGAAAAGACTTTTTTGTACGTCAGACAAATCTGTTGACTGAAACCCAAACAGTCTGAAAAAGATATGAACTTAAGAAAACAATAGTTTTTAATAGAAAATATATGAAATTTAATTTTGATTTTTCTTTGCAGATAAATGGAGTCCTCGTGCTGAACCTTTTCTATTCACTCTAAACAGTATTTATGAACTCCATAAAACATGAAGAGAATTCTAGTCCTCGCTTTTGTAATACTCTCCTATTGTCGAAGTAAGTTCAACCACCCTTGTAAAAACATGCTAAAAATAAAATGCAAAAAGTAAAACCAAACGGTTGCAATTCAAACATTTGTGAAAACAATATTTCAGTTCGAAATGATTAAACGAATTGCAAAAAAATTAAGATTGCAGAAAAGAAGAAAAAAATTTGCAAATAATTCCGAACAAAAAGTATAAATAAGTAGCAAACAAGTGAACTGCAACCCATGAATAGTAGCCTATTTTTCATGCGTTCCGGCTGCGACAACATAGGCTTTTATCTCAAAACCGATTAGATATTATTGCGACCCCCCGACCTCGTCTTCCGCCGAACTGAGCTTTCTCATTTGGCATCTTAAGTTTCTGAGGCCCATCAAAAAGAAGTTCTTTTCAAATTGCATGCAAATTTTCATCCCAGATATTTTCTTAGTTCAAATCACTTTTGCAGCCACTTTTCATTTGACATAAATTCACGATTTTCTGGTATTTTCAATTTCTGCGAATCATTGGATTGATAAGATTAAATTTAATTTGTTTGTTACACTTTTCAGATCCTGCGACTGCCCAATATGAAAGAATCAACAGTCTACCAACAAGTAGTAGAGGGAAACCGCACTGTAAGAAACTTTTTAAACGATTTTTTTCTATTCAGATTGAAAAATCAAGTTTCATTCTTGGTTCTTTGTTTTTGCAATTTAATTTGTCGAGTAATGTAGGAAAACAAGAATGTGAAATTTTAATTTGTAGCCGATTGTAGTTGAAAAGATATGGGGGAGGAGAGATAGTAACATCCCGAGTAGCTCCAAATGACGAACAATTATAAACGTGGAATTTTTACGATAAAAATAAAAAAATATTGTAAATTTTACTAAAATTTTGTTTTGCAGTAAGACACCACCACCATCCCTGCGATCAAAGTTCGTGTTTCCCCGCGACCGGAAACTTGTTGATCGGACGAGAAAACAATCTTCATGCGTCTTCGACGTGTGGAACAAATGGAACTGTTCAGTATTGCATAGTGTCGCACCTCAAAGACAGAAAAAAATGTTTCAAATGCAATGCGGACAGTCCAACCGAACAACATCATATCAGAAATGTCGTTCATGGGTACATAAGAAAATTGAACTTATTCTTTTAATTCGTTTTTTTTTGTTGTAAAAATAATTTATTTTGTAAATTAATAAATGTCGATTGATCGTTTTGCAGAGTACCAAATCGTACTTGGTGGCAATCCGAGAACGGAGTGGAAAACGTGACGATTCAATTCGATCTGGAGGCGGAATTTGTTTTCACGCACCTTATCATAAAATTCAAAACGTTCAGACCAGCGGCGATGTTAATAGAACGGTCTAACAACTACGGCAAAACGTGGAACGTTTATAGGTACTTCGCTTATAACTGTGAGCAAGTATTTCCAGGTGTGCCGATTGGTACTCCGGTCAGTTTGACCGACGTTACTTGTGTGTCCAAATACTCCGCTGTCCTGCCTTCTGACGGAGGTGAAGTCATTTACAGGTACAAATTGTTATTTTTTCATTTCAAACTAAATCATAAACCAAATTTATCCAATGCAAAACAGGCTAAAATGATACAATTTTTAATTTTGTAAACAAAATTTGATGCAAATTGTTATTCAGAAAGTTTTAGGAATATTACTTTAGAAAAAAATCTATTGTTTCAACTTCTTAAATCTAAATTTTTTAGGAGTCTCAACACAAAAAATTCCATCGAAGATCCATACTCAGCCGACGTGCAGAACCATGTAAAAATAACAAACTTGCGACTGAATTTCACTCGTCTGCACACCCTGGGCGACGATTTGCTAGACAACAGGCCTGAAATTCGCATGAAATATTACTATGGCATCCAGCAAATGGTCATTCGAGGCTCGTGCTCCTGTTACGGACACGCCGCCAGGTGTTTACCCCTCGACGGTTCAGAAAATCGTCAGGACATGGTCCACGGAAGGTGTGAGTGTACCCACAACACAACAGGGCTTAACTGCGAGAGGTGCGAAGATTTTTACAACGACGGTCCCTGGAAACCTGCGGTTGGAAAGGAAACCAACGCCTGCAAACCATGCAACTGCAACAGTCACTCGAAATCTTGCGTGTTCAACCAAACGGTTTACGATAGATCCGGAAGAATTTCGGGCGGAGTTTGTCTTAACTGCCAGGACAATACCATGGGCCAGAATTGCGAACTTTGTAAACCGTCGTTTTATCATGACCCGTCGAAGGACATTTCCGAACGCGACGCCTGTCAACGTGAGTTCAATTGAAATTTTAGTACGTGACAATTGGAGCGTTTAGAATATTTTTTGTTTGGAGTTGAGGTGCGATGTTTAATGTCAGTAGATTTTATGTGAAGGAATTTAATTGCTGAGTTGTTAAATGGTGAATGACGAAGCTGAGCTACGTAGACGAAATTTAATCTGTTGAAAAACATCTTTCAAAACTTTTTATGATTTTTTTTTATTCAGACTTTTAATTCAGCTTAAATTTTCAGCTTGTGATTGCGATCCGGACGGTTCAATAGACAAGGGAATTTGCGATCCCCGAACGAATATTTTAACTGGTGAAGAAGCAGGGCGTTGCCACTGCAAAGCTAACGTGGACGGTCGTCGTTGCGATCATTGCAAAAATGGGTTCTGGAACTTTGACCCCAACAGTATCGAAGGCTGTCAACGTAAGTCCTCATTTTTTTATTCAGACTTTTGAAACAAAAACTAATAAAAAACAAACATTAATTTGGAAAATTCAATTTTTTCAGCCTGTACTTGTGACTATCTTGGAACCGTCCCCAACGTGGGCTGCGATATGGTCACAGGCGAGTGTACCTGCAAACGTTACGTAACCGGTCGCAATTGTGACGCATGTCTGCCGAATTACTGGGGACTTTCTGATGACCAGGACGGATGCAAACCTTGCAACTGTGACCCTGGTGGTTCTTATGATAATTCTTGTGATGTTAACACTGGACAGTGTCGGTGCAGACCGCATATTGGTGGCAGAACTTGCGACCAGCCTGAACAGAGTTTCTATACTGGTCGTATGGACTTCTTGCGATTTGAAGCTGAATATGCTACACCTTCTGATGTATGAAAACAAAACTTGATTTCATTTCTTTATTCCATAAAAATTGTTAACATTTAATTTTTGGTAAATTAATCAAATGAAATCGTAATTTCAGAACTGCCAAGTAGTAATCAAGGAGCCGAACCGCGACGGAAGCGACAACACCTGGACAGGCATCGGGTACATGAAAGTTCTTGAAGGTTCCACTTTGAACTTCACCATTGACGGTATAAGAAAATCGATGAAGTACGATATGATAGTACGATACGAGCCAATAGGACCAGGTTATTGGGAGAACGTCAAAATAGACATCTACCGCGACGGCAGTACCGATCCCAACGGTCCTTGCAGAAGCTGGCGACCGTCGGATGATAACTTGTGGGTACAACTCCCCGCAAATGCGAGAAGTGCGAAAGTCACTCCATCGATTTGCTTTGAAGCTGGCAAAACTTATCATGTGATCATGACTTTTGTTGTACATTCTATCAATTATCCAACTCCTTCTGTTCTCATTGATTCGGTAAGATGAAAAATTTTTAAATGAAAATAAAATTGTTTGAGTAATTCTATGAGGAAGAAACAAAACATTTGATTAAAAATGTGATTTTGGCATTTTGCAGATTGTATTGAAACCGAATGCTTACGACGTTTTGGATCCTTTGATTCCACTTAATCATATGGTCCAACCAACTTATGACACTACCTACAACCAGTACCGCTGCGATGATTATTACAACGAAGTTGGATTGGATGAAAACATCCCGAGTGAATGCGAGGATTATTTCAAAATTGTTGCGAACACTGCTTTTGAAGGAGCACAACGTAAGTAAAATATAAACCGAACAATTGTTCTCTCTCCACTTATCAAATTTTCAAAAACAAATTTTTATTTAAATTGTTAACTAAACTGTGATTAGCAAAAAATAACATTCTTTTTGGAATTTACAGCTTGCGACTGTGACCCAACCGGATCCAAAAGTCTGCTCTGTCAAAATTACGGCGGCAACTGTCCCTGTAAACCAAACGTGGTTGGGAGGACCTGCGACCGTTGTGCACCAGGTACCTACGGGTTCGGTTCAGAAGGTTGTACGCCATGCGATTGTGACGGGGTCGGGGCACTGGACAATTTCTGCGACGTCGACACCGGAAGGTGCAAGTGCAGGAACAACACCTACGGCAGAACCTGTGGCCAATGCGAGCCAGGATTTTGGAACTTCCCTGGGTGTCAACGGTGCGAATGTAACGGACATACAGAAAGCTGCGAGTCAAGTACTGGACAGTGTATCGAATGTAGAGATTTTACTACCGGTCACAACTGCGATCGGTGTATCGAATCTTATTATGGAGATCCTAGGATCGGAGTTGATATTCCATGCCGACCTTGTCCTTGTCCAGGTAAAAAAAACTAAATCAAAAAATAACGAAAAACTAAAAATAGTTATGTTATAAAAAAGTTATTGTTTTTAATTGATCAAAACCAATAAATTCGGAAGTTTGAAAATTTAAACTTGAAAAATTTCTTTTTTCAGGTTCTCTAAACTCCGGTCATTCCTACGCGAATAGTTGTTCTCTAGACTCAGTGACACAAGACGTGGTTTGCGAATGTTTCGAAGGCTACGCAGGGTCGAGGTGCGAAAGTTGCGCAGAAAATTATTACGGAAACCCCGAAGTTCCTGGAGGCAGTTGTCAACCATGCGACTGTAAAAACAACACCGATCTTTCTCGACCAGGAAACTGCGATCCCCAAACCGGACACTGTCTACAGTGTCTCTTCAACACCGACGGACCTCACTGCGAATTTTGCAAACCGAATTATTTCGGCAACGCTTTGAGACATGACTGTACTGAGTGTCGGTGCTTCTTCCTGGGTACTGACAGTTCTGCTCCAGGTTGTGATCGGACCACTGGACAGTGTCCGTGTTTGCCCCACGTTGTTGGACATCTTTGCAACGAGTGCGAGGAGAACCATTGGAGAATTGGAAGCGGCGTTGGTTGTGATCCTTGTAATTGTGATCCTATTGGAAGTTACTCGGCTAGGTGAACAAATCAAAAGAATTTTTTTAAAGAAAAAAATGAAAAATCTGTTAATCAACTTTTGGAAAGAAATTAGAACGATTTTGTTTATTGTTTAGGTGTAATCAGTACACAGGAAACTGTGACTGTAAACCAGGATTTGGAGGACAAATGTGTAACGAATGTCAGCTGAATTACTGGGGAGATCCGAATACAAAATGTTTCCCCTGCGAGTGCGACATAGACGGATCTGCAAAACAACAGTGTGACCGAAAAACTGGTGTTTGCACCTGTTACAAAGGAATCGGAGGCGAAAAGTGTGACCAGTGCGACAGAGGCTATATCGGTCAAGCTCCAACTTGCAGTCCCTGTGGGGAGTGTTTTGATAACTGGGACTTGATTCTTCATGAGTTGAAAAACAAAACTAAACTGGTCATCGATGAAGCTTCTAGGATCCAGAAAGTTGGAACCACAGGAGTTTACAGGTGGGATTCCATTTCAAACAATTTTTCAGAATTCAAAAGTTTTAGTTTCATATAAAATATTCGTTTAAAAAAATTCTGATATAATTTTTGGTTTCAGTCAAGAATTCAACGACATGTTCAAATCGTTAGAACTAGTGCGAAACCTTATAGGAAACGCAACAGTAAAAGGTCAAGACCTGGACGAGTTGGACGACCTCTCGAACAAACTGAACGAAACGATTTCCAACTTTGAGAAACACTTGAACGACGTGGATCAAAACCTTGAAAATGTAAATGAAAAAGTTTTACTGGCAGAGGAGAACATGAAACAATGGAAAGCTCGAACGGAAATCCTCCACAACAAATCGAAAGAGTTGGAAATCGGAGCAAACAAGTTACAGGAAGCAAATGTTCAAGGTGCCTTAAACGTAACTATCCAGATGGGCGAACTTTCAAAGATGGCTGAAAACATTGCCAACAAGGAAGTGGCAGAAATTTTAAGCGAAGCTGATCGGTACAGACAGAATACTGAGATTTTGATTGTGAAGAATAAGGAAATTATTGATACGGCTCAGGAACAGAGCAAGGAAGCTTTGGAGAGATTGAACCAAAAGCTGAAATCGTTTGATAAGATTATGCCAACGTTGAATTTCGAGATGTGTGGAGATAATGTTACGGATTGTAGTGAGGTTTGTGGAGGAGCTGGTTGCAGTAGCGGTTGTGGAGGATATTCTTGCGATGATGGAGCAATTACTAAAACAGAACAGGCGTTAAATGTTGCTAAGGAACAGTCAGATAAGATCAAGAAGTACAAGGATAAAGCTGACCAATTGCTTAGAAGTGTTAGTTCACTTTTTTAACATCAATTTTTGAATTGTAAAACAGATTTGATTTGAAAAAAAAAGTTTCTTTAAGACCAAAATGTCTGATAATACTTTTAAAATTTCACTTTGTCTCAAATTCGATTCTTCAATTAAATTGACTGATTTTGCAATTTCTTTTTAGATGGCTGAAATCAAAAAAGACGCAACAGAAGCCCGTGCCAATGCTCCAGGACGCGTTTAATATTGCGACCCACGCGAAAAACCTGACAGGAAGTTTGGTGAAAAATCTAACAGACGTGAACAACCAAATCATTCATTTACTCCAAGAAGAACAAGCGACTCCAGCAATGGTACTAAACCTCGCCCAGGAGGTTTTGTCCCAAAACATTCACCTGGAACCTTCCGAAATAAAGAAAGTAACCGACAAGATCAGCACCATCGTCTCGTCGTTAACAGACTCAGAACGAATTTTAGCAGAGACTTCCATGGATCTGGAACGAGCAGCGAAGTTTGAAGCTGAGGCAAAAGCAGCAAAAATATACGCTGAGGAGCAAAAAACTCTTGCTGCCAAAGTCGTCCAGATGCTTAAAGATAGTGAGAAGATTCAGGAAGACGTGAAAATTGCATTAGACAAAGCTGAACAGGCTGTCCAGCTTTCTGAAAACGATCTTAAGGAAATTTCGATTTCCACTCAGGGTGCTCAGAGGGAGGCTAATGAGACGAGGAAAAAGGTGGAAAGGTTAGAGGCGAGTTTGGCTGATCTGAAAGCGAAATCCGGAAGGAACGATTTTGTTATAAAAAGTGAAATCTCGGTTGAGGCAGGCAGACTTGAGGAAGGCGCAATCAAGATTGAAAAAGACGCTGAGGATTTAGAGAATAAATACAATAGAGCTAAGGAGAACTTGAACAGTAGGGTGAATAAGAGCGAGGGTGATATTTTGAGATCGAAAAAATTGCTGCAGAGAGCGTCTAAACTAACCGCGGATACTTTGACTAAGTTCAAAGATCTTGAGGAGATGGAAACGGTTTATAAGGGGAATGAAAATACTCTGAACGAGTTGGAAAGTACGATTGATTATTTGACCGAACAGATGGAGGTACACCTTAAGGATATTGAGAAGAAGGCAATCGATAGTCGGGATTGTACCACTTAGAATTATGATTTTTGTACCTTAGCGATTTGTGTACAAACTTTGTAATGCGGCATTTTTACCTGTGGCCGAATGAGCAATCGGCGACTTACTTTTTAAGGAGTTTTTTATATCTAGAGAGAAACTGAGTAGTTACGCACAAGTACAGGGTTAGAGTAAATTTTTAACTATCTTTTATGCCAAGACGAGAAATAAATGTTTGTAAGAATTTTTGGACAAGTTTATACTGCGAAATTGACAATCAAATAAGCGTAACGATTGTTGGGAAAATGTTTTGTATCGACTATGAAACTATTTTATGAAGTTGAAATAAGATTGTAGAGATTCAAAATCTCACAAAGTGCCATACGGTCATAGAAATTTAGATTATGGAACGCCACTTACGATCTGTGAATATTTATCTGTGTGGTAGTTTTGGGACGGAAATATTTTGCGAACTTGAAATAGCTTTGTTGTAACTGATTGATCCACAATTTTTTGTTTTTATCAACTGATAACACAGTATTATACTAACTCCAAACTAAACTGATGCACTCTCGAGAATCTCATCGCAACTCATTTTCGTGCCAAAAATACTTTTACTGCCGTAGTTGTAATCGGATTTTTATATAGAACATATCTGAAAACTAAGAAATACTTTATTGTTTAAGAGAATTTTATTATAAAATAAATGTAAAATAAAAAAAACTACTTTGGGTTTGATTTAAACAACATATTTTGTAAATTGATAAAAAAATTTGTCATTTTTATTACAGTATGTACAATGTAGAAATGTTTGTTTCTACTCAACATTACGGAATGAATATCAAATAAATTTGTGAAATCAAATGAAAAAATATCAGCAATCTAGGTTTAAAAACGCAGTTCAAAACAAATGAGTTTTAATGAAAATTCAATCTCTATTCTGAAGATTCGTCTGTCTGTTTTCCAAAACCAATCGAATACAAACGAAATTTTCGTTATCAAATCCGAAAACCCACTAAATGAAGTGTTTGCAAAACATAAATAAAACTTGGATATATTTTAAAACTACTACTAAACGTAAATAATCTTTTTATGTGAAAAACAGTTTTTGAAACATGAAAAAATCGCAATATTAACATTATTTACATTCAAAATTGCTATTAATAAACTCTCGACTGAAGTACAGCCTTTTGCATGACATTGGAAAAAGTTTTGTTCACTTCTTTACACAAAACCTCGGCGTTTTTGTCGCCCAATGCAGCCTGCGCCGAGCTCACGCGTCCTAGCTGGAACAACAATGCTGTACAATCTTCCGCCAGGGGTGGAAAAGCCAAACAAATTCGCGTGAGCGAAGATAACACCGGCATGAACAAAATTACTCTGTCCTTTGCTGCTAAAACACCAAGAAGTGTCACCAAAGTGTTGATCGCCAATCGACAAACACTCAGCGCTTTTGGCAAGGCGTATTGTATTGCTAGATGAGACGCTAAATCCACTGCAAAAACTTGTTTCTCAGCTTCTGGTTGGGCTAGTAAGTCTGGAATCCAGTCTAGACAGATGTGCATCGAAGGAATTCCTGCCACTGTTATTGGAAGGAGTTCTCTTGGATATCCCTAGAAAAAAACAACATTTTTAGATTGTTTAATTGCTCAGTTTTGTGGGTTACAATTTTTTGGATTTATTGAAGTACCTGAAAATGAACGAGTTTGACTAACGACGGTTCCATAATAAAAACTTGATGCAGGTATGAGCAGATGACACTTCGAATCTCTCGAAGTGACCAGAGTTGTCCAGGTACCATCTGGTCCTCGTCAGTTTCCAGGCATGCTTCCAACAAAATTTGAATCGCTGCACTTTCCTGGCCTTCGATCAAAGCTGATTTCAGTTCTTCCCTTTCAGATTCGCTTGATAACTGGCCAACTTTTTCTATCAGCGGTTTGTCTTGGATGTGACGCGATAATTGAGACCGTGACGCTGCCAAGGTTGCTTGAAGTATCCTAAAAAGCAGTTTTTTTATTCAAAACTTTTAATTGTGATTGTATTTTTGTTAGAAATAGATTTCAAAAAAAAATACCTTAATATCACAGATAAGACAGGCGCACATCTAAAAACACGCATGTCGCATCTCAAAACTTGTAGAGGATCCAAAACGATATTCTCTTGGGTGAGGTAAACGTTCACCGAAGTTAAATTCTCAATCAGAAGTGTGTTTATTGATAAAACCCACAGGCACCTTGGCAAAACAGTATTTAAACGAAGCCAGACTTGTTTGTAAAGTTCTGTAAATACAAAACACAAAATTACAATGTTCAAGAACTATAGTTATTAATATATTAATAAAATTTTTTTAACAAATTCAGTTATAAATACCTTGAATATATCTCGGTACTTTTTTATCAAGAATCTCCTTGAAATAATGAATAATAGTTTCAACAAAGGGCCAAATTTCCGTAGGTTTCATTGACAGCAACTGGCGCAGCATCCGACCAGTTCTGGATGGACAACTTTTCATATGACTAAACGCCTCGATAATGGAAACTTCATTAACAGCAACACTCTCATGGCTGATCATAACAGAATCCAAATTGATCATTTCATTATCCAACCAGTCGTCTACCAATGAGAGGTGAGGAAAATGCGTAGCCAGCAACCTCAACAAGGGCGAAAACAGTCCAGCATAGTTCATTTGGTCACGTTGAACCTGCTGGAGCAAGTGTTTGATCGGCAACTCGGACAAAAACTCTGTTGAGTAAGCTTTGACTTTTCTCCCTTGAGCGATATAGTTATACATATTCGACAACCGAACATCCTCGTACAACAAAAGGTAATAAAGAAGCAAAAGTTGCGAGGCCAAGGACGGTTTCGAAACTTCCACATCTACGTAGTCTTGTTCCATCTCCATCAAACTCAAAGCTTTATTTTTCTGCGCGTCGAAATTTGCTCCGAAAACGCTGTTTTGGAACACCCTTCTGATTTCCATCTCTGTTATGGGTTTGTTGGTGTGTTCGGTGGTTTTATTGCTTGTAACTAAAATTGAGTTCACGTAAACCTCAACGAGGGCTGGAAGGACAGCGTGGAGAGGCGGTGTGGCGTTGCAAATCTGACGGTAGATCCAGTTTTTGATTGGGACCTTGTGTTTTGCGAAGGCTCGTGATTTTAAAAGTTGGTGGATACAGTGGACCGGAAGAAACCCTGAAATGTTGGCGTTCAAATTTGCTGTGACTGGGACTTTCACTGCGTGAGCTGTAACTACTTGTTCGGTAAAGATTTCTTGCATGAAGATTTGTTTCATGCGAGTGAGATTGTTGGGTCGGATGGGAATTTTCATTCCTAAAGTTGTGCAGACAAGCTCGCAGATAGCAGATAGTTGGTTGCTGTGAAAGTGGATGGCCATTAAGAGAAGCATCTCGCCAAAACTGGCGGACACGCCGCTGGCGTTTTCGAAGTAGGCTTCTTCACGGACCAACCACTGGACCCACTCGATGCTGCGTTTTTCGAGGTTTTGGTGGCCGATTAGAGAGGGACAGGCGATCAGCATGCAGAGTCCTAGGGAAACGAAACGAACTCCTGCTGGAGTTGGCGGTGGGTGTGATGTTAGAAGTTGGACTATCATTGACACTTCGTCATCCTGAAATTAAACAAATATTTCTTAATTCAAATTGCATTTGATAATAACAAACTAAAGTTTAGCAGTTTAGATTAACTACTATTCAATGGCAAATTTAGTTTTATTAATTTTTTTCAAGTTTCTTTTTAATCAAATTTTATCTGTCAAATTTTTGCAATTCTCTTTTTAATATTACAAATAATTTTTTCCAATTACTATTTAAAAGCATTAATACTAACAGTGTCAAAGTTTTCAAACTTTTTTCATATTAGTTGAAATAACAATTTCACGAAATTCGTACCTGAAATTTAATCCCGCCGATTCCCCTGAGCGCACAATACAGTCTCAAAAGTGCACTGGCTTGTACAACACAAGACTCAGCGAGCTGTCCATCAGCGCTCTGCGAAATAATCAACTGTAGACGTTTCAGTAAATCGTCTCTCAGTTCCTTCAACGCAGTGATATTCTCCCATTTCCGTTTCTGCCCACTTCGAATAAACGATCCAAACCAAGACCTGACCTGCTGGTCAGTTCCCAGCAACAACCCAGAAACAAATGCAACCATATCTCCTTCTGGCAAAGATGAATCCAACCTCTTGTGCTCCAAACTCAACGTAATAGCCAGCGCAGGCATCCTACAAAGTTCCACACATTTTGCTCGAACTGCCAAGGCCTGTTTTGGGTTCATCTTGCAAAGCATCGTTAAAGCTTGGGTTCTGATACTTCCTAACAGAGACTCTTCTTGTTTTTCTCCATTTGAAATCAGGTGCGTACAAACTTCCATAAAGTAATCTGGACTATTTGCCACGATCCAGCAGATGATTTCCGGTCCTCGTTTTACGTGAAGCAGCGTCTCAGCGATTTCTGGGATTGAGAGCAGCTCAGGCAGCTCAGACAAGGCTATACAGATCACATAACTTATTTCCTCGGTGTAGACGGCGTTGTCAAAAAGTTCCGACTGTTTTCGAAACTTCTTGGGATTTTTGTTGTTCTTTGACTTGGTAGAGGATGTAGAGGATTTCACCAAGGACTAATCTTATTCGCCTTGAAGCTTCGCAACGCTCAAATTCGAGCGCTAATCCTCCTTGCAAGTTTTGAATTAGTATGCTGTCGCTTTGAAGAGAACCTGATTTTTGCCTGAAAAATTGCCAAAATGTAAATAAAAAGAAAATGCAAATGCATCATTTGAAAAAGATATTTCAAACATTTGTAGACATAAAATAAGTATAGATATAAATATGTAAACAGAAAAGTAAATTTTTTTTGTTTACTGTTGGAAGTTTTGAATTGTTTTTTTTTGTGTAAATAATCAACAAACATTGAATTAACCTCACTACCTTAATTCAATCTCTTGTTTGACATCCATCTCCAAACAATGAAAATCGATAGACAAAAGCCCAACAATAGAGTTGACAGATTCGATACCAGATAGAATTGTCAAAATTTCCTTCTTTACTTCCACGCAATCCTTAACGATGTCCAAAGGTGAAATAAGGCTCATACGAACTAGACAAGGTAAGATCGGCCGGATTTCCTTTTCTGAGCACTTGGCGAGTAGTTTTGTATTGACATTTTGAATTGCATTAAACACACGGGGTGACACGTTTGATGAAATGTTCATCTTAGTGGTTTTTAATTGATTTTTACATTTATTATACAAATTTTACCGCTGTCGATTTTTGTCGACCTCTTCTGTTGTGAGTAATGTGAGTGCTCCGAAATTGTAAACTAACAAGGCAGCCAACCTAAAAATAAACGTTTGGTTCTTAAGGTTGGTAATGAAGAAGCGGGAAATTTGAAATTCAAAGCAATCAATTTTGATAAATCTTGTATTCAACCGTCATTTTATTGACTCTTTTGAACTTTTTTCAAAGTCAAGCTCATTTTGACTTTATAGCAAAAAGTTTTTTACTTCGATGTGAAGCAAAATTACAGTAAAAATTTTTTTATAGCAAAGAATAATTCAATTTCACAACTGACCAGTTTTAATTAAAGATTTTCCGCTTTCTACAAATCGTTCTTTATGGTTAATTGTTTTGTGGGTTTTTATTTTCTGATAACAGGTAAGGCCATTAATCAACTTCAAAGTCACCCGAAATTTGACAAAATTTTTTTATTTTTTATTCAAATATCCTCTAACCATCTCATCATACTGACAAATCGCAAAAAATACGAAATAGAACATCTTAAGCTTAATAACATCAAAAATATGATCTAAATTTATTTTCTATGAATAAATGTCCAAGCAGCACATATTTACAGTTAGAACACAAAATATTTTTGGCAGAATTTGTTATTGAATTTCGTTGAAAAAATTAGTTCCATATCTAATGTCGATCAAAGGTGCAGAAAAAAGTCAAGGTTGATAGGAACGGCCAGACCTGAAAACATAATCAAATTGTTGTTATTATAAATAAACTCCATTCTGCCACACAGGTTCAATGCGTAAGTAAATGTTTTAGAAATAAGTATTCTGTACATATTACAAGAAGCTGGCTACTAGAAAAAAATTTAATTTGTAAAAATCACAAAGTCCTCTAAATCACCTTAACAAAAAGGAAAGAAAAAAGTTATTGGAAAAATATTTAAAATATATTAATGTAATTAAAACGACAGACGTTTTTAGCATCCTTATGGTCATTACTTGTTTCACCTTTCCATTTCGAAGCTCCATTTATCATGCTCTACTCTGGTATAGGCTTAAAAAATGGAGGAAAAAAGAGTCAGTTAACAATAAAAATGTAACAGTATTTCAATAATAAATTATTATTTATAATAATTTATACTTTCGAAGGCTTGAATGGCGATTCAAACACTCTATGACACAAAATAATAGCCACAAGAAGTAAGATTACTTTGAGCGAAATCATTATTCAAGTTTTTGTGTTCGATTTACACTACTTGATTGACTCTGTCCGACTGTTCTTTTGATCGAGTTTATTTTGACTTTTATAGCAAAAAGTTAATTTTATTGCAATTTCGGATCTGACAAGTTTTAATTGAAAATTTTTCGCCTTTTACAGGCGTAATCACTTCTGCAAAGGTTAATCGTGAGCAAAGTGTTTTTCCTTTTCTGATAATAAATAAGGTCTTCAATTGGTTGCGGGATTACGGTATTTCTATTGTTCTGTTGGTTGATAATGTGAACCTCCGATAATTAAGTTAATGATTTAGACAGAAAAGTTTCGACGGAAATTTATTTTGACAATTTTTCATAAAAAATTAACTATAAACTTTTCAATAAAAGCAATATGCAATCTTAATCCGAATTCATGCCAGAAGCGATTTGCAACGCACTTGTCATATTCGTAAAATTTTACGAAAGTAAAAGAAGTTTTAAGGGTGAAAATCAACTTGGGTACCTACAATTTGCATAGAGGCCACATCTACTTATTTTTTCACAAACATAAATTAACAAATTATTTTTCTGGGTTTGTATCAGTTTTGCGAGGTTTGATTAGCGTTTTTCGTTTTTTCGTCGTTTTTTGTTGATTATGTGTAAGACAAATTCATAGCAGAGACGTGATGTGAAAAAATCGTTCAGGATTCTTTTTATAAAGCAATCGACATCTTGTATGATAGTGGAGTGATTTGCATCATTTTAGACGAGTTGTCTGTTGGCTGCCTCAGGTGACTACCATTTTTGGGTCGATCCAACCTCGGGTCCAACGAAAAGGGTTTGTCGATGCTGCGTCCAAGTTGAAAATACCAAATGTTTCAATATTTATATGTTCGTATAAAATCAAACAATCACGCCAAACGTGACAATAAGACTTAATTTTGAGTGTTAATAATAAAAAACGGGAAATTTGTAAAAAAGTTTAATGTTGTTTTTTATAAAACAGATTTATTGCAAAATCAAAAAAAAGAAACATTTTTAAAAACAAATATTAACTCAATAATTGATTGATCTTATTCGGTAATGTAAGTGAGCCTTTTTTATCTTACTTCAACTTTTATTTTCATCTAGTCTTATTAAAACTTTGGCTGAAGTCCTCCATAAAATCCGGCATAAACACCCCATAAGTCGCACTGAGGACAAGGTTGAGGGGGAGGTGGTTGTTTATAGGGAGGAGGTTGTGATGCAAAGGGAAATTGTTGTAGAGGGATGACACGGGGATATTTTGGTAGAGGAATGACAGAGGAAGGATCTTGTGGGAGAGGGATAACAGAGGAAGGTTTTGGTGTAGAGGGTTTTGGTAGAGGCATGACATAACGAGGAGGACAAGGACACTTCGAAATGAGAGTATTAGGAGGACAACGACAAATACCACGGTAAGCACGAGGTACGCGGCGAAAAACTATGGCAGAATTTTCAAACCTGTGAATAAACAAATTTTTAATCTATAAATTCTATTTTTTCCAAAGAAGTTTCAATGATCTTAGCCATTCAACAAGAAAATTGTAATACAAAATCATAATAAAAAAATCATACGGAAGTCCTAACGAATTTCTGGATAATATTTTCATTGATAACAATTTAAACAATAAATAAATTGTGTGTATTTAATTTTTAGGTTTACTTAATTATGCATAATAAATAACTTAGTAAAATCAAAATGACATACGCTGCTTCACTTCCAGTGTCTGGTTTAGAATAAGCAAAGACTGTTCCCATACATAGAACTAACGCCAAAACAATCAAACTCAACTTGAGCGAAAACATACTTGAAGTTCAAAATTTGGACAAATCCAGTATTCAATCGTCAATACTCTATGTGGGACTGTTTGGTCAATCGAGTTTATTTTGGCTTTTATAGCCAAAAGTTAATTTCATTTCTATTTCATGATTGACAATGGAAGATTTTCCGTCTCTTACAGGTGCCTGCGTGTTTAATCGTCAAGTATTTTTCGTAGTCTGATAACGAGTAAGAATATCAATCATCAACTATTTTAAGCTGCACAAACAATCCCAAACCTTCCCCAGAGCGTTAGGAAATTTGAAAAGGTTCAAAGTTTTTTTTTTTTTTTTTTTTCAAAAAATTAAGATTTTATTCGCAGAATCAATCATTACGAAGGTAATTGTACAAAAACTTTTTTCAAGATGGCAGGAAACAACCGAAAAACATAGGAGATTTGAAGCAGATCTTGAAAAATTAAAAAATTGATTACGTCGGGTTGTTCTCTCAGTCAAGTGAATTTGGTCATTTTTTCACCTTTCCATTTGCAAACTACATTCACCCTCCTAAAGGTTTTGGTCGAGGCTTAAAATGGTAAAAAAAGATTAAATTAATAATAAAAATATAACAGTATAATAATAATAATAAATTATTATTTATAATAATTAATACTTGCGGCTCGTATGGCCGCACTTCGAACGGCACTTCGAATGGCCATACAAACACTCTATGACAAAAAATTATCGTCACAAAAATTAACATTGATTTGAGCGAAATCATTGTTCACGTTCGGAATTCTGATCAATCTCGTATTCAGTCGTCACTACTTTATTGACTCTGTCCGACAGTTCTTTCAGTCGAGTTTATTTTGGCTTTTATAGCTAAAAATTAATTTGATTTCAATTTCGCAATTTTTTAATCGAAGATTTTCCGCCTTATACAGATGCAATCAATTCTGCCAGATTAATGACGTGCCAAGTGTATTTCATTTTCTGTCAACAAGTAAGGATGTTGCAAAGTAACATAAAAGTCTTGAAACTTGAAAACTACCGAATAAAAAATAAATAAAAAACCAAATAAAAAAGGGTTAAGATTACCGATCAAAAATATTACGCACTTTATTAACAATGCATAGGATGTATTCAAATCCCATTTTTGACGTTTTTAAGTTATAAAAAATGTAACTTAATTTCCGTTGCTGGCACTGTCAATGTTAATGTAACTTTCAGTCCTAAAGAAATGATGATGAGCAAACAAACATACGAACCTCTTCTCAATCAGAACTTGCTTCTTTTATCCATTTGGTTGCGCTTTCGCAGTTATAATTTTCCTCCTTTCCATTAACTTCCAAATGCTTCTGCGACAAACTTTTAAAAGAGAATCCATTTTTGACACTATTTAAAATGTACATAAAATAGATGTTTGTGCTAAACATCCCGTTTATTAAATAAATAAAATCAAATTCAATTAAATTAAACTAAAGCCAAACATCCAAACATGAATAAATAGTGCTTTAGTAGTTGATAGTGGTTTACTAGTTACGCAAATAAAAATTGTGAAATAACAAACGAGTCATAAATAAATTAATTACGGTTCAAAATTAAATACGAATTAAATATTCAGATAAGATTTACTTCTTAAATGTTGTATAATGAAATCTATTTGTAACAATTTTTTGAAATTATTGGCAATTGAATTTTTCGCATGGTGAATATGTATTGATATATATTTCATACTTCATAACAAAATGACCAATAAAGTTCTCAATAAAATCAATACGCAATATTGAACGATCATTCAAAATAAAGCAGATTGTTTAAAACAAGTACATTTCAAAATTGAAAATAAGATCGAAATTACCAACTTCTGTTCTTTTTTCACAATAGTTGGTAATAATTACACAAAATGGAAACATACATGTAACTCACTCAAGTCTGAAGAATTTGCAACGCACTTTTCGTAAAATGTTATCGATGAAATTTGCGTACGATTCAAAAGTTGATTATCCTAAAGCTTGTAAGTATGTAATTACAAATATCTCAATTGGTTCAATTGTTATGTAACATTTTCGTCAGTGCCTAATTAAAAGTTGTCAAATTCCAACTCACATCTCACTGTTACAATATTGAAAAGTTTGAAAGATCTGTGTACGGACGAAATTCATAAATCGTTCGTTAAAGATACCGTGTAATGCAAATTATGCATTCAGAATAAATGCGCCTGTAAATGCATCTTGGACAGAATTCATTTCAATGAACTAATTTTAAAACAACTCAAGTCGCTTCCAAAGTTGATCGTTTGAGCCTCAAATAATTGTAAATTATTGATAGCAACGTGATATTTTTACATAATGAAATGAGGCACTGTGGATGTTATTTATCATTTTTTTCTCAATTTTAACAAAACTAGATTTCATAAGGTTCACTTCCAGACCACATCTAAATCTTTAAACAAATCTAGTCTGGAAAATCAGACCACAAAAACTATTAAGATTTTAATACCTGACGAATCATATCGATTTTTATTTCTTATTTTATATTTAAGACAATTTTAAAGATAGTAAAAGTCGTCCTAGACAAAACAGAGATTTTAGGTACTTTTCCATTAACTGAAAAATCGCTTGGTAACATTTTGAAAACTGTCGACAATTTGTTTGACACGTAACGCTTTCGATGAACCTCCAGAATTTTAAAGTTTTCTCGAACTTTATAAAAAATTGGTATTTTATGTTTCCAAAAATGATAACGCAGTTTTCAGATCCAATAAACTTTAAAATTCCAAGTATAAAAGTTACTCAAGAGGAAGTCATTTTTGTGATTTGAGTCAATCTAAACTCAAACTCCGAATTATAAAAAAATGATATTGCAAAAAACATCCCAAGATGAAATTAGGGATTAAAATAGGTTTCCGAACCTACAGTCGTTTTTGCATTACCATTTTCTTGATTTGAAAATCCTACAAATAGTTATAGATAGGATAGACAAAAGTGTTTATCTTAAAAGTTATAAATTTTGCAGGTCTTTGAAAAATACATCCCGACGTAACTAGAATCTCGATTTTATGGTTTTCCAATAACCATCTACTTATTTTTTTCACAAACATAAATTAACAAATTATTGTTCTGGGTTTGTATCAGTTTTGCGAGATTTGTTTAGCGTTTTTTGTTTTTTTTTTGTGAATGCGATTTGCGCTTAGTTGTCGATTTGAAAATTGTAAGTATGTGTCTGTTGTGTCAAAATGGCAGCAATAGTTTGAAAAGAAGTTATTCAAAGAAACTGACATTACTGGCTGATGTTTCATAGAATCTCAAAATCATGAAATTAAAAAGGATCACTTTCCTGAACAAACGTCGATCAGGTGTAAGACAAATTCATAGCAGAGACGTGGTGAAAAAATCGTTCAGGATTCTTTTTATAAAGCAATCGACATCTTGTATGATAGTGGAGTGATTTGCATCATTTTAGACGAGTTGTCTGTTGGCTGCCTCAGATGACTACCATTTTTGGGTCGATCCAACCTCGGGTCCAACGAAGGGGTTTGTCGATGCTGCGTCCAAGTTGAAAATACCAAATGTTTTAATTTTCATATGTTTGTATAAAATCAAAAAATCACACCAAACATGATATCAAAAAGAATTAAATCAATACTGAAAATGCATAAACAAGATTATGTAAAAAGGAGAAAATAATTGTGCAAGAAAGCTCGATTTGTAGGCACTTTACTGGTTTCAAAAGTTATTCATGTTTCAAAGGAAAACTTAGGCGTGTATAAAATTATAACAAATTAAAATTAAACGTACAAAAGCGTATGACAAGTGCAGTGGTTTTTTAAAAATAAATTACATCATTAAAATGGTCACTCGATCGAACATCTACTCGTTCAATAATTTAATTATGATTAATTAAATATCATTATTTCCATTGAATAGTGACGAAACAAGGTAAAAATGACATGTTGAAATACATGCTAACCGCCAGTTCGTCGCCATCGAACATTTATATGTAATTTCCTTCGATGACTATAAGTAGCGAGAATAAAAAATTTCATTTCATTGACTCAAAAGAAAAATCCGATCCAAAGAATTAATAATCGTCTCAAAAACAACGCTTCGCAATTGCACAACATTTGCTTTCGTTTTTTTTTCAAACAAACGTTGTAATATCATGAAACCTTTCGTGACGAGAAAGAGGAAAAAAGGTATCTTTGAGAGCTCTAAAAAGTACAGCAAATAGCGTAAAAAAATAAAATCCAATGATGATAAATATAACAACTAATTTTGTGATTTTAGTGATGACTAAACGGGAACCAACGTTTTCGAGCTTTCAAGTCACTGACAAATTATTATTTACAATTAACATTTGGCAATTGATTGAAAGCCAGTGTTAAAATAACGTGACAACCAAGTCCTGAAACAGTTGGTTCTCGTTTCTATTTGTTGTTTTCGTTTGTGCTCCTTAATTTTCTAAGAGGGATGAGGAATCGAAATGTAAGTCTGCTGGCTTGTTGCAAGTCGCAAGTCAAATGAAAGGGTTTTTCTAGATACCGGCGGTGTAAGACACACGAGGTCCTGCACTGTTCAAGTTCGTGTTCTCGTTAGCCATTGGAGTCGGCGGTGGCATCGCGAACACCGGCTGGGTGTTGACGTTCGTCTCATTCGCAGTGCTCTTTGGCTGCATTGTCACAGCATCATCAAGATCACTCTCCTCCTCCTATAAACAGTTAACGTTATAATTAAGTATTCAATCTCAATCAACGTCTTATCTGATACTCGTTTGCATTTAATTACAGTTTTCTATTCTGTCCAATGTTTTTCATCTGTTCTGATTTTTCTGATTAAAAAATTTCAAAAAAATTAATTATAACGGAAGAGCGTTTTCAGTAGCAATTTTTTTATTTCAATTAACAATATGATCATTATTATTTTTGAACTGAAATTTATGTTTATTAAAATGTGTTTTAGTTGTGAATAAAAATGGTTTTAAATCTATATTTTGATATAAAGGTCAAGAGTAATGACGAGGACAGGTATAGTAATGAAGCTACTGCAAAATTGTTTCAATTGGACGACTTAAGTACAAAAAAAGTTACGATCAGAAAAATCAGAAATTTTTGTTTGTACTATTTTAAATATCAATTTCAATTTTTAAAATCAATAGTTAATTTTGAAATTTAGACCATGCAAACGTTGATAAGCTCAAGATTTTTAAAAAGAGTAAGGTTGCTAATCTATGTAATACTGTTTTCCACTCCACACACAGACACAAAGCTTAAAAAAATGTTAATATCGTTATTTGCAAAAGCATACAGCAAAATAAATCAGATCTCTGTTTGATTATTTTTTGCTGTAGGTATACTTTTTGCGAAAATCAATTTAAAGAACAAAGACTCGTAATAAGCGTAAATTTACGTCAAACATTTCAGCATAAATGAATCTGTAACTTGTTGACATTATGTAGTCTCAGTTTGTCTGAGAGTTGATTCGTTAATTTGAGGTAAAACTGTGGTATATTAGTGAATCACCCTGTTTATGGCACCGTTTAAATCCTGCTACGAAATATTGTTCAGACTTTCTGTTCAGCGTCCTCATCGGGAGTATCACTCAGTAAATCTGGACGAAAAAAACAAGTGCGAAAACGTTCTGCAAATCAGCTTGTGATGGTACATGCAATGTCGTTATGGGTTTTCTATTATTTGAACTCGAAATGGAAACTAACATTCTTCCAAGCATATTTTTTTACTATCAAATTTATTTTACTTCGTTTAAATGTTTAAAAACTTATAATATAAGAAACGCAAAAAATGTTCAACTGATAATTTATATTCGAGATTGATTTATTGATTTATTTTTCTCGTAAAAAAGCTATACAATTCATGCAAATATCCATAAATTATTATAATAACGGTACAAGGTTAAAAATATGAATATCAATGACATCCATCTGTTTTATAGAACCAAAAATACTTTTAAAATATGCTCGAAATTGGTAACAGCATAATTGAAATTAACAAGACCAGCATTAAATGTGGTAAGAAAGTTTATTAACTATAACATGGCAGATGGCGTGAGAAATAAAAATGTTAAAGCAAAGCATTCGGATGCAGTAAAAACTTACGAACACTTTGGGGTTGATTCGTGATAACTTGACCGTCTGGATTATTCTGGTCCCGCTACAATACAACAACAACATAAACCAAAACTTCTAAAACTAGTTGCATCTCCAGGCACGGCATGCTTGGCAATGAAATTTTCAAATAAAAAGGTGATGTTATAAAACAAAAATGAATTCAAATTTTGATTCGCAAAAAACAAAACTCTTTCAATTTTGAAAATGTTAAAATTAAAACAAATTATAAATGTAAATCAAAAGTTTTGATAGAAAGTAAATTAAAAATTTGTCGTAAAAAAACTTTCCACTTAGAAATTTTGTTATTTTTTCACTATGAACAGTGCGGTGAATCAGTGCCAAGAATACGTTGCCAGATGGATGATAAAGTTTAATTCATGAATTAACTTGTTTATTCTACTTCAAATCGTAGCTCTGATCTGAGTAGATCTGTATCAATTGATATTTATAAATCAGTTTCAGATAACTCAAACCAGTCTATCAATCAACATCGCTAGCATATAAGCAATTTACTCTTTGGCCTGGACAATCGGCCTAAGAATGTCTTTCTTCTCTATCAAAAAGGCAACATTTTTCGGTCTTATCTTTGAGTATATTTTTAACCGTTGACTCACAATTTTGAGTTGAAAAGGTATAAAAATATTGCCTCGTTTGAATGCGTAATCATACAAATAATAATTGGTTACTGTGGCACGAAGTGGCAATGACGTAATTCTCAAAATAAGTCAAATAAAATTTGAACGTATTCATAAAAAAACAACAAAAGTAAAATAGTTTTTAAAAAATAAAATTCAGGTTGCTCCAAAACCTTTGTAAAGTTGAAAAATTAACATAATTAAAAGCCAAATTCAAATTAAAACAAAAAATAACTGAAAAACAAAACAAGCAAAGAAAAAACCGGTCAAACGAAAATGTTAACAATGAAACTGATAATGGTCCAATGAATCACGCGATGAATAGCGTCGATGCATGAATTATTTTTTCAATACAAAAATTCAAGAACAGTCACGTTTTTCGTGACCTGTTCCAATATTTTTGTCTCCTGAATGATGGTCTAGGATGGAATGTTTTTTAATCTCAATTTGAGGAATGATTTTTGTGTACTGATGTTTTTTTCCAGCTGCAATTGAAAATGTTACAACTAAAAACACGACTATAAATCAATTAAAATTCAATCTGCAAATTGACTCAGACTCTCTAATCCAAATTGACGTAACAAATTTACAATCTTAATTTACAATTTGAAGTTACCAAATTAACTTAATCACAGATTTATGATCGTGTTTAGTGTGTATCAGCGACATGCATCAAAATTACAACCAAACTAACATTCTTCGTATAAATAAATAAACGGATACGGACATTAAGAGCGAACACAAATGTCATGTGCTTGTTCACCACAAGCGAAACAAACAAAAAATAATTAAAATCCTTACATAAGTAATTGCTAGTCGTTGCTTCGAGCGCCAAAGTAAAAGAAAATCCATAAGGCCATGCATAAGAGAAATGCAATCAAATAAAATTGGAAAATTAAATACTAAAAAAAATCAAGCTGGACATGCTTTACCTTTCCATTGAACTTTTGGCAACCAAACAATTTTGTTTTTACTTTTTGTTAGGAATGAAAAAAGCCATGTTTCAGGGGAGAAAATTAACTCGGGTACTTACAAGTCGCATTCTCAGGTGTTGCAATCTAATCTCTAAAGCACCTACCTACCTTGGCCGGTAGTGCTTCTCCATGTCAACGTGTTAGTTCTTCAAAACAAATTGAACTGACCCTATCAGTACATGAGGAGACATGCGACACACATTCTTACAACATTTTTGCCATACTTGGGACAGTTAGAGGTCGCATACCATAACCAGGGGCCACATAATGTTTCGGACTTTGTTTCCCAAATGCAGTTTTTTAATCAAGCTTTAGTATACTTTTATTATTGGTTTAATATAAAAAAGTGCAAAATAATACTAATTTTTATTGATTGTTTTTGTTGAAACGTTTCATTGAAAGTACCAAATTCCCTTTACCATTTATTTTCTTTTGGTACTTTTAATGAAGCTTGAAAACAATTTGGATGCTTGATACTGCTACTACACACCAGTCAACCGATGTTGAAAAAACTTAAAGACTGTTTACAAGTAATATAAACAAAACAAAGAAGCTTGGAATTAAGCACTAAAGCACGTCTAGCTTGCAATGTATTATTTCTTGTACCAAGAGGAAAATTGTGTTTCGTTATCAAAAATTGATTGTCGTGCAAATTAAGAATACAAAAGAACGTAGTCAACGTTCGTCAGCTCGATGTTATCGCGACAATAAACCGATAGCGATTCTTCAATGCCGTAGGAACGACAATTTTCCTCGTTTTTATAAACGTGTCGAATCCGCCAACGGAGTTTGACACTGAAAACATTGCCGAACTATTCCTCGTTGTATGTTGTGTTGGATCATCATTTCAGAAGCTTTTGTTATTTTTCAGTTTCTTTTGCATTTTTTCTCTTTTTAGTTGGACTTTTCGTCGTGCCATCAGCTAACCAGCAGTTACAATACCGTTCTGAGTCAGTCTTCATAAATTTAGCTCTTTTTTCTGAAAAAAAAGGCGTCTTTCTTTTTCGTACCTGCAGATTTTGGTAAGCACCACTGTCTTCGGGTGGAGTCGGTTTGCACTTTCCGCAGCAGAAGTTGCAGAAACAGCAGAAACAACAACAACAACAGTAACAGCCGGTGATAATGCCACAGAATAGGAAGATTAACTGAAAAAGAAAAATTAAGATGTTAAAAATTGAAATTTCAAGAGGGTTGAATTTTTTGTAGTTTGATTTTTTAGTTACCTTAGACCATCTAGATGTGATAACAAAGTACGCGTTCACATTCTCCTCTCCGAATTGTTCGGCAACGTAGAGCCCAAGGGAGCCGTAATTGTCATAAATATTACGTTTTGTCAAATCCGTTAGAATTATTCGAGCTCTGTTTATTTCTTTGAACTGAAATCAGAGGAGTTATTATAGCACTCGTTTTACAAATAATCAATGAATAAAAAGGTTTGAGCTCGACAGGAACACGAGCTTAAGGTTATCGGTTTCAAGTGCTGTGTCGAATGGAATTAATAAAAATAGCACATGAATTATCATATTGAGTTCAAAAAGAATTCTTCCCAAGAAAGAAATGTGTGCTAATATTGATATTTCGTTGTATTGTCTAAAAAAGAGTAATTGAAAGTTTGTTTTCCACCTTTTCAGCTGCCTCTGGATTATTTGGATTTTTGTCCGGATGATATTTGAGTGCTAATTTTCTGTACGTCTTTTTGATGTCTTCTGGTGTTGCTGTCTTTGGAATCTCGAGGATCTGATACAGAGAGTCTCCCGACGTTCTAAAAAAATAATAAAACATGTCAATAAATCAATCAACTCCTATATTTTTCTCAATGTAAATTAGAATTAACTCTTAATATGTTTGAACAATATAACTGTCTCTATTTCTCGAGAAAATTTTACACTGAAAGTTATTAATGTTCAACATGATTTACATTATTAAAACTTTTTTAGTTTTCTGTCTATTTTTTAAATTTATGGATGTTATGTCTGACTGTATTTTTAATGGTTTGAAATAACGAATGAAAATAAGAGAAATGGATGTTGGGCGTCGTCATCGATGTTATTATTGGCACCTCCAACTGAATGAAACAGAGCGCTGTCCATTCAGAATTTAACACCGGCCAGTAATTACAACCGTCATTAAGATAACTGCTAAACGATCCTTTTCACCTACAGCGACTTATTAAGTGTCTGAAAACGAATCTGACTGTAAATCAAAAGTCATCATTTTTTTTCATTTTTCAGCATTAATTTGTATGATGTGAATCATTTTTCGGACTTATTTTCCCCCCTATAAGTAAGCCACTGTGGAAACAGAACGGATCGATAAATTTTAATGAATTTAGTGTTTTGGAAACTCCCCCCCCCCCAAAGAGCACTGGCAATTTTGTTACCTCAGATCAATATCAAAATGTTTCAATAGAAACAAATTATCATATAATATTTTATTATATTTTAAAACTGCTTCAAACAAATTGTTATCTAATCTATGACTAATTAATCAGCTTTTTTTAATGATGAATCAAATATTTCTATTCGATTTGCTAGTTATTATTTATAAAAGAAAATAGAAAATGTCTGAAAAATATTGTAAAGTTCATAGAATGGTTTCATTCATTGTTTTATTTCAGAGTTACTATTGCACGGCTGTAGTTTAGTCAAGGTTTGTTACAGGTCAATATTCAGTTAAAAGTTAGAATGGAAACTTCAGCAGATGCGACGAACGATGATTTTGTGATATCGGCATTTTTTTTTTCACCAGGTTTGAATGGAAAGATAAACCTTGACGTTGACCTTGAATAATTTTCAAATCACCAAAAGGAGAAACAAGAACAAACTTTGAAAACTTTACCAGTGTTTTTTTTATCAAAAATCAATGTTTAGATCAAGTGATGTACTTTCAGGACCAACTTTTTTGAATATTTCTAAGTAAACAAATATTGTCGACAATGCTTTTAATTAAAATTGCATAAAACCATAGTTTTAACATCGAGAAAAATAAATAATACTCTAACAATCAGCATTTAAATTGAATATTAAAATCTCTGACATAAATTGCGTTGTTATTAAGTAATATCAAACATTATTCATTCAAGACCTCTGTTTTCACACCCAATTTTGACTATAATTAAAATATAATTGCAAAAATATTATACAACCAAGTTATTGGAAAGATTTAGTCCTTCTAAACAAACCAAGTTATAACTTTGGTGAAGAAACTAAAAACAATCCAAAATTTGCACAGAATTGAAAAAAACTAACATTTCAAAAGTCAAAAATGTTATCTCGATTAATCAACAACCAAAATAATGTTTACATCTTGAATTTCAACATTGAAAAAATTCATCCACAACAAAAGTGTACAATGTCGTACAAGATTGTTTGGAGAAACGTGTGAAATGTGAAATGAGTAATCTGCGATTTGAGGGTGTCCTTGAGAAAAGATCGACATCGCGGGACAAAGTGCGACACGTGCTTTAACTCGACGTAAACACTCGTCCTTCAATTTTTGAGCTGGACAATTTTGTAAAGTAAGGTTACACAGGGATGATTACACTTTTGGGGTGTTGCTGGGTCACATTCAACGACAGCACGGCCCAACCGAGTGTTCGTTAGCGCAACGGCCAATACTCACGAGAGCTTTCGTTTATCCATGGCAAAGGCCGGGTTGTGCTCACAACAATTGTACTTGGATGCTTGTTCGGGCCTTCGATTCCTCTACACACAATTTTGCACCGATCTAAGCTACCATCTTCGACGTTTTTTTCCTTCGACCGACAGACCTCCGGAGAAACGTTCGCGCATCAGCTGCCTACTGCACCGCCGGATCAAGTCACCGCTGCCACAGAGATTCAATATTTTAGTTTCTTTAATTGCCGCGTGGCATCGCTGCAATCATTCGTGCAAAATTTGTTTTTTTTTTAAAGTTTGTTTACAACAATCAATTTTTAACTTGATTGTAAGCAAAATTGATATCATATTTCACAAATGTTGTTTTCGAATATTTGCGGTACAAATTAAGGTTTTGGTTAAAAAACGAATGTTGATTGTGAAGGTTATAAAACATAACCTCATAAAAGTGCGCGCGACGACAGTTTTTGATTTTTGCAAAAACGTTTGATTGACTGAATATTTTGCAAAAAACTGTTCGAAAAGTGAAGAAATGGCAGCGATTATCAGAGTGAAACGTCGAAATTCGGCAGAACCTCAGGACGCACTTTTGATAGCGTGTAAAAGGTCGAAAATTGACACTGGCGATGAAGAACCGTTGACGACTTTGGTTAAACTTGCCGGGACTGTCAAAAGTCAGGTTGTTATTGTTTGATTTCATAACAGATGACATTTATTCTTATCTTAAAACTGATTATTGTGATTAAAATTCAAAATACTTATTACATTCAGTTTGATAAAACGATTTAATTTTTCAGGATGAAGAAGCGATAGAAACAGTTACTAAACAATTTGCAAACAAACAAGAGCTGCAGGATGAATTCAAGAAACACAGAGTTGACATCTTGTCGAAGATGAGGGAAGAAGCCAAAGCTCAATCCAGAGAGAGCAGATACAAAATTATAAACTGTCAGAGATCCTTGAGTGATAAAAAAGTTGATCAGGATAACCAAGTTACCACTGTGATTGATATCGAAGATTCCGAAAGCATGAACAAGTCTGATAAGGTTCGAACTTCCGAATTACTACGAAATATGGTTTTGTAAATGACTAACATCAATTAATTTTTCTGACTCAACATTTAAGCAATTTCTGTTCATTGCAATTTTAATTACTATTTGTTTTGA
Organism: Telenomus remus; assembly: GCA_020615435.1. NCBI lineage: Eukaryota > Metazoa > Arthropoda > Insecta > Hymenoptera > Scelionidae > Telenomus > Telenomus remus. The sequence continues at coordinate 5,178,462 of CM036345.1, read as the reverse complement.
AAATATTGTGTTTTTCACTTTGCAGGAAGAAAACGTCTATGTGTACGACATTTACTTTGATCATACGATGATGATGAACAAACAATTTTCACATGACCAACAAATTTCGGTATATCCTGTAGAAAGTGAGCTTGTATTTGACAACGATCCAGATTGTGAAGATGTCGGAGTGGACGAGTACAAAACAGACGATGAAAATTCGGAAAGCAATTATAGAAACGACTATCCAGATGACTCAGAACCTGATTCCATTGACGAGGACGACATGAAACTTGCCATGGAGAATTTGGACATAGGCGAGGAATTGTCCAGCGAGGAAGATTTCGCTTACGGTTTAAATGAAGATGATGTAAATAATTATGGATATCGTTACGCAAAATACAAAGCGAAAGTTAGAAAGGAGTTAGGAGAGGATGATTCTGAGAATGAATACGAAGATTGCGAAGGTTCGGAAAAAAGTGATTACGATTATGACGATGCAGAATCTGAGGATGACTAATTTTAAATAGAGAAAGATGTAAATATTTATATTTTTGTAAAAAAGAAGGATGTAACGTACAAAATAAAGAAGGACAATTTAGTAAATGTTGCAGATTTTTATTCACGTGTGTTTATATATTTATTACATATTTATATAGATATATTCTTGCGTGTAAAATTTGTCTATCAAAATAAAAACAATGAAATTAAGCCTAAAAGTTGTTTGACGAGCGGCTGCGTTTGAACGTCACTTTGTTTGCGATTTTAAAATGGTTTTCCAAGTCCCAGCGCCGTACGAACGGAGTAACGAAATTAAAAGGGACAACGCATTTCATTACCCGAAACAACGAGTGACTTGCGAATCTGATTATGTACAAAACGCATATTGCACTAAATTAAATTAATCGGTTTTATAGTCATAGTCGTTACGACACTGGCGAGACTTCAATCCAATCTCAAAGCAACCGTATTTTTTTAATTCCATACTTTTTCTTGCATTTTTTAAAATTTCTTTTCAATTAAACTTTTAGAAAAAAATTGACAGATTGCTTCAATCTTGCTGTCATTTGTATCACAATCCACTGATACTGGCTCTTCTAAGATCCGCCTTTGGCAAATGTCTTGCTTCTTTTCACAGAATAAAAGTTGGCAAAACGGTCACCGTACAAATTTCTTTGAACGCGCATCAGAATTACATAATCGCCTGATTGATTATTTATAAATTTGTTGAATAAACTATTCAAAAAATGAATGAACAGATAACTGATCGCTTGAGCAATTTTGTTGCGCGTTGATTTTTTTTAGAACGAATTAGTTGTAATTTGCTTGTTTTTTTTGTCATCAAATGATATGATTACACTGCGTATACATATTTAAGACTGGCCCTTAACACTAATTTATACAATCGTACGCTCGTAAACTGTTTGGCTACTTTGTTTCTCAAAAGTTGAAAAATATATTTATACACATCTTCACCCTATACATTATAGAAAAATAAATAATACAAATCACAATGTTCCGTGAAGTTTTTCTTTTAAATACGGTTCCCTAAATGCTACGTAAAACAAATATCTTGATAAAAATAAATAACGCTTGAAGGAAGCAAAGAGAATTTCGAGATTGGTAAATTACAATTATGCGCAGCCTTTTCAAAGGATTTAAAAACACCTCTCATAGTTTGCGAGCGCACGTGAATTTCACATCTCCATCAAAATCGAAATCTATTTATAATATCGTAATACATATATTTATACGTTATGTTGCAAAGTAAATGTAAGACAGATTCACAAGCTGAGATTGGTAGTCGCGATCGGGATCTGCGCTTTTTCACCTCTCCTCCAAATTTGTCGTCGCTTTTTTTATTTCGAACTTCTTCTCTGCTAATATTTATTTATAATACTCTAACTTCCTCTACTGTACAACATTTTACACATTCTTTCCAGAAGTACTACGCTATGAGATTATTAAAAAGTCATGAGATTGAGCGCGTTGCATCTGCGCGCCGTTTTTTCCTTCCTTTTCGTTTCCCGAGACTCGTCAAGATAACTCCACTGTGGGCAAACACTGCAACGAGTTCTCGGCACAAGAAACGACACTATGTACAACATTTCCAACCTTGCACAGTCATCGATTGAATGTCATTTTTCATACAAAGTTTGATATGCATCTGCGTTTTCAAAGTAACATTTTTAGCTACTAAAGAAAGTGTTCTTTTGTGTCTTGAATTTTTAGTTTATTTTTTATTTTGAATTTTGCAAAAGTTCAATCTTTGAATGCTCAGAGTTGAAAACCCAAATTTCGTTTATTTACACACCGAAAATTGGACTTATAAATACGAACAATTCCCTGGGTCAACGTAAATCACACTTAAATTCATTAAATTTATCTAAAGCTTAAACTGGCAACAGTGAACAGTCCTATTTCGGAGCGCTTATGTCTCCTCAGAGTTGAGAAAAAAGTCTCAAGTTCTCGTTTCGATTTTTTTCACAAAACAGTGATTATTCAAGAGAAAACGATTGGTATTCAAACAATATTAACAATCTTTAAACAATTTTCAAAATTGCAATCCTGTGATTTCCAAATTTTTGAAATTTTCGTTCAACAAAGGTTTTTTTTACCATACCAAAATAATAATCGGGACTAAAATTAGTGTCTAAAGTCCGATTAGAGAACTGGAGCCTCCGCCCTGTTACTTGGGGGTGGCGTAGTGTGACTGCTGTTATTATTATTGTTGTTGTTGTTGTTACTGGCCTCGCCGGCATGACTCGAGCAGTAGAACTTTTTGTGAGCGATGAACGTATGAAGGTAGTTGAAACTGATGTCACAAGAGCGACAATATCTCGGCCCGACCTTCGTCGGATCCAAGTTGTCCTCCAGGGTGGGACTGTCGTCGCGCTCTTGCTTGATTTTAGTTGTGTCTACGGACGGGGGAGATTTGGATGGCTCAGATTTCCCATTTACTTGAGAAGTTTCTGTTGGAATTTCCTCAGGGGTTGTGGCTGGTGGTGGCTCGGGAGTGGGCGTTGTGCTTTCATCCTCTAGGATACATTTTATGTAATCTTCCTCCTGGTTAAAAAACAATTAAATTATATTTCAATTGAACAAATAAAGATAGAAAATAGAGAAAGGAAATTAAAAAAAAATTTTTTTCGAATGATTGTTTACCTGGAAGTCAGTTCCACGTTTTTCAAAATGCATCCTAATATGAGTTCTCATGCCCCGAAGAGTATTTCCCTTATAACAACAAATTTTACACCAAAAAGCTTTGACACCTTTGTGAGCATCTATATGACGTTGTGCTGCTCCAGCTGTAGGACTGATTGTACCACAGACTGGACACCTCCAACCACCCGTCGCAGTGTTCGAACAGGTATGCGTACTGCCAGGTTCAATTGTTGTCTGAAAGTATCAGATTGAAATTAATCCAACTTGATCACTTCACATTTTAATAAAGTAATGAAAAAGAGCATTTTCAGTTGATTATTACTTTGCATTTAGAACATTTGGTCAATTGTTCCTGAGATTCCGGAGGTCTTTTGGGACAGTAGAATGATTGGTGTGCGATTAAGTTGTCCATCGAAGTGAATTTGATGCCGCAAGCTGCGCAGATTAGTTGGACTAGTGGTGGCGAGGGCGTTCCTGGCGGCGGCGAAGTGCTCACTGAACTCTCTCGGGCTTGACAGTAGTGCCTCTTGTGAGCGATGAAATTTTCGTGACGACAGAACACAATATTACATTCCTTACATCTGTATTCGAACAAACAAATGGATTATTAATTTAATAACACAATCAAGTACAAACGTCTATTATCACTAGAATAAATCATTTCACAAATCACTTCAATGCAACTAGAATATACCTCGAAACTCCTTGTTTAACAAGAACACCCGGTACAGGTGGCGGAGGTAACTCTGCGAGACGTAACGCAAGATCCGTAGGTGGTGTTACGTTCACAACCGGCGGTACTGGGGGTACACTTCTGGTTCTAGGACTTCCACTGCTTCGCGATCTAGGACTTCCAGCTGGTGGTAGAGAGCTTGGTGCAGGGGAGACTCTATTTTCCTATTCAAACAAAACTCAACAAATTAATCTCAACTCTTCTACCAAAAATTGCATCGATGTTGCCATTTACAATGTTTCAATAATGTACCTTCTCATCCTGATGAACAGGTGACTTTCTTATACTAAGATCAAGTGGAGCGACAGCCGCAGCGGACGAAGCCACAGCAGTTTCAGGGTTACTCGAAGTCAGGGAAGGAGTGACAGGTTTGTTGGCAGATCTGAGAACGGTCGAGACCGCAGGTCCAGCAGGATGTAAAGACCCATTCGGTAGCAAATAACAAGGACCGTCAGGTGTAACCGGAAGAGAGGGTGCTGGCAAGACACTGGCACTTTCGAACAACGCATAGGGCACTATGAGAATCGGATTGGTGGGCAGGGCCAGACAGTGCTGCGGCGGCGGCGTGTTTCCAGGACTCGCGGACGTTGGTGGCGAAGCCTTGACCTGAGGTGTTGGACTGTCCTTGACCACGTGCCTGGTGCTGCAATAGTGCGACTTGTGGGCCCGAAAAGTCTTGAGCGAATTGAACCGGATGTCGCAGTTGCGACAGTACCGTTCGGATTCCTCGTTGAAAGTTCCGTTAGTGGGCGCCACTGGCGTGGCGTTGTTCACAGGTGTAGAGGGCGCGGACGGGATGGTGATAGGTGGCGCTGCGGGTGATGCCGCGTGCATGCGCATGTGTCGGTTCAGCGAGACTTTTTTGTCCGCACTGTACGAGCACTTTGGACATGCGTAGGCTTTTCTCTGGTTCTCGAACTTTTGGCTTTTTTCTTCGCCGTCGTTTGTGTTGCCGTCTTCCGCCGCCAGGGGGCGGTGCGCACAGTAGAAGTTCCGGTGGGCTTCCAGGGTGCTTCGCGAACTGAACCGGATCCCACAGGGGGTGCAGCCCAACACCATCGGGTCGCGACTTTGGTCACCCACCGCGTCCGAGCCTTCTGGTGGCATAACGAACAGTCTTCCAGATTGTAATGCTAGAAGGTGCAAGAATTTTTTAGTTTTCAACTTTTTGAATGCGAACAAAATTTGTTGACTTAAAAATGAAATTGTGAATAAATGGATCATGTTAGTACCGTTTTGGATTCCAGTAGGTAGAGGTGCCAGATTAAGGGGCGAGACATTGTCATGTTGAAGGGTAAGGGCGGCAACGGTCGCTGGTCGCAGCGCTGGATCAGTTGCCAGACTAGCATTCAGTCTCAATCTCGGTACGACGTCCTCGTCGAGTTTTTGTTTCTTGGATGTGTGAATGGGAGTTTCAGTCGAACGCCGAGAGTCGTCCGAGTCTCTGGAGGCGTCTCGCCATCGAGAAAGCGATACCCTATCGCTGTCCTCCTCCTCCTCCTTTATCACCATGACACCACCTTCCTCGTCAACCTCGCCTTTCGGACTTGTTTCTCGCAGGCAGTTTGACCGCGATGACAAATGACGTGATTTCGTAATCTGGTACACAATTCGATTTCATTAAAACCCTATTCCATAATCATTTTGAAAAAATTTTATCATTTTCATTTTCTACAAAGTTAAATTTGCGATCCATTAAACATCGAACCAAAACTAGGCACTATCTTAAACCAGGACTAAAGAATTCAAAAGTGTGATTTCATATTTCATGATCATTCAAGTGATACCAAGTTATTATTAAGACTTATCTGAAACTCGATAATGATAATTAAATACAATCGATTTTCCCGTATCTTTAAGATCTTCTGTTTTTCATTCTTATCTAATTTTGTCTATTCATTAGTAAAATCGAAATCTATCACTTTCGTTATGTAATCTTAAGTTTTGAACAAAAAAGTCTATGAAAAATAACAAAAAAGAATATACCTCTGTATCGTCAGGCAATCCGACACCGCGCTTTCTCGCATCTTCAGCAAGGACACCGAGTCTGATTCTGATGTCGTTGGCAGAAGAGGCTGAACCGATCGCTAATTGGCTGACCGGGCCGGTGAGTCTGGACGTGGAGTTGGACTCCTCTTCGGTTGCTGTTGTGCCAGGACTTGGCACGCTCGAGCCCCCGCCTTCAACGCCGCTGTTTACGGACGGTGTCTTTTCTGAGTCACTCCACTCCTCATCCTCCCCTGAAAAAAAATCAAAAATCCTCATGAAAACTCAAAGCAACTTTCAAAAATACATCTAATCGTGAGACTAATTTCAAAAATCAAACTACTTAAAACGAAATTTCAAAATAAAAATTTTGAAACTAAAATAACAAAGGACGGAGAAAAATTGAACGAAGGATAAAAATAAAAAGAGAAGTAGAAAAAAGGTCATCGATAAAGTACGACAACTAGGGGCGAGAAGACAAAGTGTACCTCCGCGTAAAATGAGACATTACCGATGACCATCTTCAAAAAACGCGCTGACCAGACAGCGCGAAATAAACGGCCATTAATTAGCCGAGCGAGAGGTGTTAATGAAGATCGGTCGGAAGTGAGCGTTCGTAGCACGAAACGATGTTGAGACTTGGCCGTTCACGAGCCTAATGGCACTTGGCCACGCTAGGCATCTGGTCCGTAGTCGCCCCTACCATCGCAATATCTAACCCACCTTATCTGCCCATCTCGTTTCGTTCTCTCCTCAAATTGACCTGCGGACACCGCGTTTTCTGCCTCCCCACCCTCAGGCAGGGCTAGATAAACATCCTCCGTCCTCTTCGCACTTAACCAACCCTTTTTTTCCAATTCGCGAACAATTTCCTAATGCCTCTAATTGGGTTTCCACTTTTTTTCTTCCGAACATTTTTTTTCTGGGACCGTGGGGAAGAATAGGAGCTGCGACATCGCGATAAGAGTTATTGGGTAGTAAGAAGCAGTGGTGAAAGTCGTTGGGAGATTAGTCCATTTTTTGAGTCTTAATTAGCGGTTCCCGCGGTGGTTCTCGGTTAATTGAAAATGTGCGAATGTTTAGAGATAGGGTTGAAGATAGAGCTTAGCAATTGTACGTAACCAGAATAAGTTGGGATTTTCTTTTCAGCAAGATTTATGGACCGACTATCCATCGCAGGCTAAACGAACGTTGGCCTATCATTGTTGATCAATGACGGACCGATTGTCAAGATTGCCGATCGTGAATAGCCCGACTCGCAATCTCACCTGCTGATCTGGATGGTTCGAGTGAGATAGCGCTAAATACAGATTGTTCCGCAGAGCATTTCAGAGCCCATGATTGTGTTTGCAATTACGCTCTTCAAAAATTATCTCCACGGTGACCTGACTTGCGCCGGGGTTCACTCTTATCAGCAGATGTTGTGGCTGCGAGATAGTGTATCAGCGGTTGGATGACACTTAATCATACGTGATGCTTCAGATTTTTTTTTCTCTCCTTTTTATTTTCAGGAACAAAGAAACTTGAAAGGTATTCTGATGCTGAGATAAGCTCGAATTACAACAGGTACCTGAATTAGAAAAACTGTTTACAAATTCAAATCATCTCATTTTCAAAGAATTCGTCCAATTGAGATTTTCAGCGAACAAAAACTGAGTTACAAATTTGCTAGTCGGTTCGACCAAAGTGATATCAAAACTTGATTGACGAGTTCAAACAATGATCGAATTTTTCAAGATTACACATTATTTCAACCGTCGAGATTTACACTGAAAAACGAAGTTACAAATTTGCTAGTCGGTCTAACTAAAGTGATATTGAAATTTGATTGATAATTAAAGTCTCGATGGGAATGCTGGTTGACCCTTTGGAACAAAGCGTCTGCAGACATCTAATAAGACTTATCTGCGATCTGAGATCCAGACTGAGTTTCGCCTGGTCTCTTAATTTCGTCATTGGCTAATCTCTGCCTATCGAATTCCCCCAGAAGAAAAGCAGTTGAATGGTCCTGGTAAAGAGGATGGGAAGTGGGGTGGGGGGATCGACGGTTGGAATTCATTTCACAGCTTATCATGAGGAATCGAAGACGAAGTGTCTGCTGTGCACATGCATATAAAATAGAAAGAGAGAGGAAGGGAAACAACCGGCACTGGTTCGCCGGATGTTTTAATTGCCTCCTCTCGGTGGAGGTCTTTCGAGAAAAGGGCTGGTAGATGCGAGGCCAGATTGTGGGCCCTGGTGCTATCCCGGGCTGGCATCTCTAGTCCCGCGAAGCTTGTAGCTCAGCTCTGTAAATAAGCAGTCATCGATGGATCGGGGCTTGGCAGCAATAGGGCCTCGCCTCCTCCTCGGCCATTCTTAATTGCGCGTGCATGCAAGCGCGCGGGGTGGGGGACAGCCGACCCCTGCGCCACATCACCGCCAACGGGGTGTAATATATCTCGCTAGGGGTGATACGCCAGGGCCAGCCAACACGCTCGCCATTAACATATCCGCGCTCCGCTGATAACCAACGTTCTTGGAACTAATACCCTTGCACTCAGACGCTCGTGCGATTAACAGCCACAGCTTAACTTTTCAGTCTTTCCCAACCGTATTTATGTTTTCAATTGTTTTCAGATTTTCAATGCTCCTTTCAGTTTACATTTTTAAAACCTCTTCTAGTATCGCGGTTTGAATGTGTTGGCAGAAATAGTTATTTCGTCTTTTGTAACAGGGTTTGACATTTTTTGGAATCAAATTGTCGAACCTCTTTTGATTATATTCTCTTCCTAAGCATTTTGTTTTTTGAAAAATGTTTAAAATGTCAAACAAAATTTGCATTCCCAAATGAATAAAATGTTGAAAGTTTAGGATATACCAAGGGTAGTTGAAGCATCCGACCTAAACCTGAGCGAACTGCAGTCCGGTCGTTCACGGTCGTTGATTAAGATGTATCAGATTTTTCGTCACCGCCAGAACACGGACGCGAACAATTTATCAGGTTTAAAAATGTAGTGGCCGGTGCATTTCATAAATCTCATTGCGATAATCAGATGCGGACTAGAAACACAGCCACGTTTCTGCCGGCTTGATTTTTGCGGCGCAGCGATCATTAAAGGCACGGTAGCATCGACTCGTTGGTCTGCGCTGGTGTTTCGCGACGACGCTTTTTCCAAATGAAATGATCCGCATCAAAAACTGATTAGTGGCGTGTAGTGTCGAGACGCTTCGAATGCCTTCATTTGGCGGGACGGCTTCATCCAGCTATGTAAATAGGATCCTGATCGTGACGGGAGTCAATACAGGCTACCAGGCTGCTCGCGGTCGGTTGAGGCCACGACCCTCGGGTACCGCATCGGCTCGTCCACACGAGATATGCTAATGCCCGATCGTGACACCGCGCCTACTAAGTGAGAGCTCAACTCCGTAAGAGCGTTACTTACGATTACGATACTCGATGGATACTTTCCATCCCCCCGCAGGCTTTGGATAATTGTCGGCGCATACACGCCAACCAACATCAAATTGTACAAGCCACATGAATAATGCGAGCGCGAGTCGCTTCTCGGAAGGCCGCTCATAAAGCGCGAGCTTCGAGGAACCGCGTGAATGAGATTACGCAGATCCCATCGACACCGGCCCCTTGACAGCCCAAAATTATTGCCTCAACTGCACCCGGTGTCGAGGTGTCCGAGTATCGCGCCGATTTTTTTTTTTTTTTCAATTTGATTTTTTTTTAACTCTATGGTTTTAAATGAAAAAAATTATCGCGTAGTTAACGAAGCTCGAACACGACTTTGCTGGTCGGTAAATGCTTTTGTAATTATCTTAGAACAAAATGGTTGAAGTGAGAGGATGATTCAAAAGTTGAACATTTTGTGGGAGTTGAACAGTGAAATGGTTTGAGAATGTAGGATGTAATAGAATGTTGATTTCGAATTTTAGGAACAGTAACTGTGAGCTATATCTATCAATTAATCTACAAATAAAGTACAAAAAAATTGGAAAACACTATGGTCCCGGTAAAAGCGTAATGTAACGATAAGGCTCGAGACGAATATCCATTTAAAATTCGAAGGAGATACATATTGATTGAGGATTTGACGTTGATGAACAAGATTAATTTGAGGAAGAAAACTTGGCTGATCGCCGGGTAGGTCCACTTTCACATTATCATAATTATCTCAAATAGTTTATTACTTCTTATCTCACTCATGATGTCATTTACTTTTTTTAATAAAAATTCTTGACAGAGACTAAGTCCACTCTTTTAAAAAACGATTTAAAAAAATTAGAACAATTTTTGTAATTTTTGAAATTGCTGTCTTTCAACATCAAAAGTGCGTTGAAAGTCCAGAAGCAAGCCTATGCCAGACTGATTATTTCACAGAAAGCGAGTGAACTTGTTTCCCAAGAATGCTACCGTCACAGACATCCTATCTGCTGGTACACGATAACGATCTCACGAAATTTGAAAGACTGCGCGCAGTACATCTTGATCCATGAATCTGCGATAAGAGTGTCGCGTTATCTCGAACGAGCATCGCTGACCCGGCTGATGACTGCTTTCGTTTTCTCTCTTTGTTTGTGAAAACTGAAAGAAACATTAAAAACTAAGAGAAAAAAAATCCCATGGTTTCAGAATAAAACAAACCTTTGTTCTTTCAATCAACCAATTCTTGCTAAAATTTTACTCAACTTTTGCAAATTTTCATTGAAAGTTGAATTTCAAATTCGAACCTACGTTACATTTTTCTATTCAACATAAAACAGACTGGTTTTAACGAAAAAAACATTTGTGCTAAAATTTTGCAAAGTTTGATTTCAGGTCAAAGCAATTTAAGATTGACCTTAAATTTCGAACATTGACTGATTAAGTATCCATAGAAAAACGTCTCTAAAAACGCGTAATTAATTTGACGCATTGCGACGGAAGGCCTAGAGGTCTTATCTAAGCCCGAGAACAGGATCCAAGGATCGTACGAAGCCTCGAGGACGAGGTCGTGGTATCGTATGCGCCATCTGTCACTGGCGGCGCTGGCGTCTTTTTTACAAACGAAAAGTAAAAGAACGAGACGTAGGAGGAGAAATGTAAAAATAAAAGAAACATACTTTTAAAAGGAAAAAAGAGTTGGAACCAATCGATCTATTCGTAGCGTGAGGGCGCTGCGAGCGTTGAATATGCAGAGCCTGGATGGTTTATACGTGTCGTCGATTAAGTCTTAAGATGGGGTAGTCATTAAGAGATAGCGCCGGTTGACACCGAAGAGACACTCCCCGTGATAACCGCCTGCTCTTTTCTATCTAGCTCTTTTCTTTTGCCCTCTGCGTCTGGCTCGACGTTCGAGTCATGCAGATATGCGCTCTCATTAAAAGGGCCACGCGAGCACGACGCGCGATCCACCTTCGCCAACTTTGCTCAAACTTTTTATCTCGACGTATTTTGCGATACACTTATTATATATCATCGCGTTTTGCTTATACCTACGCTCCAATCACATTCCACCAGGAGAAACCAATTGTTCTGATTAACATCACTGTTCGTCCTTTTATACCACTTTAACTGTTACAAACAACTTTGAAACGCCAAGTTAACGAAATGTTTAAACTAACAAATTTTAATCGACTTTTCAAAACTCCATCCAAATTTTAGTTTCTCCTAATCTGCCTGGCGGTAATCTCTTTAATTTAAAAAAGTGAAACATTTGGAATTTTTGAATTTTATAAATTCTGATATTTTTGCCATTTGAAAAAGATTGGTAACTATAGTTAAACTTTATGAGAGAAAAAAAACAAGTTTTATGATTGTGCAAAAAAGTTATAAAACATTAAAAAAAAGGAGGCAGAAAAGATAATTAGAAAAATTAATTTGTATGGCATGGGAAAATACATCTTGGAGGGATTGTACAATTCATCTGTTCGTTTATTAGACGAGAAGCGGCATTGTGAGTGGAAATACGGCCGGGTGTAAACAAAGAGCGGGCGGGTGGTGAAAAATGTAATTTTATTCAAATATGAAAGGTAGCATGTTAAAGCTCTGAAAATATTTGATATCGAGCGCGCGATCGTTAGTTGTCGACCGGATGAACGAGCTCTCTCGCTCGGGCGAACGAATGAACAAACGAACGAACGAAAGGTAACAAGAGCAGAGTTTGGTCGGATCAGATAGCGCGGCAGGACCAGCCTGGCCAGATCTCTGAGATAGCAGAATTTAATAACCTGCTAGGGGGAAGGGTGGCCCGAGGCTCCAGGCAAAGAGAGTGCAATAATATCGGGAGATATCGATCTTTAATTAGGCACGCAACGCGGCAACGCCAGATTAGATCGCTAGACGAGAGGCGAGTTCGCGCTTTCGGCCCCCCTCCTTTCTTCCGCACGCCATTATCTATCTCTAGTCCTAACCCCTTCGCGCCCGAATATCTCCGCATATTCGACGCTCAAGATATTGCGGACAATGCCACCCCCAGTGTATACATCAGTCGAATCTCCTTTATTCCACCTAAATTGAAACGACAGATCCAACTCGCTGCCTCAGATTCACACCACGGATTATCTTTTAAATACAACAATTCGATTGTTTCATGTCATTGCTTTTTTCTAGTCACTTCCAAATTCTTTTGCTAATATTCAATCTTCTTTTTGTATTTGTTTGTTTGTGATTGAGTGTCAAATTGAAAAATAAAATTGTTCAAACCAGTCGAAATTTTTCCACTGTAGAACAACATGCATTATTAATAGAACAAAAATCGAACCGTATCAATAACTCTTGTAGTATTTAATTACTGGAACGAAATTTCAACACTCAATCTGCAAGTATCAAAAGTTATCGCCGGTTCAGCTATCGGCGACAATAAATTGAACAATTCAAACTATTAATATCATAATCTGTTCTGTATTAATATAAAGTTTTACAATGCATGTGATAAATTTAAACGATATAAGTTCACAGTTTAGCAACACAATCAGTGGGAATTAACAATTCTAATCGCTGGTATTACGTAGCAAGTGTCTAAACGCGTCCTATCTGCGCGCCTGTGATGCAACAATAAAAAGTTCTTCCGTCATGTAAAAGTTCATTTCAATTACTTTCTTTGCATTAACTTTTTCTCAAAATTATTATTTTTTGGACTTTCTTCTATCAAAACTGATGATTTTCGAATACAGTTAAATTCCAAGTTAAAAACAATGTCAATTTTATCAAAGATTTACAAATCGTAATCACGACCACTTAATCAGAATCGTGGACCGTTGAAAGATATTGATATAAATATTTATGGGCCAAAATCGAAACGGAACTTTTATTGAACCATCACGATAACTTTTCAACAGTCATTTCGGTATTATCTTCTGTCGATTAATGGAATATTCTAATATGCTAATCGATTCCGAATTGACCGTAATCGCGAGCGATCAGCTAACTTGCGCTGATCAGAAACTGTTCATCAAAACCGGTCACATTTAGCGAAACCCGTCACTACCAAATTCGTTAGCCATTTTTGCATTTAAAAACAAAATAATTTATGTTTTTTTTCGCAACAATAAAATAGTTTGTAAAATTGTTTTTAGATTTTGAACTTGACATACGTTTGAGGACGTTAGACGTGACGTTTTTCGAACGATTTGAATGAAATCACCTTGCTCGCAAGATTATATAAGTTTCGCGGGGCGAAGTTGAGTTAAATTTAGATAAGATGAAGACGCGGTGCAAAGTTGTTCTTTATATGGATTTGCTATACGAAATGTTCAATCAATACTATCCAGCTTTCAGTGTGACTTGAATTCAACTTGAAGTAAAGTGCGTTTTAATTAGCATACGATACGAGATACAAGTTGCAAAAATGTGTACGCGCAATTAAGTCCAAATGAGTGCAATTTTGATGCGTCCGAAGCTAGTGGATTACGCAGTGAAAACTTAATCGAAAATATGTACCGATATACTTGTTCACTCCAGATATCGCGTGAATTGAAAAACAAGAAATCTTAAGTGAATTGAGAAAACAAAATGAAAATAAAGTGCATGTTGTCTTTTTAGAGGACTTTTGTAGGTTTTTTAAAATGAAGATTTAGTAATCAAAACTGTACTTAAGTTCGAGAGATGCAAGGAAAGATATTCATTATGATATATTTATCAGTGAGAATCAGAGATGTGAGTGAAATATATACGAAAATAAGGTGCGAAATGCGTAATAACCATGTAATGATCACGAACACGGTCAAAATAATCCACATTCCGCATAAATTAAAACTTCTTTTACATGTGGAACCCGTTCAGTGGAACACCTTGCCAAGGCTCCCGGCCTTTTTCTTTGCTGAATTAAAATGTCTCAGTTACTTTTGAATGATAAGTAACTGGAATAACGACTCATAATTATCACATTTATCATTTTCCCTTCATGATTTTAATTGTACATAATTTTTTAAGCATACTATCAATTCACTTTTATAACTCATTACAAACAATACTCAAACATATTTTGTTTCAATTTTTCAGAAGCAAACAAATAACGGATGAATAAACATTGGTGTTAAGTGAATTATGTTTCGTTTAAAGAAGAAAGTTAAAACGAACATGAGTGTCGTAAATTGAGAGTGGATAGAAAATGAACTCGTACAGAGCGTATTGGTACAAGTGGTATCAGGGATTCAGCGATCGTTACTTCATGGCAACGGTCAGGTGACTTTGAATTTCAGGTCCACCCGCCGCAACACGGCAGCTCACAGCCGGTAGCGCGACGCGATTTAAGCATTGAAACGTCGCCTCTCAGGCGATGCCACGTCGGGGAATTATCGCTCGGCGGGACCTCGCCACGCATACATTAAGGCCCGTACGGAGACAGAAACGAACGCGACCAATACCCGGCGCAGATTGCATATCAGGCCACGACACTTCTCGCCTGCCTCCTGCAGCACGACGAAGATCCTTATCTCCGCCCCGAGAACTCGACCGAATGAATAATTATCAATGCGAGCGTTTCAAAAGTGCTGCATTTTTTCCATCGTATCCTGCTCGGGCGTCGTGTTGCCTCTGGTCTGAGCTCACGCGTGTACGCGCAAACATTGTCAAAATCACCGTCGATGAATATGGATGAACAACTCTCGCAAACCGTACAAGTGTATCGATGACTTTTTCTTCCATCCCGAGCCTTATCGATTTGTTTCCCATTTTTTCCCAACTTTTGTTCTTTCAAATACAACATTTTCGATTTAGTTTCGCGATTCAGTGTTGGTACAAGTTGGACAATTGTTTTTGCAATTTTTGAAACAGCTTTTTTAGCAGACGTTTCTCTGATATCAAAGGATCTGTAGTAAATAAATTAAAACACTCTGCAGTTAACCCATTTATACGAAAACTTTTTTTCAAGATTTATTTATGACTTTGAAACGAGCGATTCTTTGATTAGTTTCTTCTTTTTATTGCTGCCAAGTTTGAAGAATTGATAGTTCGGGTTGAAACTTTTGTAAGTAAATTTTGCTCGGTGTACGTTTCACAGCTGTCAATTTTTTGCAACACTCGGTTGGCTCGGAGAGAATAAAATGTTTGATCCGAATTTTAATGATCGAGATTGAACGTTGTGGGAAAGCGTTAATGATGCAAGTATGCAAAAACAAGGCAGCGCAGATTTCGTGAAAAATTACGATACGCCAGATGGGAATCTGGTGGAAATAAAGAACCCCCCTTATGTTGAACAAAGAAAGCAAACTAGCGGTAAAAGGTATTCTGCTTCATAAGGCATAAGATATCGAACTATCGGGAATAATGAGTTGTGCCGTATCGGTCGCAGAGAGGGCGCAGCATAAGTAAGCTACGGTGCCGAGATAGTGGACCGCCTTCCAGGAATAAGTATTTATTGTGACGCGATGAGATAGCGGTCACGGTACGCAGGCACCACGAATTACGGTTTTCAATATGACACTTTACTATCGAGAGCCTCCCTCGCTCTCAGCCCGGAGCCAAGCAGATACGTTGTCTGCTCTCCGACTAAAAGGCTTCGAGATTCTTTCTCGCCGTCGCTGATTCGCTCGCTGACATAAGTCACCTCGGCCTCACTCGAATATCAACACTATCGTCCTAATTCGCAGAAAGTGTCTTTCCTTTTCCAACCGGCGCTAACTCACCAGCACCCAAGGATCAATACGACACCTCCGCGACCTGGCCACAAAAGTTTGGTCGATAATTCGTTTGTCTAATTCTTCTAACGCTTCGCCTATTTTCTACACTTAACATCTATTACAAAACACTTCCTGTCCTAACATTCTAAAACCATTTCAAAACACAATGAAGAAAGATTTTCAATATCTTCCAAAAGTTACACTCAAAACGTAATATTGGAATGATCAAAATTTGACTGTAAAAGTACGATTAATATCGAAAAAAATTAAAATGTGAATTGCACGTTTTGCAATTAGATTGTATTATTTACAAATATAGACAGACCAATTTATGTTGGTCTGTATTATTCAAAAGCTTTTATGATTGCTCGATGTAAGTTGAAACTTTTTTCCCAATGTGGGAAAAAATCTAGTGTTTTTTCACCGGGAAATTCCGCGGACACGCATGCATAATGCGAACGGTATAATTTTTACGACGCGTCATAAAAAGATCGCGCAAAATTGAATGACGACGGGAGGCGAAATTTACAGCCGGCTGCGGAGTCACGAATCGGCAGTATAAAACTTGTACGTGTATAAACACGTGGTCCATTCGTCGTCAGAAACACCGGGCGTTTAAGTCGAAAGTTATTGGAGCCTCTTATGTGCGAGGCTGTAAACAATGTTTGTCAATTTCCATAAAACCAGTATGTCACTTATTGGTCGCTGCAAAATTTATCCTCGTGATTTTGCAAAAGTTGGCCGATCTTATCGAGTCTCAAGTTTTAATTTGAATATAATTTTTATTCAACTAGGTCGAATTCCTCTATGAGATCTTGGAATGAAAAAATATTGTTTTCATTTTGAACAGTCGACGTTTTCTCTGAACGGGACAGTTTTGTTTCGAGACTGAAAATGACGAGTGAAAATCGTCAAGGACGTTTTCATCGTTGTCGATAGAGACGATTAGCGCCAGGACGTCGGAAGGTGTAGACGGAATGATGGAGAAGAGTGCAAGCAACAAGCGGCCGAGAAGATGCCCAGGGAGGAGGAGGATCAGATAGAGCTGCATGTGCTTGTGTGCGAGCCGCTGGTGGGACCTCTTTATCGTGATCCCGTCCTGCAGCTCGGCTCCTCATTAGCTCGCGTGCTCATCAATCACTCGTCCACGACCACCGTCTTGCCACGGTATCTCCCGTTTGAGTGTACGTGGCCACGTAATTTCGATCGAAGCCTGTCCCAATATTTGGATTAGCGCTCTCCAACAAATTCCATCTTACCTCAACCCAACATCTTGCCTTCAAAAACGAAACACAATCAACGATTAAAAAAAGTGTCTTACAGGTGTTCTGATCACCAACTTTTCAAACCCAATTATTTTCCCTACACAACTCTTGTTCGTTCTGTCTGATTATGTCTTTCTCAATTCTTCAAAATAACTCTAAATTTGAATCGCAACAAGTTTAGTTAGATTTTAGATTCAAGATTTGCAAAAGAGAAAGAGAGAAGAAAAAAAAGGTGCATGTTTTTAGTATGGCTAAGACGAAATAACATTCGTATCGAGTATGTGCGTTGTGTGCCCAATTGCGAATCAGCGCTGCGATAGGATCTGGAATAATCTTAGGCTTTGTGGCATTTGGAGGGAGAAAGGGGGTTAAATTTCGTAAGTAACATTATCGTAAGAAAACAATCGCAACCTCGCTCTGGAGTGGTTGCTATTGGTTCGCATGAAAGCTTGATAGTGGCCGGTGTGGTTAATCTTCGGCCAAAGCGGGCTCCTTGTATAGCTCGATATTGTTTAACTTGGCTCGTTATCGCGCGATGCACTCTATAGCCATCTCTCCAGGGTAGCGACGAGATAGCGCGGCACCTTCGGTGCCTCTCTCCCTTCGCGTCTCTCGCTCCCACGATGGAGTTGCCGAAGATGGGGTTGAGTACTGCTTGCGCCCGATAACACCTTGCAACTGATAGCGAGCAGATCCCCTTAGCTATACCTTTCGCGCAGTTTTCCTCCTAATAATCAGCGCACACAACGCGCACTTATCCTCTCCCGGAATCTTCTCTCGTTGACCCCATTGTAACCCGAGATGTGCTACTCTGCCCAAATTCTCTTTATCCATCTTCGTCCCGAGGCTTGGCGCCGTCCAATCAAGATAATCCTTTCCACAAAACGAATCTCGATAGATGCCTGATTCCGGGCACTGGCGAGGGCCTCACCTGTCACTTCGCATCACCTACAAAATCATCCTCTTTACTTCAAACTCTCACATGTATTCTAACAGCACAAGATCTTATCAAACAGTTTACAAGTGTAGTAGTCATTATGATGTTCCAACCTGACAGTGCCAATTTAACGAGTCCAATGAACCCACAAGACATTTTTCATATTTGTACTAAGAACCAGAAAACATTGACTTTTTGAATTCGAAAAGTTATTATGTGCAAAGTTCAGTCTTTGTTTGAGTTTGTCTCTGTTGAATATATATATATGACCTAGGGTCAAAGATGGGCAAGTTTATAATAAAGCCTGCAGCGGTCAAGATAGCGCTCGAGTTCGGCCACAAAACCCCTTACTGTGTTCTGGCCATTGAAATATCGCACTTACAAGAGCGCGCCACGTTTGTCCCTCGTTCTCATAGCGGATTAACCCTCTGGATCCCGTCCACGCAGTCGTCGTGCGAAATCCTTCGCTGACGCAAATCCGTCTGCCTTTTGTGCCCGACAGACGGGCCACAAAATCAAGCCGCCATTTTGCCCTCGCCGGCACCTTCATTGCGCCGCGTGCGAGTGTCACTTAATTCGCTAATCCACGACGTCAATATCACTCCACGCGAAATTTAACTCGATCATTCCAAGTCTATGAACAGTTTGAAACAATCACAAATATGCCAACGGTCAAGTGAAATTTCATGTTATTTTCTTCATTAGTTTAGAACGCAGCTGTGAAGTTTATTTATTCCGAAGTTTATTATATTATTTTCTGATAGGCAGCCGTACCGGTTAAGTGTAATTGATCTAGTAATTTATTTTCATCTCGCAGTTTCATCCAACTTTGTCTGACGTTAAAATATGTAAATTTGTGAGTTGACATGCGCTGTCTTCATTCTCCGGCGTCAAAACTGCTAGCCCGGGGATAAATTGCGCGACAGTCGTGGTCTCTCGCGGTTTCTTAATTGACGATCTTTGTTTGGCTTTGGAATCGCGTGCGCATCGATATTTCCGACTCGTTACACCGCCGGTCATCCATTTAGCTCGTGAATATTCAGATTTGCGGTGAGATTTATCGAACGGCCGCGCCACTTCGATCGGCCTCTAATTGGGGGCACTCCCACCTTCAGCATTCCAGCAGATACTACAAAAGCGTCGTCTTAATCTCCGACGAATTCTGGACGCGTTGCGCGGCCATGAGTTATTGCGTGTCTCGACGATACAGTCGGCGCTCGACGGCGCGTGCATTGATTCCGGGCTCAGCCATCTCCCGTCACGAAAACTTATTAGCCCGATCGTATTTTGTTAGCGACGGAATTCCGTGGCTGCAACGCAAGGGGATCGAAAACAAACAGAAAAGGGATAGACTCAGATAACCCCTTTCATTATCAGAGGGCTTTCGAGGCTTAGCGATAACCACCCCCTGATATTAAGCCGCGATTAGAGCCGCAACTTCATTGCAAAAGTTGGCGATCGTTTTTGTTGCTCAGCGAAGAGGTATTTTGCGAATCGCATTAATATGTATCTGCGCGGAAGAACAGAGCCAGCTGGGCTCTCCTCATGGTATGCGATCTCAGAGCCGATGTCTGCCTTGCGCGGTGTCGTGGAAAGGAACAAATTGTGTACGAGACCGCGGCGCGGATACCGGCCACGAAAGGCAACGAGCAAAAATCGGTGCCTCCTTATCGGGCCCGATCTGCCGCGTATTTCCAAACAATGCACGCGGCAATCGACGTCCCAACCGCTCAGTTTTCCACTCGTCCCAGCTGCAGTCGCGCTCATCCGCCGAACCACAGCTGCTACGGATGTCTTCATCGCGGGATCAAAGGTCCTTCGAGCCGGATGGATTGGTCCTACCGATATCAGATGCAAACAAGGGGGTGGGGCTGGACCGGCCCATTGGTCCCAGACTTGGCCAATCCGGCTCGCGCTCTTCAGTTCATTCATAGACCAAGGTTGCTCCTCGCAGTTTGTCTTGACTATTAAGATTTTCAAACTTGTAACCTCTGTTGTATCATATCATAAAAACTGACACTTCGGCGAGGATCGTAATTTTCTGCAATCCGTGCACAATTATAAAAATTAAGCAATTATCAGTAAGCACGGCTGAAACTTTGGAAGGCCAAGAGTGAAAAATGAAGACAAAGTTTGAATTTAAAAATCTAAATTGGCGATCGGCAACCGGTTCCCGATTAATTTAGTTTGATTTGTTTTTTGCCTTTTAGTTTAGGTCTTTTTTGCAAGATACTAATAGCCCTTGACGCAATTTACGAGATTCGCGGACAAGGAGTGCGTGCATCGATGCACATTCGTGCTTGCTTATCAGTACTCTCGCATCTGTCCTGCGTTCTATCAGCCTCTCTGCCATGTTTGGACGCGAGTTCTGCGTTCTCGTTTTCTCGTTCTGCGCCGGGGCCCGGTATGACGCGTTTGTCAGACGGATTTATAAAGCGTAATTGTTGGCTTGTAATCATTTAAGGTCCGGGCAACAATGGCAGGCGTGGTTTCATCGGACGAAACAATTGTATGCCCGAGATAGCAACGAGTTATAACGATACCAGCGGGGCGGGAAAAGTTTGCGGAAAAAATTGTTGTCAGTCGGTCAATGGGACCGTGTTCAAGTATGTAAATGTCTTGTTGCGTGCACAGAAGCCCAGGCCTTTCGATAATTATAAATCAATGTCTCATATGATAATGGCTAAGGCCCCTTTTTCGTTTCTCGATCAGCTCGATAGCCGAGAAGCCTTCCGCGAACCCGAGCGAGTCATAATTGTTTAGCCCTGGAGTAGATAGCACAGAGGCGAGAGAAAAAACCGGGCCACCAGAGGGACGTTGATGCTATCGCTGCCATATTAGAGGAAGTTATAAATCGCACCGAATCTAAAATTGATCTTTTCTGCAGCGCGGGGCGAACCGGTGAAGTATACGCGAGTTATATCAGAGGGGTTTCAATCTCTCACGTTGAGCCCAATCACCCTCGCAATTAAAAAAAAACCGACCCTTCAGATTTCACTACCTCCCCCTTCAATTTTTTTTGGAAACAGAAGCCCTCGTTTGAGCAATATCAGTTTCATTAAAGCGCCATCTGTCAGGTAATTGGCAGGCCATCGGCAAAAGCCGCCAATTTATTTAGGCAAATTGCAGCTCATTTTGGATGCCGAGAATTAGCTCCGTTTTAATGAAAATGTTCAATAAGTGTCGTGTCGGGAACCGAAAATAAGCCTCGGTTTGTGAGTTAATACCCCGGTTAGCTTGCCTCTCTGTCTGTTGATAGCGTTATCCCCGTTGCACGTTCCTCGAAAAAAGGCGCGAGAGGGCAAGGCGACCGACAAATTGCCGCCAATTAAAATTCTCCTCCCCGTCCGACGTCACTTTACCTCGCGTACCCACGTCGTGTCGAGCATTGCCTCGCAGGCACACCAAGGACCAGTTTCTCCCAATTAAGTTGTACCTGAACACGAACGAAATCGTCCTGGCTCCTGACTGAATTAATTTCGCTGTTCTGCATAAGCGCAACTCCGGATCACAAAATAAAACATCAGAATGCTAAAGGTCTCGAACTCGAGGAAGCGATTCCTATCGTTTATCAAAAAAAAGTCAGGCAAAATGTTTAAAAAAACAAATAATACAAATTCGTACAATCTAAATTTACGGGACTGAATCTCCAAAAATGTTCATTATCAAAAAACAGTTTTCTTCGAATTGATATTTTAATTTTATGTTTTTGCTCGTGGCAATCGGTTTAATCACAACAATTAATTTCAATCGCAGCATCTATAGTACATTCATCAATTCGATTATGAAATGGTAGCTTGCGGCGATGACTGTTTAAACATGCACAAAAGACGACCGCGCTGGAACAGACGTTTCGCTAATGTGCCATCATTCGGCTATCCTGTAATCAAGTTACCTGCGCGTTTACGCCGATCGCGTCACGGGAGCGAGACGTACGTAGCGGCTTGTTATTAGAAGAGCATCGACGAGCACGAATATGACCAACGCAGAACGAAACGCAAACGCCCGGTGGTTCGGCAGCAAAGATAACCACCTTCGGGATTTATCGAATGATCTATGGCGAGATTTTAAAAAAAGATATTCAAATGCGAGCTCGAATGAATGCCTTCTCACTCGTTTAGGGCCGACTCGTTGTTTCATTACGAAAATTTATGGGTAATTAGTAAGGTGCGCCTTAATAAAACTGTCGATTTGACAAGCTGCCAATAAAATTGATTGCTTTTTAATCAGTCCATAATTTTTTTCCATCGAACCACCCAAGCACTTTATACTTAAAATTTCTTTGGTTTAAATTACCACCTTCTCAGTGGGTTTGATTAGACGAAAATGAAGTGTTTAGTTTGGAGCGATTAGAAAAGCAAGATCCGGGGCTGTAAAGCCAGCGGATTTTCACGCACGCGTATTTGAATTGGTAGTTGTATCGTCCTAAGTAAACACGCACACCTGGACCCATTGTGTGCGAGAGGCGTTATCGGCGACGGTGCGCGTCGCGACGGCTGCGGCGTCGTTTTTATCGCACGACGGAACGTCTCGTTATCGGGCGCCCATTAGAATATCTAAATACAACCCCGGGCCTGGTTAGCGAGCCCCGTAGGGGCACGGTTCGGCAGGCCGGAATTGCACGCGACCACTCGATAACGTCGAGTTCATATTTTCGTCGAAAACATCGTCCCAGATATACGAATTATAATACCCAAAGTAAACTACTTAACTCGACTATAAAACGCGATAACGGGGTATCGCGAGACACTTTGCCCCTCCCTCTCTCCGGATTTTTGCAGCCGAATTAAAAAATCCCGTTTTGCGAGAGTTCAACGCACCTGACCGGGCAGAGTTTCGGATATAATCATTGCACACATAATCCACTCACATCTCACTTCCCGGGAGATGTTTATCCCATTCAATCGAAAATGGAATGATCCTAGAAGGGGATTTGAAAACGTCCCACCGGGCAATGTGCGCGAACGGGAAGAAATATCAATCTTACATTTGTCAGTCAGAGTAGTCAATAAAAAACGCTGCGAGATATAGCACTCGATAGACGGGAGTCGTTTAATTCGGAGTGTGCATAGGTTGAGGCGACAAGTCGAGGTGGAATAATCTCGTCGACGAGCGCTCGGAAGGGTTAAGTTGTAGTCGACTGGACAGATAAGACGAGGCAAGGGCTGCGCCACAAAATCCCGAGGACCTTCCCTTGAGACGACGATAAAATACTCAGAGCTCAAAACCTTTTATGACACGTCCTTTTCCGATGAATCAAACACCCAAATCCAAATTAAATTTCAGCCTTGAATTGTGATCCCTCTGACACTTACCTGAAACATGAAAAATTATTTTGACATTAATTAATCCGTGTTTTACATTGATAATAATTTTTACACCTTAAAATGTTCAAATCCGGACTTTTCATACTTGGAATAGAAAAACAATTTTTTAAGATAAGCTGAAGGAAATTTTTCTCTAAAATAAGAAAAGTGGTTTTTTAAAAATGCTATAGATGAATGTTTAGTTAAACGTTAGTGGGAGGATAAATCGGACCAAATGACTTTGCCTTTAAGTTGATGCGCGGAGGTGGTAAGACGCGTCGACAATGAGATAGCTTCACATTGAATCGCATTTAGGATTCGCGCGACGGTAAAATAAATCAGCGCCACGATCTTAATAAATGTGCGGGGGTGGGCGTCTGCCTGGCAGGCAGCTAATATCCTCTTGGCCGCTATCCTCGGGGCTCATCTCAATAAATTCAATATACTCGTGTAAATCGAGACCCTTCGACGACGATCTGCGCGCCATTTCTCGCGAAAGACGCTCTGATATATCAGTTATTGATTACTCATAACGAGATGTCACCTTATTTTTCTTCACTTTTTTCTCCTCTTTCTGTTCCTCCCTCAACTTAAATCCAATCCGAAACTTAACTCTTGTCAAGCTTCATCTTATCGTGAAATCTTGCACGAAAACTTTTTCGCCAACTGTTTTTTTGTCCCAATTGGACTGCACTTTCTCAGCTCGTAGATATTCGACTAATTTTTTCACGATCAGTCGACCGTTACGTAACCTTTGCAGTTCAATGGTAAAGTCCTCTTTTACTATCTATCATGCATACTATCTCGCGAAAACGAGCTTTTCATCGAGTCGTTAGTTAACGCGATGCAAATTCCCTCGCAGATGTTGATATTAAAATATGAAAATTAACCGTGATTCGATAATCGGTACTTTTACCTTCATTTGATATCTCTGGAATGGACAAAAAAGTGTCGTTTATCTATTAACTCTTTTGAACAACACTAATCTCGAAATTGTCAGTGGACATCTGACAGCCCGTCTTTTTTTTATTATAATTTCCCATCGTATCCATCAACGGAATTATTAAAATTATTATATTTATTGAATGCAAGTTAACCTTAACGTACTAAAAAATTAATTATTTACGGATAAAAATAATGTCATTAGAGCGACTAAAATAGGTTTATCGTGAGCGAATTGGCAAAGCCGAAAGCCATTGAGGAAAAGTGCAATCAAGCAACAACGGGCTCTATCTATTGGCTGTTGATATATTGCCAGGCTCGCTCGTCGACAATGACAGCGAGATTTTTGGGGACAGGAATGTGTGCGAAAGTATCTTTCGCGAAGCTCTGGATCGCAGGTTGCGATATTTCATTTGTCTCTGATGGGGTGTGTGTTCGTCTCTCCTGCGTCGCGTCTTTTCAGCGCCCCACGATAAAGATGATAAATCACCGATTTCCGTGGCGTCGCGCACACCCGATACGGAAATGGGCACGAGATACGCGCTCCACGATGTGTGCAAGTCTATCTTCGACCGATTAATAACGAGCTCTCATTACCACAGATAACGAGCCATTCTGCGAGCTTCTTTGCTGCGACGCCACCAGATTCAAGATACCACTTGTAATTATGTACAGGAACTAACTTGTGTACCAAAAGTTGTAGCCAATTGTAATTAACGGAAACGTGCCTCCTTGCGTCATCCTGCTCTTCATATACACTCCCTCTTAGTACAATGTTTACGTCATTTTTATTATCTTTCTTCATTTCATTCTCTCCTTATTTCAGGTACATAAACATTTGCATTTTATTGCATATTATTTAACGAATTTGATTTCAGGTTTGTGGAATTATAATGTCTTAAATTATTTTAGAAACTGTATAAAGATTTAAATGGAAAGGAATTCCAAAGATGGTAATTTCAATGCAAAAGCGTTCCATCAAGGATGATCACGGATATTCGCGATAAAATTCATCTTTCACTTGAAAATCTCAATCTTGAGCGTAGATCGCGGTCATAATAAATTAATCTTACTTACGGCCCGAAGCCTGTCCCAGCGTCAGGGACGTTAATATCCGAGCGCATTAAGCGCAACTTGCAACCATAATGCCTAATTCAATAAGCGAGACTCATGAGGGCCGCAGCCTCATCTTATCGCCCCGTGGTTTGGCAACATATCTTCATAATCTCCATAATCGCTTTACCGGCGAAAATTCAATAACTGAAACAGCCCTGCGTATTTCCCTATACCTTATCAGTTTCGTAAGAAACCAATATCCACAACTTCTTCAATAATAAATCAAATAGAATTTTCATGAACAAATTTCAATTTTTGTCCATAGACAAATTCCAAATTTTATTATTCAAATTCTAAACATTCTAATTCAAATAAACAAATCATAAAAAATTACAACAAAATCTTTTAAATTTAATCTTTTCATTTTTCAGTTTAGTTTTTTTCACTCTGACTAATTTTAAAATGTGTTTTACTTTTGTTATGACTTCAACTATACCTGTAGTATAAACTAATAACACATTTTGTAAATTTTACAGTGGAAAATTGTCGTGCAACTTGTAAGTTATCGGGAGTTCGAGTGTTAATTTTCGCAAGTCAACAATGTCGTAAAGAAAGGAGTGGGGGTAAGTTTGATAGTTAGATACGCGGGTAGCACAAGGTTTAGAACAATGTCGAAGACAAGAGAAGGCCTGGCGTTGGAACTGCAAAGCACTCCATTAGCGTGACAGCGAGCGTCCCCAGCGAGCGATGTCGCTTGGCGTAGTAGTGCCTTATCAGGGCTTCCTGCGGCCCGATCGATACGACGCGGACATGGCGAAGACACATCGCGGCGGTATCGCGACGATCCTCCTGATCTAAGGACTAGCGCGGGCAAATAAACGTAATGCTTCCAGGTCGTATCGTCGTTCGGCGCGATAAAGTTGTAAAAAGCGACGGAGAGCCTCGGCGAGCGATGATTTATTGTCCTTATCCGTAATGATTCATGCAGGGCTCGATGCCATTCGTGCGCCTCAGAGATCACTCGAGCGCGCTGATATCGAAAATCGATCTAAGCCCGCCATTTATCGAGACCCGCTCGTATTTCATATCAGCGGCGCTATTATTTCTTGAAAAATGTAACCGTCCTAGAGCAACATTTCGCTCCTCCAATGTCCATGTTCAGAGTCTGACATGTGCTAAACACCTTGCCGATCATCTTTTTTAATTGCGAGCTCAGATTTGGCAGACGAGACCGCGATTACAATCAGCCATTGATTGGATAGCCTGCGAGCAATAATTAGATGGTTGGCTATCCCTTCAACAGGTCATCCGCTAGATCCCATCTCGGCCATTCAATTTAGATGCAGATAATTTGGTAAAAACAAATTCTAACATGAGGGCCCGAGATGCTCTTGTCAAGATTCGAAATAGATCTCTGAATGGGTCGCTCTAATTGAACCTCTCAGACGACATTGAACGTAATGACGATTCATTAAAAGTTAACGACTCAAGTTCGCGACCCAAAGTGGGTCAGCGAAAGGTGCCCTGTATCTCGCAATCGCGCATCCAACCGTCTAGGAGGCCCGAGTTCCTCCAGGAACTCGCAGGCCCCGGGCCAAGATCCGCACGATGTTCACCAGGTGCATCGGGACTCGACCGTGAAGGTCCAGGAGGACGGACGATCCAGCGATAGGCTCTCCCGCTTGCAATCCTCGCGTTCCTTCGGCCTGCCTTATCTTCCGCCGTTCTCCTCTTCTTGTTTTATCTTGCTTGACCGCGAGACGAGCTGAGTTGAGATGCCCTCCTACAGATACAACTGGGTACCTACGCCAGCGGCGCAACCTGTTATTACACATTCCCCTATACAAACAACGTGTTAATCGGGACCCACCCTTTGACTCATCCAGCACCGTGGAAACCGATTTATCGCTCTTCACTCTCTCTCCATCCTCACCACTTCCTGCTGTAATTTCATGGATGGTTTTGTATAATTCAATTATCTGAAATTAAGACTGTTAGACTCACCAGTAACAATTTTCTCTTTCTCAACTTGCAAATTTAATTAATCGTCTGGTTTAGAATCACTTATATTTTCTTTCTTCAAACACGAATGAAAACTAAAACAAAAAAAATCAAAATATGATATTGATTTAAAGAAGGAAATTATTTTTCAATTAATTTTGCGTTAAAAATGCGGAGATAAAAAAGGGTGATTGTAGATTTGGAGCTGAGACGCAGGTTGAAACGGTGGAAATTCTATCGAGGATCTAGAGCCAACAACAATTAGCCGAGGGTCAGAGTTCGATTCTTCGCACCAGGATGGGCGGGATCGAGAGCGATCGATCCGAGTAAACAAATCATAAAACGAACAAGCGGGCTCGCATACAAGCCAAAGGCCATCGTATCTCTCGCGAATCTCGAACCTCCCACGTGCGTGATCCGGACCTTTCAAAAGGATCTAAGTTGAAGAAGAGCGGCTGAGGCCGGGCCCCGTTCTTTTGAGCGTCTATCGTCCAGGGCTTATCTTCGAGGTCGCTCCTTGCATCGCCTCTCGTTGCGAATTTATTACCACTTCATCATGCGCACATTCAATAACGTCACACAACGTCTTCCGCGTATCAGATTCTGCCAGCCCTGCGGCAACTTTCAAAATGTTTCGTCACTCGGTTGAATTTATGTTCTTCTTTTTTTGCAAAAGTCCATTTGTTATAAAAAATTGACAAATTTGTATCACTTTTTTATCAACAACGAAAATCTACTAAACCAACGAGTGAAGGAAAAAAAAAAAAAAAAAATTGAAAAAAATGAACAAAACAACGGTTTTCAATTTCGATACCGATCGTTTTCTCATGAACCAACGAATAGAAAACACTCCGATCGATGATCGTTGAAGATCACCACAGATTTTCAGAGGGAGATAGATCACGACAAAAACGTGCATTTCTCGCAATGCTCAGAGTGGTGGCGTCGATATTAAAAATATCCCAGATAGGCTCGCCGGGCACTTGAAGTGAACTTGCATGAAATACAGCTATCTCTATCTGCAGCCGATACCGCAATTACACTGCGAACACGCCGACTTTTGCAGGCAACCAGCCAAGTTCGCGTCGAGTGAGCCACAATGCAAAGGCCCTGGGTTCTCAGAAGATATGGGATCTTATCAGACGCAAATGTTTGGTCCCGTTCTATCGAGCACACTTATCACCGCGCATTTTTTTGCTCGTGCGTGTGCCGGATGGGTCATTACCAGAACTGCGGACGATAGCGTGAATGACAAAAAAGAAAACACTTTTTACCGCTCTTTTACCGCAATTCTGTCACATCGAATCACACTTTTTAGAGAAACAAACGAGGAAAATGAATATTGTACCGCTCTTTTATCGCAATTCTTTTTAAAACAAAATTATAAATAAGAAGATGAAGAAAATGGATCGTCAATTTTTGCGAGCATCTAATTATAAAAAGGCCAATGTCGGTCGATCGATTTCGAGACGTCTCGTTGGCTTATCTGATATTTCGATCAGACCCTCCTACGTGCTAATTTGCTTGTTGTTAAAACTCAGATCGGATGATGGAATCGACAGACTAAAATTGTATTTACTAAAACATCGTGAATTTTTTTGTTCCTCTTGTTTTATTTCCCTTCGATCGCCTCGTGAGCCGATATGCCGATATGATAAACGAGAGAAAAATGCCGATAAACATAGTCGATTTGGCTGGCGCGAGAAAACAGAGAACGCGGTAAACAATAAATCACATCGTCATAATCTGTTTTTTCTCTCCATGATTGATAATCGTGTTTATCCGTATGATAAAAATTACAATCCGCGTGATATTATTTTCGGTGCAGTTTATCGTCGTGTAGCATCGCGTTATCTTGACTTATCGATCTGCTCATCGCTGACGCGTTTCTACAATCTTCAGACCGATCATATTTTAATGATCACGCTCAACTCGTACGTTCCTACGAAGCGTTACCTTATCCTAAACGAATGACGTCAAATATTTTCTCAACGGCCTTTATTAATGGCTCCTTGGCATGCTGATGAATGGCTATCCTTTTGTGTTCGAATGTTCATAAACGTTTCGAAAATGTTCAATAATTTTTTATACATTTTTCCATCACTTTTTTTATACATTCCAAATACATATTTTCGTTTCTGAGTTTCTATTGATTTTTCAATTCTCACCTTTACATTAATCATTTTTAAATTGGAATAAAAAAATGATGTAAAATTTATGAAACAATTCCATCGAATCTTTGATAACTCGCCTGGTTCCCGCAGATTATATTTTGCAATTTTTTTTGTCGCAACGAATTGTGCAATTTTGAAATTTCTGACGTCCTCATTACGAGGAACAATAATGACGATTGTCTGAGAGTCGAAAAGTGCGAGTGAATAAGTTGTAGGCAAAGGAGAAATAGTCATAAGAAATGTGCGAGGTGACAAGTGCACGGGGATCGAGAACACAGATCGGACGACGACGGGCCGGAAGTGACGTCATCGTAAAATAAACGAGCGCCCGTGCGATAGCGGCGCAATCAGTGCATCTTAATTAACTCGCAGCGGAGGCCGCGAAGTCGAGGCGGCTTTGTTCGGGATACTCACTTGATCCGGAAGAGTGTTGTCGGATTCGAGAACTGCTCCAAAATATCACACTCATTCTTTTACCCGGATCGGCTAATCGTGGCCAATCTGCTTCTCCGGACAAATCCAACGGCTTTGCTGAATACAAATTTTATCCATTTCACAATTTTTACTTTGATGCTTCAATTTAGCAAACAATACAAATTGAAAAACAAATAATTTCTTTCCACAAAATTGCACTTGTTTTGAACTCAAGCTTTTTAAAGACTATTCAATAAACACTTCTTGGAGGTGTTTTTTGAAATACAAAAGAGATTAATTTAATTTTAAATTCGTGTATCATTATAATCAATGACGTAATTCAGATAAGATGACGTTAAGATATTGCTTAATAATATTTTTCAACAGAATGCCTAATTATACTTTCATTCACAATTATTTATCAGGCACTCAAAAATAAATCCAACTGTTCTTGAAGATTGCTTGTAACAAAAAGAAACTTTACAACAACGAATTTAACAATAAACATTTATTCCAGCAATTTTAAGTTTTCTTTGAATGAACCTAAAATCTTCATCGACACAGCCATTCGATCATAAACAAAGAAATAAATAACTAAATAAAAAATTGGCCGACACAGAGAGTTGCACAGGAGAATCGCGATAGACAAACGATAGCTTATCGTGCGATCGGCACGAACTTTTCGCCGAGTTTGGGGAAAGCGACACAAACCGAGGGCGCACTATCACTAGCGCGCTGAGCGCACCCGAGCCTAAGCTTACCTGTTATCAGCGCTTTTTTGGCTCTGCCCCTCTCGTGGGCTTTTGGCTCTCGTCCTCTCCCACCCAAAGATAACGTGTTCCTCGTTTCGTTCCAGTTTTCTGGAGTTACTCTTTGTCCAGGGGTACAGCGGGATCCTGATGGCGAAGGGCACCACAGAAACACGCAACACCAACTCCGATATAGCGGCCCTGATAAACGCTTCGATAACGATAGCGATGCCGATGCTTCTAATGCATTACAACGCTGCCATGACTAATGACGATAACGATAAAGGCAATCGTAAAACACGTTAGCGAAATTATCTATTTGCGCTTTTACCTGGAGAGGGGGTATGGTATTGAGTGTACCTCAAGAGGGTGGTATTTGTTTTCCCATGGGTTCATGAGAAGTTTTCCATTTTTTTGTATTTGATCACACTTTTTCAATTATTTATCACACGTTATTCAAAGTTATTTGATTAACAAAATTATGCAAACAAAACTGAAATAAAATATTTAGTATAAACAAAATATTGAATTTTCTGTTTGACTTTCTCGAGAAACTACAGATTCGAGTTTGTAAAAAGGTGTAAAAATGATGAGAGATTGAAACTCGTTTTGGAATAAAATTAAACCCTTGAACTATACAGTTTGGGATCACGAAAATATTGGCATTGGTCGCGATTTAGTTTCGTCGTTTCGTCGAAATGGAATTCCATTTGCGATTATGGACGATAAAGTTTCGTGCAAGAAAAGTGGCAAAGACGGACTTTGGCATCAAGTGAGATATCGCAGGCTTAAGCCCGGGCAGTGTGGATCGTGCGTCGGTTCTTTTTCTTGTCGGATAAGCGGCACAGTCACGTCGTTATATCGTCGCAGTCTTATCAGGCCGTAAGCTGGCCTATCGCGCTCGCTGCTGATCGCCGCGGGCGATACCGCCGCACTTGGCGTACACACAGATGCAATATTTCGTTTAGAAAAAAACTCGGCCTACGCAGAGCCTATTGATATTCAACTTCATACGCGCCACTGTGTATTTATAAGTATGAACACTTTTGCACGAAAGAAAGTGCGCGAGCGCAGTCGCAAAAATTGTCATTCAAATCGACCAATTTATTGTCGCTGAAGATGAGAGGTACGATCGAGCGCGACAATAAATCTGGCACATGGATAAAGTGACCGAATTATGGATGAATTTAAATTGGATTTTAAAGTATCGCGAGGTGATCAACGACTAATTCAGCAGATGAAAAATTTTATCAAATCACAGTTAAGCCTTTAATTAACTTCATTTTTTATATAGTTTTGAAAAAACCGATAATAAATAAGGAAAATTAATTGTGATTGCTGATTCAATTTTAAAAATAATTGAGATATTGAATTGCAATTTTCAGAGTTTTCATGATTAACGGCTCAATGAGTTCACACTTTTTTGTTAATTTTTTTCGTGCTTTTTAATTGTGAGTAGATTGAAAGCGAAATTTGCAACAAAATTTACAATCGATGCCATCTCGCGATAGAGCTTTATTATTACATACATCTACTGATTATGTAAACGTGATTAAAATAATAATCAACGAGCGACCAATTTCCATACGCTGGCGACCAACTTTTCGTCAATTAAATTTTTGCCTCCGAAGCAATTAACATTTTTGCGCCGCTCCAAAGCACCGATTGTTTAACGTATCCCCTTGATTGCTATCGTGATCGATTGTGTACACAAAATAGGTTCAAATTCTCTAAACACACAATTTCATCCTTTAAATTTTTTTCACATAATAAATTCGTCGTTGTTTATTTAAAAAAAAAAGAAACAAAAACACAAAAGGTATACAATTGGCAATCACGAAGCTTGTAATATTTACGGTACACGTACATCAATAATAGTGGTATCTAATAAAATACTTAAATGTTGCGGTATTCGTGCTTATCTACAAAGTATGCTCATGAAAGGAAGCTTTCAAATTCGTTTCCCGATATCTATATATCTATCACTTCCTGTTTTCAAGTGTCATTTATATCGCAGTGTACCCCCCTCGAGATAACATCTCATTTAACATTTGTAAATGATGAACAACTATCTAACTGATTTTAAAAAAAATATTTTTTTACATCTGAAAAGGTTGCAATAATGTTTCACTCGTTTACTATTGTTACTTAAAAATCAAATGTCCGAAAAAAATTAAAAACTTGTTCAAAAAACGTTTTCTTGCGATCTTGAATGTGTGGTCAGTACTGTTCGTTTTCTTATTGTTTTTTTGAATAAAACAAATTTTTGGATAAAAATTGAGGATAAGAGTAAAGGAAGTGTCTAGATGAATTAATTTCTCATCTATTGACGAAGCCAAAAAGGTCTGAGATGGTGTTTAGCAATGCGCCATCGTGTCCGAATTGTGTATGACGTCATGGGGATCAGCGACCGTTAGCCTCTTGGAGAGGAGCTCCCTGGCGCCGCGTTATCTTTCGCTTGTCGAGATCCTCGAGGCAGAGTTTCGAGGGTGGGAGCAACGTGCGATTTTCAACAGTGGCCTCACTGTTTCGCAACGACTGTTCCTCTCCCCCGGGAGAAAACACAGCAACAGCTAGTCTAGACGATCTTGTGAATTTCTAGAGACTCTCGTATACAATCCATGTGTGGATTCAATTTTTGATAAATTGGCTCGATAACACAGCACGATAACTCGGACGAACAAAAATTTTCCTCTGCTAATTTCATCAAGCACGAGGAGAGAAAAAGTTATCGCCATAACGACGAGCGTGATTAAAAGTTTCGGAAAGCTTGTTTTCGGATAATGTTGATGCGAACGAAATTATTCCGAAAAAGACACATGCGTCTTATCACAAGGTCATTTTTTGAACAAATGTCCGAAATCTGTCTCCTTCTTTTTGCGTCCGTGGCACGTTAGTGAGCAAAGTTATCCAGCAGCCCGTCGGTCATTTCTCATTTGTATAATCTCTGACCATTTTGTCCCCTCTCTGCCCCTCGCGCAGCTGTCTCTGATGCCGTCTCGCATTTGTTCTGGCCGAGCGTTTTGACGAGGCGAACCTACCCTAATCGGTCGGGTCATACACTCGGCTACTACGTGACATAATCATAATTACGACTGCGTTTTCGCGACGATAAAAAGCGACGACACTTTTTCATCGTGCCGTTACCTTAATGGGCGTCTGCGATGACGAATCGACCGAATTAATGGACACGTCTAATAAAACTGGATTATGACGTTTCTGCTCCATAAAGCAGCGTAATTGCTGAATTCCTATTTTTCATTCACAAAATTCGGATCTGCTAACTTCAGATTTTCTCCGATTCACATCCAGAATTTTGAACACAACATTTTCAACATTTTGTACAAACAGGTTAAAACGTGAAAAATTTAGGTTCAGCAGTTATCAACTTTTTTGTTGTCCATATTCTTCCATCATACATGTACTTGTATATTTGTTAGTTTTTTTTGTTTTTTAGAAGAACGAGACAGTACGATAGCGTCTTATCTTATCACACGGAAACGTTCGCCATGTCTCCTCTTCGCAACTGGTTCAAGTCTGTCCGTCCGGGCAGACAGTGGATCCATTTATTCGCAAATGCCAAGGCCGCGCATGTACACAAAGATTCTCACAGAAAAGACGAATTGTTGGATGTGAATTTCGATGCAAATATTGGCCCCAAAATTGTCATCGATCAAACAGAGAGAGAGTGGGAAAAAAGGTGTGACTGAAATGCGTTGTTTCGCTTTTTTTGGTACTTTCATCAGATCGATCTGAAATTTCTCGCTGAAAGCTTGAATGCGAATCGAGTTTTACAGGCGGACATAAATATGATAATGGACTGATAAGCGCCGATTAGAACAAAAAACTGTTTTTTTTTGTTTGCCAACGCTATTTGGGAATAGAAATATTTGGACTATCACTTGTCACGATCGGTCGTTCCGTTTAATCTAGTTATTATTTTTGTTGGTCCCGAATTATGTTGCTGAATTAATGTCATGCAGGAATGCCGATTGATAATCGAATTTTCATAAATTTTTATTTCCATTATTTTTTGTCTCGAAATTGTTTATGTCATGAGTCGATACTGATCAAAATAATTGTTTTTCTCGAACGCAACTTGGATTTGCAAAAACAACTTTTTTATCTAGTTTTTATAGCTTCATAAGATAATTATACATTTATCACACAAACTGACCACTATCATTGAGCTAACTTTACTTTGAGACGATAACTTTTTTGGTGACTGTTTTTTTTTGTAGAAATCATTTTTTGAGTAACTCGTGATTTGCTAAAGTTGAATGCAAATAAAAGTATGCATGACATCTTCGGTGGATCATGTCGATCACTTGTGTCACAAATGCTGCCAAGAAATTGACATTCGTCGATATTTTATTGATAAAGATTTGATAAGGACTACGTTACTAAACTCGGTCGAATAATAAATTTGCCGATGCTATCGTTCGTTATTAAATTGATGCCATTTACTTCGCGATAAGATCTTGCCACTCTTATCGTAATCGAAAAACTGTCTATTTTTGTCAACCAATATTTTACCATATCTCTATTTTATCGAAAACAACATCCTTTCGCATATGAAATTAATACAACTTTTAAAATGAAATCTTCAACATTCATTCATTATACAAATTTTCCTTTGACATCACATTTTAAGATACAACTCAGAATTAAACAAACATCCCTACTTTCATGTTTTTTTTCAATTAAAATAAAACAATTTACAAATTTTGTTACTGGATTTACAATTATTTTTGTTTAAAATGTAATAATGTTTTTAAGGTAAGTATTGAATGGCGATACGATAACAATAGTTAGAACAGGACGCACTTCCTTTTCCTCTCGTCTTGTAACACGTTTTGAGAATTAACGTCTTAACGAACATTAGACATGATCGTCTTAACAGGGCGATTTCCGGGGGCGGATGTTACACGTGTGGCACGCGGGTTCTCGACTTGCCTTTGTGCCTTTATGGCGTGTCACGTGGCTCGAGTGGTACACGGTTTTGCATCATGCTGGTGGGTCCTTCGTACCTCACCTGACACAACAGCCCGCAGACACGCGCGCTTTTAACAAAGACCGAGTACCCTTAAGGGTCGTCAGGCAAAACGCTTACTATGGCACCAATCAAATTCCTCCTTTTGCAATTAACAGTCTGTGTCATTTGCATTTATAATTTTGTTTGAAAGTCAAAGAAGTGGACAAGTTTTAATTTTCAATTCATTAATGATCCCACTTCTGAGAGTATAATTAATTGAAAGTTTTTTATTTGGCAATTTGTTTAAAACAAAATGAGCGAGCAAATTATAAATTCAAATTAGTATACAAACAAGAATTATCCGCAATTATGCGCTATAACGATTCATCCGACATCGCGGAAGGAGCCGGTGTCGCCTTACATGAGGGATGGCAGAACGACGATAATTATGTGGTTATGAGTTATTTATGTCAATGGAAACGTTTCATGCCGATCAGTAACTGCCTCCCTTTTGTGAAATCGATCAATTTTATGCCCTTCTTAAACCCGATTCAAAAACAAAGTTTCAATTTTTCAGTCGTTATTTTTCAATTGCTAATTTGAATAATCAATTATTGGTTTACCACCCAAAAAACAGGTACCAGAAAATTTATCTCCAAAGAAAAAAAACTGGGTGTCGAATCGAAAATCGTTTCAATCACAGTTCTACTTGTAGCTTTGTTTTCGCAACTGGAATTGATTTTTTTAGTTCTTGGGAGTGTTTCCTCTGAAACGATAAATGGGCAAATCTCAGTTGGAGCTTGACAGGCCGTCGAAGTTGTGACGAGATCCGTCAGAACGAGAGGAATAGGTTGATGATATAAATTGGCTCGTCGTCGCCAATAAAAATTCAATAACGGATTGCCGGCAGTTATTGTCGGCAAGAGCGGCGTCGCGACGGCCTTTTTAGCGGTCGCGGGGTGCTCGCGTCGAAAATATTCGATGTTATCGCAGTGCCACCCAAATGGCCTCTTTCGTTCTCTCGCTCGGGCGCGAGTTTTCCAACGCACTTTCTGTCTTTTTTCGCGTTCCCCCACTCGACGTTTTTTTTTGTTTTTGTTTTTTTTACAAACGCGACCCCACCTGTCAGCGTCAACTATCAAATCACCTCGCACCGCTGAACATTTCGACTGTACACGTGTCCGAAAATGCGAAAGGGTGGTCGAACACGACAAACTGGCACATTCCACATTGTGTAGCGCTAATAGAAAATGCTTGATGCTTTTTTGCTCCATAAACGGTTATCAATTGATTGATATTTTATCCTATCCTAGTATCTTATTAAAATCATACAAAAAATTTAGTCTTTTTCTTTTAATCTAATTCTAATTCTTTTAATCGCTAATTTTTCCACATTATAGCTATAGCAGTTAGAATATTGTGAACTTATTCTAATTATTTTAAAAACTTATCCATCTTAGACTTATTTTAAAAAACTTTTCTTCTATTTCTAACATGGTGATAACAAATGCATCAAATGCACAAAATTTGATTCGTCCTATTCAGTTTGGCTTTGAAATGGGTCTGATCATGACCTTGCATAGTTGTGAATTTAAATTATTACTTTAACCCATTCTTTTCTTGTGCCTAAGAATTTATAAATATTGGGTATTGACAAACAAAAATCAGTGCGATGCATTAATTCTTCAATCGTTAGGACCGTGTTCAACAAATTTATTGGAAAACTTCAGCTCGGTCCAAAACAAACCCATGCTCCAAACTTCCTTGCGGAGTACGGGTATCCAGCTAATTTTTCAGTATAAAAATCGCTTTTGGATAAACTTGTGCCGAGTACAATCGAAATCAAAATCACAATAAAAACAATCGAGATAAAATAAAACAGGTGAGATTTAGATTTCAATTTGTTTGACCATCAGATGGTCGAAGATGTTGGTCGTTTTTGAAGCGATTGAAACTTGGCAAATATTCGTCAACTGAGATTGAGATCAAATTTTATCAGTACACGATTCGAATGGAAAGAAACTTGTACCTCTAGACGTTGATTAGACCGTTGGTGTTTATCGTCAGGAATCTGAACTTGATTCGATTTGATAACGTCGCCTCTAATTGAATCCGATAAGCCGATTAATCAGATTTATTTATACGTCACAACTCGAATGAAAAATTAATGCAATTGAATTAAATGAGTTGCTAAGCCATAATTAGACTTTGATTTTTCAATTTCAACCACATTTACTTTATTGTTAACCTAAACACTGTAAAACTATAAACAAATCTAAACTATAGATGCAATCTAATCTTGAGATTTCAATTTTCCGTAAGTTATTCACGATTGAGTTAAATAAAAAAATAAATCACTAATCAGACTTATCTCAAACTTGTTATAAGACATTATTTGGTTTTATTTTCTACTTACTTTCTATATCTATTAGCAGTATTCGTGTTAGTGACGCTAATTTCATTTCAGTTTTTCGATCAAGACAAAAGTAATTGTTAATTTTTGTGTAACAATAAAACAATGATTAACTTAATAGCCCAAAGAAGTCTATACAAAATGCGATACTTTATTTCCCGGATACTCAACCGATCAAATTTCTTCCTCATAATAGAACGAACAACACACCAAATTAGGTTTAAAATACCGAATACGATAGAATTCTTGTCTGATTGTATCTATAATAAAATAGCTAATGCGTCCGGGTGGCAAACGCCCAGTCTGACTGTTACACTCCCACCGTCGATGCAAATGTTACAGTTTTAACACACGTCCTAACATGCTGAGCATTAACAGAGTAATTATAACAAGCTGGTTTTCAATATTCGAACTTTTATAAGCGACTTCTGAGCCAGTTAATTTCCTGTTTGACTCTAGCCCCGTCGTCTAATATTAGTTTTTGATTTTATCCTCATTTCAACCCGGACCTTCTATCTGTCTTGACAATCTCTTATCGCTGAAATTTCGTATCCATCAACGAGATAAGCCAGAATTTCCTTCTACCTACCCTTATTGCAATCAAAATGTTCGTTCTTATCTTTTCAAAAGTTTTAATTTGATACACATTACAAATTGTTTACAACAGCATTCAGTTTCAAAAACGAAATTAAAAAAAGAAGAATAAAAGGAATAAATTCAGAGAATAATTTTAACCGAAGTTTGTTTACCATTAACAACGTAATCCGAAAAGTTAAGATTTTGGCAGGAGTTAATGAGATTCGAAATGTCAAAACTCGAAAATGGGACCTTCGGAATAACGGATCGGGCGATTAGATGGACCGATCGATAAGTATATACGTAGCCGAGGCGTCGGCACCGAGATTGCAGGTAGTACAACCGGTGTCTCTTCCGTTTTTGTTTCTCTTGTCTCTGGCAGATTGTGCCGGTCAGAGAGCGGGACTGCGAGTTAGCGAATTTGCGGTGCAGACAAGGATGCCCTGGTACGAAATGAGACGACTCGTGGGAGGGAGCGGGGCACCGGGACAGAAAGATAAAGAGAGGACTAAAGAGCGGAGATTAGCGCTAATGCACCATCGGGGAATGGGATGGCGCGGGACAGCAGGCGGATGGGGGCGAGGTCCATCGTATCTCTCATATTTCAGACCCCCGTGACGTCCTAAGAGATACCGAATCATTCCCACCTAGAGCCACGTATTATTTTTAGTTGCACTCTCGCAGCCTGCCGATCATCCTTGCCACACTGTATCCTGGTCTAAAAGGATTTACTGCCTCCTCTAGATTTCACCTCTGACAAACTCTACAGTGTTTTCATGAAAGATTTCATTTTAAATCTAGATTCACTTTTTTAATTCAAATTCATTTTGACCGCAATTTGACCGCGATTGGGCCAATCGTACCGCGATTCCCCAACTTTTAAAATAACAAAAATGATCTTCACTTTCGAAATTAATTTCGACCGCAGTTTTACCGCAATTGGACAAGTTCAACCATTTTTGTTCGAAAACAAAAATGTTGAAATAAATCTTGAGCTCGAATCTTTCATCTTGATATCTTAATGTTTATTGTTGGACAGTTGATTCGAGAAGTCTTATTTATTTGTTTTTTAAATTTCGAACAGACAAAGTCTTGGCGGAGACTGTACGCAGAATCCTGTTTTCTCATTCTGCATAAATTGTCATTGGACAAACTGCGTTTATATCTCGTATGATAATTTGACGTCGATACTGGAGATTGAACCGTCTTAAAAAGTAGCTCGCTAATGGTACCATCTGGGTCGATGGACTGTGACGACTTTCGACAAGTGCAAATATTTAATCGTTCATTTTACAATCTGACAAAAATTTGCCTCTAAAAAAATCGAGTTTTCCGAAATGTCGACAAAATTAGTTCAAACAATTAGAGAATGGGAAACAGGTGACAGTGAAAAGAGTGATTTCAGGTCGACGAGCTCTATGGTATGGCGGACAAATCCGAAAAGAAAGTAGCGCTGATTGGCTGGTATTCTCGTGGATTTTCGCAGCCTGGCTGTTCGATTAGAGTGCGACTTGCACTGTCGAAGTATGTACTTTCAAGAGTTCGTATTATCGCTTTCGGATTCATTGAATCCGAGAGCTGGCGCGAGTGAAGAGAGAAGTTTGAGCCATTAGGTCGTTATCAGGATATTCGAGTGAAAATACGCGCCACCCTACGATGTGTGATATCAATTCGCCGTAAGCATCGAGACGCCCTCTCGTCTTCCCTCCCGTTTGTCTTTTCAAACTTGATCCCCGCTCTCTTTTCGTCGGATGTTTTTGTGCGCCTCAACACGACCTTCAATCCGGGTCAGAGTTAATTTTCCTACGACTGTAATCGTCGGGCCGAACAATGAGCGAAATATATTTTCGTCGTCTGCAAATTGAATAGTTCGATCCGTCCCGAGAGAAGGAAAGGACTTCGGTGACAGCGGTGGGATGGGCCGCATCTCTCGAGGCTTCATATCTCGGCGTCGTGTCACGATCCCAAGTACGCGTTAGTACCAGAGAAGCAGCCAACTCGTGTGGAAAAATGATAGCAGAGCGCTAACTGAGTGTTCCGTGCCCTCCCCCGCAAAAGGTGTGAGGGTCGCGCCGGGCTCCCACCCGTCGTTGAGCCAAGAGATTCCTCCTCCTGATTCCAACTCTCTTATCTTACGAGCGTCTCTGCTTTTGTAGATCTGTCAAATTATTGTGCTTTCTCAGTCAGTCTTTTTGTTGCAATCTTATATAGATTATATAATTTATAATTCACACTCTTTTGTTAATGAACACTTTATTCAAAAGTTCCATTTGATTCAGAAGGTACTGGAAATGCAAAAGTTGCAAAGTTGCAATTGTGACTTATTGTCCTTCAAAAAAGATATAGATTTTCCCAAATGATGACCTCCCAAATGGGTTTCAATGTTACCAGAATGTAATCTCATCACGTACTTAATAGGAAATGAAATTTCCTCAATGAAAACTTTACGACTTTTATGTTTGAACACCATTCAAACTATCCTCAACTGAAATCTGTTAGATAATTAATTTGTTTTTACAACATTGAAAAAAAACTAGTTTGATAACATTCTGTTCTAATCAGGCACTTTTCGAAACTTTCAGGAATCCTAATCCAATTCTTCTTGTAGCACTGAATTTATGCTCTAAATGGTATCTGTCGACATCAAAGTAAAAAAGTATTTTGCAAGCCTGAAAAGTTGTAAATTTCAATTTATACCGTCTCCCAATTCAAGGAGTCGAATAAGTATCAATCTGACCCCATAAAAAATTCATTATACGCAAAAAAAAATTAAATAAATCAGTAAGCTTCGATAAACAAAAGTACAA
This sequence comes from Telenomus remus, assembly GCA_020615435.1. Classification (NCBI taxonomy): domain Eukaryota; kingdom Metazoa; phylum Arthropoda; class Insecta; order Hymenoptera; family Scelionidae; genus Telenomus; species Telenomus remus. The sequence goes on along the minus strand of CM036345.1, from coordinate 5,136,892 downwards.
AACAAATACTTGAGTGCTGGAAAGGTATCTCTGTCCCCTCTCTGTCTCTTTATATAAATAGTCTGGTAACCGCGAATTGTAAAGTGCGGGAAAATATGGTGTATGAAAAAGGCTTATCCAGTTCCGTTTTCTCTCGGAAGCTAGCACGGGTACATTTTCCAACAGATCAGCATTGTCTGCTCGGCGGAGGGGTTTCGCGCTCACACGTACAAATAAAAGGCACTGACAATTACACCCTCACACGCAAAATCCTCGCGACTGTGACGTGCACAGGGACATCGAGAAACGACGATGAGGATTGGCGCGCTCAAAGACAAAGGAGCATCCCGTCACGAATCGCACTTTGCCGCGCGAACATGACGTATCTACATCCCGGACGCTATTCAGCGATCCCTTTTCTTCGTCTCTCGAGCAGAGCTCGCGACGATTACCACCAGATACATCCACTCGCGGGGCTTTTCAGTCCGTCGTTTTGATATTACCTAATGCAACGTACGCGGTCGTCTGAGTACCCCAAGACACGTGCCCCCTCCCCCCTCTCTCTTTCAGTTTTTGTATCGTTACCTCTTTATCACTTCTCGAGGCATTTTTTTCTTGTGCATTTTACTACCACTTGATAGTCGTAGTTACAGCTATTGTGAGAGAAAAACGGCCCACTTGAGTACCGATCATAGAGACATGTTAGTCACCCTTGACTGACCTACTTGTCGCATCCAATCGTCCCTCCATTGGACAGAGATTGCTTCAAGATTTTGTAAAGACACCCTCGAATTGTTTTTTTTTCATTACGTAGACTGATTTGAGATGACTCAAATGAACAGAAAAAATACACGAGTTTCGTAAATGAAAACAATTCTTGAAAAAGGGATTTTGTAGTGTTAAAATTATGACAAATTCAAATAATCAGTCTAGTTAATTGCGCGAGACGGATTAGCATTTTTCGCTGTCGGCGCGCTTTGTAATTACAAGGCCATTTTTCTGACATTACAAAAATCGTGTAATTAAAATGAACGGACAAATGTTGTTCTTTCTGCAGAGGGGAGAAACGCAGACGGTTTCCCATAGGCTCTAAAATACGCTTTTAGCGTAATTTCCATTAGTTATGTCTTTCAATTATTGCGATTACGAGTGTATGTGTAATTAACGACAAAGACTGTAATTCATTGCACTACTCTGGATAATTAAATTGATCTCAACCTGAGCTCAATTTCGTAGTCAATTTTGTTTGGAAATCTGAAGTCTTCTGAAGAACCTAATTTTAATTAGTAACAATTTATTTCAATTTTCAATTTTTATTTTGTACTTTATATTTGTGAGGTTTAATTGATTTTGCTATCAAAGTAAAAAATATCGCAAGTTAAGAAAAATCATTTATTGATTCACTTCAAGTGCAATTAGAGAGTTAATTTAACGATTATCAGTAGATTATCAATCGCAGAAAATCTCACTTAAGTTTACATTTAAAAGCGCATTAATATGAAATGCGTGGCTGGCAGCGCACCTCGCTACACCTATATATAGGATACCGTGCAATTCGTACGCTTATCGAAGTTACATCTGCGCGTGTACATAGCCGTACTACTTAAAATACTTACGCAGGCTGTTTTATAAAACTTGAATACGTCAGTAATGATTTACTTGGCAGTAGTACGACTGTGTCAGAGGTTGTTGACTGCGCGGTATTTTTTGTATCGCAATTATTACCTTTTTTACCTCGCTGATTACGATCAATTGCAAGCCGAGAACAAAAAGGAGACCACAGTTATTCACGCCCCGACACTTCACAACTGACTTTGCTTTTTATAACACTGTCCTTTGAATTGATCATTACAATTACAAATCGATCTTGATATTTTATTTCAACAGTTATTTTTTGTTTACTTTCGATTTAATTTGCAACTTTGTATTTTGTTTTTGTTGAAAGATAAATGAATAAATAAACGAAAAATCTATCGAGAATAAAATTAGAAAGCTTGTTTTTCGATCGATCTGAGTGAAGTTGCGATACAATTGTAATTTGAAGTTCTGTAGGTTGGGATCGTGCGATTATATTGTTGTATGAAAAGTCCGTTCAACTCACGCCATTTCGTTGATTAGATCTGTCCCAACACTTACCTGAAACAGAAAAGAAATTAATGATGAGATTAGTGATCTTTTGATTTGTATGGAAAAAAGACAAATTTCAGTTCCACGAAGGTCGTGAGGGGATGGCAAACATTAACGCATTTTAGATTATTGAGATGGTATAGATAAGGCGACCCCCCACAAGTTCGTTCAACTTGTGTAATGCTGTCGGACGTAATTATCGAATGGGGATCATATTTTGAATGCAAATGTATTCTTATGAAATTTCACTCCCGAATTACGATCTAATGACAATTTTGCGTTTTTCATTTGCATAATTCATGATTAAATACTTCACAAATTTTTACAGCAACTAAAATAATTTTTTTGAAAACATAAGAAAATCAGTTTATTGTGTTGTAGCAAATAAAGTTGAGACATTTTTTAGGCCAATTTGGAAGGTTTAATCTCGTCCAAGTCGGCGAGCGTAGGAGCCATTTTTCTAGCTTGAAACGCAAGGCTTCGATAGCACGAGACAAGGACGAACAAATGACACGATAACCGCGGGCTCCTCGGAACGACGGAACTTTTTAAATACTTTCCAAGTGTTGCTCATAAGAATGACAAATTGCCGGGCAAAGCGCTATTCTTCTTCTTCTTCTTAACTTTGCAATTAATTCGACACTACGTATCCGCAAGTCTTTCGTGCCAGATTTAACGAACAAAAAATACTGATTGTAATTTAATGATGACATTTCTCGCTTTTGCAAAATCCGCCAATTAAATAGTCATTAAACATTTAAACACCTTATCTTCGGAAAAACAAAAAATTCTGAGACGTATTTGCATGGTAAAATTGTCTGGATTTTAATGTGAAAAAATCAGAAATGATGGTCTTTTGTCCTTAGATAAGATTCATGAAGAACAATGACGATATAGTAACATCCGACTGTCATCGATCCAACAATATGAGGACGCTATAAATCCTAATCTATAAGAAGCGATTTTTATTCAACAGTCGTTTCAAGATAAATATAAATGAAAGATCGTAAAGAAAATTGAATCAATGGATCTAACGTCATTAAACGTATATACAGTGAAAGAGGAAATCCATTATCTAAAACTGTTTTACAAAGTCATTTGCAATAAATACTTAAATAACGAAAACTTTTTTTATCACAATTTTAAATTCGATTTTAAAAATAAGGTTGCAACTTCTTTTAGCAAGTTCCTCCAGATGGCAAGTTGACAAATTCAAAATTAGCATAACAATTTAGCGCCACCTTGCGGCCACCTGATAAACTACTCGAAAAAGAGATAAAGTGAATTCAATTTCGGAGGGTTGTTGCGATAATTTGTATAAAACGCACAGTTAAGGAGCCGGGGGAGGGGGAGTGAGAGGATAAAAAGTATATAAATGTTATTAGAAGGGGGTATAGTGTATTCGGAGCCCCTTTTTACGTTCCGGAGTTGGACCATGAGAAATCCGGCTAGGTCTCGGCGCTATCTCGGCAGATAGGGGAGGGAAAAACACTCATTTTTATAACGTCAAAATGTGTTATCTTGCTGGCGCGGCTGCTCCGCCGTGTCTTTCCTCTCTTTTTATCGGTCTCTCGTTCCTCGCACGCCCCCTCTCCAGGGGGGCGGAATTAACTCGCAGATATCCAGCGGTGGATGGCGCGCAATCCCACCCCGCATCTGTCTTTCTGTTTTTTGTCCTTTTTTCGCGGCTGTTCAGATGTCTGTTTGCGTCTCTCTCACTTTCGCATCTCCGCGTTCGAATATCGTCTAGCTGTCTGCCGGAGAATAAAGCAAACGGAATAACGGGGTAAAGGAGCGCGGACGTCGCGTTTTCACGCTTCGACAGCTGCTAATCGGCGTCCAGCACGCGCTTCCCAAGTACAAGTGGCTTTTGTTCCAACAGCTCATTGGGTTTTAACGTCACGAGGCGCCGCAATCGCGAATTATTATTTATAGATTCTCCACGACAGAAAAAAAAATTTGATGCGCGCTTTTGAACAAAACCATCCTCTCCGACGACCGATACCTATTGTGTGTCTGATAACATTCAGACCCTCAGATCCCAGTATCTCATGTTGTGCAAGCAAAATACCTGATTTATATTTCGGAATTGAATCATACAAATGATATCGAATTTTTCAACGTTTCTTTTAATCTTCTTTTTTAAAGCGATGGATCGGGTGGTTTTTGAGAAGTGGCGATTTTTTGGGATTCGCGGTGCGGGCTAATTTTTCAGCGGGTTATCTTGTTCTTAGCGACGCCCTCAAAAATCCGAACCCAATTGAAAAAAATGACAAACGTCCGAACGACCCCGCCTTCTCAATCTCACCCCGTATTCTATTTGGAAATAATCCTCGATCGCGACTTTTTCACCGCAGATATATCTTGGATCTTAATGCACATAATCCATTTATATATCAATGGATAGTATACCATTGGAAATGACTTTTTGATAACCCGAATTGACTCGTTCTCATGAAAAAACTATGATTTCCATCATTAAAAGTCAAAGTGATGACAAGGCTCAAATTTAAAAATGTAAGAAAACTTTTAATAATATATAAAGTTAAACTCACATTAATATAGCGTAGAGGAATAAAAGACCTTTCATTAGACTACCCACTCGCAAGTTTTTTGAAAAAAACTGAAATTGTAACCTAACCTCAAAAAACTCAAACATTCTATTTTAACATCGCCTTTCATTTGAACAAACAAGTGTAACAACATATTTCCATGTAAAATTTTCTTTCCCTTTCATTTCTGACACTAAAAATGAATAAAAACGAAATTCGAAAAAGTTTAAACAATGCTCACAAAGGATTCTTTTGAGACACAGTTCCCATTTTCACTTATTCAAATTTGCGATTTTCCCTTGTTGAAATTCACATTAGCTTTTTCTGTATTTGTACAAAATAGTTGATTGCACGGATCATCGTGCAACGATTCAAGACTCGGAAGGTTTTTTCGCCACGTTTCGGAGAGGGAAACGCTGAAAATGGATCGTGAGAGCCGCGCGGAGGAAATCCCGGGCCAAAAGCAATGGCAGATGGTATCGGTGGCACGAGATAGCGGGGACGAAGCATTGTTTCTGCTATCGCAATAATACTCGTCGTATAGTGTGCAAGTTGTGTGCGCAATGTGAACGCACACGAGCCGTATTAGTGGTCGCATAATACAACATCGACGCATGTGCACGTGCGCCAGATAGCCGCGTTAGCAAGTCCGGTTAGGGATCGAGATATCGTCGTCGGGCATTGACAATCGATATCCAGACGCATCTGTGCATTTCGGCCACGTCGCGATCCATCATCCAGATGCGCTTTTCAATATGCCGTCTCTCGCAAGGGACTTTCCACGATCGGGCAAGAATTTATATCGCTTCGCGCAAACTCGCCTCCTGATATGATAAACCCATTCGAATTCGGCTTGCTCGCACTGAAATGAACCACTGATCCTTATCCTGACGTGTTATGTGCGATATTTATTAGCTTCCAGATCATAGTCAAAAGTTTATTTCAACATTCTTATGTCGTTTCGTCGATTTTCAATTTTTTGATAATTGATTTACAGTTTTGTAACGTTTTTGAAAACTTTAAGACGACCTTTTTTCAATTTTTTTTGTCACATTTCAGGATTGTACTAGAAACGTTAACAGCAATTAAGACAAACGAAGCTACATAAGGTCATTACTTGGAAATGTTGAATTCCCTGTTTGAGAAAGCGTCTCGTCCTTAATTACTGTCGAAAACAGACGAAATAATTGAACAACCAAAACCAAACATAACAGCACTGTAAAATCACAAATCAAAACCGATGATTGATATTTCAATTTACTTCCAATGACAATTTTCGAAGTTTTCATTTCCAATCGCGCTGTTTTTAAAGTTATTAATGACGAGCGACGAGTTGGAAATTAATTGCACATTAAAATCATCTCTGAAAGGACGAAAAAAGTCTGACAACATTCTCATATCGATTGATTTTTGGTTTGTTGAGTTAAACGAGAAATCTTCAGCGGGATGATTAATAACAGGATCATGTAAGGTTTTATTGATAAGTTTGTTGAGATTGCGCGGAAATAAAATTAAACGTCGAAGTGAAAATTAACGAACAAAAACGTTACGGCCGAGCACAAGCGCATCGAGAGAGGCTCTTTTTTTCTACCCGCTTCACTTTCCCATCAAGATGAGCGTTTATTTAACCAACAAACATACAGGTATGCTAACATGTATAAGCTACAAGCATCAGAGCGTCATGCTATCGGTCTGATATGTTAATTTCCACGGCGCCTGTTCTACAACGATTATGTCTTGACTTTAGTCAAGCAACAGTAGCAGACTTCATTTAAATTGGATCACGTTAGAGTGCAACACGATTCGGTCGACTGTTTTTTTCTTTTCCTTTTTTTCTCCACCCCGTTCTTTCTTTTTTCGTTTTGTTTCGTTGCTCCAAAGATGCCCGTTCGAAAATGAACCAACACTTGGATTGATTTATGCTCGACGCCTTTTTATCGTCTGGCCAGGCGCAACATTGTTCCGATTAAACAAGGGTTGGCAATCAATTGAGAATTCGTTGTAACAGTTGTTCCTACGAAATGCTACTTTTCTGCCCTTGGAAAAACGACTTGTACCATGCTCGACGTTGTCTTACATGAAACTATTACTATAACTTTAGAACAAACAGAAAAAAGGTTTAAAAGTAAAAATTCAAAACTACAACATAAAAACTAAAACGATTCGTAAAATGAAAATAATTATAATATAAATTATAAAAAAGAGATCGATTATTTATTGTTCAATGATTACCAACTTACTGACAGCGAAATTCAGTTTACCCTCTAACAAATTATAAAATCGGCAGTTGATTATGCAAGCTCCAATAATTGATGACTTTTTCACGTGTTCGGTGTTTTAATTATTTCGCTGCCGGACAATCAGATAGACTTTTTCGAACGAAAACAGCGATCATCATCGAACATTTTAATTAATGTTACTTACACTCGCTACAATTTGTACAATTGTTAATTTCGCGCATTCCACGACGAATATAACAGTGCAAATTTTTATCAACAACTGTTTCACACGTCCACTCCTCCCCTCACAGCGTTCATTTCGATAAAAATTAATTGCCCAATCATTACGGCGCAACTAATTGTAGTGCAATTATTTATCTTGGCGCAACGAGAGTGAATCTCAAGATACGCTTGACGTGCAGAGCAGAAAAAATAGCGAGGAAAAAAAACAACTAAATGTTCGAATTTTTTCGCGACATCAAATTATATCCTTTGAAAAAACAGAACGTTCATACGCGGAGAAGTTCCCTATGGCCAATGGCAGCGCGAAATCTTATCTTAACGGCCAATCGGGATTCATGAAAATTCTGCAATTTGCTCTTCGTATGAGATATACTGCGTGTCTGGCTATCGACGAGATCAAGATTTTAATCTTGCGCGATTTGTTTTTTCCCGCGCTATTTTTCCCACTGTAAATCATTCCTATAATTGAATCGTGGACTTTCGAGAAAAGCAATTGAGCCATTAGTTTTTCTGTCTTCAACATCAGTTTTCTACAAATTTCAAGTAAGTATTCTTAAATCCAAGGTTCAAAGTTCTTTATTGTTCAATTTTCAAAAGTTACTAAACATCCGATCCGATTAAAATATTATTTTTTAGTTCATATTATATTTTTACTTTTCGAAAACACTTTGACATTTTGTCTCAATAATTTTGTGAGTTCTAAATGTTTAAAAATACATTATTCGCTAATTTTTATCTCGGTTGAATAAAACAATCAATAAGTAAATAGTTCAGAATGAAAAATGACATTTGCGCAATGAAAAAGTGAGTAATTTTTCAAATTCAAAATTGGCTAATTTAGTAGGTACAACAGTAATTCATAATTTGAGTACGACGGCCCTGGCAGTTGGCGGCCCTGTTGGGTGGGTACGCGAAAGATATAATCAGTAGCTGGAGCTAGTTAGATGATAGTATCGTGGAGTTGCGAGGCGAGGGTATATTCGGGGGGTAAGAGTAGAGAGAGGGGGCGAGATACGCGCAGATATGACGCGCGGTGGGAGCAGGCGGCGGTGGGGGCGGCGGAGGGGCCACGAGATCGCCGATAAGAACCGCCGCGCACCCGATAAGGCTCGCTTATCTACGTCCAGTGGCGCCGCAGCTCTCAAGGCTTTGCAGGCCGCTTTTAACATAATGCCGCTTCTCGCATTACATTTGCAGCTTATGCCAGACGATACGTTGCGTCTGACAAGCAAATAAGTAAATTACAATTTTGTGCGCTAATCTTTTTCGCCGAGCTTCCGTTCCGAAATTTCGAACTGCCGCGATCAAACGAAGCTTTCGTATCAGACTTATCGTTGCTTGCAGAGAGTTTCAATTTCATTGTTTCAAAGTTTTTTGTTATGCTTCTATCAATTTTTCTCGGAGATGAAAAAGGAAATTCGATAATACTGATCAGTATCTCCGGCTTGGACATTTCTATCTCTTCCCTAGACTAAAGATTAATACAATGTTTTTTGCATGAATTTTATCTTTGAGTATATTTCTGTTTCTATCTGCACAACAAAAGGTTGCATCTTCATTTGATATTTTTCTGCGACTTTGTTATCTATAAGAATTGCATTCTATACATTTGTGAAAAACAACTTTTGTTGATCAACATTGTTTAACATCTTTTATTTAATAATTTCAAAAGAAACAAAACTCTGCACTCGTCATCGACAAACCCAAAATTTACATATTCATACGAACAATCAAACAATTCCATCAGCCCGATAAGGCTCAACTTGGCCATTAGAATCACTGAATAAATCATCAAAAAAGAAGTTTCTTTCCGAACCTTTTGTTTTCAATGAACTAACGAAATTCTTTTATCTGTGGCTCCCTCTCGAGCCGGCACAAAAGTTTCCACGCAACTTTGCATTCGTTCCCATCGCGCACAACTTTTCCCGATGACCTGGCCCGATTACGAAACATTTCGCCCGTTTAGCGAAACAGTCGAGGCCGATGAATTAAAAGAACAGAAAACCCCTCAAAACGCCGAAAATAGTTTACGAATCAAGAGCCCGTTCGCAACGACGTCAGAACCAAGTGCAGAAAAGAAGTTGAGCGAGACAAGGACAAGGCGAGTGATGCTTCATGTGTACGCTCGAAGCTCGATTTATATCGTCGGTTCGCATCTAATCTCCCCCGGAGATCTGGCATCCTATGCAGATATCAACTCGAGGATCTCCGACTCGTCCCTTCCCCCCGGAGCTTTTTTTCTTTTTGCCTATATACCCATCTTTCGTATCTCCGTCCGTGTCCTAGTTTATACACGTTTCGATATCCGAGCGATAGCGCACCGATCTTCGTCCCCTCTCCTATCTGCTCTGTATCAGATTCACTCCGAATTCTCGGAGACCCGACGGGAAGACGATCTCAACTCAGATATGTCCGGCTCTTCTTCTCCTTTTTCACTGGCAAAACTTTGCCTAGCCTTTCCATTGAAAAAAAAATTTCAATTCCTCTTTTATTGTTATCATCATACTACTTGACAAAAATTACAAACAAAACTTTTGCAACAAACTTAACCCTTTTTTGAAACATTTCATTTTATTTATTTTATTTTTTATTCGGCGGTTTTTATAATCAGAGTTAAATTTGGCCGAACCTGTCGGATCTGAGGTGGTGACAAGGCGAATAAAGGGGTACGGGAGGGGGATGGCAAGGAATGACATCAAGTCGAGGTTGGTTATCGGTTTGATCGCTCGACGCACCGACGCACGATAGCTACCATGCGACGCATTACCATGACGATCGGAGACGACGACTTGCATGAGCCGGTCGGCGCGGCAAAGAGGAAAATGTTGTGCGGGGCGAGGTGGCGTGTCTGAGATCGTTATCCGAACTTTCCTGTGTCCTGCCACGTTCTGAGAAGAACGCCCGGGTTGTATGAGGAAACGCCGGGCATGAATTATTCATCCGCGTCGCTAAACGAGCACCAGCTCGTCGTCAACACTCAAAATCCGTCGAACTTTGATGTACGATCATCTAAGAGCCACCAAATAATGACGCCAATGTTTCCATTCGGTTGTCGCTTTTATTTCAATTTGAAATTATGTATGATATGGACTCATACTTTGGGTTTATACATGCCCAGTTATAACTCAGATGACTCATAATTGGGTTAAATATCTTTCCATAAATCCAAACTATCCACTTTTCTTAAGTGTTTTTTTGGTAAGTTGGTGCATATCTTCATCGGCTTATCTGCGAACCATTTGTCTTTCGGTATCTTTCGCGAAATTTAATTACCATAAATAAACAATCTCGGGTAATTGCCGCGGTGCAACGGAGTCGCTGATTTCAATGCCAAACAGCGAGCCTACTTGCGCGATAAGAGAGCGAAATTTGGAAATCAGCCCGGCTTGAGTGTGTAGACGTGGGTGTATATCTGGCGTCGAGAGTTCTGGCAAAGAAAGTGCGCAAGTTTTGCGCGAGCGACTGGGAGAGCAAGAGTCGAAGGAGGTTGGTGCGTGAAGGTGGTCATAGGCTCGTTAGACGGACTGTACGCGAAAGACGAGGCAGTTATCGCGCGCACGTCAAAACCGCACAAAGTTGCGCGTCGTATCTCGCATGGCGGCAGGTTGTACACGCCAATAGGTGGCACAGATACCGACCCCTTAATGTCACAAGATAGCGAGCGCCGAGAAGGACGCAGCGTACGAGCGCCAAACATCGTCGCTCATTTGCGTCGCTTGTCAGACCGTCTGTTGCGTCGCACAGTAGTTCAACTAAAAAGCTCGACTTGTAAATTTTGCACCTATTCGATCTGAATCAAATTTGTGTGAATTTTACAACAACAATTAACTTTCAGCGATTCCGATCAAAGAAGCATTTTTTGAATGTTTGAGAGAAATTGCAACTTTTTTACGATGCATGTGTTTTGATGAAAGTATAATTTAGTACTGTCGAAAAAGAAATTGTATAATTAAGATAATGACTTGGCATTGCTCAGAATTGAAAACAATGAAACGCCCATGTGGGTCAGACGCGTCCCACAAGGTGTGCATGTGCGTTTGCAGTCGGAGTTTTTTTTTACGTCTTTCAACGAAACGAACGTTTCGCACACGTACAAATACGTTCGGGTCGCTTTTCAGCAACGAGAACTAGTGCAATGGAAAATATACGAGACGACCGAGTGTACGTTCGTATGGCCGCGCCGATAAGCCATCTGCGGCCAATCGCGCGCCGTCTTGATAACATCTGATTACCAAGCTTCGGACACTTCGTACAAAACGCGAACGCTCGCAGAATGCCTTTAGCATTTTTACATCGCGAACTGGAACACCTATAAATTGCATATAAAAAAGCTCCCCAACTAAAAATCAAAAAGAAACTAGGCAGCGAATAAAAAAGAAATGAAAAAGAGTAATCGAAACGTCAAAAAGGAGCTTTGAACGATAAAACTTTTATAATTACGTTGTTGTGGACAAGTTTGGCACTTAGTGTCAGGATTATTGGACATTAACATTGTATAAGATCATAGGTTCGAGTGTGTATAACCAAGTGCGTGTATTTATTTTGTTATCGTGCAAACGTATGTTATGGTATTTGCTACATATTATTTATCAATAAATGTCTCCATACGGATAACACGTTCGGTGCACACACGTGCGTTTTGCAGTGTCACCCATATTATAAATAACACATGCATTGCAAGCGTCATTATTTTATCATAGTAACGTATGTAGGGCTATTTGTCGCATACTTTCTGACTATAAATAACTAGTTTTTGATAACAAACGAGTGTCCTGTGTGATAATTTGTCACAGCACAATCAACTCCTATTCTCCTTCCTCTTTTTTCAGTTTAGCGAAATTTTTAACCCCGCTTAAAATGAAATTAAGGAAACAAGTTTTTTCTCAACCTCAACGATTTTTCTTCTTCGATAAAAAAATGATTTGAACGTTGATTTGTAGATCGTTAAAAAATATGAAAGTAATTTCGTAATAGATTTGTTCTCTGTGGGTCGTTCGAGTTGCGCAAGGTCGGCAACCATACGCACGTGGAAGCATGACATTGCGCTCGTGATAAATAGTCGATCTAACGATCGATCGGATCTCGTCGGAATATCGTGTCGCAACCGCCGAGAGGGTTTTAGTTGACTCGGGCAAAAATGAGCGCGAACGAAAAATCGATCGCGCATTATTTGTGTCTAGTAAGTAAGCCTGCGATTCCGAGATAAACCACCGACAAGATCTTGCGAACGTGTAAATTTTCAAATCAACATGATCTGAACCCGTTATGAAATACGTTGCAAATGTCGGCTTAATTGTAATTCCGATTGGATAATGGTCCAATTTTTTAACTTCAAAATAAAATCATCAAACGCTTTCAATTTATTTTCAATTTCCCTCGAAATCAAACTGGACTTCGCAAATTTCCAAATTTTACTTCACGAGCCGAAATTGTAATGAAGTTTTATTGGAATATTTTTGCCGAAAAATGTGTAGCCCCCCTGTTTTTTGGCTCGATAAGTATTTACCGTAATCGGAATGAATATCGTGACATTTTATTTTTGCTGTGCTACTCGAGTAAGCGCGAACGATAGTCGAGGAATTGATTAAACGAGCCCTCGGTCGCGACGCCACTGGAATGAGATAAAATAGTGATAGCGAGATCAATGACGGCGATAGCTGAAGTTATTACCGGATAGAGGGAGAGGGAAGAGTTCTGTTAGGAGCGACAGAGAGAGGGGTCGAGGCGCGGGGCGAGACGACGCTCGCTCGGACTAACTCCGATAAGCAGAAACAGTTATCAAGAAATGGAAATGACTGATAAGCGCGTTTTTAATGTTACATCGAGAAGTGCCGCGCTCTGATGGAATTCTCGGCCTCGCCTTTGGATAATATTCTGTTGATGCCACTTTGTTTCTAATAGCCCACCCCCTCTTTTTTTGCAATTTTTTTTTTTTTTCATTTTATTAAGTGCGCGCCCTTCGACTTGTTTGATTTTGTTCATTCTTTATTTGTAATTTGTGGTTTTCTTTTTTTTTGTCGTCAAAAATTGGATGCTGCGGGGCACTTTTAGCCGCGTCACGCAGCCAAAAAACCAGTTGTATAAATTAAGATAATGCCGCCGAAATCCGCACGAAAGCGGAGGCATTCCGTTGCTCAAAGTTTGAATTCATAAAAATACCAGTCGCTATCGCGAGCCGAGCGCAGATTAGCGAGATATGCGCGGGACCCAACGCATGCATGATCAATGCAAAAGTTCAACCGGTCATCGATAAATCGAAAGACCAAACCGAGCTAAAAATAAAATCTTTCCTCTCCCCCCTTTTTTACACACTTGCCGAGATCAATCAACGGTCAAAATCTTTCGCTGATTTTCATTCCGCCTGATTCACTCGATTATCTTTTTATTTTTCGTCTTATTTTTACGATTTACATTTTATCAGACACGAAAAAAAGTTAAACCCGATATTACAATCTTTCCTGCTTATGAAACGGCAACAAATCAACAAAATTAAACCACTTTAGAGAATGTTTAAAAAATGAACCGGCGAGAAAAAAAGTTTATAACATTCGCAACATGTTGAAGAGGAAGAAAAAAAGTGGTCAAGAAAATGGTCGGGTAATTTTTCATGCAAATTAGATTTGGATAGTAACAAAAAAGCCGGGCTTTTTAGTCGAATCGCGAACAAAAATAACACAAATGACACGCGATATCAGCATAATTTCGCATATCCGTCGTCGAATCTGCCATTCTTGGTGCACTCGCGAAAGATCGCTAAGAGATAAGACCGGCACTCTCTCTCTCCCAGTGCACCCCCTACTCGACGGAGCTTTTTTTCTTATCGTGTGGCGCGGCGCCCAACCCTTTGCTCGTTCCGGCCATTATCCGCGATCGTTGCCCGGCTCAAGCGCAAATCTCGTCCGTCTACCCGTACCAACGTGGCTCGCTATTTATCTGCGGCTCGCAAGATGAATCTATGCGAGATGTAACAATCGGTCCAAATCGGTCTTCCTTCGGATCGACGCGCCAGTAATTCAAGAGCTTTTTTGTTCACTAAAGGGACGGTATCCGGCAGCACCATAAATCAGCATTAAGATGACGACAAAAAATATATGAAACACGGAAACCACCACTGACAGTTTCGCGTTTTATATTTCTGGCGTTTAAAATGAAACGAACAGAAAAAGAGATTAAAATTTCACGAAAAACCGTCCCGAGCTTTTTCCAGGGTTTTGTTTTGGTTTGCAGTTTTTGATTGGAATGATAAATGCATATGGAAATAATAGATTTCGGAAAATAAATGAAGAATGTTTGAGACGTTTAATTGAGGGATAATTAAAGTGGCATTTCAATAAAAGTCATATCAATCAAGCGATTGCATTTAAATATCGCCGAGTGGTATCGCGAGATCTCAATAAATAATGATTGTTAAAAAAAAAACGATCAGTCATGAATAATGATCAATGATTGTACACTTTCATGTCGTGGGATTCATTTCAATATAACCGAAGCGTGTAATCCATTTTCATAATCATTAGCTGCAAATTACAACGTTCGTACGTTACAAATTGAAACCAATCAGACATTCTCACCTCTGCTCTATTTTACACTTTTTTGTGTCCTGCTACGAAATAACATACACTTACGAATTGAAAAAATCTGCACAATCAAAATTACACCTTTTCTTTGGCAAAAAAGTTAAAAAAAGTTAAGAAACAAAAAGAATAAAATGTCTAAGAGGAAAAGTGGATTGAGATTTGCAACGTGGTTGAAATCTATAGACTTGTTATCTGGACGATCGACGACCTTACTAATGCTACTTGGTATCTCGCGCAGTGTTGTTTCTACACTCGCTAATAATATCGTTATGCAAATGTTGTTCGCGATCAGGTGGCGTTATGTCGTTTGATCGATTTACCGCTGCAGGAAATACAAGGATATATCTCGCGGAACGTGAGCTCCAATTTTTCACTAAACTCTCTCTCTCTCTCTCATACATTCTCACATTTTTTCTTTGTCTTTTTCCCAGTCTTGTCGTTACAATTAGCGGCAAAAAATGTATCAATCATTTTAAGATATGCACGCAAACAGGTTCAGATTAGTCGTGCAGTTAAAAATTGTGGGCGTTTAACCGTGTTTGCAATTTTTAACTTATCGTTCTGAGCGCCATCTGTGGAAGAAAATTTTGATTGGAGTTATTTTTCTTCAGTTCTAACATTCATCAAATTTTTTCATAAAAAAATTATGACATTTCTATTCTGAAAGGAAAGTTGGAAAAAAAGAAAATTAAATTGACTTGCGAGAAAACTTGACTGTAGCGCCACCTATCTGTGAAAATGTATTTTTTCGTATGGATTTCGAGTTGAACATGAAAGGAAACGAATTTGTGTATGAAATCGATGAAAATTAGCATAACGGCACGATATAGGACAGCGTCAAGTGTTGTCAATCGAAAAGGCTGTTGGATATCTCGGGCACCCGAGGGCGTCCCCCACCATTGCCACCTCTGTACTTGCATCCGCGCATAATCATCGGCAATAAATCTCCGTTGCATAAGTGTAACGAGAGATAGTCGATCGCAACACACACAGCCTGCAGCGCGTTGCATGGCGGCAACGAATTCCTCGATCCTCGCCATATCTCTTGCCACACTTTGTCACCCCCCTTTCCTCGTTGGTGGCGCGCCCCTGTTCCATCCTCGGACCATTTCCCCTCTTCCTTCCACCACACTGCCACCACAGTTAATTGCATTATTACCTTGGCGTTACAGCACTGCGACACAAACGCCGCCATTCAGATCGCGATCGCCAAACAACGATTCCTATCTCCGCCACTTTTCCCTCTATGATGTCAACCTACGCGACGTAACTTGAACTTAATTTTATTGTCATTTACGAGAATGACGGTGTGAAAAACGAGGTGTGGCATTGTCCTTTGTTTTATTTCTCACTCGATCTTGCTCGGTCCTAGTTTACGCAAACCCTCTTTTTCTGAATTCTACTTTTTTTCATAAAAAACGTTCTGCTTTTTGTTTTTTCACATTGATCAAATCTTTCTCGTTCCAATACACACAGTTTAGTGATATTGTGAATTATTTTTATCCAAGTTATGAGAAGTTGAAACCTTATTGTTTTTTTTTTCAATAAAAAAGTTTCGAATAAAAAAATATTTCGTTAAACAATTTTGTTTAAAAACAATTCATCGATAAGTTTTATGTTAGGTTGGAGATTACGGTGGTGCAATCTGAATAGCAAAGCGCATTGTAACTCGGGGCCTGACAAAGACCGCCCGAGTTGACACACAAAAATGTAATCGAAGCACGTACAACTCGTAGTGGCGCGCGGTATCGACAGCGGCGCGGCCTATCGCGAAGACAAATTCCACAGCCGGCGATTGGCCGAGCCGATATCGCGATATTAACGTGACTGCGCTCTTATCAGGCTTGTGTGTGCGCTCGCGAAATCGCGCATCCGTGATTACAAAATTGGCCGGGCTGAATTTCGCCTCGGCAGAGAGATGTAATTGCGAAAGATTGAAGCGACGTTTTGTGCGCGATTCAACAGGTGCATGAATTTAAACAAGGCAAAAACCAACCAACCCGCCACTCGAAAAGAAAAGGCACACGTCTTTTTGAGAAAACAAATAGGCACTCGATCCCGCTGCGCACAACCATTTTTTGCATCTTCAAATGAAATTAAATTTCTTTATTAGGAATCCACTGGAATGAAACAAAGAACGGTTTTCAGGATGATTAAACATTTTTCGGCTCAATTTTTGGGTACCAAAAAATTTGACAGTGAAGTATCAAATAACTCCATGCAAAAACTCACGGACATTGAAATTTAAGAATTTCATGAAAGCAACATATTTTTCACTTCAAATTAAAAAACAACTTGATTAAAACATACAACGTACTTTTTCTCCAATTTCTCAGTGGACAAATTAAAAAATTAATTCCACATTGCTCTGCGAATTCCAATATGTCAGATCGAGTAAAACGTGACGTTTTAAAAAGAGAAACGTGCAAAAAATATCAAGCGAATGTCGTTTTTGAAAGTGTTGAAGTTTTGAAAAATCTGGTGGTATAAAAAGACCAACGGTCGGAAGCACCTTATCACCTACGTAAGCACACGTTCCGAATCAACGCGCATCAGTTGCAACACAAAGTTTATCGCAAGGCTAACGACGGAGCGTAATCCCGTGCCCGCATACCGACGAGCGACAAAGACACCCGTCGCGGGAATCGTGTCGCGAGAAATATGGCGCGGCGCGTAGGCCGACCACGCGGCTACGACACCGAGAGTGTGCGACCACTTGATCTTCGAGGTCTGGACCGTTATCGCGATCAATATACGGCGAATAAACAATATCAATGTCATCGCTGAGAAAAGAATCGATCCAGTTGTAAAACGTTTCAACAAGGTTTTGCAACTTGTTCGTGGATCGCTCGGTGACAGAAAACCTTTTGTGTTCTTCATTGTCGTTGTAAATCATTTACAATGAATTGTTTGACGCTAAGATTAATCGTCTAATTAAAACAATAGATTTTATTCTTACAATTTTTTCACTCTGCAACCTTGCGTATTCATAAAATTTCAAAAACTTAGTTTAAACAAAATAAACATTATAAAACAGCTGAGGTTAAAAATTGGAGATTTTCTAAACATGCAATTCGGAGCAGGGTTTAAATCAGACTGATCTCATTGCCTCATGTCGTTCAGGCAAACGATAGTAGACTAATGGAGCGTGTAATGAAGTCTTATCTAAACCGAAATAGAACTTGGAAAGGCGAGTGAAAAGTTGTCATGTATGGCAACGCGCTTAGGACGATAATTATGCTCATCGGTGTGTTGGATCTGTTGCGTATTTAGCTGCGGGATGGAACGAAGCGCGAGAGGCAAAGACAGAGCGATACGCTAACGCACACCTGTCCGTAGCTCACGATAGGCTGACGCGTGCGTGCACTGGCATGTGGGTTTTGTGAGACTCGCAAATAAAGAAATTAAAGCCAACGTATACTCTCTCGCAACTTGGCAGATAAATGTAATTAAATGCTCTGCCTCGCCGGTGTTGGGTTTAGCGAGCATGAGTTAAGAGCCAACTGCAGGAGTGCGCGCGAAAATTCTACTTTATCGCAGTGTCGGGAATCATGTTTGTATTAACTTATTGAATGCGCAATTCGGCTCTTCTCACCGAGATCTTTCGCGAAACTGTACTTCTACCTATCTTCCTAAACTTCCTTGGATTTACCGATTTGAATAAAATTGCGCGTTTATCAAAAACAGCCATATCAAATTCCACAAACTTGGGAACCAATAGGAAAAAAACTCATTTTCCTTAACTGTGCTTTTAAATTAGAAAAATGGAACTTAAACTTTTGTTGTAAAATCAAATATTGATACGATGAAACGAGTGTGAGTATTGATTCACGACGCATTTGAGAAGGTCATCAAACGACGAGATAACGATCCCGAGGTGTATTAATCTGCAAAGTGTTATTTGCAGATGTCTCGCGATACTCGTGTGTATCGCGTGTACAATTGCGGACAGTCGTGTCTGTATATAATACGCGGGCATGCGTTGCTCATGACAATCCACGTATCGCGTGTTCGGTACATGCGCGACCCGATAACATCGGCGAAATTTTATAAGCCGCAGAAATCGGCGATCGGGGCATTGATAGCAACAGACGGACTGCTTTTTTGCGCTGCAGCCGAGTTGGAATTCTATTTGGCGATTGTCGTGGAATATAATGCATTATGCATTTTCGCTGCGCACACAAAAAGACGCGTACGCGCGCGCAACGGAATGTCGCTGATGTGCGAAGAGATGGATTTTTGCGAACGATCCCTCCAGCCAATGAATAATTGATGTCCAACAGTTTGAAGTGTGTCGATATCTTTTGCCATCTCACAAACCCATCGTGAAAAGTTACTTTTTTTTCAAGAGGAAGTCTTTTTCAGTAAGACCGATGAACTTTCAATTTGAGCACATTAGTTTTTTCTGTCCCCTAATTGGCTTTTTTAAAATCTCTTAAAAACTTCCAACAAAATCGAAAAACGAATTTTAAAAGAGAGACGAACTTTACAATCAATTAAAAGACGAAAACACTGTTTTCAAGTGTTCGTCGTTCAAAATCGGTAAGAAATCGGTTGATCCCAAACCGATCAATCACAGCGCCATCTGTACTGGATGCGTAGTAATGAAGTGCGAATGGAGTTTGGAAATACGTGAATAAATACAGAGGGACGGGCAGGGCTCGAAAAGGCGGCGTGAAGAAAAGCGAAAAAAGGGAGACGAAAGGTCAAAATAAAAAGTGGCCAATCGGCGCGCGAACGACGAATAAATCGTGCGAGCGTCCCGCCATAACTCGGAATAGTTGGCATGGGTTATCGGGCGTAAATCGGGCCGTTGCACGCGATGCGCCAGAGCCGAACGAGGGCGCAGGCACCGCATCGTCAGCCCCGGACCGGCGGGCTGCAGCGTGTAGGCGCGCCCGCCACTCACACCTGTTGCCGCCGGCACGGCGGACTTTGGCGCGCGGCAATCGATTATTTAGCAACAAGCCGCAGAAATTGGAAGGTTAATTTCGCCCGCTTGTTTACGCTCGTCCGCAATTTGATTGCCCCGCAGTCGTGCGCTCGCCCACGTTCTCCCTCGCACCTTCTGTGCTGCGCCTCTCGCTGTCTCTGTCGCACACCAACGCCATCTCTGAGCCGCACGTGTGGGTGTGTTTTCGCACACGATGAAGCCGTTAACACCTGCCGAACGAGACACCGTAACAATTGCAACCTTTTTTTTTCTCTCTGCACTTTTCATACCTCGCGATTGCGCATTTTGCGTCACGCTTCGTGGTGACGTCAGTGATTTTTTGCCTTTTTTGTCGTTGGGAATGAAATGTGATCGAGAGTTTGGAGGAGTGTTCGATTGGCTCTCTGATTAAGTGCTGAGTGGTAACGTCCTTTGTTCAAACTATTATATAATGTCTATGAACAATCGCGATTGATTTGCAATTGTTTTTTTTTCCTTTTTTTTGTTTGATCAATCTGTTTCAGGTTGTGGCATTTCCGCGTGGACTTTTAGCATCTGATACAGATGGTATTCTCAAAGTGGAAAACAAATAATTATCAATCAAAACTTGATCAAATTGATATGCAAAGTTATAAATAAATATAAAATAATCAGCGTGGAAAATAAATCAGATTGCAAATTAATCTTTCACGTTTTGCATACAAACGAGTACAATTTTTTTGTTGAACGTAGTATATACAGAAGGTTGGCAATAAAGGTGGCAAGATTGATCTTAGATCTGATTAGCCAGTCTCGACGTCATGCAAAAGACGAATAGATTCGACCGTGTTAAGATCTATTCCGTATTATAAAGAAAACTAATTTGTATTGATATGTATCGCATATTCTGCATAATAAGGATCGGGCGTTGATAAGACTACTTGATATTCCGATTGAGGCATTCACCATCGGCGTAATTACTGCTAAGATTTGAACCCGTTGTGATCCAGATATTGAAAATGCCGCACGACTCTGAGATCGTCCTTGAATCGATTGCATTAGCTCCCGGTCGTTTACTCAAGCCGTGTGATTACGCGCTTACGCCGAGTTATGTTGATATTTCCTTCGCACGTAATCGAATCGAATCAAGCCGTCTAATCGCGTTGCTTATTCTATGGGACTTCCTCATTATCCATATTTAATCGAAGAAACAATACTTGAACTGAAAAAGAAGATAAATGAAAAACTCGGTTGAGAAAAGAGTGCAACTAAACTTAATTTAAACAAAATGATGAAAATCATTTCATTGTTTAGGTACACGTTCAGTTTATCGAAAATCCATGGGAAAGAATGAATTCGTAGGAGTCATTGGTTGCGATGGGACCGACCGATACAGCAGTGTGCGCATAAAACTCAACTATCTACGCAATCTGATGCCGCACGAACCAGTTTTCGTACGTAGCGGGCCTCTGTAAGAATAATCATCCCCTGGTCAATTCCACATTATTTTTTACTTCGTTTTTTTTTGTTTTCCTTTTTTTGCATCACTTGGAGAAAAAATACCCGACGATAGATAAGCGCGATCGATCAGAAGGAGCCGCTTTTAGGTACTTTTGCCGATTTCGCAACCGCGTTAAACGCATCACCGGACGTTCTTGTGCGGCTTGTTTTTCGGCGGCGAACAAAAGCAAACGACACTCGAGATTTCAAAGACGCAGAAAACAGTTGTGGAGTTTGCACGAAAAATTGAGAGAGCATAATGGAGAGAGTTGTGTCGATAATGTTGTTATCAGCTGATCTGGGGGCGTCCAAAGTGTTATCGGGCCTTGATAAGGAGCCGCGAGTGATAGACGAATAATCGCATCTGACCCACGAGGCCTTTCCTCCTTCGTATCGTTATCTCAAACTTATCGGATATTATTACGCTGATAACATTTGCGTGTACAAAGGATTTTTTCATTTGCAAATAAATTCTACACAGACATGGTTTTTGGTCGATCAAATTTATATTCAAATTTATAATAAATCGTTATCGCGAACAACGCTCGGCGAATGACGATAACTTTGAATTCGCAATATTATATTTCATGTAGAAATAATTCTGAACCGTATCGATGATTTTTTTCTTAATCTCAGCTTTGGCGTTCGAATTTCAAAAGACTTTTCATCCGAGGGAAATTTTTTTTCGAAACAAAGTGATATTTTATAGGACAGACAATAAAGCGCCGGCTTCGTTAGCAACGTACGAGCAATTTATTTTGCGCCGGCCTTTTCAATTAGGATATTTATCCCGATGGCAAATTTTGCCGGAGATAGCGGCGAGATACGTTCGGCCGTCGGTGTATATTATCGAGAGACTCTGTTGCACAATTATCTCGTACGCGTGTCTTGTAATCTCGAGAGGCTCTGTGCAGATCGGTATCGGCATGCGTGCACGCCAATTCGCCATACCTTGCGCGCACTTAATGTATCTATTTTAGATGCGTCTAGTCATTTGCAGTGTAACATTTTTACTTGACACTTGAAAGCCATTCACGAGTGCAAACATTACCTTGATGTTACAACACTTTTTTCTCTTCATTACCTACTTCAAGATTCTGTTTTAATTACAAATCGTTTATACACTTTTTTAATTAGCCGTTTCATTTGCTGGAAAAATTGTTGAACATAACATTTTGCAAGTTTTTGAAGGATTTTAAATTCATGATGGATGAGGGAGTTTTTGAGCTAGTTTAATTGGGTGAAAAGGTAATGACAATAAGAAGATTAAAAAGGGAGCCGATCCAACAAAGTGGTGCTAACAAATCGATAACGCGGTATATCCTTCGGCGCAGAATGTCCGTTCGGAGTAACGTGATAAATGCACGCCAGCTAAATGGTCGTTTGTAAGCAGTCGGTCATTAAGGGTTTTCTGTTTCATGGCGAAAAGCCAACGACACTGTGCATCGGCGAACAAAATTCAGCCCAGGTCAAGTTGTGCGACCGAATCGAGTCGCGTGTCTTATATTTCTTTGCATACTGAAGTGCTCATCTTTCACAACCGACCTCTTTCACGCCCTCAATAAACCAACCCTATAAAATAAATTTCGAAAAAAAATGAACCACAAAAATTAAAAAAAAAACAATCATATAAAAATCGGCAAACTTTTACAAATTTTGAAAAAAAAGTCAGGTGTCAGGTGAAAGAATCGGTTGAAATTTTTGCACGCACATTCACCCCTCGGTTGGAAGCAACATCTCTATAACTTCCGGTTGTGGCTTAGATTCTCTATCTCGCGTTATCGATCTAGTAAAAGCCAGCCCTTTGCGTTTGCAGTGCCCGTTATCTAATAACGATCTCGGTCGCAGATAAATCGCAGAATTTCAAGAAGCGTCCGAGTCATCTGAGTCATTAAGTTTTGCATTCTTGGCAGGATATCGTGATTCCTATCGGCAACAATGTGTCTTCGCCTTTTCTGACGGCGCAGTATTGTTGCGTTGTTGGATTTATTGCTGATACCATTTTTTCCATCTTGATTACGAACTTTTTGCAATTTTCAAGTCGCGCGTTTTTGCATCACCAAATATTTTACAACCGTTTTCAACTGAAACATTTCCTTGTTCAATGTTTTTGTTCATCAAAAGTTTTTTTTTTGAATTTTTTTTAGAATCGAGGAGATATGATATAGTGTATGTTATTCATGCAGCGCTATTTGATCGTAGCTCAAAAATGAACCGGAACAAAAGCTGGGGAAAAAATAGAAGGTCCTCGCTAAGTGACGGTGGCGCTCGACGGCGTCGGTCAGGCGAAGCAAAACGAAGTGAAGCGAGAGCTAAAATGAACGCGCAGCTCGGTGCGAAGCAAACGGGCGCGCTGATAAGAGCAGTGGCGAGCCGTTATCGCGATCGCCGTTCGGCCACGTTGCGCGATAACGATAACAAACTCCCCTCCTCCCTGCGTCGCTCCTCTTCTCACCGAAAAGCCTGCACTCACACGCGCCCAACTCTGTCGCAGCCCCACAATTTATCATCCTCCGTGCACAGTATCCTTTTCTTGAAAAAAACCCACATAAAAAAATTTCATCTAAAACTCAATTAAAATCTAAAAAATACAAAATACAAAAAATAAAAATTGTAAGCGTCCCAACCATTCGAAACAACAAAACTAGTAGTAAAAATAACAAAAAATAACCGGGGGAAAAATAACAAAATAGTGATGAAGAAGTATGAGAAAAAGATTTTGTATTACTTTAAAGTTGTTTTTGGGAAAAAAATTTCAATTTGAAAGATGATCCCTAGCAAGTGTAGAAATGGCAAACGCGAAAAGATGTAAGCGATTTGGTTGCAAGTGTGAGAAGAGGAGCAGGGTGGTAGGAAAGGTTCACGCTCGGTGCAACGTTATCGCAGCTCGGCAGATTGAATATATTTCATATGTTTTCATAACTAGCGCCAGCGGTGCGGTTTCGTAGCGCTATCTGCTCTTGAAAGGGTAGCGACGCGGGGTGGTTCGAAGGCGCGCGCTGGTGTGAGTCTGTGGGCGGCTTCGCCGCGGCCACGGGAAATCAAGCGTGAGGAGATATCAGTTGACTGATGTGCGCCTTTCTGTTGCAAAACGATAAAGGCGTCGCGGCATTGGTCGCGCGAGGCTTTCCGATAGCGCGACCTGAGCCGCTTTGGAGAATGGCCAGAGACGCCTCTTCCCTCTGACCTCTGCGACTGTATCGCATCATCGCGCACTGCCAACAAGACGAGATTATTATTTTATGCTCCATTGTATTCACCTCCCACGAATATATTTCATCTTTGTCATCCTTGTCATAAGTATATCAAAACAACCCGTATCAGACTAATGTGTATAAAACAACCAGTTTATCATCCCAAGGTATAACTCACTACAAATTTAATTTAAATCTGAAATTCAACTTTTTCTTACTTCTTTTATTTCAAATCGTCTATTTTCATTGATACCATCAAAACGAACTTGAAATTTTAAAAACAGTTTTAATTAAGTACGATGTTTTACGGAGTATAAGGAGTAAATATTTAAACAGGAAAATGGATAAAGGTGCGAAAATAGCCAAGCAGGAGGAGGGAAAAATCGTTAACCCAAGCTGGACAAAGGGGTGCAGGAAGAATGGCCTACCTATGCACACCTATTTCAGTTATCGCGCATAGAAGTATTGCCTCGATACGAACAGAATGCCCGGCTTTATAGCCTGATCCTGTTACCGATACTGGCGCATGCACTCGCAGGGCCATGCCGGAATCACTTCGATGCCGCGACTATCTGCCCCGGCGTCAAAGAAAAGAAACTCGGCCGAATTCTCCCTGCGATGGATTATGGATACGTCCGTTCACCGCTCTTCACTGAGATGACACTGACATTACTTTGTTCCTTATCACACCTACCAACGACTTCTTTGATAATTGAAAATCAGTCGAGAGAGAAAAAATAATAGCGATGATGAATTTCCCAGTTGACAACGAGATTACAAATTTGTCTACGAGGGAAATTGCTGGGAACGAAGTGGCGAAGCTTTGATTATAGTCTGCGCGACACTCGTTAACGACTTTCCGCGAATTCCAAGTGCTCGTTGGAGTAATAGGCGCGGTGGTAAACAGCTTAGCGTGTTTCCACGCCAGGTACATAAAACTACTCTGGTCAGCGTTCGTCTTTGGTGCGATTAATTAGCGTCATTAGTGCCACTGGCTGAGTCTCCGTTTCGTTAATGTCTCTCTCGGGTTAACGAACGTTTTTGCGTGAAGTATTATTTTCATGCATAATTAGCTCATTTACATTTATCAAACAAGATCAACAAAACTTTTTTTTCTATTTCTGTTACTTTTTGAAAGAAAAACTAACATTGAAATAACAAAGAAAATTAACTTATTTGAAAGTGAAAAATCGCATAGCTAATAAAAGAAGAGAAAAAATCGGTATTGTCTTGATTAAAAATCGGTATTCGTGGAAACCCTTAAGGTAACTTGAGTACGATAGTATAAACGGCAGATGTTTTCGTTCTTCCTAGTTGTAACTGCGTGAAATGCACGGGATTCGCGAGATCGGCAATCGAGTCACGGTCGAATCAAAAACTTTCTCGCGAAAAAGCGTCGATCGTTATTAACCTAACCCCATCTCATAAGGTCGAGAGCTGATACTGACAACTATCGGGATCACGTGTACTCGTTACCAGCGGCGAAGTCGACGCGATTCTGCACGCTCATCTGCCTCATAATCTGCATGCATATATACTTATAACCGTCGTCGATGCTATCGTTGCTTGTTTTTGCACGCCGCGAAACACCCTGCGAGTACACGATCACTGACTGTTCGATTGAAACATTTGCATAATGCTCTACGAGGCATTACTTTTTTCGCGTCGATTAAGACCAACCTTCTACAAAAAGGTGCGAGGAAATAGAATTGCGATTCAAGTTAATTTTATTTCGCACAAATAAAAGAACAAAGTTTCAACTTCCTTGTTGATTTAGGAGAGATTCGTGTCACGGAACGAAATGCGTGCTATCAGATGAAATGATAAACTTGTTTGTTTTTCGGTTGTTTACAAAAAGTCAAATATTTTTCATCAAATAAGAGAGTACGCAGAGAGCGAATAAAAAAAGCAAAGTGCACGCGAGCAAACAAACAGCGATAACCGCGAGGATCTGTGGGAGAGCTGCGGTCGAATCTAATTAAATATAATTAGCTTCGATTTGCATAGATAAGAGATAACCGGACACAATGATAAACGTGATAAAGCCAAGTTTGAAACTTAGTGTCCTGGATCAAGAAGACGTAAGGAAGGATTTGCATTCCTTCGAGAATTGTCACACGATTATAAAATTGCCAAGTGCGAGGTTAGAGGTTTGACCTTTGGCAAGTTTCACTTGGGGTCCTGCAATTATTACGACTGTGCAGTTATGCATCGTAGTGGAGTTGAAAAGAAGAAAAAAGTGTCTGCTGGGGGAGTAAAAAGTGTATCCGTTAACTTTATACGTACATCTATCTTTAACACGAATCGCTCGGTCAAGGAGTTGAGGATTATCAAAGGCAGACCGTAACTCCCCATCGTACGACGTACAAAAGTAAGTACGTACAGTCGTTTCGCCGATAAGGACGTATCGCGATCGTAAAGCAAGATCAGGCGGAGAGCAAAATGAAATTTTAATCGTTGCCCGCGCGGTGAAAGCGATTAACTCTGCTGCCTCGTTCTGTCCTTCTCTCTCTCAGCGAGAACTTTCTTTTCTAAACCGTGTATTAACGATCGGTCTTTATCGTCAGGCAGATTATTATTTTCGTCATCCTTTTTTTTTCACTTATCCTTCTTCCTAAGCGACTCGAAATATCAATTTCCACATACTCCAACAGATATCTTGGCTGGTTCGGGGGTAAAAACGCGTTAACGTCACGCCATGCGTGTTAAAATGAGAAGTCGATGACGGCGCTGGAACTGATATCTGTTCGCGCGTCATTACCCCAGACCGCCGTTTCAGCCGTGATCGGCAAGAATCGGGAGCTCACCTGCGTGATCTATGGAGCCGTCGGGCTAATTCCGAACGAAATTACTCCGCTCAGAGACAAGCCAATCTAGATTTTTCACGCGCGTCAAAACGTGCGCCGCTTAAAATTTTATACGATCGCTCGTCGCCGATAGCATATAAACTGTATCCCGAAGATGTCAGTCGTGTTTGCTCTTCGAGCCGCGCACTTTTTTTTATTCGTTCTACCCGTCGGTTTCGCCAAGTCGTGATTTGATACCGTGATATCTCTTCGCCCTTAATTCTTTTAGCGAACTGAATTATTAGCTATCAAGTTTTCTAGATAATGATGCTCGCACTTTTTCATCAACTTGCAACTCGTTTTATTTGGTTCTGTGAATTGTTCATATAAATATGGACACAAGGAGTATTTTGCAAAAGGTATGAGTAGAAATTTGCGAGGCCGTGAGAGAAGGTCTGCGCGAAACGTTTGACCTTTGAAATTGGTAATCTTATAAATAGCGGACTCGGTAGGTACCATTTAGGGTCGTTGTGGGACAAGAAGAAGTCGCGCGGCGGTGCTTACAGGCAGAGAGCGCGGTAGTAGGCTACAGTGCTGGTATTGGTTGTTCCGCAGCCGTGGCTGATATCTGTTACATATCTAGCAACGTGTGCCATGCCTTATCTGCGCTGCCGTTCGAGCCACGTTTGTTCGCGTGTGTTTTTGTGGCTGTGTGTGCGCGCATATAGACGTACATAGCTAATGTCCCACGTATGTCATAGCGTGAGCGCACAAACGCACACAAGCGACCGGGCAGAGGGCGCGCTAAACATTGTATGGATATCAAACGATTGTGCGAGAGCCGTGCGAGCGCACGGGATACCGCAAAAGATTTTCATCTACGTCCCTCCACGTCCGTCAGCGCGGACACGTACACAAACGTACATAAATTACTCGCGCATCGTAAAGTAACACAAATTAGCGCACCGAGAGATGCTTTTCGGATGACCGATATCAATCTTTAGCGGTCAATTTAACTCGAACTACGGGTAACGAGTCCAATGATTTATCGCGACCTTCCGCAAGGATAATAATAACCGAAGCGCTATCTTCCACCCGATACTTTCTTCTTTTTCCCCTTATTTCTCTACAAATCGTTTCTCCTTTGAACCTTTTTTAAATCTCTTATATTTTTTTTTTCACTTATTCATCATTTTTCACTGAAACTTGTTATTTTTAAACTGACAAAAAAACGAGTATTACCATTCAGTAATTTCTAGTTTTTTATAATAATTTCAAAAGTATTTAGTAAAATAAAAACGTCGTGAAATGCAAAGTGTATTATAAAGTCAAATTTGTATATTCGAGCTTGTTGAACAATAATTAGAAAAAGTTGAATTATTTCACTCGAATAATATTCATTTAAGTTCACATCGATCCATTTTGTTGAAGCAAATTCTTCTAATCTTAGAACGGTATATCAAACGACCAGCTCCGGGTTTATCGCGTTGCCATTTCATATCGTGCATGAATGATCGCCATTTCTCAGCGCCATAAGTGGACAAATTCAAATAGACGGTGGCAGCGAGTGCAAACAAATCGTAAAGAAAGGCGTCAACGATGTTCGACGTTTTAACACTCGGACGAGCGGTGCGTGACGTTGGTTGGATATGAGCCGATTTTGCCGACGTACTGTTATCAAAGGCAATCAATTTTTGTTTCCTCTCACGGTTGTCTGGATCGTCGATGATAAAGTTTGGCTGTCATTTTGACTGGCGGTAACTTACCTGAAACAGAGAAACAAGATTGTACATTAATATGTAACCAGCGCGTGTACACAAAGAAATAATTAGATTTAAAAGTCTAATGCGAGGGATTATGAGAATGGGTTTTATCGGCGACTGGATCGCGATAGTCCGTTACGTGCGAGCTGATTCGGTGACGCGATTGAAAAATTAAGAATCAGCCTCTGGTGTAATTAACAAGTTCATAATGTACGCCGGGGTTATAATGTTATTCAGCGCGAGATTTCATCGGCGGCGTTGAGATAGGTCGGGTCTATCGCCCGCGGATCTTTCGAATAAAAAAAAGAAACACGCACAATTAACTTGGGGTTGAAAAATGTTGCTACGAAACTGCACAGGGGTCGTGTGTGGAGGAGGAAACCCGAGTAAGTCGTAGGTGGACGTCGCGGGGCGCAGGGACACCGTACTAATGAACGCCATTAAAAGCAGCGTTAATTAGATCGGGCTAATCAGATTGTTTCGCGTATCTACGTTCTTTCTTCCCCCCCGAAACGCATTCTCATGCGAGAGGTCACCGCGCGGGCTTTTCTGCGAATCTAATGATTGCCCGTCTAATCTCGCTTTGGCCATTTAAACCATTTTCTCTCTCTCTCCCTCCCTCGACTTTTTGATTACGTAATACATTTATGGTACGAGTATATAATTACACTTTTTGTATGAAAAATTATGGTTACTGACTACTGAGCAGAAGTATTGTGTGTGAAAGCAAAAATTAGGTAAATAAAACGTAGGATAGTTTGCGATTTCCTTGTCGGTGGAAGACCGATGGCTGTGTCAACTCAAAGTCTTAGAATGTGGACATGAGTAAATCCATATTCATCGTTTCTGAATGCATAAATATACGATCGGGTAGAGTGTGCGTGGTGAGTCTGGCGAGGTGTGTGTACGTGTTGGGGTCATGGCACTGTATTCTAAGTACAATCGAAACGACCGTTGATCTGTTATCTGACTTTTTGACAAGTCCAAAGTTCAAGATTAAAAATGTTCTCGATAAAAAAATGTATCAAAACATTGTGTATAATTTCATAATCAGGATGAATCATTGAACCGGAAAAGCCACTGAGATATTTGGCAACGTTCAATTTAAATAAAAGATAAATTTTCAAATGAATGAAAAAATTTGAGATCAACATGTATAATCAAATTTCTGTTACATTCTAAATGATTAATCGTAAACCATAATTTAGCAGGTGATATGTACAAGTTAAAACGGACCCGACCATTAACCTCTCAAGCCTAATTAACTACGTCATAAGTCGATTCACTAATGGACTGGAGAAGAAACGAATTTTGCAAAAAGAAAAAGATAACAGGCGAGAGAAAAAGCCACACGTACTCCTCAAATACGTGATCAAAATGTGTAATAACAAGCTGCGTGTCGATTACCAAGAGCGCCAATTCATCATGCACACTTGGCATGGAGATCTCGCAGCGGCGCAGAGGATAATCGATGATCCTTGGATGATTTCAGTTCGATTTACGATGAAAAGTGTTGCCGTTTATCCAAGTTATTAACACCGCTGGCGAAGTCGCGCCCTCCCATCGGCATCGTTAATCATGCTAGACATGGCCGTCGTCACGGCCGAGCGCCGCAGAAGGTGGAGGTGTAAACTTTCCAACACTCTCGGTTCGCCACGCAGGATGACGAGAGTCGTGCCTCGAGATGCATCCAGATAGATACAAATCGGTGTAATTGAATTGAACACTTGGGATCCCCGTCGTGCGAACCAAGAGCCATTCCTCTCCTCGACATCTGCATACACCTGTACTGACCGTTCTTTTCACACCGTTTCTTATTTGACACTTATTGAACCTTCAGGGCAGCTTGTTATGACAAATTGAATGTCCTGATGATATATCGATTCAAACACACTTTCGTGAAGATCTTACTTTATAAAAAATTCAATATTCCTACGTGAACTATAGTATAGTTAAGCTATAAAATATCTGGACTAATATTGTTGTTCCAGGGCACTCATAGTCTATCTACTAATATCAGTCTTCAAAAAGTTTTTTAAAAAAACATTCTAAAATACTTTTCGACATCTGGAATTAACTTTTTAATTTTAACTTCAATGTTTCGTTAAACAAACAAATAACAATATCCTAACTTCCGTATTGAGAATAGAAAAACTGTCAAAATTTCAACTGCAGTAGTTCTAGAACGCTTGTATCTCATCTACCAATGCCATTTTTCATAATATTTTTCATATTCATTCGTTTGTTTTCAATTTTGCTACTTTTGAATTTCAGAGAAGACATATTCGTGATATCCGGTCGCGTAGCAGGGTTGAAAGTAATGGGCGATACGTTGGAGTTAAGTCAATGGGGTGAAGAAAAGACGGCCTCCCCGACAGTTGTGTACGATGCACCTAGTTTCACCTTGCCACGCGATAAGGGTGTTTGGTGGCCTCCGTAAATATTGGAAGGGACTCTCGGTCTGAATTCTGCCGCAGCGTTGTAGTTTATCGCAGTATCGGAAGCCGGGGTCCAGAATCGTGCCAATTGTTTTATGGCCTGTAAGCCCAGCGAGCGCTGCTTATCAATATAAACCGGGTATAACCCTTGTTGCAATTTTTGTAGCCGCAATTTGTTAAAGAAAACCCGAGGGAAAAAACCGCAAGGGAAATAAAAAAAACCCAGGACAGCTCGTGGATGACTTCATTTTATGGACGTTAATTCGTCGTTTTGTCGGATGATAAAACGGAGGTTTTAATGCACGTCGGTCGGTGATTCATCGCGTGCGTGTGTATACGCGTCACGTACAAATCGCTCGCGCACACTCGTCTTGATTGGCGAAAACTTTCTCGAGTGGTAATGGAGGAGCCGTGTCCCTGTTGCGACCTATCGAAATGTGCGTATCGATATGCGTGGCATATGGAACTTTTGTGCCCGCACCGACCATTCCACGTAGAGCGATAGCGAAATTGATCGCGTCCAGCCTCAAATTAATGTCTCTGTTTCATGTAATAAACATGAGGAAGGGAAAAGGAGTAAAAAGGAGTTTGAGCCGGTGAAAATGGATAAGGGAAATTGTTTTGCATGAATTATTTGGCGATAAGAGAGGATCGAGGGGGCACCGAGTCTGATACACCAATGTGTGAACTATCCTAAGAAGGTCTCTGAATTAGGGCTCGCAAGTTAGAATGGCAATCGTATCGGTCTCGTGCGCTGCCAGCAAGATAATAATGTAGTTCAGCTGCTGTTTATAGCCATTTCCAGCATAGTTTAATGGAAACTAAGAGTCTACCCGGAACACGTCTTCTTTTCGCAATAATCTGAGAAAATTACGCTGTTTGAAAAAAAAAAAGAAAAGAAAAACCCACACGATCGAATCAATAAAATGTACCCACTTGAGAATAGCTAGTGTGCAAAAAAATGAGAATTTCTTTGTCACACATCGCATTGGAAACAAAACTGGTGCAAAAGCTCATCGAAACAATTATCGTGGATCTAGTGTCTTCGGCGGATTAATCAGGTCGCGCTTAACTTTCATTTCTCAGGCACGTTCGAGTGAATGTGTTTGATTTATCCCTGTCATGGAGTGGGATTCGCGCGATAACTGTCATAATGCACGCGGTTAAAGTAAGGCTGGGCTTAAAACAATGGCTCGGCACCAGGACGTCCTATCTTGCGCGTCGACGACAAAGCCGCAGGAAGCCAATTGAAAAAGCGGTATCGAGGCTACGCGCTAGTAATGTCGCTGTCGATATTGCCTCGCGGATTACCAGACTGACACGTGTTTTCATCTCAAAATTGTCATTCTTGTCTGTCCGAATAAAATTCAATGTTTTCATCGGCCGTTGTTTTATTCCCTCTTTTTCATCCCCGCCCCTGGATCGATGATCGGCTAATCTGCCGACAGCGACGAATACAAAATGTTGTCATCGATTTGTTTCATTGGAAAACGAATGAACAAGTCGCGTTGTGCACAATCGGCCAGAATGCTCGGCGATTTGAAAGAGAAACGGCGTCAATTAATAAGCGCGTTAAAAGCCTTCGAGAGATGATGCATCGTCTTGGGGTATCTGCCCGGCCGTTGCTCAAGCATCGCTACGTGCCTCGTGTTTCTGATTTCACAATTTCCGCGGACGTGGCCTGGCGCCCAACGTGGCGCGGAATACATAAGTTGGACGTAAGTGCCAGGAGCGGATCTTTGGATTCGTAGGAGTTGTCAAGTGTCATAGATCAGCTCTTAGCATCGACTTCATTTCCGCTGTCGCCCCCTAAGACACAATCCCAAAATACGTATGACGAACGATCGACAAAATGTATAATTCAAAAAGATGACTGGGCGAGTCAGCGCGCTGTACCTCATGTTCACTGATTTATGACGTGATAAATGAACTGGTTGTCAACGCGAAAAACATTTGTCCGAATGATCAAAAGTACAGAACCATCGTTGGATAAACGAATTTATTTTCTATTGTCAGGAAAAAGAAATGAAAAATGGTGCTCGGGTGAGAGGAACATATGAAAAGCATCGAATGTAAACTTGATTCATTGAACCGCAACCTCTTGAAACCGACGATAACAAGCCACTTTAAAGTAACAGCCCGTGGAAATTAGTTTGGGATTAACAGACTAAAGAGGCGCTTCTTCAAAGTCATTTGCCGCGGCTTTTTTCAATTACCAGAAGCCGGGCGGTTCGAAAATGAAAATGGATATTACCCAGCCGTAACATTACGCGGGGCTAAAGTACAGGCGCAATATAATGAGCAGCCAAGCGAATTCGATTAACGCCCCATTGTGCGATAAAAAGGTCTTTCCCGCGGTCCACTTGGAGCTGCGGAATTAAAAAGATTTGCGCGACACATGCTCTCGGCCTTGTCATGCACGATTCGTTGGCGAAG
This sequence comes from Telenomus remus, assembly GCA_020615435.1. Lineage (NCBI taxonomy): Eukaryota > Metazoa > Arthropoda > Insecta > Hymenoptera > Scelionidae > Telenomus > Telenomus remus. The sequence continues at coordinate 5,103,166 of CM036345.1, read as the reverse complement.
ATCACAGCCCAGCGCACTTCATTTCCGCGTCTTACAGTCGCCCGCCGTTGCGAAGGAAATGAAAACAATGAGATACAGCGGTCATCCGTTACGTTCCTCTTAACTCGCATTTATATTACTTAAGCAATTCGAAGCGGTTGCGTATTATGGCCCTCAATTTCGTGAGTCTCCTCGTGACAATTTATTCGTCACTTTATTCTCTCGAGATGGCAAAAACACAAATGAAGTGTCTTCTCGTGTATACTTTTTTATGGCGCATAAACTAATGAAAACGAGATGCAAATCTAACGAATTAAAAATGTACAAAATTAAACTTCTTTCAGACGTTTCAATTAAAGTTTCTTGATTAATTGGTTTACTGAACAATTCAATTGTTTAAACAAATGAGCAATTGACAAAGGTTTTAACTGAAAAGTCAAAAGCACAGATAGGAGTTATTTTAAGATCGGACCTCGAACTATCTCAACTTGGTCTTACGAATCTTGACGTTACTACTCCTATTTCAAATGTCCGACTATTATCATACTCCGCTACTTCGTTGTCAGAACTTTCAACGAAAAAAATAGCGCAGATTCTATCTTTTTGTCCTTTGTATCCCAGACATTGACAATTCTATAGCCAATTCTGCAGCGACATTTTATGTCATCAATTTTGCATTTCCACGACTGGATCACGTTTCTCAAAACTTGTTATTTAAACATCGAAAACAATAATTTTCCGAAAAAGGAAATGACAAAACTCTCACTCGAGTGTTTCATTTTCATTCTCATAAAAAGATGTTTCATGCGTGTTTTACAGGGCTGCATAACCACCACACCTATCTGCAAGATTTTCATAACGTTTTATCGTTTGATGAGAATTGTCATAACTGAACAACACAAAGTCTACAATTATTTTATTTTGGCCAACATTTCAATTAAAAATATCGCAAATAAAATGAACGTTAGAAATATGTTTCTCACAATTTTATAAACGTGAATTTGAATTTTAAAAATGAAACAAATTTTGACTAGAATAACTTTTGGATGAAATCGAGATTCAATTTTGTTATTTTCGAATCCACAAATTTGCTCGTGGATCATTTTTGAACTGAAGAGAGTGTGTTTGAGTGCATAATTTGTTGATACCTCAAAAGGCTCGCCGCTGAGCTTATTAAAATAAAAAAGTGGCAGCGGAATTTGAATACAATAATGTTATTTCGAGGTCTCGCGGTCAGAGCGAACATTGTCCTTTTAATTTAGCGGTTTGGTACTGTTTCGGGTGGCTATCCTCTCTTAGCGAAGAAAAGAACGAAACTCGAAGATCCTGCTCCGCGTCGTCGTCTTTAGATTCGACTTTGCGTTTCGCCACGAACGTATCGATACGATCTGTCGTTCCTAACGAAGTAACCGTGTGCTCACATGCGGGATGAGAGCCGCCCTTCCAATCGGCGACGATCTCGCGTCGCTCTCGAAGATGTTCTTCTTAACGATGCCGATGAAAATCAGCGCGCAGCACGTTTCAAGTGTTTTCGACGTACTGCATTTCTGCCTTGTTTAACAATATCGCGAAAATTTATCGTCGCTTTTGCTCCGAGCCCACCGAGCTTCGCCCCGATCAGATTTTATTGTGAAAATCCAAATCGCATGTTCGTACGTCATTTACAAACGCGTTTCGCGCTTAATTCAATGCGCCATACACTTTTCCCGCGCGATTAAATTGTTCGATTCCGTTCGTACCTAATCGTCCACACAGATTATCTATCCTTCTCCCTCTCTTTATTTCTTCTCTTTTTTCTCCCATTGTACCCATATTTTAACCACAAACATTTAAACTTAAAACGAGATTCCGCCGGTAAAAGTTTATAAACAGCAAGAAACGAAAAAAAAAGTTATGAAAAATTATGATGAAACAAATTTGAATAACATTGGACAAGTTTCCTTACGTGGGTGTAATCTACGATCATATTGAACATTCGGTAAAGCCGAAATTGAAAGGATCGGATGTCGTCGAACGGAACATTCTGCTCAAAAGGCCTCCGGAGAGTGCGCAGGAAGCAAAGCAGTTTGGTGGGGTCGGATGCATCGCTTATAGGACGATCAAGTGGGAGAAGCAAACGGTGGGAGAAGAAAAGAGCCAGGCATCTCGTACGAAAGCGAGTGGGACGAGGGTTGGAGCGTGAATTAACACCTCTCCCGCAGAATCAGATATCGCGACTGCGACTCCCTCGCCCTTCGCGAGAGGATCACGAGGACCACGAAGGAGCTGCCGCGAAGAGAACAAACCCACACCACCGAGCCGCTAATTTACGACGGATTTCACTGACGTCTCGAGCACCAAATCTGTCACTAATTCATTCATTAATAATTTGCACTCTCCCAATTACGTCTATCGACAAATTTCTAATTTGTTTTTAATTTTCACTATTTATTCTGTGGAAGATTTGAAAACGAAATTTAAATATTGTGAGTTTTAGATTGACACGGGGTTGGAAGAACCAGAATTTCAATATTTATTTTGTTAAAAATTGTAATATTTGGGAGCTAAAAAATTTCGTTGATAGGTTCCATATCAGGACTGGCAATGTATCTATTGATAACATATGTTTTGACGATATTTCCTGTTGTATTAGATAACAACATATTGTTATCGCAAACTTTTATGTCGGAATGAATTTTAGTATCTCTTGTTTAAAAAATTTGAAAAAAATATCGAAACAATTTGAAGCCGAGTTTATCAAACGAAAAAAATCGATATCAACCATCTTGCTGCTTTAGTTAGGAGACAATCTTGGAAATTTCGTCGTCAGCGTCTTCGAACTGGTATCTTTGGATCTTCGTCGCGCAATTTGAACAGCCAATTATCAAACCTTTAACTCGTCGTCACTCTTACAATTTGTAATCGAGTGTCCAATCTCGTTCTCAAACTCGCTTTTTGATTAGCTCGTTATCGCCATTATATTAACGATCTTTGGGATCTATATGAAAGCCTCGTGCCATAAACTCGACAGATCAAGATGCAAGATTCCAGTTTCGCGTCAACGCTCGCCGGCTAGTTTATGCGTTACATAACTTGAGCTTCATATCCTGATTCAGTGGCCGCGCCAATATCGACCCAAGAGCTCAGATCAAGTATAACAAATGACTCGATGTTAAAGGCATTGCTTAGCATCGCCCGCAATCTTCGACTTTATCGCGTCTGTCCGCGAAATTTTGCTCCCTAACGTTTTACGATGACAAATTTTGAGAATTATGACAGCAGAAGTGGCGCAAGCCGAGTAATAAATATGATATTAAATTGAGAATGTATCAAGAACGAGGGAGAAGAAAAACCCAATCCGACCCTTATCAGCATACTTTTTTCATGAAAATTTTAACTTTCCAAATCTTATGAAAAATAACCATTTTTCCAAACTCACTTTTGTGTTTTCATTTATTTGCCCGTTTACTTGAAATTTAAAGTTTGAATTGTATAGTAAATTTATTAGCGATATAATCTATGCTCTAAGATTTGCGTTCAAATCGTAAACTGTACGTAGGGATTAGACGGAACCAATTATCTCAGAGTTGGACGATAAAGGTGCTGTCATAAACATGAGCGGGGTTGCAAAAATGACAGAGTTTTAAATTCAACCTAAAGATTGAGATTTTTTTTCCTGAAAGCGACTGTTATTTGCTGCGTCTTATTTCATCGACGACATTAATAACAGATGTCGTGCGGATAAAGATTCACCTTGTACTATGTTATCTACTAGTGTCGTTACTCGTGGAAAGGCGTGTGTTCTTTTGCACATTATCGCCAAGCTCAATATAGAATTCTGATAACAATTGCGTGATAAAGTTGGCAGCGCGATCCGCCATTGGCTGTAGATTATATTATTTCGACTAATCTGCCCAGCTAGATAGGCAACGAGGCGGTCGCTATCTATTCTGCTTAACACCTGTTTGCGATAAACTCATAAAATAATTTTCTGATAGCTATTCAAAACCTCCAATACGAAAGTCAAAAAAAAAACAATTCTCTTTGTCCACATTTCTACCGGTAGATGGCGTAGGTATTAGAAACTGTCAAAATCAACAAATGTTAAAGTAACAACTAAACATAAATTAAAATTGTAAGAAACTCCGAGTTGTTGAGTTGAATTGCAAGTTCATTTGCAAGTTCATCAGACAGGTTTAATTCACGTCCTGGATTGTAGAGTGAGATAAATGATTGTTATTATTATTTAGTAAGTGAAATTGAGGGACAGGATGGAAAGGGTTGTGAGTAAACAAAGTTAGTTGAAAATTGAGATGTTGTTATCAGAAACAATGTCCGAGGCAAGCGAGCTGGAAGTGCATTTGCGCCTATAACGTAAACGCGAATTCAGAAGGTCTTTGTCCCCTGGCAATGAAGGCGCTGGACGAACTTTGTGCTGGTAGCTAGAAAGCCGTGCCGGCCAATGGGTAGGTTGGTAGGTTCCTACGTAGGTAGGTTCCGATAAGGAGACATTAGCGACCCGTATGTGATAGCGCGAAATTCAGATAAGGAAGACACGCATTTTCGTCTTTTGCTTGGACATTTCAACTTTCTAAAATCAGATCTATCAAAACTACATGCAATAACAAACTGAAGGAAACATTTTTCTACAAAATCTCTCGCTAAATTTTATACTTGAATTTCAATTTGATAATTTGATTTCGCGTTTTTAATTAATAATTCTATCAATTTGCATATGATGAAAGAGTTACGATTGAGCCGTCGATTGACAAATTAAGTTCAAACGCAATCAGAATCATTAATCAAAAACACTGTATAGGTTCGGGTACGATATTCAAATCTGATGATTTATTCATGTCTCGGGCAATTTTTTTTTTTATTTCAGCAATCGGTTGGGCGTCGGATAATTATTCATCGAGTTTTGTTCGCACAATGACGAAATATTGATTGAACCATTATCGCGTCGAAATTGACGAAAAAGAGCAACACACGCAAACACACCCAGATCTGCGGGCATTCGACAGGTGCTAGCTAGGCGTTCCTATCGTTATCTCGACGGAAGCGGCATAGTTTCTAAAACAAGCCCGTATGCGATTGGCTTAATTGCTGTCTCGAACGTTTCGCACTTCCTAACTACAAGACAATAAACGTGTACTTCGGTCTTGGTTACGACAAAAAAAGAAATAAACATGGCGAGTGTAAAAAAGACGATATGGAAAGAATGCTGGGTTATTTCGTAAGCTTTGATAAAATAGTTTTGTTGATGATTTTTCATTCAATTTGCTCGGGTTTTACCAATTCGTTCTGATTTCAATAACAAAACAAAAAACCAATAACAAAAATTAAAAACTTAAGTTAAAACAGCGGTTTAAGAAAATGAATAAAAAATATAAAAATAAATACTTATTAATTGCAATTTCATTGATTTTAATTACAAGTTGCCCTTGATAAGTTTGAAATACTTTCAAAGCCTACCGATAACATTTTGTTGCTATAATTTTTTAAATTGAAAAACATCAGTTGTAATTGTTATGTTTGTTTAGTTAGAATAATTTATAGGTGACTGTAGAACATGAAAAATTCAGTAGGAGAAAGGTCTAAAAGTTGTAAGAGCCCGAAAGTGGATGTAAAACGTTCGCAGCAAATTCGCAATGGCTCGTAGCATAAAAGCGATCGTCGTTTCAGGCATGGAAAATACAACACTACGGGCGCGTGGGTGTAAGCAATCGATAATCAATGAACGCGCAAATATCTCCTCTAAAGGGCACGTGGCTATTTAGGAGCAGTCGTACTAACTCCTAACTAACTTCATCAAGATTAATTATCGTCCAACTGTGATTACCACAAACTTTTTCAAAAGTAAAACATGGACAAATATACCTCAATTACCTGATTTTTTTTTAATGTTATTTTGATTGTTAATTAAATTTCATTGCAAAAAAAACTGAAACGAGAGAAAACATGGACCGATTAGCATAAAAACGATACGTTTATCTGGTCCGAATGTGGACTGTTTTTGTCTTAACAATAGTCCACTTTAAGATGCGGAGAAAAGTCGGAATTCATCAGATAAAGCCGACCGAGCTATCATCCATCGACTGTTGTAATTAACAACAAAATAATCACGCGGACCTCTGCGCCGGACAATAGACCCCGGGCAAATCGCGGAGCATCGTTATCGGACGCGCCGATAAAATGTATGTCGTAGGGTTAAAATCTTCCACTCCGTGTAAAACGATCTCGCGATAACGCCGCGCATAATTCACTCGCCAATTATCGGCGTTTCGGACAGATAACGAGGAATCGTTCTTTGGACGCATTCAAAACTTTCGTCATCCACTACATCAAAAACCTCACAAAATTCCCCACCAAAATCAAAACAAACCGTCCCTTCTTCCCAAAAGTTCCATTTCCGTTTTAACATTTCATTTTCAAAGGAAAACTTTAAAATGAAAAAAAAATGGACCGTTGCATCGGATGCAGCCACCTGTTGAAGTTGAGAGTTTGGGATGTGCAATTGGAAGAGACAATTTGAAGTTGAATTTCGGGTAGAAAGAAGGGTAGAACTGGCAAAGGTCGCTCGGCAATCTTGTTGATCGTCTGAACTCGCATGCTCGGAACGTGATGAGATACGAAGACGCGCCAGCAACAATGGGAATGGATATCGCGGATAAGCGATAAGGCGCGAATTATTTTTTTCCCCTCGGAGCGATGTTTTCAGTGTTTCTTGGTCTGGCGTCCATCGTCCGAGCCGGAGATAAGTTGCTGCAGAGTATTGACAGACTGTATCTTCCCGCGGACGGAAAGAGAGAGCGTTCCACCGTGTAGCCGGGCTATCAGCCGAGGAGCTCTGATATCACGACGGCTGATACCCTCGCAGTGATCTTTGGGACAAGACAACAATGCAATCTCCGCTCAGACGCTCTTGATGGCCCGTTAGAAAACACTGCGCATTATCGATCGGTGCAAACGAACGATTTTTCAAAAAAATAAAATAAAATAAAATAAAACAAAGAAATTGTCATCGGCTACTGTGCAATTTTCAAGGGAAAGATCGCAGAGAGACTGATATTAAACTGTTATGAAAGATTGTAGACACCAGATAGATAAGCCAATATGGATTAACTTAAGAGGAGATAGGAGAAATGAAATAGACTTAAGGTCATCCATCATCAATTGAATGACCTTAGATATGAGATTTAGATATGAGTTTCTTGCGAACTGCTAACTCGACTTAAATTTGGTTGTGCGTTTCTTCTTTCCTTTCAACGCTGATTACAAAAATTGTACTGCCAGTTTTATTGATAAAGTTGAATTTCTGAGCAAAAATGAATGATCCTTATGATTCTAGGCAATAATCTAGATAGATAAGTGGATGGACTATTTTCGTTTTTCAGAGTTGGTTATCTCAGTTTTAACAGAAAATACCCAAAACCATCTGAACTATTGCAAGTGTGTTTTTAGTTGTACCATATGTTTATTATAGATTGTCATTCAAACGAATTCATAACCGTGTTTTACAAGGACAGACAGAGATAGGCGGATAAAGGTGCCTGAAGCAATGCACCTAAAAATGCACAAAGCAGCTCTCTCATCAGGGTCTGAGATCGTCATTTGGGCCGATGATCTAAAATCCAGTAGCGATCGGGCTGTGCGACAAAACGAGAGCTGCCCTCGAAAAGCTAGCGTTCAAAGGGAATTTTTCATCTATAAATAAGTGCGACGAAGAGTTTGCCTTGGAACGGATCAGCGCGCGATCTCCAACGGAATAATAATGCGGGTAAAATAAAACGCGAGCTGACTCGGTTCGGGCCTCTCTCTCCCCCTCGTGAGCGCACCCTATATAATACGACTTGGGTACCCTCATAAAGATGGGAAGATCAAACATTGGAAATTACAGCATTGTGAGCATTCCTCGTGCAAACCGCTTCTTTTCTTCCTCTCCTTCTTGTGGCTGTTCGCGTCGTTTCTCAGCCTCGCCAATAATGGTCTTGGTCAAGTTGGTCCGCGTCCGCGACCCTCGCATAAACACACACTTGCCGTGTCTACATAAGGCTCTCTTTATTATCCGGACTGGATCGCGTGCATATTGCATCGACCAGCGAGAGAAAAGGCCTATCGGGATATCGGACTGGCCTCTCTCTATCGTCGTCTCTCTCTCGCGTCGACTCTCGCTTCAAAATTCATCAGCCTCTATCGAGGGAAAAGCTCCGAGACCGGCCTCGGATGAGCATCAACCAGATTTTTCCCTGATGAATGACGTCAGCTGAGAGGCAGACGATGCTCCTCCAGATATCAAACTCTGAAAAAGCCCTCTAGACGGACCTCCCAAGGTACAACCTAGCTCGTGTAATCACTGCGATCGAGTGCCCTTTTTTGCTTCGTACAAATAAAGTACAACTTTTTATTTTTCAACCCTTAACCGAGTCTGAACTTCCAGAATTTAATAAACCAGAGATTTATTTTTCGTTGAGTGGTCAGACTTTTCGGTCAAAGTTCGATTTTTTACCTTGTTATTTAAAAACAAAGGAGTTACTGAAGATTAAGTAGTCGAGAACGTTTCTTCTGTCCATATGGTTGGTTCGAACATGTGAATCTACCCAGCGTCGACAAATATGCAAAGATGAAAAAGGGCAGAAGCAGGAAGTGTGGAGAGCTTTCCTTTTTGAGTCGCAGAGTAAATTACAGCTTGGTGCATCTTCTTGACCCGCGCTCTTTGCAAAGACAGTAGTCGGTTCTCGTGGGAGATGCGCGTCAGATAGGGGCGCGCGTCGTAAAACCTCTCTATGCCCGCTCTATGGATCTGCGAGGCGTGCACACGTGGTGGCTTCGCTGCACTCGGCCTCCCCGATATGCCAACATCAACCGCGGCATCGAAGACCAAACAGTAGCTGTGCAAGATAATCTCTGCTTTCATAATTCTATTTTCCCAGCACACCGTATCGGTCGCGCAGCCGTGTGATCGAAATCGCGACAAAAAAAATCGACCGTCGCGATTTGTAGCAATCCTGACAAAGGCAGCCTAACGCTTCAGCTTATCTATACATCTCGCGATGAGGTAACAAGTAGATTCTCACACGGAGTATCACGTACTTGTTTTTAACACGGTTTTGCATCGTTGCTTTATGGCTTTTGCTCAAAGGTATTGTTTCCCAAATTCAAATCCTTCTTTTTCAGTCGCTAAAAGCCAATTTAGACTATAGAATACACATGTTTTAATTATAAAATTTTTTAAAGAGGTACAGTTGATAATTTCGGAAATGATAGACTGCAATAAAACTTTGACAGTTTGTTAATTATGTATAAAAAAGAATGCATGATTTTTTTCAAAATTGTTTACCGAACAGTTTACGAATAATTACGAATTAAAAAACTGCATTTAACGTGGACTCTTATGGGAGAGCTCAAACAAAGCTAAATTTCACCAACTTAGAAATAATAGAAAATTATCAGACATATTGTGACAAGTTGTTTAACAATTCAAATAAATGGTCGTGGAATGTTGAAAACATTGACCGATTAGATTCAGAATAATATCAAAACAAAGTAAAGAAAACACTGGCATTCTAACCTGTTCCTGTGAAAAATGCTACCAACTAAAGAAGCAAAATAACATCAATTTCGGATATTAAAATAAATTTGTTGTTTATATTTTTTGTGAGAGCATATTATTGTTATGGGACACATTTGAGCATCATAGCAATGCTCAACAATATGAAATAGCTTGTGAATCACGAATTAAAGCAGTTCACGTTTTGACATTTCAAGGTTGAAACACTGCAAATTTTAACATTGCAGTATGGGACACTTCTCTCAGTCCCCAACTCCTCGATTGTACCTCCTTAAGTTATGATTTGTCGGTCTCAATTATGAAATGTAAGAAGCTTTTTGAAGCACAAGCACTAACATGGTACAATAAATTGGATTGTTTGAATAATAAAATTGTTGATTTAAATAACGTTTGTTTTACATCCAAATCGTTTGATCATTAGTAGAAATCTTATCATTAAATCGTTATCTGGCTAACGGAAGCACGAAGAGGACATGAATTAGTCTTTGCCTATCTAAGAGTATTGCTTGCTCGAGTACCTACCGCACCGGTATCTTATTTATTCGAGCAAACAAAGGCACGCGACAACTATCCCATGGATCTAATTGCTCGTGGATAATCTCGTTTCGCAAACACACTTATAATTCTACCAAGTTCTAATCAAGCCAGCGGGTAAACCAACACTTGACCTTGGTGAGTTCGTCTGAACTTGGAGTTGGACGTTCAAAAACTGCAACAGTCTCGAAATAGCTTAGGCGCCTGGACTATCGGCTGTGCGAGATAAACCGATCGTTAGGCATCTGCGCCCAATTCCTTTCTTCCATTCGTCTCCGGAGGAAAGCCACTAAGTGACGAGATTTATCTCGTGGTCCGATAGCGCCGATCATTTATTTCCTCCGGCGAAATAACCAACTCCTCTGAGAGGCCACTTTTTGAATTATTAAGCGACTCATTTGGTGAATTAATCGGCGTGTGATGTTATATTTAAATGAACTTTTGAAATATTCATCCGATCGACGCAGCGAGAACCGAGAGTGATTGCGGCGCCTCAACGCAGATAAACATTTTCGTTTAATGGAACTTTGCTCGCCTTTCATTTTATTACACTCAATGCTCCATTAGCAATAAGATTTCGTGCGGTGAAAGCGTCAGAAATTATATCCTTTGCATATATGCAAATTTTTGTACCCTATAAGGTACCTTATATGGGTACCACACATAACATTACAATTGGATTTCAAATGTTGCACAAATTTTGGACAATAAATTTTTGTGTGCTCGCAGTGGCGGTCGAAAATTCTCCCCCAATAATATCCCACGACTTGCAATCAAGATCGGTATAGTTGGCCGTTGTTGTAGATGAGATTCGGATCTGCGATGCATCTCCTGTTGTCCTCCGCCCCCTCCCCTGTTACTTTTTTCGTGCTCCTCTCTGCGGCACGAAGAGAAACTCGCTGTTTCGATCAGTTAGCGCTAATGAGCGATATATTTGGAGGCAAGCAGACACACACAAAACACTCTCGGCCAAATCCATGTGAACCTTTTATTCGTTTCCAATCGTAACATTTTGTTTGCTGCTTTCAAAGTAAATCTAAAGTACCGGAACAGAAATCAATGATTTTCCGTCTTACAATAATTGAAAATCTACAGTAATTGAAACAAGTGGCATAAATTGGAATTAGTAAATGAAATTAAAAAAAAAACAAAATTGAAACGTCCAAATGGCACGAAAGTAGATGCGTGCTATCAAGCGGCGTTGATAAACGCGACGCTATTTGCATTGCTTAAACATCAAAGCGATGTGTCGCGTACAGTTATCGGGTGCTATCGCTTGGATATGCCTCAACGTGCGCGAAAATCAAAGAGGCGCAGCAAAGAAAATTGCAACGAGATATGCAAGTGCAAGAACCAAAGGATAAAATGAAAAAAGGTAGAAAAAAAAGGTGGCGTGGCGCGTATGGGCGCGATGATCACGAATGCGTTATGACGAAAGTGATAAATAATTGTGTTTGTGGCGAAAACGCACGGAGCGCGGTCACCGCTGCTAATTAGAATGCGATTGCGGCGCTGATCAATGAAAGGAACAACAAAAAACGCCCCGCGCTTTATAAAAGACAAAGAGGCCTTCAGAGCAGACAGCGCGATCGCGATACCTTATCGGGTTCTGCATTTTGAGTGAACATTAGCGTAATGAGCCAATATTTGCCGATAACGTGTTTTAGCGATGACATTTTGTTCGATAGACCGATCAAAAGCCTGCTACAAATTTGTATCTTCGATTTTCTTCAATTGTGTCGTTTTGTCGTTTCTGTGTTTCAGGAAACGTTTCGTACCTGTTTTGTTCTTTTCCATCGAAGCTATTTTTGTGTGAAAATAAATCAAGTGAATTTTAAGGTGCTGAAAATACAGCAACATGACATTTTCTGAAAAAGTCACTAACAAAATTTCCCCGTGCAATTTTTGTTGAATGTTACTTTCATTTCGCACAGGTGAGAAATGGGATACTATTTTATTTGTAACAATTTTGTTTTGCAATATTGTCATTTTGTTTTCGAGTTTGATTGTTGATGAAAAAAGATGGTTGAAGAGTTGATAGTTGAGTGTAGTGATTTGAATTGGAGGTTGGACGGTTCTCAATCAGTAATTTGGGGGTACACTTAGGATTGCGGACTGCCAAAAGGTTGGCCGGTCAGTGTTATCGGGTTAGCAGTGAACGAACCGTTGTAAAGCAACGTAAACACGAAGATACGCGTGTATATGCCAAAGTGCGGTGGGAGAAGGGCAAAAGGAAGGCGAAGGAGAGATAAGTCAGTAAGCAGCGAGAGGGCAGCAACTGCGCGCAAGCAAGGCAAAGGAGCGAGAAGAGCGGAGAAAGAAAATTTACAAACGATCAGCGGACACCATTCCGGCGATGCCGGAGCCGTGTCGTGGCGAGTTGGAGTGACACCACAATGCGGTGTAGCAATTTGTAGGCTCGCCCTTCGAGTGTCCCCCTCGGTGGCCCCGCCGGCGCTTATATTTATGAGACGAGCCGCGGGAAGGACACCGGCGCGAAACACAGCGGAAGGCGCACACGACGGCAAAAGACGCGCGGCCCAACTAACTAGGCGAGATCAGCGGCGCGATATCTGTCCCCGGCGCATTTCACCTACACACCAACACTTTGTACCGCCAGCCACTCCACAGATAAGCCTCATCGCCAGGGCCGCGATCGACCCTTCTTCTTATTCTGCGAGGGCCGCGAGCTCGTTGCGCGACCGCCCGTCCGATCGACACTGATACTTTGCATCTTCCTCCAAATTCACCTTTATTTCATCAACCGGCTCAATGAACTCAACTTCATCATTCAACACTTTTCTTCTCACTAACTTTACTAACACCTGCTCCAATCAACGAATTACATTTCAGAAATGTTGATTTTTTAACTGCTATAACTAATTCGGACATTTATAGAAAGTGAATGAAAAAGGTTGAAAACAAGTGTTGATGATTGTAGTAAAATGCAAGTTGATAAACTTTCCAAACAGTTCAAAGGCGTTGGAGATTATTGAAGAAAGGTAAAAACGTTGATGAACAAACTTTATAACAAATTGGAAATGCTAATCAAACAATATCAACAGAAGTTGAAAATACAAGATGAAAAATAGTCGAAATATGAATTGAAAAATGGACTTTAAAACAAACCTGTGCGAAAAACGAGTTAAAAAATGAAACAATATAGAAATGAGAAATGTTTGCATCACGATAGTGTACGTGTTTTGAACGCAGGTCTCGACAGTGTAGGGTTCATTAAAAGCAGCGAGCAAGACGTTCCGAAATCCTAGCGTTGATAAGAGGGTCCGGACTATCAGCGAAACTACTCATCTTTATCGCAAAATTATTTCTTCGCCGATGAAAATGTTGCGGAGCCCAAGGTGTTTCTGGAAGCGTTGACCTTGGGCGCCGCTCGAAAATGACAGCGCCGAGATAGAGAGGCCGGACTGGCGGACCTTGGACAAAGCATTTCGAGATATTAATGATCCGAATGAAATGGCAACTCGTTGAACAAAAAAAAAGGCCGAGAAAACAAAATCAGGATACGGGGCTCGTGACTAATTCATCCGCGATTTGACTTATCTAAGAGTCGATGCGACGTACCTCATGAATATTTCTTGAAATAAGCATGACTAACGCTGTAAATAACCAGGTGTATTAATAGGTGATAAGACTTTCGAGTTTGGTCCGCTGATAATTCAACCGATCCATTCACGTGTAGTGTTTTCTATAAAATCATTGCTTATTAATTTGACGATCGCACGTCCCGCCGAGTGATTGCTGCTGAACAGCGGGATACTCTTTATCCATCGTGCATCGCAGATCCTTCTACTGATTCACAACTTCTCAACCTTGCCATTTCTTTTCCACTATTTGTTTCACTTTGTTATTCTTTCTTTTTTTTGTTTTCAATACAATCAACTTCTGTCATTTATTCATTTGTTAACTTTGTGTGAAAATCACGTCTAAACTTTTTCATAATCATCACTTAAATTTGTATAACATTACATTACATTACACAAAAGAACAGGAATAACTCAAACTTTTCAAGTTCGTCTTCTTGCAGATTTGAATGTTGAAAATCTTAATTTTATGATTGTTAATATTTTGTTTTTCGTTTGTTTATAAAATGACATTTTGAGATATTGTCAAAGCGAATGATAAAGGAATTGTTGTGCATAATTAAACGTCACTTCGATGACGGACAAGATTTGTCCTGAAATCACACGTGTTAAGTATACTGTGTACATTAGGCTTAACATTATTACGTGACTGAGGTCTGAAATTCAAACCAGTTTATCAATCAGTGCGAGCGATACTTTCGGCTGATTCGCAAAACCTGCACCGGTCGCTTGGATATTGGACTAAGTTACACGTACCGCAGCTCACAGATAACAAGTAATCAGAATTCAAAATAATTGAACAGCGCATTCGCAAATTGTTTAACAAAAAAGTCGCAACTTTGACGCGTCGCTGGAATGTTCGCTTCGACTGTGTGCGCTCACGCTTTTTTTCTCTAAATACTTTTTTCACGTTGCACTTTTATTATCGGGATTTCAGTTTCTTATCTGACTTTTTATTTACTTTACGCCAGTGACCACGCACCAGATCCCACACGATAACCAACTGCGTGCACAATATTTAATTTTCTCTCTTTTTTTTTCTCAACGAAATTTGCTAACTTGAAATTATTTAACTTCAATTTCAAAGTTTAATGCACTGTACTTTTTTGATTAATCATCAATTTTAATTAATGATGATAATGCTATGTTTATAAGAGTAAATTTTGTCTTAATGAAAATTTGTTTTTTGGTAGTTCAATTAATTAAATGTTTATGAGTCTTCGAAAAAAAATTCTCAAAGAATAAAAAAAATGACTAATCAGGTTGCAAAGTTGTCAATTGGAAAGAAATTGTTAAAGGAAGAATAATTTAGCATCATAACACAGACCTATCTAATTTATGCAACATTAAATCAACGTGATTAAGACGTTGATTCGTATGACGAAAAAGTAAATAAATAAAGCAACAAAGATCGGAGTGCAAAATGTGACCGAGAACTCAAGATGAGAATCGGTGCAAGTATCGTCAATCGATTAATCACCCGGCGCAATTTCACGTCTCGTCTTCAGAGGAAAAGCCGGACTGACATTGTGTATGTGGTGGTTCGCACAAACATTCGATGTTTGTTTCAACAAACAATCCCGAGCGAGAATCGCGATAACGCAAAGTGGCCGGATTATGAATCACATATGAATCACGATCGCTGACACCCGAGTGCCAATTAAGCACCGGGACTTTTTCGTTGATTTCGTTCGAATCAAAATTAATTAAGTCCTTTGACGTCAGGTTCGAACATTTTTTCGTGTCTTTTTTGAGAAAAAAAAAGGTTCGAGTGCGCGCATAATTTATAACAGAAAATAATGCAAAACGAGTTCTGCAAAGCCGGACATTTGCAAAACCGAACGACGATGGTAGCCGAAATGTGTCTCGGGAATTGAATAACGATTAATCGAGTCATGTAACCGGCACGTGTGTGTATAAAAGCGAAATCGCTGGATCAACCAGCTCGACGAGTCCGACTAGCTAGACGTGTGAAAGTAAAACGTCACGCGACTTTCTTGGACTGGTGTGATATGTCAAACTATATCTATGCCTTTGATACTGATTTCAACTTGTCACTATAAATTTCAAGCTGACAACTAACTTTGACAATGATTACGCTTAACATTATCTTACGATTGTTTCTAATTTTGAACAGCAGACATTTGCAACATTTAAAAGTACAATTATTAAAACTAGCAATTTTACATTTGTAATTTTACATTTTAAGTTTTTTAAAGTCCAAGTTTGAATCTAGAGAACACACGAATTGCGAGAAACTTTTTGTTTCTTCCTGGTGGAACAGTTTACAAATTGGCATTCATTATGCAAATACTCCTGGGTGGCATGAACAGACAAATGTAACCTGACACTCCATTGCGAATATTCCAAACCTTCAAGTTCGATCAGAAGTTAAAAAATCAACTTGAGGCTTCGATTAAAAAACCATCAGACACCTGGTGTGACTTGAACAACATTCTTCACGGAACCAAAATGAGGTGTGAAATGGTCATTTGAATTCTACGACGTTGATGTAAAGCACCTACGATTTTCGTCATCACAATTTGAATGTCTATTTTTGAAGATCCAATTTCCACTATTGATTAATTTCCATCTGCAAAAAAGCAACCGAATTAAGCTGTCTAACTCAGAATTTTGCGAACCAAACTAAACCTTGCAAAATTTTTTTGAATAGTATAGGATTGTTTGAAGTTTGTAATGTGCATAAATTAGAGATCATTGAATGATCGATAAGATGTGAATCTTGAGCTGATGTTGATTTCGTTCAGGGAATTTTCGCTCGTCGGTCACCGCGAATGCTTCAACAGTGACATGTTTAGCATCATCCATCACTACACAGCTTCATAAATTCAACTTGTCTAAATTTATTCCCGATAGCTTCGGGGGATAATCAGTCGCCTGATCTTTGATGGAAGTTGGATGTCCACGAGAGAGGCAGAAGGCTCCTTCAACCCACTGATAAGATAGAGTTTGATTAATTGTCCTAATTGTCATAAGCTTATGGCAAATTCGTTGATGCAATTACAGTCAACACTACAAGTCAAAAACCAGTTGCTAACTTACTGCACACATCCACTTGACAATTCATATTCCACTTTGTTTATTTACATTTATGTATTCATTTTGCCTATGACTTTTTTAATGTTTCGTTTGATTTGTTAACCCTACTTTGACCTTCAAATCCATCGGCTTGACATTGAATTGCACGATTATCAAATCAAGTCAGAAAAAACAAAAGTTTGTTTACATGTTTTGGCGGGAAATCCGGAATGTTTGTTTTGCAAAAATTGGAAACTAACAGAAAATTGCAATTTGCGAACCAACCAAAAAGAAAAGTTTGTTTAGATGTTTTGGCGGGAGATTTGAGGTGTTTGTTTAAAGAAAAAACTTACGTTTCAGCGGTTTCGGGTTGCTCTGCTTGCGGCGTGACATCCTTTACGATGTGCCATCACCAAAACAGCGGCAACATTCTGGATACGATTGGCCAACATATAGCTTCACAGAGCACGTCACAGGACAATCCCTCGGGCGATGTCGCAAAAAATGCTTAAGGGCACAGAGATAAACAAAAACACAACCGTCAAAAGTTTCGCGCGCCTCTGCCTTAAATTCGCGATTTTTGGGATTAGTACACGCCGCCCGCACACAAACACGACGCTCCTTGACCGCTGTCAGCGGACAACTAAACAAACCGAGCCGCCGAACTTACCCCCCACCGGTCGCACCACAGCGTGGTTACACTCCTCAGAGTGGGACTGACATTCGCACATAAGCCCCGCCCACCTGCGAAAGGATTGAATACCACCATGGCCTCTGCCTTATCGGTTGGATACGAGGGGGTTAGTTGTAAATGGCGCTGCGGTCTAAGCTGTTCGTCGGTATAGCAGGGTTTTTAAAAGGCGACCATTTTGTGTCGATAAAGTAAAGCGCCGTTATGAAATTCTGACATTTAAAAATTTGAATGCCAGAATGCTAAATGGCACCGTGATGCAGTTTAAACTTAGTTGCTGGTAAATTTTACTTGTTTTTACTGTCAAAAAAGTTTACCATTTTGAAGTTCAACAACTTTAATTTATGAGTTGCAGTAAACGTGCCTTATATTTTCAAAGTACAGAAATTACTCACTAACAAAGTGAGAGATAAACTTGCTTTTTTGCTAAAAATTGTTAGTTTTTCAGTTGTATTAATTATTTGTTTTATGTTTTTATGTTTATCCGTGTGGCTGTTTTTTAAAACTTTCAATTGAATACTCCATTTATTTTGCAATTATGCAAATAGGTATTTCATTGTTGTTGTACAAAGTAAGTTTTTCAGGATAAAAGGTCGCTTTACTTGAATCGATTAAAAAAATGTAATCAGAGTACAAGTTATAAGTTAAACAATATTATTTTACTGTTGTTGCTAATTTGTTCATATTAATTTGTAATCAGAAAATATTATTGTATATTGTTGTAAAAAGTAGTTTAAAATATTAAAGTATAATTATTTTAGAAAGTGGTTTCGAATTATTTTAAACCAACAAAAAAGTGTTTGACATTGTTAAAATTAGCTTTTCACACTGTGCTTCATCGAAAACCCCTCAGAAATTAAATTATTTTAGTTTCTTCAAAAATATAACTTTTGGTTTTCGTTTTGGAATCGTAATTTTCAGGAATGTGCCGCATTTACTACGCAATAAATATCATTACGTTATTTTTCCTGACATCAACAATTTTTCAGTAACTTTACTTCTTTGGATTATTTTTACTGATGTCAACAATTTTTCAGTAACGTTACTTCGTTGGAGAAAAATACAGTACACAGCGGTAGGAGATTCCATGTCCTAAGGATTCCATGTGATAAAGCGTTCTACTGCAGAAAACTATCCTAAGAAGATGGAAGTTAAAACTTATATCTATCAACTGAATGCAACTGAAGGCTTGATAAAATTTATCAAACCTCTTTTTTAAGGAAGAACATGATTTTGTCAGTCATTTGTATATTTTGGTTCAAAGAAACCAAAATTATGTCAATCGACTCTGAAAAATGTTGTTTACTTCGTTTTGCAATTATAGGTGTGTCATCGTTTGTGCACAAAGTAAGTTTTTTAAAATATCATAAAAGGTCACTCTAGTTGAATCGATTGTAAAGACTGTAATTAAAGTTTTGAGTGAAACATATAATTTTACTGCGATTTGAATTGTAAGTTGCTAATTTGTTGGAAGTACTTTGTGGTCAGAGAATAAAAATCTCGCTCAGTTATTTATTGCAAAATTAGTTTTAAATTATTTTAACCCGTGTTCCAAAGATAATGTATTTCTTAAGTTCAAAATCAACGACAGTATTTTTAATCAAGCAACAAAAATTTCATTTGACGAACGACCGGTTGAAGTTACAACTTCGCAAGCACAACTTGAATCAGAAGCCTCGTAATTATAATGTAAACCAAAGTCAAAGTTCAGAATAACAAATGAATTTAAAAGTTTTTAAAGTGGTCTTTTTGAATGAACTCGTACAAAATTAATCCTTAACTTTGTCATATTCGTCCTCAGTCCAATCAAGAGCACGATGGGGTTCACAAGCAAAGAGGCATCGCGTGTGCGCACCCCCACAGGTGAACCGGTCTCGCTGCTGGTACGAAATCTAAACTTCAAAACCGACGTGGATTATGTATTTAAGATCAACCAACGAGTTTTAATATACACCGCGTCCTGGCAATTTCGTTCGCCTGTACTTAACTTTCTAAGAAAAGTCGGCAATTTTGTGCACTTCATAATCATCGGTTTGGTCAATCTTGCATACTTTATCGACATCAAAAGAAACCCCGAAATAGTTGGAAGCGACCTGATTGTGGAGGGCTGCATGTTCGTTGCCAGCTTGGGCTACTATGTAAAGTACATCATCATGGCTTGGTACATGACGGGGATCCGCGTCTGCTATGAGGACATGAAAGCCGACTGGAAGTACGTCCTACAAGACGGTTACAAGGTGATGAAAGAGAGCGCTCAGTTTACACACAAATTGTCCACCTACTACGTGTACTTCGTCGCTGCGACGTTTTTATCTTGGCACTTCAGTGCTCTGGCCCGAAGTTCCTACGTGGTCGATGGCGTCAGATACCACAATCTCGCATACCCAGCTGATTTTTTATTCTTTGACTCCAGAGTGTGGCCCGTTTTCCCCTTCATTTATTTCCTTCAGTTTTATGCCATTTCAGTGTCCATGGCAGGTATATGCCACAACTGTACAGGAGCGGCCTTTGTCACACACGTGACGGGACAGTGCAACATTTTGATCTCGATTTTGGTACAAGTCTCTGAGAAAGAAAATTTTCCTGACTTTGACCTCAAACTTCTGTATGTTGTGAAGAAACACAACGAGCTACTTAGGTAATGATCTGAGAAAGCAGCTTGTCCAAAGACTGTGCAAATTACGAATCACAGAATTGTTGTTTTTTTTCAAAAATTTTCATCAAATTTCATTTATAAATTCCAAATTATAAAATTTGAAACTTTATTTTTAAATTATAGTTCGACAATCCAAAATTTTTTCTCATAGAAAATCATAAGAATTTGAGATGATAAAATGCAGTAAAAAAGTGCATTACCGTTGTTTCAAGTCCCATAATGAAAGTCTAAAAGACTCAATGAATTAAAATTTGTGTACAAAATTGTAGTATAATCAAAAAAAAAAATTTCATTCTGAAACAGTTCATTTATCTTACAATAAAAAATCTTTTTTTCAAGATTTATCCACCGATTTGACAGCATTTTCACCTGGGTATATTTAACCGAATTTATAGGCTGCATATGTACTTTGTGCTTAGCAAGTTACTTGGCCGTTGCGGTGAACATAAATTTTAAATTCTTAAAAAAAAAGAACTTTTTTGATTTTGATTGTTGACTCGTGATTTTCAGAAACCGTTTACTCTTTTCAACGTTATGACAATCATTACGATATTTTTCAACGGCACCAACACTTTTTTAGTACTTTGCTTCGTTGGAGAAAGATATAGTACAGCGGTAGGAGTTTATTCGTGTTAATAAATTGTAATGAATTTGATTCGAGTCAGTGACATTGATTTTTTTCAATTTTAGATGTCAAAATTTGGCAATCTGTTTGGAATGACTAACTGGTATTTTTTGCAAAAGAAACACCTCTCTGCGTTTGCTTTCATCCAACTGCATGGCATGAAAGATCAATCTGTCACAGCCGGAAAATACATTGATTTGACGATGGAAACATTTTCTGATGTACGAACTTGTCATTGTTGTACATAAAGTTTATTTACTGACTAAAAAAACATGTTTTGTTTTAGGTAATGAAACGAACGTTGGCCTTCTTCAACGTGCTGAAAACTACTCTATGAATCTAAATTTATTATTGCAATTGTATATTTTTGTATTATTAATCAACTTTGTTATTGCTAGAAATTGTTACTGAAAATACAATTGAGTTAGTAAAGCAGTTTCATTTTAAGTATTTTATCTCAATACACAATTTTGAATGTAAACTTTGTTATAATAATAATTATAATAATAAATAATGTAAATTATAAAATTTGGGATTAGACAAAGTAAAAACAAAATAAAATGTATCTGTTCTGTTTATTTCAAAATTCATCATTCAATCAACCAACTTCATCAAATTAACAATATCGTTATTGCTCAAATAACTCAAAATCTCTTCAAGTATACAAACAGGAAAAGCAAACTTTAAAATTTTACTTAACTGACCTGTCCCTTTCTCAATTAATATACTCTTCGACCTCGCCCTATCCAATCTCCCCCTCAAAATATCTCCATAAATTGGAAACCTCTTATAAAACCTCTCAGAATAAACTTCGTTACAAAAATCCACGTTTTTACAAAGTCTTAACAACTTTCCAAAAAATTCACGTACAAAAATCTGATATAACGACAAAACCGTAGTGCCAAACTTGAAAAATTCGTTTTTCAGATCAAATATCTCGTCGAAACACATTCTTTCATAATATGACAAAACATCCTGGAGCAAATACTCGTTTTCTGTTATTTTTAAAATTTCAATCCTAACAATGTGACTTTCCAGATCAAGTTCAGGACAATATCGACCTTGAAAGTTCATAGGTGTTAAACCATCTTCGTCTGAGATCAGAAAGTTGGCTTCGTAGTCTAGCAAAATTTCAACCACAGGTCTTCTTTTGTGCATCAAAGCTAGGTGTAGTGGAGTTTTTCCAGATTTCTCTTGCTGGTCTGGATCTGCTCCATTTTCTAACAAAGTTTTTGCTATTTGCCAGTTTCCTTCTTTGCAAGCTGAGTGCAGTGCCGAAAAACCTAAAAAAGTCAATATAAATAATCAAAAGATATAGACTAATTTGTCATAATAAAAATTTGAAATTTTTTTAAGTTTTCACCTTCGATATCAGTTTGATTAATATTAATCTCGTACAAAACTAAACTCCTTAAAATCCTTTCATGTTCCTTAACAACTTCCACAACAGTTTGAAACTTCTCATCTTCATTTAAGAAATTAACATCGCTATAATTTCTATAGAAACACAAGTTTAATATCCTCTGAGTCTCGTTGAATTTCGTCTCAAACTTGGTTGACAAAAGTTTCATAATTTTGATCTGCAGTTTCTCCGCAACATGATGCAACGCAGACTTTCTTAATTTTTTCTCCATCAAATCTACTGATTTTTCAACATCAGCTCCGTTTTCCAACAAAAGTTCTACCATCTGAGAATTGCCTTCTGAAATTGCAAGATTGAGGGGAGTTCTGTTCCAGCCATCTTCTAGGTTTACATCCGCTTCTTTTTCTATAACCATTTTTGCAATTATCAAATTGTTCGATTCCACAGCCGAGTGCAATGGTTCTCTGATCCTCCATTTCATTTTTTCATCCTTCATTTTATTCGTTTTACTGTCAACGTGAGCTCCAGCATCTAATAAAATTTTTGCAATTTCAACATTTCCCCTACTAGCTGCTAAATTTAAACAAGTCCTTCCATATTCATCTTCAAGATTTATATCAGCTTGATGACATATCAACAACTTCACAATTTCCACATCCTGTACATCAACAGCGAAATGCAGAGGAGTCCACAAATCAACTTTTGAACACAAATTCTTGATTGAAGATTCCGGATAGAGATTTTTCTGAAGTGCGAAATTCGGATCTGATCCATTTTTCAGTAAATGTGAAACTGCTAGAAAATTCCTCGTTTTAACTGCTTGGTGAAGTTCTAACTCAGCCAACATTTCTGGAAAAAATATGAACAAAATTTAATTACTAAAATTGCGTTTCCGCTCGTTTATTGTATTAGTACGCTTTTATTTTTGCACTCACCAATCAGTTTTCTGTCAAAGTATTCGATGGAGGTTCAATTTTCATGATTGCAAGTAAACTGTTTTTTATAGACAATTAAAAAATTAATGGTTTTCACTACAAAGTGCTCACGTGAAAAATGCAGCGGTTGCGTTGATAGCAACGAGAAACAGTTCAAGGCTTATCGATCGGGCTTATGTAACGACAAAGTGCATGCAGATTTCATTTTGAAAACCAAATTTCGGAGAAAAAAGTTAGAATAAAAACTTTGAAAGCAACTTAGATGTAGCTAAGATCTTGAACAGAATTTTAGTTGGGAAGAAAAAAGAAGACAAACAAAATGTCGACAATACTCGGTTTATTAACTTTGTACTCTTCGTTTTGGTTCATCTCTTCGTTAATGAATATAAAACGCAGAGTACAGGTATGTCTGTTTCGTTCACAGAGCCTACGCGCGCTTTACAACATACAATATTTTAAAACTTATCGTACTCATAAATAAAAAGCGTACTTCAATTTAACCCGAGACTTAACGAACAAAAGCATTATCGAACTTTCCTTCAATCACTTTGATCGAAATATACAAAAATATCAATGTTCAACAAAAAGGACATTTTTTTAAAATGCAAATAAAATTAAAGTTTTCGTTTTTACATTCTTTTCATTTGTAATAGTAGAATAGAGCAAATTGCAATAGACTGAAAAATTGACAGATCAGACACGACTACTTTCAAAAACCTTTGCCAGCGAATATACATTGGTGATTATAGGAAAGCTTTTGATTGTCACCAATCAAAAAACAGATTGAACAAAATCATTATTTTCGCACCTTGGAAAATCAACTTGAAAATTACATCGTTCGGTGGGATGGAATCTGATTTGTTTTACAGATGAAAATTAGCCTAGTAGAAAATGTATCAAATTAATTTCGTGTATACAAAAGTTGGCAAAGCACGAACATTCTTGGTCTCGCTGTTTTGTAATTTGTTGATGTGCTTATCGTTCGATTTCAAATTGGTTGATTCAAAATCGAGCAATGATCAATGTTGTGTTGTTGACATGCGTTTTTTTTCGTTTATTGTACTAACACGACTTTCAGGCGCGAGTGGTTACTGTTTTTTTAATCACCCGCAACATCGGGTCTTCAATCTTTTTATATGATTTTTTTTCGATAAAGAATATACATCTCTAATATGTAAATTACGAGAATACAGTTTCATTACATACATAATTTTAGGTTTAGGGACATTTATACACGGAACACATGTATACGTCGGTAAATGTTGTGTGCACGGACGCGTCGTATGCATAATTTGATGACGTTTCAATTGACATTACTTGATATGTACTCTGCTTTAAAAAAAGTACCAACTCTTAATAATAGTTACAAAATAGAATTCAAAAATTGACGAACAACAATTTATAAAAATAAATTTTTCAAATCGAATGTAAACAATGTAAACAATTTGTTTTGTATAAAAAGGATTAATAAAAAGACGCAAAGTCGACCCATGCGCGCGCACAATTGTACCTTAAATAAATACCCAACAAAGAAACAATACGCCTTGAAACACCAAAAGGATGACTTGACATTCTCAACGCGAATTTCACATTTATTTGTTTCACTTATACATTGATAAATATTAAACATTCATAATATCAATCAAATAATGGATAGTTTAAAAAATAGTCAATCCATTTTCGTCGTTATTTCTTGTATTTTCTTTTTAGTGACCAAAAAAACATTATTCGGTAATAAATACAAGTCACGTTGTTCGAAATAATACTTTTTTCTTGGACGTGCCTTCCTCCTTTTGCATTGTTTGGAGGAAAAACATCTCCCCGCTGTATTTCATACAATCATTGTCCCCGAAAAACAAAAGCCGAACCTGCACATACAAGCTACGCATGCTGATGCTCTGAAATTGACTTGCTTTGTTATTTTGAAACAAAATTGGCGCACATTTATACTTTGCTTGCAGAACACAAATTGCGTTACACTATTTTTTTTACGTACTTTGTTTTATAGTTACCATTTTATTATTATTTTCTTTGTAATAATTGTATTAACTATTGTGTTTTTCTTTGCTTTAAGTTTTTAATCGTTTTTAATTGTTGCCTCCCATTGTAAACACTCTTATTTACATTTTTTTTATTATTATTACATTTAATAAACGTCTTCGATGTAAAATGTAATCTGACTTTCATTTCAATTTGAGTACAATTATTCAAAGTTACTTTTTAGTTTTCGAAGTTATTAGTTTGATTTTTTCGATTTCTTCAAACGAAATAAAAACTTGGAAAATGTGTTATATAAAGCTAAGTTTTCTCAACAAGAAAAAATGATGACAACAAAATTCCGACGGTTTAATTATTGACAGCTACTGTATAATATTCGATTGAACAAACGATCATTGAGAAATTCATCGCCGAGTGTTTTCGAGTGGCTTACAATTTATAATATATAGTTCTACGGTTTAAAAAATTTTGTATAACAATTAATTGAACGTTTTTTCATTGTTGAATCACAGAATCAAGTCTTTTGCAAACTGTTGGAATCGAAAGTCAACTTTGTGCGACGAGTATAAACACTCAGCTTTGGAGAATCTTTTCGGCAAAATAAATCCGGATCTTGTAATGGAAACTTTGTTTACTTTGTACACAATGAAGTCGTGACAAATACGAAAGTACAAACGTCAAGTTGAAAGAGACAAAATGCAATCAAAATTCATCCCGAGAGGAACGTTGAGTTTATCCTATCTATGAATTGATCTTCGTACTTCGGCATCATAAGAATGTTTGATCAGACAATTTTTGTTTCTTTCTTCAATTTCAATGTATTATAATCATTTGTTAATCGAATAGCAAGTTTTCGACTAGGCTCATCGTGGCTGATTGAGAAACGATAATAAAAATATAAATTATTTATTTGCAAATGAAAAAAGCAGCCACTGTTAATAATCAATCTTCGTAATATCATAATCTACTGTTCCTATCGTTATTGATTCTTCCCTACAACTATCGTTATGTTAACTGGTATTGTACAAAATAAAAAAAGAGACAAAAAATTGTACCCCTAAATAACCGTAATTCTGTGCATATCAATTCTGATTATTATCGAATAAGACTGCCAAGCAGTTCATATAATTGTTTTGTTTTGTTTCTCGTCTGGATGGAAAATTACATTTTATACAAACTCTCTCGGCTCCCTTCGTATGTATATATACTTTGTATCCTCGATCGTTGAGTAGTCGTCACATGAAATGCGAAACATAGTTTGTCATATCAAAAGTGATCCAATGTCTTTTCCTTTTTCTTCTGATTTCATTTTTTGAGTAAACTAATCCAGTTGCAGACATCCGGCTGAATTTGATCTGTATGTGATTCCAGAGCTGCACTTTTCGCTACATTACACGTCCGCTTCGCCTTTCAACCTCAGACGAGCGAAATCTTCAAATATAATATCATCAGTTTCTCTGCAAAAAAACGAAACACATTAATTTATCATCAACCATTCTGTTCTAACTTCGAGTCATATGCAATTCAGTTCTGAACTTTTGCGCGGTTTCTGTAGAAAATAAGGTGACAAAAAGTCGACCTGTCTCATTGAGAAACGTTATTTTTGGACAGCACTACTGTATAAATCATTTGAATCTTAGAACAAATCGAAATGTAAATGACGAATTGAATTTCTTGTCTCAGGGACTTCACAATATGAAAATGGAAAATTCGTCAAAGTTGTAATTTGGGGGAAAAAATGGATATCAGATGGCTCCTTTTTTGTACTTAAAAAAATTTGGAAGAACAATAAGATTTTTAATTTACTCTATGGAATCCAGTTGGATCAAATTGGCGTTGCTGTTGTGAATCTCCTCTTTTTCCGGGGTCGTTTGAATAGCATTGGACCTTGTCGTTGACGCCGCTGGCTCCTCCTCTTTCGGTTTTGGATGCATCAGTATGAAGGGCAATTGCGCGCCTAGTTCCCTACTTGAACAAACGGTTTTCATTAGTATCAGATCACAATTTAATTTTCACTATAAAAAACAAAAGAACAGAAAAAAGAGACAAAATTCTAGTCACGTTTTGAATGCACGGAATGTTGAGATCGCGTAATTTCACACGCAAAATGAGCAGTGTTTGTGAAAATGAGCAATCGAATATCGAATGAGACAGAACGCCGATAATTAGAGTTGTATTATGAGAATAATTTATTGAACACTCACCCTCCGAACGCTCCAAGGCAAAGTTTCACTTTGACTTTATATTGAACGATGATGCCAAGGTTCTCACGCTGCGACGGGTCCGGAACACTGTTACAGGATATTAATATTAATTATCGGCCAGCCGATTTAACTTATTAATCAATTAACCCGACAA
This sequence comes from Telenomus remus, assembly GCA_020615435.1. Taxonomy (NCBI): domain Eukaryota; kingdom Metazoa; phylum Arthropoda; class Insecta; order Hymenoptera; family Scelionidae; genus Telenomus; species Telenomus remus. The sequence goes on along the minus strand of CM036345.1, from coordinate 5,075,836 downwards.
CTCCGCATGCATCACAAAAGTAGAACAATACTAAGCGCACAGTTAAAGCGGTTTCCCTTATTCTAGTATTTTCCTTCTTCCCTGATTTTTTTTTCTTTTTAAGTTCACGTAAACACGTCAATTACGCGGGGTCAAATTTCATTTAATTAAAATTTTATCCCATCGCATAAAACAATTTAGTGACTGATTGAAAGAAGAAAATTCGTTAAAAGTAACTTTCAATCAAGATTTTTTCTTTTTTGTTTGAATTTCAAATGGTTGTAATTTAGCCGTTGATTAGAATTCATTAATTTTATTGATAGTGATAACTGTTGTGATTAACACGGGGATTTAATTTCGCGCATAACCGTGACCTACATCCTGATAGAGTCTGAAACAAGCGATCAGTTGGCTAATTTTTTATTCATTATTTTTTCTATCGTCTGTCTTGAAGTTAACAAAGTTGAAAATATGTACTCTGGTTAGAGTTTCAGCGCGGTAATTACGATTCAAATTTTAATGTTCATCAGGCGGTATCGATTGACTTCACAAAACTTTGCAGTTGTATCACCGGCATCTGGGACGATGCATTAGTGATAATGAAAAACTTGCCTTTGTTATTTTGTTACACTTAAATTTAAGAGAGTAATTAGTCTAGATAAAGCATGCAAACATGCGCACACAAAAGCCAAAGTGCCGTTTCGTAAGTCAATTATGTTTTTCTTTCTAATTAAATTTTCGGACAATAAAATGAATACAAATTTCTGTTTTCAACTTTCGAATCTCTAACTTTTTTGTTTTTCTTCTCGTTGTTTTTGTTTCGTTTGTTTGTATGCAAAAAATGAAATGATAGAAGTATTGATTTTTGTATTCATTTAATTATCTAAGTGATAATGTTAGTGATGAGATGAGCTGAATCAGAGGGAAAAACCACGATTGGTGGGCGTATTGAGACAGGCAAACTACTGCTGGAACAGCCGACAATGTGACGATTCGTTTGATGCCCCCGTTGAGATGAGATGAGATGATAAGTGTGTCTGAGTTTTTGAAACTGATTTTTCTGATGGACTTTTGCGAGTACAAAGCCCACCGCAAACAAACATTTTTACACATACAAGCAAGCGCTTGTTACAAGTTTGCTGCGAAATGCTAAGTGTCATAATCAAATGTAAACTGTCGCTAAATAAATTAGATGGAAATAAAAACTTTCAAACTAATCAACTAATAATCATCAATCTTATGATTAAATAATCAGAAGATTTCTGATGAGATTAAAGAGAATTTTTTTGGTTGTTTAATCATAAGTTAGAAATTCACTTTAATCTCTTGGAATCAAATCGCTAAGAATCAAATACAAAAATGATAAAAAAGGTAATCTGAGATTAAAAGTTTGCGTGAAATCATGATTTGAAAAAAAAGACACTTTTTGCTAATTGGCATGGAGCATATGTCAAAAGTCATGATATCATGAAACGGTGCACATAATCAGGATTTATCGAATCGGAAAAAACATAATGAAATTGCCTTTCGGTTGATCAAATACTCCATACCGAAGCAGTTGTCAAGTAGCACTGCAAATGAAAAGAAATCGTAGAACAATCGGAAACTTGTCGAGTTATGCCAAATAGTTGCTTTATAACTTGTGCATTAAATTCTAGTACAGAAGAAGAAATATTGCACTGAGAAAAACAGTCCTTCATTCAATCCAAAGAAAAACACTTCTTTTTCACTCCAATTCAATTTCCTCTTTTGAACCAAACAAATTTCATAAAAACTCATCGAATCACTGACTTGTAAAAAAAAAACAACTTTTTTCACGTTCTGCGTCATTTTATCATTACCAGAGTGACGTATTGACTTTCTTTTCATTCAAAGCTCAAAGTCAACTCGCAACCATCTGTTTCTCTTTGTTGATTTCCTAATTACTAAAACTACAAATTGTCAACGTCTAATTAAAATTGCAACTGCAAAAAAAGTAAGATTAATTTGGAACCCTCAAAAAATGAAACAAACTAAAATTGAAAGTAGACGAAAAAAGAAGTGAATCTAATTTTATTTTGCATTTCATTACGTCACTCATTAGTTGGTTCGCCAGGACTTGATTAACTGTTTGGATTGTCAGTGAGAAATAACGAGGATCGTTTTTCGCAGTGCAAATAAGGAAGAGAAGAAAAGAGTAGTAGTAAATCGGAAATTAGGTCTTACAGGGTGCTGGACGCCAAATTGGTGTCCTCGTGTTTGAGCTGCCCGTCGAGGGCGAGCCCCCACTTATCTTTGTTGTTGGCCAGGAGCGGTGTCAGGGTAAACACTTTGCTCAGCGTGAAACCTGGACCCACTTGGCACTCCTTCCTGATCAAAACATCAGGCCTGATTATCACAGTACACGAACGCAATTTTAATCGCAAATCTTATCGTTGATACAAACAAACAATTCAACACTCAGCTTATCAAACCTATCCTAGTCGCAGAAAGAGCCCTCAAACGAATCATTGCACTTTGTACAGGTCGTTCAAACGGAAAGGTGGGGGCAAAAGTGCGAACTAAAATCAATCTAGGACCATCACCGGATTAATTAAACAGGCTTCGTGAATGTACAGATTAGTGTCGGGGTTAAACCAAGTCCCAGTACAGAGCCATTACAGAAGTCAGACTTGGAGCTTTGCATAACGCTCACAAACGAGACTTTTTTTAACTTCAAACAAACATTTTTTTATTTATCAAACAAATCGGTTTTGTTATAATCTAAAATACTCACTCAACAATCCAAGATCTACATACAACAACCACTACTACACATTTTGAAGGATTCACAGAGAAAATTATAGTTTCAAGGTTAAAAAAATTCATTTTGTAAATTGAAAAATAGTTTGATTTAAAATGACGATTTTAAATTGTCTCGTTTGTGAGCAAAGCTCGTGCTCTTTGAGCACTCACATGGTACTGGATGCTAGATTGGTGTCCTCGTGCTTCAACTGGCCATCGAGTGCGAGGCCACGTTTGTCCTTGTTGTCTGCAAGCGTGGGCCTCAGAAAAAAGACCTTGCTTATGGTGAATCCTGGGGCCAACCCTATACTGCCAGTGCAATCATCTTATTTCTCCATTCAGTCAAAATGATCGCGATCGAAACACCGCACCGCGTTACGTTTTCAAAACCGAAACCCGTTTTGCGTTCGTAATTCGTTGGCAGACAAGGAGCCGAGGCTCTCCTCCTTGTCCTCGCTGACTTACTCTTATTCACGATCGATATACTTTTATATTCAACTGGAAAAAAAAGCTTTTAGCGGCTTTCAAGGGGGTGTCTTCTCATCAATAATATACTTTATTGCTTCTCTCCCCTTTGATCATATTTCACCTCGTAACTTCTATCTTTCAATTTTCTTTTTCTTATTCAAACTTTTTGCTTTAACTGTTTTCTAACTTTCATTCAACCGTTTTGACTTTTGTATTCGCATTTCTTTTCTGTTCAGTTGTTGTATTGATGAGAAGAGTTGTTTCCTTGAAATGAAAACCGCCAAAAGAGAGATACTCACTCGCTCTCAGTCTCGGCGACGATACACTTGTACTTGGCAGTGGAGAAGAGACAGATGTCCGCAAACTGCCTGATCGCAACTTTGATCTTCTTGACGGTGCGATTGCTGTTGTTGGATATGTGCACGTTGACTGCAATGTTCTCGCCGTGATGGTACAGCTCCTTGTCCAGCGATGCCTCGAGGTGTAACTTGCTCCGAGACATGATAAAGTTCTTGCTCACTTCCACAGACGGCTGCTCGCCTTGCTTCGACGGCGCGTACATTATTTTCCTGATGGCCAGCTTCACCGAGTTCCTGTTCCAACCAATTAACCAAATTGCATTATTCAAAACTTTCTCTAAACAAACACAATTATAAAAGTTTAACAACAGTTCGAACTTTGAAAGCTGGCAAATTAAAAGTTTCATAAAAAGTAAATACAAAAATCTTGAAAAAAGTATGATCTATTGGTTATACAATTATTTTGATATGGACATAATATGAACTTTTTTAGATAGGAGCATAATTTAGGCAGTTAAAAATGTGTATTGGAATTGTACGACTTGCAATTTGTTTTATTCGGAGAGTCGTTAGAAAAACAGGCCATGCAATTTGATGAGAGATTTCATTGAGGGGCTTTATTGTTTGACATTACATTCGACGCATTAAAGCACAGCAGACCCTCATGGTCCGACTTGTTCTGAACACGTATCAAAGATCGTCGCAACGCATGAGAGCTCGTTGAAACGGTTATCAAAATCCCGTAATACTGCGATTACTCTTGATGATAACTTTTGTTTGGACGTCGTTTGACATGTGCCAATATGTCCCATTTCTCTTTCCTTCCGTAAAATTCATTTTTTATTCCTCCCTTTTTTGAAATGTTTATTAAAAAAGTTTATTGTTCTAAACTAACTTGTATTGACTAGAGATATGGCGAGTTTCACTAGGCGTGTTTTATTTGTAATCAGTCAGATAAAATTTTAACACATGTGAGATTCGTACTTGTTGACATCATTTTTTGTTACTTCAATCATCAAATTGGATAACAAATTTTAAAAAAATTTCATTTTAAACAATTAAGATGAAGAATATGTTGTAAATTAAAATAGAAAAAAAGTTCGTGGGAAGTTGCATCAACTTTATCGTTGGAATGAAATGTAGTCGTTTTTGCTTCTTTTTTAAATCGAATAAGTTATCGAGCAATAAAGTAATACATTACGAAGTTCATGATTTACAGCCAAGTTTTATGTCTATGATTTCGTGAATGGCTGTTAGAACAGCTCAATAAACCAACGTTTATTGTCCGGGCTTGAAACAAAACTTTTATACTCGACCAAGTTCTTTGGCGTTGAATTAAAAAACAACATAAAAGTGTCCGGGCATTTTCCCCAGACGAGAATCAAACTTAGCTGATGCGTTAATGAAATCAGTTGAACGCAAATAATTGGCGCGCGTGCCGCTATCATCCCATCTTTTTTCATCAGTTTGCAATTTTCGCAATTCCGTGGTCTAGACTTTTTTTTACCGTGTCACTGATTGACCTACTTCCACCCTTATTATTTAATATTCAAATTTCTGCTAACGCAATTATGTATTACTTTCCTAATAAAAACTTATAAGATAAAATTCTTCACAAAATATTTCAACAAAAAAAAAATTGTTAAACTTTCCATAAACACATAAACATTAGTTCTCTGTTTAATTTCGAGATAATTTCCTTTAACTATGGTCTATTTTGGTAGTTTTAATTTGACTTTTTGAAAATAGTTTTGGAATGCAAAACAAGCACTTGGGTTAGTGTTTTAAATGCGGAATTCTATTTTGGTTGGGACCAAAAATAGTAGTTCGATCGGAATGATCGATTGTGAGATACCGTTTGTGCGGCAAGTCGCCCCGGTTCTCGCCGACGAAGACGGTGAGCTCGTAGTCGACTCCGCATGGTTTGCCGGTGTCGCCGGGCGCCGGCTGCAGCGTCACCGAGGCCGGACAGTGCGGCGGCAGTTCGAAATAAAACGGATAGGCATTGTTTCCAAGCTTTCGCAAAAGTCGCTCCTGCAGTCTAGTGAGTTCGCGTTGCGGCTGAACACTTGGGTAGATCTGCTCGATCGCCAGGTACAAGTCCTTGCGAAAGTTTAGTCCCAGCACGTCCAGGTCTTCGCGACCGTACTTGAAGGCCGCGAGAACGTGGCCGAATACTTTTTGGTCCTTTACAAAGTCTGGATCTATTAGCACTACGCCATCTAAAAATTGAAGTTTCACATTTTCATAATTTTTATAGATGTTTAATGGAGCGTTAGTTGAAGAATGGAGAGATGATTAGAGAAAAACATTAAATTGAGGGTTGATTAAAAATAGAAGATGATATTAGAGATTAGGAATGTTTATTAGAATATCAACATTGAGATGGAGTTAGAACGAAGTAGGATGAAGAATAGTAATTGGTTGTTATTCAACTGACCAATGGGATCGACGTGCGTGATATGATCGACAAAGTCCCTCTTGCCGATATAAACGGTGATCTTGCCATTGAGAGTGGATTTCTTGTAGACGCGCGTTGTCGGCCGAAGATTCGCATTCTCCATCACGGAGACTCTGCACTCTTCTACTCGACTCTAAATTTTAGTAGTACATGTCCTGAAGCCCTCCTGGCCTGCAATGATAAAACAAGCCAATTTATTCATCATCGTCAAACTGTTCGATCCATCGATCACTGTTTCAACAGACCAACTTATTCATTCATGCAAATACATTTCGTGCACAATCAATGATTGTGCATTTGATCCCACGGATTTATAATTCATCCAAATCAATCGGAATCTTTTTTTTCTTCATTTCCATTTTACAAACTTTTTGATTCGTAAATCTTTCGCGTCTGCGAAATTTCATTTGGAAGGTCGTTTGTATATTTAAGGCTTTGAAAAATACTCGATACTCGACGAATTTCATAAATTTTTCAAACTCAGAGAACTACGTCAATTACGTTACATTATTGGAATTCCTTGACAATAAAGATCTCATAATCTATAAACAGATAAATCAAAAACTGTTTATGTATTACATTTTTTTTCTTCTTTTTGAGACATTTTTTCTAGATTATTTTTTCTTTCGTTTGTGTTGTTTGTTTCAATTTGGTTTTAGTTCTTGAGTGTAAAAGAATGTTTCCACTTGACATTGTGTGCAAATGCGTTGTGGACAAATTTGGAACATGCCGACGAGCACGTCAGGGGACAAGTGAAAGCCCCGCAAACGTGACATAATTTTGTTAACTAGAAGGACCGTCTGGACGAATCCGAATAACTTCAGCATTAACAATGTCATAACTTTTTTGTTTTTCAATGTAATAATCACGAATGTTGTTTTGCAAATTAAAAGTTTCTGGCTTTTAAAAGTTTATAGTTGTCTATATTTGTAACTGCAGCTATGTATATTGTTTTTATTCAAATCGAGTCAAGTTTTTTAAATGATGCTATTAGAATGTAAATCAAAAATAACATTATGTGCGAAAACAACCGTTCTGATTTCAAGGAATATGAAATATTCGTCACTATGATATAACAACATTTTGACAATATGTTATTTATAAATTGCTAATGCATGGTCAATATTTTTTATACATGGAAAATATATGCTTTTACTAGAAAATATATAATGCTTGTTTGCAGAAAGTTAAATTGAAACTTTTCGGTTCTTCTGGTGTTAATGAAAGCGACGATCAGAACGGAAAGAAATTGCCGCAACGGATGTCGGCCCTGTGAGAGTGTATGGGTTGTCACACGCACGCGTTATTACACCCGTCGGAAATCAGCGTCTCAGAGAGTTATTGATAACTCCACAATGCCCTGGCGATTAACCCACCAATTGTGACATTCAGTTGCAATTCAACCACACAATTTCTCCACTATTAACAACAAATCTCCGTCAACTGTCACGACTTAAATTTGCAAAAAAACAGGTACCTTAAAACAGAGCAGACACAAGTAAATAAACAAAAGTTGTTTTTATTTGCATGTTTGTTTATCTCAGCTTGTTTACCTCGGTTCGTGTGACTGCCCACGCCCTAGCGCAGCCCGGGTGAACTCACAGCCAGGAACTCGCGCTAGGAACCGTCAGACGCTTTTGCGTCAACCTGTTTTGGAGCAAGTGAGCACTGGGGGAGGGGGCGGATGATTTGTTTGACTCCGGGCTAAATAGTAAATAGTCCAACTGGGGTTATGACGTGTTTCACTGTTGTTGCTCGTCGCACCGATAATAACCCACTCGGATTAAGTCGCACCGCGTAATGCAGGCGGATGCAGCGATGCCACAACTTGGAATCGTGCAATCGTGGATCCTCTGATTCGCATCCCCACCTTCCGACCTTATGAAAACTACTTTTGCGCAAGCCCCATTAAATCCCGCCTGTTTTTTAAACTTACATCACCTCAACAAAAATTCTAACCTCAAAATTAACTTCCTTCTTTTTTTGTTCAATTACATTGTTTACAAATCATTGACTCTTTAACTTTCATCTCAGATTTCTTTTGGTTTGTTTTTGTCACCTTTTGTTTGTTTACAAAGGACTTTTTTGTTGAGGGTTATTTTTCTTTGTTTAAATAGAGGGTAAACAAGGACAGATTTTTGGGGTTAAGTTTTAGAAACGCAAGTACATCTAGCGCCGGTAGTTGATAGCGGCGACGCAATGAACTTGCCGGTAACAAGAATCTAGATTTTAGTTTGGGCCTCGTTTTCCGGTCTGAAGCTTGCCTCCGCCAATGGCTCGGTAATTCTCAAAGGCGAGGTAAATAATTTTCGTTTGGTTGCTTTTTGGTTATTAAGTTGATTTATAATCTGCGAGCAAGTTGTTGGTACGGTGTTATCACAGGGGTCGAATCTCGAGAGACAGTTAGACAGACGAGATTTGACGAACTTTTTCTTAAAGTCTGCCTTGGACGGTTTTGTTATCACGCGCACTAAAACATCTATGGCAGCGGCTTGTTGGGTTTGATTTTCACACTCAATTTTTTATTTCCATATTTTTTATCTTCGCCACCGTATCTTTGTCAATTTGCATGTATTTATGCAATGAAACATTTGCAAACATATGTTAAATAGAACACAATTATTGATTTGACATCAACAGAATAAAACTTTAATTTACATTTTCCTATTCTATGGACTTGATAAAAAGTTGAAAAAAAGTTCCGCTATCGATTGAGCCAATTTTTCAACTGTTTCTTGGTTCATTGTTTATTATTTTTGTTTATCGTTTGATTACAGTTTTTTATCTTATGATGTTTTCATTGGGGTCTTTTTTTCATTTTTTTTATGTTTTGTTTTTTAGTGAATATTATTAGACAACTCCAAGAGGCTGACTAAATCAACAGAGCTGATTCGAAATGGATCAGGAAACCAGACGAAAGTCTAACAGAAGCTCGAGCTCGAGCTCTGAAGACGATCAAGCGCATAGGAATAGGTCGCGTAAGTACGACCGGTCGCCTTCCCCGAGAAGGTCCTCCAGGTACAGAAGGTCTAGGTCGCGAGAAAGGTCGTCGCCAACAAACAACCGAGATCCCAGAAGAAAAGATAATCCCAACAGAACTCAGGAATGGAAGCCTGTCCAACAACCTGCTGCTGTTCAAGCTGGAGCTGCTAGCAATCCAATTGCTCCTGCATATGCTCCGCCTGTTCCAAATCAGTATCAGGTATACTTCAAAAAAAAAATTACAATTTCTTATCGATTTTTTCATTTCATTGTTGATAAGACATAATTGTATTTATTTATTGTCTGCTTCTCAGACACAGTTTTAGTATAAGCTACATTTGTAATGTTTTTAATTTTTTTTTTTTTAATTTTCGTAATTCGTTTTTCGTTATCAATTAGAAATAATTGTATTTATTTTTTGTTCTTGATTCTGCTTCTCAGACACAGTATCAGTATCAGGTATTTTTTCTCATTTTTTGAACAATTCAAAGTTGTTTGTTTTGTTGTTGTAATTACAAAGCTTGTTGTCTCAACAATGTGGTCTGTTGTTTTCATTCAAAGTGTTCTGAAAATTGTTACGAATAAAAGTTATTTTGTCAGAAAAATTGAATGAAAACAAATATTTTTAAGGCTCCACCTGGTGCACCACCAACCGCCACCCAGCCACCAACAATGGTCCCGTACAGTCAAGGATACAACTACAATTACAACTACAACAACCAGGGTTACAATTACGCGTACCAGCAAACCACTGCTGGCTATCGTAACGTAAGTTCCAACTTGAAAAGTCTTCGAATTCAATACTCTAAAGTACATCCTCACAAAAACATCCTACAAAAATCCTACGAAAAAACCTTATTTTTACCAGAAAAAAAAACAAAAACAAAGTAAAGAGACTAAGACAATCCAATTGCAAGAAAAAACCTTCAAATAGAATGCATCAATAAATAGTTTTGGATTGTGTTGGTCAATACTCGAAAAAACGTCGGGTCGCGTTAAAACAAGTGGATTTCAATTTCAAATTATAAAAAAGAGAGAAAAAAACTTTAATTATTGAAAGTTCATCGTCGGCTGGGGAGAACTGAGGTAAGGTCTTCTTTTCTAAACAGAAAACAATCGGAAAATATAGGATCACAAAAATTAGTTTGGATTTTCGTTTTTGCAGAACTACCCGGCTCCTCAGGCGCCTCCTCCGCCGTCATGGCAAGGTAACCAGGTGAATTACAGCAACCCCCAGGCGGCACCACCTCCGCCTAATATCACAGCGCCGCAACCGATCGAGGCGCCAACTGTCGTTCCGGCTAATGCGCCCCGGCCGGATGAAGCTAAGAAAGAAGGTCTGAATGTACACTTTTGTATCCAACGATTAATTCAATTTTACTTTTAGTCTTTGCCCGAGGCAATAATATAGAAAAACGGCAAAAATAATTTAATAAAAAGAGATAAAGAACAGACTCAATAGTTGATTTTCGGTGTGGAAATTGAGTATTGAGTCCTTATTGGGTTAAGGCTTGTTTGTTTTAATGATCGTCACCGAAAAAACTCGACAGCCATTGCAGCAGAAGTGAAACATCACAAAGCCAATCTGGCGAAGCAACGTGAGGAATATGTGTCCAAGTCGGCGAAACTGCAACGTGAACTGGAAGCTTTGAGACAGCAGTGCGAAGAGATCGGCAAAGAAGGTGGACGAGAAAATAATAGGATTGTTAAAGAAAACCAAAAACTACAGGTAATTTATTATTAGTCAATGAAAACTATTAATTTTTTTTTTTGACTGGGTTTTTAAACAAATTTGTTGTGTTTCTTTTCAGGTTGAAATTCAGGCGAAAATGGAAACAATGTACAAAGTGATAGACATGTTGACTGGGATGATCGGAGATAAAGCGACGGTGGATGATTTGATGAGAAAGTGCAAACCTGAGGCGAGGAAGGTGTCGCAAAGTCCGAGCGAGGATTTCTCTCAGAACAAGTCAGCGTCGCCTGAAAAAACCGCGACCACAGCCGCCGACAAAAAGGCCAAGACCGAGACAGAGGAAAGGCCCATGTACAATTATGTCCACTATGATCCGGAAATGCATTGGTGCAAAGTCTGCAATATTTTCCCCAAAATTGCAAAAGAATATTTGACCCATCTGCACAGCACTGAACATAAGGATGTTTGTAATGTAAGAACAAAAAATATATCAATTAATTTCCTTAGAATTTAAAATTCAGTTACATTCATTTAATTTCAATTTGTAAGTTTTCAAATTTCACAGTCCAGTTTTGAATTTCTAGTTTTAAATGTCGAACAGCTGAAGGGTGAGTTGATGCTGAAAATACACCTTCAAAAGTGAAAAAAAAAAAATAAAAGCCAAAAAAAGTTGTTCAACGTTTATACAAAGTTATTTTTGAATAATTCAATTGTAAGAAGATTGAGAAGTATAGTCAATTGTTATTGATAAGATTTCTTAAAATTTTTTTATAGGAACGAAAAATCGTAGATAAACCATGGCATGATAGGAATCCGGACGCAGAGGATAAAGAGGTCGTACCTTATCCAGGATTGCCGAAGAAACGAATTCCAATCAAAGGTAAGATGTCGTTTATCGATCCACAATCTTGTAACTAATTAGAGAGTAATTCCGTAGCTTTGTTTCGCACTATTGTGTTGGTGGGTATGTATTGAAGACAATGCTCAGCAGCTCAGGATTGCCAAACTGTTTCTCATATCACATTTTTACCTCACAAAAAAAACAATAAAATGCCACAAACTTTTTTTATCAGTGCTAAAACTTGTGAAAAACAAAACTGTAAAAAATGTTTTTTGAAAAGTGCTCTGATTAGTGTTAAGTGATAAATTTTTGTTTCAAACATTTTTTATCACTTTTTTTCTTGCTTCTATTCTTTTTTGGTAAAAAACAGTGAAGTGAATTTGAATAGTGTCCGATGAAATTAAAGCAACGTGGGACGCAGAAACTATCTTTAATAATTTTAAGAATTATCATACTTTGTAACCGTCCTGTAACTCTGAGGATGTAATTCCATTGTCTCTTGGAAAGGCTGTAGCGCAGTTGGTTGAATAAAGACTCGTCCTATCCTTTTCAGGTTGTTTTTTTTCTGGAACGCTTTTCTGTACTTTATTGAGCGAAAATTGCACGACTGAACGAAATTTTATTCAAAAGGTCATTCTCATTCAAACGATAAGACACAAAGTGTAACTTTTCCATGGAATATGTTTTTTAATTTGCAATTTTCTGATTCCAGGACTCCAATTTTTCAGTCCGGCCACTGCATGGTACTGCCGATTATGCGATGCCTGGATAGGAGACCTGCATTGCGCTAGTTTGCATCTGAAATCAAAGCGACATTCCGAAAATTATACGGTAAAATTTACCAATCGATTTTTTTTCATTTCATCTTTCACTCATATCTGTGAAAAGTTTTCTCAATAAATACATATCTTGCAATACAATTTTGAAAAATCAGATTTCATAATTTTGAATTCAGTTTTGTTATAATTTTGATGTTTGAATAAAATGTTACAGCGATTTGTGGACCAAAATCCTCACTGGGAAACCGACTGGATGGCAGACCGAGAAAAGGCATTTTCAGACGACAAGCACAAACAAATTCAGATGGAAATAGAACGACACAAGGAACACGAAGTTGCTCCGCCAGTAGCACCTCCACCTGCGAAACCCAAGAAGTCAAAGAAGTCGAAGAAAAACAAGAAAAAGAGCAAGAAACGCAAGACCCGAAGCAGCGCCAGTGAATCCTCAAGTGATTCTGAGAATTCCGAGTCAAACGAATCGGAGCACGACTTGTCCAGGAGCATCCGAGTGGCCATGAGAAACAAGGCAAAATCTGGGGATGAGAATCCAAAAAAATCTTGGCCAATTGCACCACCGCAGCAGCAGTACATGAAACCGAACGAGAATGAGGGCCACAACCAGTCGGATAATTTGCTCATGTCGCTTCGCGAACGACTTAAAAGCAAACAGGAGGAGGAGATGAAGAATTTGAATGCTTCAAATATCTCTACATCTGCTATGAAAAAGGTAATTGCAAAAGTATTTTATTGCTTTTTCAAATCACAACTTTTCCAATTATAAAAAAATTAATTTGAAATTGTTCTAGTAGTTCTGAAAAAACGTTTGTTGAAATTCTTTGTTGGTTTTTGTTTAGCAACCCGAGTCAGAAAACGGATCTTTTGTTCCTAAGAAAATCGAGCTTGACGTTTGGGGACCTAAAGAGCCACCAAAATCGTCGGTCTTCTGGATAAAAAAAGAGGAAGAGAAGCCTCAGCCGACTTTGCCATCCTTGCCAAAAGCCGGGATCGAGCTCCCGAAACCTGAGGAGATGCCCAAACCACATATGGGATTCTGGACTAAGCAGCAGGTGAACATGACAGTGAAACCGGAGAGGAAATCTCTCGACAGAGACGATTCTCGTGAACGGTCCAGGGACAGGTCTCGTGACCGTTCTAGGGACAGGTCAAGAGATCGCGACAGGTCTAGAGACAAGGGGTAAGATGAACAAATAATCCCTAATTAAATATCCAGAATAAAAAAAATTCTTTTCTCAATAATGTTCATTCTTTCAGGTACAAAGACGACAGGGAGTATCGCGATCGTCGTGATGATAAATACGACAGGCATGATCGGTACGAACGTTATGACAGGAGGTATGACCGCAGATATGACCGCCGATATGACCGCGAGTATTTTGATGACCGGCGAAAGCGGGATGATGGGTCTCCACGACGGGAAAGATGGCGTGATAGTCCGAAAAGAGGATATGACAAGTATAAGAAAGGAGATGACGATGAGAAAGGCGATAAGGGAAAAAAGTCGGCGATCTCAGGCCCTGCTGCTGGATCGAAAAAAACACCCCCGGTGCCAATGAAGGGAAAACTGCCGTTCATCGGACGGTTGCCGCTGTTCAAGAAGAAGCCCGAAGAACCAAAGCTTCCGGAGAAGGACATCGCGCCGCTGCCGTACACCCAGAGCAAGTTCGAGGACACGCCGAAGGTGATTTTTGATGATTGGGATTTGTGAAATTGAAGTGCATGAGCGTTCGTTTTTATCGCGTAGATCCGATTTGTGTACTCACAACCATCAAGTTTATTATACAGTCAGTCATAATAAATCTGCTTTTTCTAATAGCTAACTGTGCACTTTCATTTTTCCTTGGCAATAGTTTTATTTTAGTCATTAAAGTTTTTAGTTTTCAAAATTACAAGTTTGAGTTCAAATTCCAAGTTTCAAGACAAAAAATTTTTACATTTTATTTCTAGCACAGTTTCATTTCGTTTTCAAATTTTGGAATTCAAGTAAATTATAATTTTTTGAAGTACAGTTTTGATTTATAAAAAAAGAAGATAATTAATTTTTTCAAATGTTATTAAAGGTTCCAAGCGAAATAATAAACCCACCAGGGGTAGCACTTATTACAAAACTGGCGACTCCAGTGAACGCAAACAACAAGATGAAGATCCTAGTGGCGCCCCCACCGCCTACTCTCGGGGACGATAAGCACCAGCAGGTTGTGGACATGGACATTGATGACCAGTCGGAAGAAGCTGTTATTGAAGAACCAGACAAAAGCAAGGACAAGACTGCAGCTTCCCATCCTGCTTATACTGTTCCAAGTGCCATTACCTCGCGACCGCCGCCTCAGTTCACAAGGCCTCCTCCGGCGCAGTACATGACAGCTGCTCCACCTCAATTTTTACCTAATGCACCTCCTCCTTCGTACCCACCAACTACCATGGGTAAATTTAACAAAATATTTTCATTTCCAAACTTGAAGTTTAAATTTTATAACAAATTTCAACTTTGATATTTTGAAAAATTGGTTTTATCCTTTGCTCATTCATTCAATAGTTGATTTTAAAGTTGCCAAATTGAATTTCATATCAAACTTAAAAATTAAAATTACTCAACAATTTTTATTTTTGTTTTCAGCAACTCCTATGACACATAGTCAGTACATGGTACCGCCCCCAGTGCCAACAAATTTCGCAATGCCACCGCCAATTCCGGTTTCAAGTGAGCATGTTGTAACGGACCTTTCTGAGATACCAGAACCAACTGAAAAACGAGCAGATGGTAGCAATCCACTGCCAGAAGACCTTCAGGAAGCCCTAGACATAATCTTCCCTAAGGAAGACGATGGTGAGAGTGCGAAAGTAGCTCAGAACCAGCAGGACCCTAACGCGATGATTTATTCTTCGATGTATGGAATCGGGTGTGTGGATTATGGTCACGAGTACATGGACCAGCCACCTCCAGAAATCACACAAACAGAGACAGAAGTTGACTCGCAACCTGGTCCTGACGATTTGAGAATGTTGGGCATAGACGAGGGCGATACTATCTTGTAAAATTTGGACACAGATTTAATGATAATGTAGAAGGTTTTTTTTGTATATTTGGTACAACATGGCCGCTACGCAACGATATTTTTTAAGTATTTCTTTTCTTTTTTTTTTGTTAAAGAAAATTTGGAATGAAATTGTTTGTCTGGTACGATGAATAGAGAATGTTAAAACGGGCATGTTTTTTCTTCAGTGACCGTTTGAAGATCAGAAGTTTTATGCTAAGATTCTATATCTAATGTAAATACATCGTATGCCACTTAATTTTGCAATTTATTTTGTTTTTGGTTTTCAATCAGAGTAAAGGCAGGTTTCATGAAATTATGTTAGTTTAACATTGTAATAGAATTTTCACTTTTTAACAGCGATGATGTTTCTTGTGGCTATTTTTTTTCATCTGAATGTTTTAAGATTTTGTGTATCACGTTCGCCTAGAATTTGAAAGAATGAAGTTCGCCATCGTACTGTGTTTTGGGCTGTTCACAATTGATGTCAAGATAAAATTATTGTACCTCTGCGAACGAGTGACGGTGCGGTTTCAATTTTGCCGTTTCGTTGATCTTTTAACTGATTGATAGAATTCGGGTAAGCATTTAAGTCTAGTAACTTGATTTAGAGTGTCAAGTTATATTTTGTTTAAAATACATAATGATTGAAATGTATCAAAGTTGTTTTATTTCGTCCCTTCAAAAGCCAATTGAAAAACCACAAACTAAAAAAATTCTTCCTGTTAGGTTTGAAATAAATTTAAAATGTTTTAGGAATTACGAAATGTTTATTACACTTGAAAAAATGCCAATACTTAAACAAAAAGTTGATTAAAGAAAAACGTTAGCTTGCGAGGAAAGAAATGTAAATTATTCAAGCCATATTGACGGCGAGCATTTCTTCTTGGTGGATAAGATGCGTTGTGTGGTTTACAAGACCCATCAGCTTTGTGAGCGAAGCAGCCCAATTGTCGAGTAAAGCTGCAGGTTCCTGGCTGCCTGTAAAACGAACGACACCAGCTGGACGATCGGTTCTGGCACTTATAATCCCCTTTTCAACTAAGTTGCAAAGACAGGACTCAGTTTCTTCAGCCGGAAGATCCAAAAGTTCTGCCATCCGACTGAGGGTGATTTTGGTATAATATTTTGCCATTATTCTTATATTCTGAAAAAAAAGAAATTTGTAATTTTTTTTTTTTATACTTTCGTTTCTTATATCTTTCTCATTCTTACATGTTCGACAACGCGGTTTCTTAAATCAGTCCACCTTTTGCGACCTTCTTCGGTGTTTTGAGTGAAAACTTCGGTGGAACGAAGTTCAGACTCGTAAGTTTCGCAGAGGTCAGACCACTTGATAAGTTCTGGGTTGACGAAAAGTCTTAAAAGTTCCCTGCGAAGTACGTAAGCAAATTTGTATGAATTTGTGTTTGATTTTTGGTATTAAAAGAAAAAACAAATTTTCTGTTTTACTGACTTGTAAGTTGGAATTTCATCAAGCAATTTGTCGGCGAGAAGTCTGTGAGTTAGGTCAGCCTGTTCAGGTTCATGAGGAGCAAGAATCAAATAAAGAACAGCTCGGGAAAGAGCAGTGTGTCTCTTTTCTGGATCGTCCTTGATAGCTGGAGTTCCTAAAACTGCGCGGTTGTGTCGGCAAAGTTCCAGATGCCAGCCTTCGTGTTTAGCCAATTCCATCATTAAACTGAAAAAAAAAAATGTCAAAGAATCATTCTCAAAACTCATGCAAATTTGAGACCATGAACTAAAAGTGTTTTTGTAAATTTTGTGTGCAAAATTCTTTCGATTCTTACTCGTAATATTTGAGTTTCAGAGTTTGAGTTTCTTCCTCATCGTTATCGAAGAATTTAACGTTGATCTTTTTGGCAATGATTTGTGTACGAATGAAATCCTGTTTGGCTAAACACAGTCTCATCTGTTCTAAAGTTAAAGAAGTTTTTTCCATTTTTGACATGCTTCCATAAGTTTCCACCTATTAAAACCAAAAAAGAAAACAGTTACCTCAATAGAAAATTCAAAACTTACATTAAATGTTTAACAAAAATTGAGCCAATTTATTTTTACCTGCAATTCCAACATGATTGAAGCAGCTCCAGCCGTATCTCCATCTTCTTCTTTCAGCTGGGCAAGTTTGTGAGTCAAACGAGCTCGTTCCACTTCGACATAGATCTAAAAAACAATAAAAAAAATTATAAAAAACGGCTCCAAAGAGATTCAAGAAATGTTTTTAACTGTTTTGAAGTCATATTTTTTACCTTTCCTTCAGTAACAGAACGCAATGTCTCAATAAGTTTGATCATTGTTTCTCTATCTGGAGTTTTGTCGACATAAGTACAACACTCCTGGACCATCTTTGTAACAGCTTGTTTAAGTTGTGATCGTCGTTTGGATAACAGAACTATATGCTCGTTCAAAGCAGTCCAGTTCTTTGCCTCTAAACATATCTCGCAAATTGCAACGAGGATTCGAGAGGTGGAAACCATGTCAGCACTCTAAAAACGTTGAAAAAGATATAGAAGTTTGCACAAATGTAAAGAAAAACAAAAACAAAACGAAATTTGAGAAAATAGAAAATGTTGGAATTTGATATTACTGTTCTTGTAAGTTTTTCCAAAGCGAGAAGCTGATCCAAAGCATCGTGCAACTTCCCTTCCTGTGCCAGTTTTTTGCATTCAGGAATTTTGACATCGCAATTGTTGCTATAGTCAACTTCCATCTTCGTAATCCTTCCTCCCTCAGTCTGAATATCGTCCGCTGTCATTTTGAAGATTTATTTTCTGCTCAACTTTCCTATAGACACGAAAACAAAAATTTTCTCTGTATCAAATTCAAATGTCATTGAACTCATGGAAAACAACGCTCAAATTTTTACCGCAAAATTTTATATAAAATAAGTTAAATTTGACCGAACTAAAAAGAAGATATGAAATCGTGAGTTAATTTTTAAATTAAATTAAACAATATTTACTGATCATTTGCAACGACAATTAAGGTTATGTTTTTGAGCTTTGTCATTCGCACAATCGCGTAGAAAAATGGAGAAGTAATTCATTCAATTGCTTACAATATATCGACAAAGTTCGGTGTGACGGCCCGTGGAATCTTGGACGTTAATAGTAATTTTACAGTTGTTTATTTATCAGTTCAGTTTTTCATAATACACTTCGCTTTGGACGTGAGTTGATGTTTTTCAATCTTTGAAATTCATTGACCGACAATCGGTACAGAGATGGGAAATCTCGAGTTGAAAATTCGCGCCATCTCACTTGAGCGCTACCTGCTGGCAATGTCGCACACTCAATATAGAATAAATATTCGAACGTTACAAAAGGTTAACGACTTATTTTAAAATTTTTTTCTCGAAAAAAAGTTTATAGCAAAGAAAACAGAATAAATTTCGTTAAAAATATCTTTTTGTTGTGATTTTTATACACAAAAGTGAAAATAACAAAAATGGCGCCAACTATGACCGCATTCTGGCGTCGCCACCTCACACTTTTTGGTTCGTTGGCGGTTCACTCGAGTTTCAATTTGCCGGGAGCCGGGGACAAAAATTTCAAACAATTTTCGACAAAATTGATGCATTTTTGCGAATTGTCGGTCTTTTTCAACACGCAACCCGCCTCATAAAAGTTTTTCGGTAGTAGTAATCGTTCGGTTTCGGGGATATCCATTCATTTTCATCAGGTAGGAAGAAGTTTTCAGCGAGGTTTTCAGAGAATGCAATTCTTGGGTTTTCTTTGGGTATTTTTACACAAATTTTAATTTAAAACAATGAATTAATCATTTATACGATAACAATAATTGAACGAATAAACAATCAACAATTTGAAGTTTTTGCAAATACATATTTGAGGTTAAGTTTGCAGAAAATCTGTTGTTTATATTTCGCAAAAAGAGTCGGTTCTAGGTTTTCTGTCTGTTTTTTGTTATTTCTCGAAGTTGATCAGTATTTCATCAATGCGTTTTTATCGTATACCTTTATGGAAAAATGTCAAAAAGGCAAGGTAAACAGTTTACTTTCCTCGATATCATTCAAAAATAGTCATTACTTTTACTGACGTTTTAAAGTACATTAAGTTTCTTCATAAGATGATATTTGTTTTCATCATCCTGACATTTATTTGTTTTCGCCAAAATAATTAAACCTGATTAAGATCTTGAATAATTCATTTCCAGGACGAATCAATGGGACGGAGCTTTGAATCGCTCGTGACCCC
Source organism: Telenomus remus (assembly GCA_020615435.1). Lineage (NCBI taxonomy): Eukaryota > Metazoa > Arthropoda > Insecta > Hymenoptera > Scelionidae > Telenomus > Telenomus remus. Next base: position 5,056,301 of record CM036345.1, on the reverse strand, counting down.
TGGCATTATGTTAATTCTGTGCTTTACCCCATTGAACACTCAGTTGGAAATCAGGAAATTGCTAAACTTTACACACGGAATAGGTGGAGAGGTAAGATGTGTTCATGACTTGTGAGTGATACAATTACTGTTTTTCTGGTTAACATGCATGTTATCTCCAAATATATTCACCCTGACTGAATTCACCTATTCATCAAAGGTAAACGTATTTTTCATCAGTCCAGACATATTTTGATTACAAAAATAACAAATTTTTCCTCATGAATACAATCTAAACGAACTGCTTATCCTTGAAATTGAATTTCCTAACTTGATAAAAATTCTCTTCCAGGTCTATTTTGCAACTTCAAAACTGACTGAATCATCGGTCTTGAGCATCTGCAGCTGATCCTGATTATGCATCAGTTTTTGCAACCTCTCAAAAAGGTACTTTCTTTTTTCCATCGAACTTAAATAAGACCCTAAAAAAATCAATTTAGGCTGTAAATAAAGAGCAAAAAATGTCAAAGAATAAAGGTGGTTGAAACGAAGCATAAATTCAAAGCAGAGTTACAAGGAGAAAGAAACACGGATGTCGATCCATCAGAGAGAATCAAAGTCAGAGTGCTCATCGATCAATGACTAGTTTAACTTGTATCATTTACTTGCAAGGCTCCGCTGGCGAGTGTCGGCGCACTGGGAACCCACCCTCCATTCATTCATTGGCCTCACTTTTTGCTCAACTTGAAGGAATAAAGGAAAAGAGAATCCGCCAGGCTCATTACTCTTCATTTGGAAACACGTCTAAACATTAATTAATATTGTTTTTGCAGTCGTCCAGTCATTTGGCGAATAGAAAAATTAGATGCCATTGTTTCTCTTACTCACTCTCACTTTGTAATTCGTCAGATTACAGCCCATTACCAGGCCCTTTAATGGCACAATTTGCATCTCATCAAAGTTCATCTTCAAGTTGTAATCAATGTTCATCACAAGTCAGCCTTTTCTTTCGACATAAACACGATACTAATTAGACAAATGCCGATTCATTCCTGTAACGTCGCTCATGTTAATTATTTTCAATTAGAACTATGGGCTTAAGCCTTATCAATATTCCAATCAATTTCGTTCAACGAAAATAATTCTTTCTGTTTTACATGTGCAGGGAGATGAAAAATGCCTTTGTGATTTATCAGATTATTTTTTTACTCTATTGGGGAATCGCTGTGCGAAACAATTGCGCGAATTTTGTATGTCCTTTTTGCGCGCTCGCGTTCTGTAACATTGTTAGCACGAATAAAGGAGTCGCGTGTGCGTTTTGAACAACAGAAACGAGCGAAAAAATTCCAGGTCGTGTTCTTGCGCCTGGGATCGTGAGTTTTTTCTGTTGTAAAAAAAGGCGAAGTTGGTTGCGTGATTGCGCGAAAAAGTTGAAAAATGGCACGACACATCGAATTCAGATGTAACGCGTGAAAAGTGAGAAAGCAGAGGACCCTCGCGCGACAAACCCGTAGACGCGTTAACTCTGATTACACCATAAATCGAATCTCGGTCGACCATGCGGATTAAATGAAATTCCTATGCCGTCTCGTATATCTTTCGCTTTGCAGAGCCGTTTTGTTTCGACAATCGCGGGTAATGTACGGGGTCCCCGCCAAAATTCCAGTCAGAGAAAAACAATTAGATGACAAAAACATTCCTCGATTGGTCATGTGGATTTTTATTTGGCGAAGTTTGAATTTTGAATAATGAATCTGCACTCGCATAAATACGCTTGTTCGCCACCTGATTATTATCATGTAAATCAGCATGAGTAATCGCGTCTAAATTTATACTCGGCTTAATTGGCAACTAAATACCAAGCCTTTGTACCAGGCCTGGTCAAATTATAGACCTCTTTTATCAATGGTCACTCCTATTTTCACGCTCCCAATTTTGAGAACAAATTTTTGCGAAATTGGTTCAAATTTTCTTTAACTATTTTTAGTGTGATTTATTGTTAATCTTTTTTAATGGAAAATGTGCATTAATTTTTGTGCATTGTTGAAATAAAAATGCGAGGATTTATTTTCGTTAAATTAGCTCTGTAACGTAGAGAGACAAGACTAATTAATAGTACCGAATGGCGTAAGGGAAATTGCATTTTTCTCCATTTTGCTGTCGAGTTATTATATGAATGCTGACAATCCAATTATTGAGGATTTTAGGATTCGTTAAAAATTATCAACTCGCACAGAGAGAACCTGACATTGTAGTAATTTTTTATTACGCTCGAGAGTTATGTTAACGAAAACTTTTTTTATTATGGTCGAAAGAATTAATGAAAAATGACATGAAAAATGTCGTTTTTGTTTAAAATTATCAATCGCGATACAAAATTCATTTGAAATTTTGTTACTGAAATAATACCAGTGTAAATTTGACAAATTTAACATCAAACTTTTTTCTGGACTTTTAGCAAATAAATTATTCGCAAAATCTGATAAGAATTGTATAAAGCAAAATATTAAAATTATTCGAGTTATAAATTAAATATTCGAGTCTGTATAGAAACGTGTCCCTTTCTTTGCAAGAGGAATTTCTTTGTAAGAAAAATAATGTACTTCTTTGTTCGGTTTAACAAGAATGTCTTTTTGATGCCATTCGAGACCTTTTTTCCTTCTGTGAAAATTCAAAAAAAAAGAATGAAAATAGTAGCCACTGTTTGAAAATCATAGATTGTCAGCTCAAAAAGTATTCCGTTTTCGCGTTGCATCGTGTAATTCCTTTGTGATGCAACCTTGCTGACATGCTAGAACGACGGTTCGCGTTGCATAAGGGCATCCTTATAAAAATACCATACAAGCATCCTTTTGTAATATTATATAACATTATAAATTCAGCATTCTGTCTTTTACTTAGATTCAAACAGAAAAAAATAAAGGACAACTTTCAATCATATTCTGAAGAAACAAAAAAATCAAAAATCAAAGTGAAACTGAACAGTGAGATCTGAAAATGGAGCAACAACCTGAATCAAATTTTAGTTTATAATCTAATACGAATATTCGAATTTTAGTTTGTAATCTAATCGAGATATTGATTATTTCTATGATCGTAGGTGACGAAAAAAAATGATGCGTCTCGGAACAGAGGGTGGATGAATGGAGTCAAACAAACAGGATTAAGCTTTTGACGCGAAACGACTGTGTACCTGGTGAAACGTAAACAAAGCTTCCTCATCAACAGTCGCCCTTCGCTTATTATTTTCATCAGTGTTCTGCTCTCGGACTGATCTGCTGTGCGAAAACCACGAGCGTTTGGCAGTTACATGAAATAGGAGGGCGACTTGCCGCTGGATGGCATCGCGGCATTTCCGGTTCGTGCTGTTGCCAACTACTGGCAGTAACAATAGGGAGTGACCTCGCCTCGATTGTCCTTTAATTTACGGCAATTGCAGTAACCCTGCCTCTGCCACCGATCCGCCTATACAATACACCCACTGTCACCCTCGATCGTTTCACATCACGAGCTTAATCCTCGTCGAATAATTCGTACTTTTTATGACTGAGCGACTGCCAACTGAACCCAGTTATGCATCTACTCTTTTTTACACTTACTCTTTTCTCTCACCCCTTATTGTCCTGCAACTAAATAGAACCTTTTATCAAACTCATTCACTCAATATCTCCTTTTTTCTGCCACGAATTTGCGCCTATTGTTTCTGCGATACAGAACGTCGACTCATTGAAATTTATTTTATAATTAACTCTTCTGCAACTGATTTTCATCCTCAACTTTTGGTGCTTTCAGATGAGACGCCGAGTGAATGCGACCATTCAGTGACACACCTGAGACACTAGCGAGCCAAAGTTGGCCCAACTTGGTTCGCACTGTAATGCACGAGTCTCGCAGACTGATGATTGGGAGTGCATGGCAAAAGTTTTGCAGCGACACAATGATTCACACCCTCGGCATGCAAACTAGAAATGTATCGCGGCTGAAGAAGTTCAAACAAAGGGTGAGATACGCGCCTGTGAGGGTCCTTCCGTTCTTTCTGTCGCGAATGCGCTTTCCACCCAGACTCACGACTCAAAAGTCGTGACGTATTAGCTCCACAATGCATGTATCTTAGCTCCTTCAGCATTCCTTGTCCTTTTCAAATCCGAACACGAGGAATGACTCTTTATCATGCGAAATAAAAGTCGTTGCAATACAATCGTGTTAGAAGAAAATTCGTTGTTACGTCGAATCTTTTTGAATGGAGAAATTTCATTTTCCCCTTTCTTTTGGTTTCAGATGGCGAAGGGAGGATACGTCTTGGTTCGAGTTACAAGGTTTGTATTGATTTTTAATATCAGAGGTATCAGTTAAATAGTTAGTTACGAATTGGGCAAAAGGAGAGATGAAAAGGAATTATTCGTTGCACAATCGAGAGACGGAGTTGAGATATTGGAATGCATAATGGATGTATTAAATCAATATTGAAATTAAAACGGAATAATAATTCTGGTCTATCTAACGTTGACGCGGATGTATTTTATCGGGCTTCAGCTGCGATTCTTAATCCGAGAATCAATGCGGATTCGGGTCTTAAATATTCATATATTTCGAAAGGAAAATACTTTTTTTAAATTATCGAACCACCCAGAAGAAAGAAAAGCTTCATTTTGGTCAAGTTTTTTTTCAATCCAAGTTGAGGCTTCTCTATATTTGAGATTTATTTCGAAAATCGAAATGTAATTTTGAATTTAAAAAAAAGGTTTGACATATTCTCTTCACATTTTAATTTTAATTTTGTCATTATCATCTGGTTAAAAATTGAAAAAAGAATATGGATAATGGCTTTATTTTCATGAGTTATAGAGTTATTCGAGCGACGTCAAATTGCCGACATGAGGCATAACCGTGCGTCTGACGTGGTTTTTGATCCTCCGAGCACGACCAGTTTTCTTAATTGCGATTGTGTCCCCATGTGCCGAGGCATTCTTTGACGGCCTGCGAGCGCCTTTTAAGTTGCGACTGTTTTATTAAAACGGCTTCGGGGATATCCACGCGGTCATGGCACCCGTTGGCAGAATGATCCATCTACCGAACCTCACGCCGTGTCTCAAACATTTTAATTGTCGCGTTCAAACACGCTTTGGCTCACGAAAATTCTTCAGCGTGATGTAGCTCGCTAATATATACCCGTCGGATGTGCGTAATGCGTCGCAATTTCAACATTACGATTCACTTTTTCTCCTCGTCCAGACGCAGACAATTACGCCAGATTACATCTAAATTTGCTAAATGCTAAGCTCGCTTCAAAAATAAAAAAAGCAAACAAACAAAAACGAAAAACAAATTTTAAAACGAGGGAAAAAACTCGCAGACTGTTCGCTTAATTGAAATCGTCTGTAGAACTTAAGTCTCAACAGAGGCAGTCTTGTACGAAAATAAAGATGTTTTATCACGGTCCATTATGCCGTGGGACATTTTGATAACGTTATTTCCGACATATTTTTTCGTGAAAAAAAAGTAAAAGGGCCAATATTCAACGTCCAATATGATCGCTTAGCGAACGAGCTGCGAAAGATGGTGATTTATTTTTGCATGGGGCCCTGCCGAGATTATATTCGCACTTAAACTTTTCAGTCCGTTGGATTCAATGTGTCCATAAAGTCAGGGTCCGTTCTTTTAACGCTGCCATTGAGATGGGGATTTATGAAACAGTCTATCGAATCCACGCTGGCTTTCAGATTCGCATTTTCAAGGAGCTGTTGACTCAGCCGTACACAAAATGATACGACGGCTCACTTGCTGATACATACCAATCTTTTTGCACGCCTTATTTAACCTACGTGCCGTTTCAATCTCCAAAATTGGTTTATGCATTTCCAACATTTTTATCGTCTCCAACCGCAACTTAGAGCAAATTTTAAACTATCACTTTTACCATTTTATACCACTCAAAAAATGATAGTTACGACACAGTAAATTTTACGATTTATCATAACACAAGAAAGTCGATAAGTTTGAATTAAAAAAGTCTACATTTTGTTTTAAACTTTTAGGGGTACTCTACGGTTAGAATTCTTTTGCAAATTCGAGGTTTATAGTATTTGATCTTAATTACTAAGAGTTCGAAAACATGAATAAAAATAGCATAGCGTTATAGCGTTTATGTTGAGTTTATTGACTCATAGGGTAATAACCGTCGCGGTCATATCCGTACATTTAAAATGCAAATTAGAAAGTATAGTTGTGAGAGGTAAGGTCCATTTGAAACTAAGGGTGGTTACCTCTTTTTTGTCACTACAAGTCGACGGTAAATAAGCTCAGTTTATAATCAGTTGCTGATTTATCGCGCCGTTTTATAAATCGCATTTTTGTCCAACGTCATCAAATTGATAACCGCCCGAGAGTTGTCTCCTCCGAGCACCAATCACATAACGTTTTAATTAACGCGATTTCGCCCAACCGACCCATTACATTACCCGTTGAATCATTGTAATAGTCAGTCATATTTATAAGCAGGCACTGCTTTGACGACGTTTATATAGATGATTGTTTTTTCTTAGCTGAAACATGCCCTTCGTTAAATCCTTGATTGGATAATAAGTAGGTGTACTTTTCAATTTTTTTTCTTCTTCCAACCGGGGTAGTGAATTATTTTCATTTTTAATTGCCTGTGTTACTTTTGCGATCACATTATTTCTCTGTTTATGACGTACATCTTGGATTGCTCCGAGTTATAACTTTGAGATGAATTGTTAATTGGGATTATTAAGTTGCTATCAGTGTCAACGTGTCCATTAACTCGTTACTAATTTCATGGTCCAAAAAGGAAAGAAACCCACTTTTAATTGACCATTTTTCTTAAAGCAAAATTTATGGAGAAATTAAATGTTCCTTCTTGAACGTTCCCAAGTTTAGAATTTTCAGTCTGATTTCATTTGTTACACCGAAGAAAAACTACGTTTTAATTGACTATTTTTGGAATGAAAATCAGATTTTCAAAGTGAATATGAATTTCTGTCCATTTTTAATTTTAGAATTTTCAGTTTGATTTAATTGACGAGCTTTTGTTCAGCAGAACAAAAGTCACCAAACAATATCGGTCGGAGTAATCTATCAATCAATCTTTCCATTGTTATCTAACTATTGCTGACCACACAATTGGTTATCACCAGCAAGCCATTATCTCGACCAGCAAAATTTTATAGCTATTTCTAGTTCCCAACAAGTATTTAGCCATTCGAGGCGAGTTTACTGCACACATTCTGGTATCCGCGAACTGAACTCTGCACGCATAATCGTTGGTGCTAAAATTTTACTGGTCAACGACACAGCATAGTTTCAATTCGAACCGTCAATGATGCGAAACAATCGGCACTATTTCAGCGACAAACTCGACTGCAAAATTGCTCTTAAATGAAAATTCCCACTTTTTCCTCTTGCTTTCATAGATAAATGACAGTGAATAAATAAGACAACAAATTGCCAACTGTCCAAGTTTGTAATGCAGTTTGTAACAAGCAAACTTGGAAAGATTCAAACTGTCTTTGAAAACAAGTTTTTTCTTATCTTTTTTTTCTCCTTTTTGAGAAAAAGAAAAGAGATTTGCGAGTGGAACAAGATTTTTAATTCGTAGCAGAGTTTCTGGGCAGATAAAAAAATGGGAGAAAAAGTTGTAATTTGTTAATTGAATTTGTGTGATGCGAGTGAAAAAGTGCAGCTGTTGTTTATCAAGCAGCAAATATTGCATTCAAAGTTTGGCGATTAGGGTGTACGATAAGCTTCTTTTCGGGCCTAAATACTTTGAAATCAAAAGCGTATCTTGCAAGTTCAAGGGTTGATATGGTTCAGTAACTGTCTAAAAGTGCAGAATGGCGCGTCTTGAAAGACGCGCTCTCCCAGACCTCTGCTTTTCAATCGCGTTTCACTCCAACAACTCTCGCCTTTCGAGTTTCTGTGACCATCCTGGCTATTGCGCAGACAGTAGCTGACATTGTTTCTACATATTTTTTAGTACAGTTTCATTAGTAAGTACTTTTTAATCAAATTTCAAAAACTATTCCTTTAGAATTGACATAATAATTGTGTTTAAAATTGTCATGGATGTAAATACAGTAAAAAGAAAAAAAATGTACATTAAAGCTGACAGCATAAATAAATACAGTAGAAATATCCTGGTCATATGCAAATCATTAATTTTCACTGACTTTCCGCTTTGTTTTTCAGGTCACACTAGGAAGATTATAATTTATGCACCCCTCGGATCTCTTCTGGCCATAAAGCGGCAAATATTTTCAAGCAGGAGAGTAAATGCGCGGAAACCGCGCGCGCGACATAAGCAGGGACCGTCGAATTGACGTCAAATGAAAAGTTTGCCGTAAACGAGTTCGGGCTTCGTTGGTTAAAGTGTCGCCCACTTCGTCATCTGCTTGTCTCTTAGCAAAGTCCTAAAATCTTCATGGAACATTTTAATAATGAGTCTTCTATGGCGTATCAAATGGACCGCCATTACCATCCTTATGACTGCCAATAGAATACAAATTCTCGTTTTTTACAACATTCAAAAACGACGTTATCAACTTAGTTGGGATTTCGCTCTGAGAGGAGACACAAACAAACGTGTGTGTTGAAACAAAGTCAACGACAGTTTCTCGGTCTTTTGTTTGTTAGCTTGTTTATTGTGCTTGTACAAATAATTTTAGCAGCCTCGGCTGAATTAATTATTCTGTGCGTTGAATTAATTATGTTACGAAAATGAGAATAGATGATTTTAATTGAAACTGTTATTTGAAGTTAGTTTTTTGGGTGTGAAATTTGCCAGACGACAAATTAAGTTGGCTTTTTGTATCGACGGTTAGTTGTGTTTCTGGACCATAAATAATTGTAGTAAAAGTGCGAGTTATGCGAGTGACGTTGAGACCCTTCTATTATGCGAACACGTTTGACCCTCCAGTGCCTTTTGAACATGAAAAGTTAAATGACGCGATAGATACTGGAAACAGGACTTTTCACTCAAACGGCCGTTTGAAAAAATTGTATTACTTCAAATCTCAAATTGTAACTTTCAAGTTTCATAAAACTTGAGAAATGACAGAAAACATTTTCATACAACTTTTCATGAGTATTTTTAGTTCAAGTAAAAGGGGAATTGATTAAAATATCGCCATGACAGGAGAAAAAATGGTTTATTGATAACCGATCAATTTCTACAGGAGCAATTGTGCAAAACATCATTTTGAGCGTTGGTTTCTAGCACAAAAATCTTGACACACAAAGCTTACATGGCAATTTTGAGATATTCACTTTTGTAAAGATAGACGAGCTCGTTATTCACAGCAATTTTCCTGATTCTATGGAAACTAGAGGAAGTCGCTTCATCATCCTATCGAACAGGTCTACTTGGTCGTCTATGCCAGAAAATTCGCTATTGTTTGCCTACGGCTGTGCTTAGTGCGGCTGCGTAATAAATATCGCGCCAGTTCCGAGAGACCATAGCCGCCGGTAATAATATCCCTTTTTGTGCTTTACACGTATTGTTGCGGTCCTTGCCAAAATTGCCTTCTTGGCATTGGCTAACGAACCTCTCTTTTTTTTCGTCAAATTTTTCACTTGTTATGCATTATGAGTACGTGTTTACAAGCCTTTCCAACGAGCCAAACTAATTAACCCAACGCTTTTAAAGATGCAAAATTAGAAACTGCTTTTAACAAACCCAACACGTTCACTTACACTAAACACTTAGAGATTTAAAAATAAGGGTGTCAAATATTAAATGTTCAAAAAAAGGGTTTTTGGAAAGCTAAGATTTTTGTTTAGTAAAAGTTGTAACGCGTTGAAAAATTGAATTATCAGATAAGAGAGGTTTTAGCAAAATCGTTTTACTTTACGTTTAGTCGAGAGGTGAAAAAGCTCCTGTTTTAACAACCAACTTTTCAAAAGCTTTCATTCATTCACTTCAGAGATTTCCCACTAATTATGAGTAGATGCGGTTTTTTGAAACATACACCAACTTTTGTTCTAAAATTTGTTGAATTATGATGTGCTGTTTAGTATAAGCAGATATTTTAGTAAAAAAATCTTTTTGGAATGAAAACGTACATTTTAGTTTACAACAAAAATGAATTATTTCTTCCCCTTCATTAATCTTTGTACAATGAAAAAAGGGTACACGCTTTTTTGCATGCTTGAAAGTAGAAAAGTCACGACGAACATTTTTCAAAATCTTGCCCGTGATTTCCATCGCATAAAAGCACACGACCTTTTTTCGTTTCCCCAAAACCTCTCTTTGGCCGTTGAAATTCTTCGCTGGACAATTAAATATCCGAACGACGGTACGATAAATTGTGACCAGCGTCGAAACAATGGCTCGTTTGGAATGGCACGTATAACCGTACGCACAATCGTTCTGTCTCTCTTGCCATGATCTCCCTCTCTGTTCTTTCCTCCGCGGTGATTAATTTATCGCTTGGTTTCAACGTCGCTGACAAAACGACAGCGATTAATTATCTCGTGTGGATCCTTGCCTGGCGTTTTCCTGAAACTAAGGACGCCTCGCATACTTGGCAAAAAGACGCTCGTGTGCTATTTTAAATAGCCCCCGTTTTTTTCCCTCTTTTTTGACGCATCTTAAAATTTGCTGACGCGTGGTTGACGTCATAACTGATGCGTATCATTTTATGCGATCGCTGCCAAATGTGCAGGACATTCTTTAAAACATCCAAATCTGTTTACTCTCCAAAGTGCAAATCGCCGCTTTCAACTTGTCTGCTGTATTTGTTTTTAGTATCAAGATGATTAAACGGCTCGGCGATTCTTTGCATAATCTTTCACTCGACGAAAATGATACATAATCATTCCAGATTAATTTTTATTTGCCAGTGATATTTCAGTCGGATTATCTGGCCAATTTTTTTCGTTTCGTTTTCCTGCTCCAATTTGATTTAAACCAATTTGCAAATTTAATTTTCAGTTGTTGATCCTCTGAATTCACCAGTCACAAAAATCTGCAAAAAATCGAGAAAATCTAATTCGATTTGCCAAAAGTGTAAAAGTGAATTGAACAAAAAGACATTTGTCTTCTGAAATCTTCGCTCAGAAATGAAAAGAACATTTTGAAGTCTGCAAATAAAATTATCCGAAAATGGAATTATGGAAAGGAATGAGATAAGATAAATTTTGGTTTGACAAAAAAAAAAAAAAAAAAACAAGAGAAAAGAGTGGAATTGACTTTATGAATAATTAGGGGACTGGTTGAGAAGCTCATTGCAAGACAGATTTGGAAACAGATGTGTCGCGCCTCAAGCGAACTGTTGGTAATAAAGGCACCTGAATGGGGAAGGTGGATCTAAGAAAAAAGTGTTGCGTATTCGTGCACAACGTTTGCCGGCGCAAAAGTACCCTCGAAACAATTTATGCCGTCGGGCGAGCCTCGTCCGTGCCTTATCAGAACGTGATGCGAAGCCGATAATGGCACGGCGTTACTCGTTCCTAAGCAGCAGTACAAGACGAAACTAAAGGATGTGACGTAAGTGCGATGTAGAAACGCCTCTTTATCCTGTCGACGGCAGGCGCCGAACGTGTATGATTCGTTTCGAGGGTGATTTTTTTTCGAGTACTGGTGAAAGCTGAAGAAGACAGCTCCGAGGTAACTAGGAAGGAACAAAAAAAAGTCTCAGAAAATAGAAGCAACCTTTCTTCAACCTTTCTTCTCTCATTGTTACGATGTATCTCCGCCTTCTTGAGACATTCCCGGGTTTGACTAATGGAAAGAGCTGACGGGTTATGCAACCATTATAACAAGTACTTTTCAGCACAATTTTCGAGTTGTATTTGATTTGACTTTTATCGTGGATTAAGGGAGGTAAGCGGATTACATTTTTTACCCACTGAAAAGAAACGCTGAGGAAGATTGGGTCGCGCGGTTTCCGTCATGTTGTTGTTAGATGAACATATCAATTATTCCATTGTTCGGCTACGGGTGCCATTTCAAATGAGATGTTTGGTTGTAGGTGTTGAAGTTGACGAGAAACTTGGTTTTCATTTGATCACTTGTATAATGATTTGAGAACTTTTTTCGTGTTTCGTCTATTCAATTGTGACGTGATGGCGGTTTTAATAAATTGAGTGATAAAAAAGTGATTTACGATTCAATCGGATCCAGCTTGTTCCCACACTCAACTTTGATTGTCAGACAAATGGGACCCATTATTCAAATAGACCTGAAAATTTTATAATTCGAGCTGGTGAAATTGTAGCTTCAAGATGTTATTGCAAAACGTTGATTACATTATTAATGCGAATGAAATTAATTTTTGTATTAACAAACTATCATTTTTTAGTACAATTTTATTTTGTAAAGAAACGGCCATTCACTTTTGGCAAAGTTTGATTTTATAATGAGGATTTTGTGTTTAATATAGCCATTATACGAAAGTTTATACAGCGCGCTATTATATTCGGTAAGAGCTCGGGTAATGCCTGCGAAAATGGCTTTGTTGGACTTTGAATTCGGCGGGTATCATCCGCGTAGATGACGCGGTACCGTAGCGGTGGCGGCCGGGCCAACTTGACGGTATTTCGGTTCTCTCTCGGCTGTTTAAACAAACGTATTTGTATTTGCATTTACATAGGCTCATCGTCAGTCTCTGCACGGGGTTATGCCTACGCGCAGCCGAAATTGAACCACCAAATTTAACAGTGCAAATCCGTCGAGCGTAACGTACGTACAACGCTGGTTTCGCCACACATACACGTTATTTGCAAAATGTCACTGCGGTCGTCGCAGTTGCGCCACTAACGAATACTCTTCCTCTGCACTGCCGCAAAACTGCCGTTGTCTTCGAACAATTATGTTTATTAGCTTTGCCACCATACTTTCGTCATGCCAGGAGTTTCAAACTCCGCCAAGTTTCCGCCTCTTGACACACTCATGTAACACCTATTAAGCGTCGCATCCAAAGTGAAACTGATCGTAAAATCTATTAAACTAACGTCCTATGTCGTAACGATCATTTTCAACTGTTATTTTCATGTTTTAATTGGTTTTGTTATGATTTAGAATACAAAATTTCAAATGTTTAATTTTAAAATTTGAGTCTGTAGAAAATGAATAAATAAACAAGTTTATGATAGTTTGGTTTTAAAGTTACAGGTTGAAGTTTTGGAAAGTGTGATATGAGATATGCTAAGGAGGATGAAACGTTGGTTTATTTGGCAAAAGTTTGAGTAAAATGGAAGTAATTCGTGGCGGTTTTGGATTTATCTAAGGCGAAACGGCCGAGCCGGAATCAGAGCGTACAAGTTACGTAATGTAGTTAGCCGAGTCAAGAAAAGACTCCTCATATTTGATTCCGACTTTGGCGTGCCCGAACGAAATTGAATTGTTTCGCTGGTTTAAACATTTCAATTCAGATAAGAAATATCCGCTTGGCCTGTTACATTCAGTTTGGATACATTTTTTTCTTCGCCTCACTGATACTTTCCGTCAAAAATATTCGCAGCAATCATGTGTCTAAAAATGAATACCATCTTATCAAACTTTATCAAACCGAACAACAAAAATTGTATTCAATGATTCAAATACAGATGACCGAACTTGTAATCCCTAGCGAGAAATAAATTCCTTATCGCACTTCGATTGGGATTACTGAAACAAAAATGATCTTATAAATTCACACTTGCGGTAATGAGAGTCCGGTTGATTTACAAAATAATCAGCCTGATTAAGCCTACAATTCACATAACTTGTGGCCTGTACTCAATCGCAATAATAATTGCAGGCGAATGTTCGTGACGTCAATTAAAGGATCGTTATCGCGGTAGTTTTTTGTTAATCGAGGTCGCATAAATAAACGCTCCATTGCAGTCGTAACTTAGCCCAAAACCAAACATTTATCACAATGCTAAGAGTCATCCTATCTTCATTAAATTATCAAACTTTGTTGGTGCATTAATTAAAAACCACTCGAGTCGATCTAAAGTTTTTTTTTTGACGCCATAAAATTAATTTTTTCAATAGCTTGCAAAGCGGAGATCATTTCGATCCAAAAGTTGCTTATTTTTGAAGCTATAAAAATGTTTTGCAAAAACATCCCTAATTGAAAGACTTATCTTGGTGCACTTTTTGAATACGTTGGGTCGCGGCGCTTGCGAATTTCAGGACCGTTATCGCACGTTCTTATAAAACTGGCTACCACTTTTCTTCGTCCCAACACGCGTCATCCAACGCGGGGGTGGACGTGGGCCCGATGCCATCGCACACGTCCGCTAAATATTTCAGCCAATGTGTTTTATCTGCGAGATCGTCCGGCTCGAAAGCAACGCGGATTTGTTTTGGCCGCTTTTTATCGCCTCTGCATTTTAAATAGACACAACTTTTATGGCGCACAACCGTCTCTTTTATAGAGCGTAAAATGTTTTACTGATATGCACCTCGCAAACACAATGCGTTTCAACTGAATTAAAACCCCGTCCTTTTGTTCCAAAGCGTGCACGCTTTTTTTATATTTTAATTAAGCTCACGTACACTTTTTGATTTAGTGCTGCGCTTTTTTACGCACTGAAAACTCATCTCTGATGATTTGATGGGTCAAACACCTACTTTTTATTCAGACTAATTTCAACCGTGTTTGCGTAATTAACACGTAGTAAGTAGATTTTATTTGAGAAGCGTTTTACGTTTATTTGAGTTTTAAACGATTTGAAAACGGTTGATTGATTTTGCAAAATGTTTAATCACTTTTTTGTCTCTCCTTTTAGAAAGCGAATCAAAGTTTGGATCATAATTAAAAGTTTTCAATGCTGGCGATAAAATTGCTTTATGACTCGGGTCTCTTTATCATTTCAAGACAATAGTTATTATGGCAGTAAAAACCGTCAGGAGTGATTGAAGCGTTTAATGTAACTATTATGGACGAAAAAAAGATATAACATAAAATGTTACAAGATAGAGATTTCTCATTAAATACAAAATGCTTAAAGTGGCTTAAAGTGTTTTTTAAAAATAAAAAAATATACAAAAATGAAATAAATTGAAATAGAAATTTTCAATTTTGGGCTAAAATTAACATTTATAAATGTGTCTTTTGACATGGATTAAGAAGAATAATGGTTTGCATCTTTTAAAATCAGATTCTTAAACAAGCAAGGAAACAAGAACGTGAAGAGCCAAATAACAAATGGCCAATACGTTGCACTGGTCCAAGATGACGGTTTCGATACCGAGCGTCCGATACGTATCGGCGCTTGTAATTGTTACCGACGTTTGGCAGACCCACAGACAATAAATAAGAGGAAAAGACTTTATTGTATGGCGAGAATGTGTCAGGGCCTTTGATTTATGTTGGCGGTGCAACAACGCAACAAGCTTCTTTTAGATCTCGTAACCAAAAATTACATGATCATTCAAAAAACATTACCCTGTTTTTTTACAATCCGAATTTTTCGATACCATCAGCTTGATGAAAATTTTAATTTAAAATGTTTTGCACAAATTTTTGGCAAAAACATTGTCCAGATTGAAAGGTTTTAATGAAAATTTTTTGATGGAGGAAGTTTGTATCGAAATGGATGACGTCAAACGGTATTCAGCATTTGGCATTATTTAAATTGTAAAATTTCACTTTAGCAACAGCATCAATGGCATTCCCGCGAGCGTTTCTCTTTTATAATCCCGGGCGTAATTAAAAGCTGAAAATTAATGGTCGCAACAGAAGAGGAAGTTTGAAAATGTAAACGGGACATCAGGTAGCGGGTATTATCAGACGCTTTCAAAATAATCCGTGCAAGTTACTTCGCATGTATTGGGTGCAATTCGGATTCGCGATTACCATACAAAATGCACTGGGTGACAAGCGAGTGACTTTTCTCTCTTACTTTGGCGATGGTCGTGTTTGACCTGGAGTAATCCGGTAATTTGGTCGAAACCTTTTGCGCTCGGCTTTGTCGAATCCATAATGTAAACGAGCGTCGAATGATATCGCGATAATTGATTTGGCCAACTGCACTCGACTCGCCATCAATTTCGCATGACGGCAGAAATGAAATAAACGTATCCAAGATGTGATTCAGATCGCGCGGATCAAATTAGCATAATTGAACTCGAGAGGTTAATTCGAGACGCAAAGCTCGGCCCGAATTTCCTCGAATCGTCATTTATCGAGCATCCTACTGCAACGTTATGCAAATGTTCTTGGCATAATTCAGCTCTCCTGTAACCAGACCGAGCCGACCGCACGGATTAAGCCGGCTTTCCTCTGCTCTCGTGATGCAAATCACTCGCGTAGATTCGTCCCAACTATCCTCTGCCGCTCGCCTTTGCGCGACTCTCGTGCCCTTCGCATACGTACATATAACGTTACCGTTACGCCAATACCACGACGATTGATCGCCCACCAAGTGCTATATATACCATGAATTATCCAACTACCGCCGAAATACCGCAGCGTACACTTTGCGGATTTACAATCGTTCTTTGCCAGCATAAACGCGTCCGCTTACCAGTTGCTGTCCTCAAAGAGAACCCAAAGTTTTGACCTTTTTTCTCAAGTCCCATGCATTTTCTATGCTAATTTCAACTTTTCCATTTTCGACCTTTTTTGCAAAGTTGGAACGAAAATTCGTAGTAAGCCGCTGTTTCATTCAACTTGAGATAGGATTACAACTGCTTTGTGATGGTGTTTTTTGGGATACACGATTTTTTGCACTCGAATGCACAAACGAACTCCATGACCGAGATTCGAACTAACGTTCTTGAAGTTAGTTCGAATTTTGAAGACAAAAATTCTGAATTAAACTGCTAATTTTTTACTCACTTTGAGATTATGACAAAAATGTGATGTTTTTTACAAACATGTTTTAAAACGATTTTTATATGTTTAAAAGCAAAAATTTCATGACCGGGCTTCGAACCCTCGTCCTCAAAATGAAGAATTGAACAACAAAAATCATGATCGTTTTTCTGATATATCCATATTATTGTTGAACTTTTTAGACAAAATCAATTAAATTAAAGATCTTATCAAATTCGGGGCGTTGAAAATTGAATTCTTTCGGTTTCCAATTGTCTTTTACTTTATCTTGAAGTGTTTTCGTAATAAATACTGGCACTTTTGTTCAATTGAATCACCGCTGAGCAGATTCTAAAAGAAACGTGCGGTATCGATCAATTACTAATCAAATGAACCTATCGTTGGCCATCCTGCAGGAATCATTAAGTACATTCTGAGGTGAATAATGCTGCTGTAAACCGCTCCGTCGATAAAGCTGTGTAATCTTTTAATGGACTGCTCAATATCCGGTAATTGATTAAAATTTTACGCTGCCAAACATAATGGCTCGCATAAAATCACCAAAGACATGATGAACCAACCAAGAAAATAAAACTGTCTTTGTTCACATTCAGCAAAAAAAGGAGTAATTTCAATTACACTTTTTCGCTTAGTTTGCAGGTCAATAAAATACCTAACAGTTAGCATTATTTTTCATGAATGAAGTAAATGTTGTATGAATTATGAATAACAGAAAAAAGTTAGTTTAGTGCTCATTGACAATCTGGGTCAACTGCAACGCTGCCGAGAATGCATAATTAGCTGCATTACATATGCGACAATGATATTGTCCAGTTAGAGTAATTAGTTATACATAATGCACTATCAAGACAGACTAATTAAACTTACCGTAGTTCCACAATTAAAGCGGTAACATACGAGCTTGAGATTAGTGACTTGAACGGTTCACAGAGACGTTTATAAAGTTAAATCATTATCTTAATCATAACGATTTATCCGTCATTAATTATGAGAAGGCATTGTTCGGTTATTGACTAAATCAAGAAGTTCAAAACAATTAGACTTCGTAAAAATAAAGCAACCCATAATTTGATTCGTAAATTGCCATAATAGGTAGTTCATACCTATTACCTATCGACTTGTAAAACCACACCGATCAGATTTCAACACAGTTGATTTGAAAATCGAAAATTGGATTTAATTAACGGATGCATTAGGCTAATGAGAGATTATGAGCGTGAATGTTGAAGATACGTGATGGACAGAGACGTTTACGGAAGAGGGGGTAGCATCACTCGCGTCTCATCAATTTAGACTATAATCGGCGTTCAAAACGGTGTACGGTGACTATAAAATACAGTGTCTGACAAGCGATTGCACGTGGGCTGTATTGGTAGTTGCATGTGCAAAGCTCGTTGAGCATCGCGTTAACGGAAACTCGTCGCGAGCAAAGCGCCCAGACGCAATCTGATTGGTCGGCTGTTCTAGTAATTGCGCGTAGATCGCAATCACGATTAGTCGGGAAATTAATAGGGCGTTCGCCCAAGCGATTTATGTTACGCCGTCACAGTAACACGTATTCGGACCGGCCACGAGTATGCGTCTTGCATAATACGCCGCGTGAATCCCTGCCAGCTTCTGTGCGAAACTCTAATCTCTACCCAGATGACAAGTACTTGAATATAATTCATGCAAATAATATAAATTCATGCCTCAAGAACCTCTCCGAGTACCGTGTATAAAGATGTAATAGGCGTGTGCATACACAAGGCGTTGACGTCGCGTGATCGACGGAAGTGAACTCGCGCTGTAATTAATAACTAATTACAGTCCTCTCGCGGAGACACAAAAAATCTACTTTTGTTCGATTATTTTATTTAAACTAACGGTTTCATTATTACAGGTTATTCAAATAAAAAACTTTCATTCAACATTTTTTGTTTCAATGTTGGATAAGTAGTGGTTAAACTTCTTGTTTTATTGGGAACAGACTTTTTTCGTATTGTTTTTTGACGTTTGATTAATTTATTTACAAAATCGGTCGTTAGTGTTTAATGGGTAAATTAGGGTTCGTCAAAGTGTGTAGTCAGAATTCGTTAAGTCAACGTCACATTTGCAAAATTTACATTAGAAACAATATCACGAACGCGAAACTTTGGATAAATTTCTCGAGCTTCCTTGAAACCTGATACTGCAGAATCTACTTCACCTGCGACTGAATATCGAGTAAACATAGCTTAGCTCGAAAATCAGCGTTTCGTCTTACTAATGCTGTTCAACATCTTCGCTGCAGTTTGCAATATTGATTCTGAGAAAAGCATAGTCTGAGCATGTATGCAGATGCGAGCAAGATACCCAAACCAACTTTGATATTAACTGTGAAAAAAATTGAATTCAACAAAAATCATGAAACCGATCCTCTCGATAAAACTTGGTGACGAGTTGAGATCCCTGTCAGTTTCATCGTTAAATTACCAATTCAAATAATTGAAATTTGATAGTTGGTCCGAGGCTGCCAATTATTTTCTGAACAGAATCCAACAAACTGTGTGAATTATGTGTTATCAGATTGAAAATATTTTTTTGCGAGATCGCTATCGATCGAATTGGATTTGATCAAGTTGAAAAAAAGCGTCTGACCAAAAAGTGACATTTCGCGAGAGAGCACTCTCTGATACGAAATTATTCGCATTTTATGGCGTGCTCGTCTGTCTCTCTTTATGCACGATATGAAATATCCTTTCACACAGAGCGATTCGTGCAACATAATAGCTGGGATACTGTATCGGACAGTATTAGGTTTTGTACCAGGCATCTTTTATTCTGCCCACTGGAATTCTGTATATGAAAGCCCTTTGCATTAATACGCGACCTCTAATATCGCTGAGTGCTTAGCTGCGATTCGAACTCTGTGAAACACTCTGGTCGAGCGCGTACTCGAGTGCCCCGAGTTTTTGAGGATATTAAAAAACCTCTATTGCTTTTACAATCACTATCAAAGAACCACCATTGATTTATCGTATTGAATGTACCAAATTTTTCATCCGTAAAATCATTTTTTGAAATTCAATTCCAATTTTCGCAGAAGTGAATATTGAAATTATTTCATACTATTCATAATTGTAAATGTTATCTAGAAACTACTTTGAATTTTTGTAATTTTAAATTCGAATGGTACGAATACAGTAAACTTTTATCTACGTTTATTAAAAATGTAAAATTTCTTTTTCGAATTTTGCGCTTTGGTTGTGACCTTGTGATAATTCTGACATGATATGTTAATTTGAAGATTATCAAAATATAACTACTTGAATTGAACATATAAGTAAGAAGGTCAGTGTTTCTGATCTAGTGTTTCTGGAAGTGGATCTAGTAGTTTCTGAAATAGTGCTGGTTTTCATATTCGATAGAAGATGGGCAAAAGTGGAGAAATATTATGTGGTAAGTAATACATCCATTAAAATTTAATTATTCCCATTAAAATTTCCAATTTAAATCAATTTCATTTATTTGAACATGTAACTTTCATTTTCTAGAGGAAGTCACAATTCCTGTACCTTGGGGTCATATAAGTGGCGAGTTTGACCAAAACATGGTTTGAATCACAACAACAAAATTTGTTGTTCAGAAGAAATAATATTTTTTCTATTGCAATATAGGAAAATGGTGGGGTCCTCGAGATAAACAACCAATCATAGCTCTTCATGCTTGGCAAGACAACTGTGGAACTTTTGACCCTCTCGTGCCGTTGTTGTCAGCGGAATCAGTTCTTTGCATTGATATGCCAGGACATGGACTTTCATCTCAACTGCCTACAGGTCAAATTTATTACGTTTTTTGGGATGGAGTACTTCATTTGCGACGAGTCGTTAAGCACTTTCAATGGACAAAGGTTAGTAAAACGTCATTAAATGATGACGAAAAAATGTTCTTACTAATACCAAAAATATTTGAATTTAATGTTAGATAAAACTTCTTGGACATTCAATGGGAGGTGCAATAGGATTTTTATATACCGCTATTTTTCCCGATGAAGTTGAGTGTTTGGCCTCTATAGATGCAGCAAGTTCAATGTCATACAGCAAAAGGTAAATATTATTATCCTGAAAATTACAGAACCAGTTTTGAAGTTACAAGTTGATATAGTTTGTTTAAAAATTATTAGGCGTTACAAAGATGCACCTGAGATGATACTTAATCTAGGTCCATGTATCGACACACTTCACACCTTAGAAATTAATCCGGAAAAACGAAACAGAAGCTTGACTTATGAGGATATGCTGAATTTTGTCCATGGTGCTTATAAGGGTATGCTGAACCTCAAGAGTGCAGCAATTTTGATGAAGAGAGTAATAAAACCTGCGGAGAAACCAAATCATTACTACTTGATCAGAGATCCTCGACTACAAGTGAGTTATAACATCAACTTTTATAAATGATTTCAATTATTGAAACAATCAAACATGCATTTGTATTTTCAGCTGTTTGATATCGGGTTTATTACTTTGGAGTTAGCGTTAGAGTTTGCCAGACGAATCAAGTGTCCATATTTAAACATTAAGGCAGAACCAGGATTTGAATACGAAAATCATTATCAACCCGTTCTTGAAGAGATCAGTAAAGTGTCGAGTCATTTTGAGTTCTATGAAATTGAGGGACCACATCATGTACACCTAGATGAACCGGATAAAGTAGCTTCAATGATCAACGATTTTCTTCAACGAATTGAAAATAATGTTAATGAAATAGAATAAATTGCTAACTTTGATCAATGTTTTTTGAATTATTTTAAGAATGAATTTCAATACGTGATCGATCTGGGCACACTTATAAATACTGTATCAATAATTTAACGGTTACAAAAACAAGATCAATAATTAGACATGGTTTATTTGTAAATAAGGATATCGAAAGAATGAAAATAAAGTATGATATGATATCGACATTTTGATGGTAGCTTAACGAAGTCGAATGTAGTTCGCAGTTACTATCATTAGTTCAATTAAACAAGCTTATCCATTACTATCATCGGTCAATACTAGCGTAATAGAAATGGAATGACGAAAGCAAGAGAGGCTAGCATTTAATCAGACGGCTCTACCTTTAGCAGCTCCATTGATCACTGCTCCGTATACGCAGACAGAAATCGACTACCCTTTGACGACAATATCTATGCGTTCACGCTCTAAACCGCTGTATGACATTATCGAGAATCAAATCCATGTTATCGTTATTATAACATATTTATACAATCAAATAGTCCATGTCCGACTAGATTTATCTATCGTTATTTTTTTTAATTTCAATCTTAAAATTGAATCTTCGAATATAAATTAATGTGAGTAACTGAGTATCAAATTTTGTTTGATTGAAAATCAACTAGATCGGAGAACTTTGAATTGGAACTTACCTTTCTGTGTGATTCTATGTAGCCAATGTTTAATTACTTGGGAATAAACAAACGCGTGGCAAATGAATTACGTCAGAATCAACGTTAATATAACATGTCAAACTGTATCCACACGGAATCGCAATAGATTTGATTGCCGTGACATATTCATACATATTCGAATCAGTTAAGCCGGCGCGGGAAACAATCTCTTAACGTAGGTGGGCTAAATACACATGCATATTTCATTTTAGCCATAATTCGTATGCATTATAGTAGCAGACGATTTGTACAGCGTCACGTTTGCTTGTCACAAATAACGTCTCAGGTCACTACCTAGTTCAACATTCGTCCACGTTTAGTCATCCTGATTACATAACTTCACTAATATTGAAGTACAATATTTTAATTAACACTTTTGATTTTCAGCTCAACGTTTGGAAAATCCTTGTTTGCAGATCCTACAACCGATTCTCCGGTCATCAAAAATGGTGAGTCACTATAAACACTCAAATTTCACATTTACTTTCTTTTTGAATTTTCAAACAGTTCTCAAAAAATTGCCATACCTCAAAAGTGTTTTTGATATGCTACCAAAATAATAAATTATCGTAAGATGAAAGTTGCTCCCGGTTTTTATGGAGTAGGTTCCAAAAAGGCTTTGAAAAAAGAAGAGCTCAGTACACTAAATTTCACCTTCATCGAGCGCGTACAAGCACGAGTGCATCAGAGCTGAATCGAGCTTAATCCAAATGAAGACTCGGTAAGTCTGGCGCTCAAGTGCAGAGCGAAGTTTAGGGCTCGCGAAGGAGCGCCAGATGCAGTACGAGCATGCACTAACCGAGCAGTAAAAGCCCTAAGTAATTTCACCTCGTGGGTTCTTTTGCGTAAAGACCTTTGGAAGAGCGATGTTGAACAGGATATTCGCATACTCGTCACCGCCATTCAATCGCCCGAGAGTGGATGGCCGGCGCTTTCACCCTCCCATTTTTTGCCTATCGGATCTGCGGGATTATATTGCGTTGTGTACTCGTTATATTGCGAGTACGCCTCGCGGCAACGTTTTTGCAAAAGAGAGAGAGGGATGAAGTGGCGTCCCCGCGGAATTTCCTCATTGAGAGGGCCTTAACAATACGTCGTTACCGAGAACTTGGCCCTTTCCACCGATAACGCCAAGGGCTTGCCGCCGAGTAGATAATCGTTTTAGGGAGGGCGTCCGTGGCATTAAAGCTTTTGTGAACGATGTTTGAACGTTCCACGGTACGTTCTCGGGCAATCAAGTCGATTCACAGAATCGCCGTGATTATCGCGCGGTTCCTGCCGGTGCATAATACATGCGACCACGTCACACGCAAAAACTCCGATACATGTTTCGTATAACCTTCTTTTTTTTCAGACCTTTTTTTTTCAACTACGAGTTTAGTATGAAAATTCGTCGCCCCTTTTTTGCCCGGAATCTCAGCCAAGATTTCGAGATACGTGACGGGCCGAGCCGCAAGAAAACGCCTCGTATACACCGCGACTTGTTTTTTGCTCGGACGCCGGTCTTGAAATTATAGCTTGTTTTTCTTTCGATTGTGTGTAAATCATTCGTGTTTATGATGATTGAGTGGGTTTTGCGGTTTTGCTAGTTGTAGTTTCGTTAATGAACAATTCATTCTCAAACTAACAAAGGACAAATTCAATTCGAACGTAATAACAGTTTGAAAACTATTTGGAATTGGCTCGTGATGAAAATTGATTCATCATAACAGTTTCGACTGAAAGTTAACCGGTTGTTCAAGTTTGTTTCGACATTCAATTAAACCCAAAGAAGCATGTACTCAAATTCGTGCAATACTTTTGTGCATTTGGTAGATACATTCTCACGAATCGGCGCTGCACGAAGTGCTTGTAAACAATAAACCCAGGCGACTCATTTTTGCGACTGTCTGCTCATTCATGTACCGTGAATTTGGACATAAATTCGTGGATAATGCGAATAAATAGCGTACGTGTAATGGTATTATACTTTTGTTCGGGGCCGACGAAAAGCGATTTTTCATGCGCGCGAGAGAAAGTACGTAAAATTCATGATGCAAAAAGGCGCCGTGTCCGCGCGCGCCAACCTCCAATTACGCTGTACAGGGTGTTTTATATGAAACACACGCGCTGGTTGGGCTTTGCCGGCTCTCGTTTGCAGGTGGCCCTTACGATCGAGTGTACGAAACCCCGACACCCTTACGGTAAGCGAAGTAATTACAGGCGCATTTCAAGGACGCACCCACTGAATACGAAAATTATGCAGATGATATAATAATATTCGGTACGCGTTTGCTGGGTCAATATTGAGTTTGTGCTTGCAAGCGATTCCGCTGTATCTGCGAATTCGAGAATGCTTGTTCTTGTCGGGATACAATGCCATTCACCCAACGTCGCACGACAAATTCATCGTTCGCTGTCTATTAGTTGGTGATTGGATTCGCTGCGTAATCATGCTTACAAATATTTGTTGGACGGGTCTGTTGTAATGTGAAAAACACCCTCTGATTCCAATTACAAATCATAATGTCAACTGGTAAATCTGATTTATAAATATCTATTAGATTTATTTTATTCTTTCTAACTTACAATCAAAAAAACAGTAGGACTTGGAAAAATTTCATCATAGTTTTATTTTTTATTAAATTTTTAAGACAATTAAAATGAATACGAATACATTTTATTAATGCTAACAAAAATCAATGTCAGAATATTTAAATTTGTCATTTTGACATTTTTCGAGCCAAAGGTGTTTTGCAGGAATAGTTTGACAGTTTGAAATTTGCAGATTTTCCTGGAACATTTTGGTATTCTGATTTACGATTTTGCAGACATTTCGTTTTGAGAAGTGAAAAGTCATATTTTAAGGGATGTAGTCATTGTTTCAGGGAAACGACCTAATCGTTATCGAGAAATAAGCGTAATTTACAAAAGCCGAATCTACCAGGGCGGATATTGTATTAGGGTTCCGCGCCAATCCTTATTAGGCAAAACCTATTACGATCAGAAACCTGGCTATTAGGGTTATCGTAGGTTTTGTTTGTTAAGAGTTAAACATGCGATAGCGTTGCGATCGATAAGTTTATTGCCCGATTATTGGAGTTGCCAGGCGATGTATTTAAAAGTCAATTTCAATGAATCAAAATATTTTATCTGATTCTAATAACTAGCTCATTTCAAAATAATAATTGCAAAAATGTTTACCAATTAAACTAATTTTCGTATCGTTTTGTGTTGGATATTTTGAGCTCAACAATTATTTTTCTATTGGTCATTAAATTAACTCAAATTCAAAGATAATTAAATGGAAACAGGTCAGCCGATTCTGAACTGTCAGCTGCGGCTTAGACGCAATCCCAATGTAATTTTACATGCGGTAAAACAACTTAATTGGGTTCGATGATACATGAAATAATTTAATTACCCCATTATTGCTTCATCCATTCAATTTTCATAACTATATTCTTTTCGTCTCCAACTCACCAACTCCGCAATCAAGCCTTCGAATACAATTTCAATTAACCCGCAAAGTCCAACTACTAATTCACAGAAATTACAAAAGCAAGAACAGAAAGAAAATCGAATTCATTCAGCCGCACAATTTCGCTCACACTCAAGTAAATCAAACCGAGAGGGCATTCTTCAGATAGCAGCGTCCAAGTTAGCGTTTTAAAAAAGTCGTGCCAACGGAGCCAAACTAATGTGTTGAATATTTCACTTGACCGCAACTACACCTCTCCGTACCTCAGCACTACACGGTATTCAATAAATTTCAAGAGGCTGTAACTCAAAAAAAAAACCGTGATAAAAAACAAAGGTCCGTTAAAAAGAGCGATTATTCAAATTGTTGACGCCAGCGCGAGTAAATCATCCTTATCTGTGAGCCGCTCTTGTTAAGAGAGACGCGATACTCGAACTCATCGGCGGCAAAATGAAGACATTTTTTGAAGACTATTACAAGCCATCGGTGGGTTATTCGACCGGAGGCGTTGCGGTATTGCGTTGTGTAATGGTGTCTGCAGCGATAAATCAGACGCTGCGAAGTCGATTGAGACGTCGCAAGCAGCACTCTTTGCGCAGTCAGGCCTTTTTGTCAGGCGGGGTGGTTTGCTGGTCGTTAAACGCAGACCTGAGTGTGTCGAAGTAACGATATGCTAAAGGCGACTCTTGCCACGGTAGCGCCAACTCAAGCTCCTCTCGGCAGTCCTCTCTAGCAATGATATATACATACTCAATACGTTGCGCATCCTCTGGCCGAGTCCTCGCTGTCGTCGTTGCAACCAAAGCCTCGGCACTCGACGCTGAATTACGCGGTGCTTATGCCGTTCCATAAAGTCCCGTGGCCCAACCACCCGTTAAAGTATTATTCGCCTGCGCGCTCTTATTGGCTAACTTTCGCGCCGCTTTTCGCCGTACAAACTCAAGTGTTTAAATCCACCATTTTAGCAATTATAATACTGCCCTTTGTCCTTGTTTTTTGGGAACAATCCCGGCATCGCGACGTGTTCCACGTTGATATTCGTTTTATTGTTCGCGCACTTTTCCTACCGACGCTGTGCTAGACGTCGCGCTTGTTGATTTTATATTACCTGCCCGCGTCTAATTATACGAGTTTTAGACGCACAAATTGTTAGCAGTTTCGTCGGATACAATGAGTGTTTTTGAATTGTCCCGCAGATACACGGGTGTCTGAATCGAACCGCTAACGATGTGCAAGTTTTCTTTTCGTTGCTCAACTTTTTAACAATGGTTTGAAGAACAAAATATTTTTTTCAATTATTATAGTTTGGGTGCTAAATTTGAGACTTGAATGATAAACTACAAAGCTAGATTCAATAATTGCACTTTGAACGTTGAGCTTTATTAACAAGTCAAAAGAATTTCAACATTGCTATTCATTCTCCCGAGCTTTCAATTAAGAAAATGTACAAACGTCTAATAAAAAATACTTTCCTCTTTAACCTTCTTGTTTTTCGTCAAAGGACGCTTTTGTTGGAAAAAATTTTCTTTCGCCATTTAAATGAATTCGTATTCATGGAGACTTTCTCAAAGCTTTACACTCGAATTGATATTTGCTTTTTATAAAAAAGTACACAACCAGTCGATAAGTTATTAAAGCGTTCGTCTTAATTGAGTTGATTAAAGGTCAGCATATTAAATGGAGTATCAGAAAGATTGACCTGAAAGCACTTTGGATCTCAATATATTCCTTTGCTAAGCCCAGGAAAACAGTTTGGAAAACCGAGAGAAAAACTAAAGAAACTTTCTGTTTTTATTAAATCTGCAAAAATGGTCGAAAAATATGAAATTAAACTTTGTCTTGGTTTTGTGTGAATCACCTTAAGGTTTTTTTTATTTTTTTTTAAGTTAGGTTTTTAGTTGACTACGGTCAATAGAGATCTTGCAAGAAGACAAATTCTCGCGTATTGATTTGGGTTGTGTATGTAACAACTTACGAACGAGGAAACTGTTTGGGCCGAAGAGCAAACAACAAGAGGCAAACTAACGTCTGGAATAAGGCGGTCGGAAAAGGAAGCCTGGACATCCTTCGATTCCCATGAAATTTCGCGGATGGCGTGTCCGAAGTGAAATCAATTTTACGGACGGATTCGTGTCGATAGTGGAGCGTGAATCGATATACACTGACGACACATTGGCGAATCAATCGACGAGTCGTGCGACGTTAAATCGGATTCCACGATCGTACTTGTGCTAACGTTACATTTCGAGCCTTTTACCATTGCTCGATATTCGTCTGCTCGACCGTACAATCCCATCCAGCTCGTCTTTTTTTTTGACGAGCACAAACGACATTTTTTATCCGTAGAACAAATTGCGACCCAAGCGCAACAAGCTTTCTTCGTCAATTTTCGTTTTCATCTGTTGCATTTCCATCTGGATCGCCGAGGGAATTATTTTTGTCCCGCGTATTAATCATTTTCAGCGAAAAGATGTTGGCAAAACGATATCAAAATAATTTTTTTCCCCTCTTTCATCCTAACTGTCATTTTAGTTTGGGATTTCGTTTTTACGTTGGTTTTAATTTTTGCTGACATTTTTTATGCCACTTTTCTTTATGCACTCTAATGTCGGCTTTGCTTTTCATGTTTACGTCGGCATACAGTAAATGAAGAAAAAAGAGCCGCGGCATTTTCCATCCGAATAGATACACGTTAGATTTCCGTCTGTATGTTGTTCCCGCCAAACGAACCCCTCTTGTTTCACGGTCCCTTTTTTTCGATTGACTCTACAGTGTCTTTAATTTTTCATCCTCTAATCTGCAAATGAATGGAGACAAAAGCAAGTGTTGTTGAGTTGCCTTAATGGAAGAACAGAGAACATGACAATTATACCAGGAGCAATAAACGCCTACAGAACCGTTGGATCAAAAACAGGGTTTTCCATATACTCCCTTTTTTTAAAAAAAATTTTTTCCACCATTTTTTCAATTTAGTTCAAATTATATTTGTTGTTTGAACAAAATTGTCTGATAATTTTTCAACTCTCTGTTTAACAGTGCGAATCTGACTGTTATCTCGTTTTAAAATTAGTCTTTTAATTTTTTGTACGACCAGTGGCTGATTCGAGAGACCGGATGTTCGAATCAGCTTTCAACATTATCTACGTGTGAAAAAGCTTGATTACCAGTACTCGCTACCGTTCTGTTTCCAAATGCCAAATTACCGCAGATAAAGATACACATCTGGCTGTTGCTCTTGAGGTTATTTATTAGCATATCTGGCAAATGGAGCTGATATTTATCCGGGCTCTCATTTTCATAGCTGTCAAGACGGTGTTTTTGTTTGCACCGCCGCGGGCGTTGTGCCTGCTTCTTTTGCTCGTGAAAATAAACGTCACCCTTTGCTGCGTGAGACCAGGGTGCAGTCAGCACGTCGACCTAAACATTGCGCTTCTTAGAAAGTTCCTCATTTGTCAAACAAGAGAGTGCGCCTTTTTGCTGAATTTGCGACGGTACAGGATGCTCCCTAAGGGTGCCAGAGTCTCTAGCTTAGCTCGAACAATGGGATCAAAGCAGTGCAGAAAAATCGAAGAACTCATTTGCAAATATGAAGACCCTGAGTCTTGCAAAAAAAAAAAAAAAAGAAAAAAGAGAGTACTTGACAATGGTATTGTAATCGTCGTCTTTGCGGTTGCAGATAGACTTGACAAATTACAGCGCAAGGACGGTAATACAGTTATTATCATTCGAGCAGTTTTATGATTCTTGTAAGCACGAGAGGACGCATTTGTGTCTCCTCTGTCGAGCTTTCAATTTCGCGATCGAAAAGCAATTGTTCTGATAACGCCGATTGTGTACATCCTAGTGAATAAAGGAATTGAATTATGTGTCTCTCCTCTCCGACGTTGCTTGTGCTTGGGTAATCAATTTATTTGTCTGCTTGAAAAATTGTACCTGCCAATACGAGTTTATCGACCCGAACCTTGCGATATTATTAGTGATTAATATTGTAAACAGTATCCAAGGGAAATCCATACACATAATTAGAAAAAAAATTAATCATATAAATGTACGAGTTATTTGAATTCAGTAAAAGTAAATTGTTGGAAAGGATTTGAAAATTATTGAGATATCCAAATCGTAATCAGATTATCTTCAATGGTTATCCTCAGATTTAATATCAAAAGAGCTCAGCTAAAGAATATATTATCTGTATGATTAGTCATTTTGTAACTATGAATTGCATCAGGGGGTTGTACAGTGCTGTTCAGAACCTGAATCCGTAGGCTTTTGTTCCTGATCCGGGATTGAGAAGTAGTCTGCACGAGTTGTGTGTATGAGGCACCTCAATTTGGATTAACCAGCCGCTGCCGCGGATCTTCGTCTCTGACCTACCTTGTGGTTACTTCATCGGATTAGAATCGATGCTCCTTTTGAAGAAATCTCCTCGGGTAATCCTGGACGATAGTTCGTTCGCAAAGACGGATCCGAGATGAAGTGATTTCTTCGAGGAAACTGATTATTTTCTTCCTTGATATTTGGATTTTCCAATACGATATGCATTTCAATCACTTATCTGATTCTGTTATATGAGATTTCGTCAAATTAACCAATTGCATTTTTCAATCTTTGATTACTTCGACTTTTAACTTAATTAAACTGTGATTCTTTTTTTTGAGTAAAATAATTAAGTAATACATTCAAAAAAGCTGATTAAAAGCCCGTCGAAAAAATTTGGTCACTGGGTATTGAACCCACGCCCCTCAAATTGAAAGTAAAGTAGTTTCCCCTGAGCTAAATCTTGACTAAAAACTTTTTATTTATTATTGTATTTTTGTACGTTGTTTCCTTCTAAGTTGCATTGATTTAGTCACAAGTGAGCATTGAATTAGTCACAAGTTTATAGATTTTGAATCGACAATTCAGAACAAAAAATGTGGAAAGTTAAAGGCAACAAGTAGCACAAACAATTCATAGGTGGACAGTTTTATGGATGTTGACACGATCGAATATCATTTTGTTTTCGTTTTATCCGTTCTGTGTGTTCCACCAATTTTCGTCGTCTTTCACTTGTGGATAATAAGTTTCCGGGGTAGTGACCCGTGAATTTCGACTGCGTTTGCACCGGTTGCGGCGACAGCTCGGTCGACAAGGCAAGTTCACGATCGGTCGATTCGATTATGGAAATTCCGGTAGCTTGCTCGATCGTTACCGCTGACTGCCGATTATGATTTTACAGAGGGCAGCACAACGCGCATCCTGTCTTCGCATCGTTCCTGAGGTATTTCAACATAAAGAGGATTCCTGGATATTACCTAGCGCAACTTCTGGTTAGCTTGTCTTCACTTTGTCCCAATCATCGGCAATCCGATTCGAGAGTCCCGCACAAAATCGGTTACAATGTTGCAGATTCTTCGCATTAGTTTCAATCGCTGGAATTCCCTTAGATGACGTAATTGATTGCGATACATCGTTGACATTCTTCCGCTGACTCAAACAAGAAAATCGAATCAAAATATTGCTGCGGAAAGTAGCGTCTTCAAAGGTAACTGAAGCTTTTCATCAGAGCGAAAGAGGTTTGGGGACAAGTTTTCTGGGATGATGCCCACAGGAAATTGTTCGAACAAGAAAAATACCATTTAAATGAACTGTCACATCAAAAATCGCAAGGCAAAGGGCGCAAGATATGCAAAGTCACAAAGTTACCCGCCCCCCCCCGCTCCTCGTGAATTAATTGGTAAATCACAAGCAGCGTAATTGCTTCCGGAGACTCTGTCTGGGTTAAAAAAGAGGACGAGAAGTAGAGGACAAAGGGAATAAACAAAATCTGAATCTTGTTTCTTTAACAGCTTGACGGTTTTTAGAATGAAGCTTTTAACTGATGTCTTTTTTTAGTCAATTGCATTTTATTAGTTTAAAGACTATTTAAACAAGTTTTATCTTTTCCATTGATAAAGTCTTTTCATAGACCTTGAATGAATTTAATAAACTTTTAGTACAAGATAAATGATCATACCTTCATCGCTTATACCTCGCTGAGATAATTATTTTGTTTCAAATAGATGACATTATCTGAATGGAGGGGTTGCTACGAAGACATCATTTATCACGCGACGTAAACAAACGCCGATTTATCCGAGCGTCAGCTTATTCGTACCAGTTATCGCCCGACTGGGAATAGATTATCGAGAGTGAAGATTGTTTTTGATAACGTCAGTTCCTTTTTTTTTTCGTAACATTTTTATCTTCTTGGACCAAGTGCCATAAAACGGGTTTACAGCAGTTAGGCTTTCGAACGAAGTTTCGCGATGAAAAACGCGTGTCGGAGTTTTGCGAAGAGCTGTTCGAAAATGAAGCGTTGAATCGTGATAGTTTCTTAGACTTCGTTATTTTCTTTCGGTTCGTGGTTCAATTTGCAAAAAGATTTGAAGACGCTCAAAGTCACACGGGCGGAAATTGTATTGAAAATCTATAGAAACAGAGTAACTCGATCAGCGAGACTGCAGTCCATTGCAAGTTGAGTTGAGAACGCAATTTAAACAAATTGGCAGGACGGAAAAGAGAACGACAGTGGATTCCGGTTTTGCATGGAGATGCACCTTTTCGGATTAATCGAAAACGAACCGAGGACGAGAGTAACGAACGTTTATCGTGCAGATAGTAATAATTCGATTTTCGTGCGGGTTTTTGCGTCCTCCGAATCGATCGTCGATCAATCCAAACGAACCGTCACGTTACTGTACGTTTATGGATATTCATTTGCGAGAAAATGACACGTCCTGACACGTGAAATTCTCCACTGTTCTGTAAACAGGATAACATCGAGAGAGACATTTTTGCCGATTCGTTTTTTTATCATTCCCACTGGTTCGAGCAAACAATTTGTGATTTGAGTGCAATTCAATTTTATCAATCATGTAATGTTTGTCAACGTGATTTTCGTTGTTTTGCGGTTTCGCATTTTTTGCAAACAAAGAGGATTTGGTAACGCAAGTTTTTACAACATCTGAAGCGATTGTTATAGGGATTATGTAAATAAATGCTATTAAATGTATTAAATTTATAACGAATCGTTTTGAATTTATAGGTTTTAAGTTCTGTAAGGTGATCAGCTCGGAGTAGCCTGGGTTACAGTATACTTAGGTGTGATTAAAGTAATCTGTTTACGAAGATAGTTTCGTAGCCAAGAGTCTCTCAAGGGAATTCGCTGTCCATGAAAAATGTAATAACTAATAACATTAAGGCAATATCTTACTGCACGGTGTATAATCGGATACTCCTCTTACAATAGTGGCGTAGAACCTATGAAATCAGAATTTTAAATTTTTTAACAACGGTTATTTTTTTACTCATATGTCAAATAAGAATTCAAATTTTATACAACAATCGAGTGGTTGCAGGAAAGTTATTGTTCTTAATATCACAAAATGTAAGTTGATGATTTTTTTACTCTTTAGTTTGTTGTTAGCAGGTGTGATTAATGTGTGATCTTTGATGATAGATTACATAATCATATCAATAGTTTACACGTAAATTAATTCATCAAAGAGACTAATTAGTTCTATTCATTTGGTACTTCGTTGGAAGCTATTTGCACGTATGAATACTGGTGAAACGATGTAACAATCGGGTTAGTTACAACTTGTGTAACTCATTCGGTTTCATATTGGATGGATCGATAATGCGTTTTACAAGAATTGGCTATATCTATTTCCATAATTTTCACTTTGATCGTTTAAAGCTTCGACTTTAGCGTATGTGATTGGGTTATTGATCTTGTACTTACTTTGGCAAAATATTAAAATGTAAAATATGAATAATCGTTTTTATTGAAATACCCAATCGAACTCGTTGAATAAAATCGAACATTTCATTGACACGAATTGAAATTAACTTTTCAGAATATTAGTAGAAAGTATATTTGAAGAGTTTATTAAATTTTCAATGGAAACGTGAATATAAATGAAACAAAAACTGGAATATTAATGAGTCATATTGAAATTTAGTTTGATGTGCAAATCATAACGGATTTGTACATTATGTTGATCAGGAGA
This sequence comes from Telenomus remus, assembly GCA_020615435.1. Classification (NCBI taxonomy): domain Eukaryota; kingdom Metazoa; phylum Arthropoda; class Insecta; order Hymenoptera; family Scelionidae; genus Telenomus; species Telenomus remus. The sequence goes on along the minus strand of CM036345.1, from coordinate 5,022,632 downwards.
GTTTGAGCTATAATTCTCATTTAGCTGAGTGACGTAAATCGAAGTAGATAGGTCGAGAGGCTTGCACATAGATTTAGATGAGAGAATACATGTCAATTAGTTCTCTGTTCATGATCGTTTAAATCAATTCGATGGCAGAGCGTTTGAGAGGTGAAGAAAATTTTTAGAAAATCGGATCTTATTAAGCTTCCACTCAAAATGTAATATTTACCGCGAGACCATCGTTTTAAATTTTCAAATGATGGAAATAAAAAGAACAAATTAAATTCAAAAATTTTTTTTGGAAATTAAATCTGAACGTCAAATGAAAGGACCACAGGGACAGTGCTAAAAACTTGCACCTACCAAACCATCATCAGCATGACTGGGATTAATTAAATGTGGACAAAATTAAGCGAATTAGCAACGCATCGAGATATACAATGACCAACTAATTTTGCTAGTTGGATGGTGTAGCCGCGCGAAGGCAGCAGTATAGTTGGGTTTGTTTTATGGTCAGCATGGCGCGTCGTAGTATCTGATTGCATCATAAATCGATGCGGGATGAGCTTGGGTTTTCGCGCGGAGTTACGTTCGCTGGGCATTCATCTGGTCATTTTGCAAAAGCCATAAAGTCGCATCAATACTTTCGCAACTTTTTGCCGGGCACAAACGGCCCGTGAGCTTATTTGGCTCTCCTTTTTGTGTTCCATTGGTGCGCATTATCGTTCAGTAATTTCATAATGCGACGGAATGAACGAAATGTGCGTGCATTACGATACGCACCGTCAACGACCCGCTCATATTTTCGTTCGTCTCACTCAATTACAGCGCCACTTCATCACAATGTTTTCCGATACATTATCGCGTTCGTCCATTGTGCTTCTCTAATTTATACACACAATCGTGTCCTGTCAGCTTATTGATTTTCAATACAATATTAACTTTAACATAATCGCAAATATATTGAAACAATATTTTGTAACTTTATATTTCACAAAACAGAAATTAACAAAAATAACAGAAATCACTGTGTAATATACTAATTTGAAAAAAAAACAAAATCAAATGAAGAATCCACAAAAACTTTTGCGCTGAAAAAAATTGAAGAAAAAGAGTGCAATCTTGAACCGAACGAAACTTGAATAGGAACCGATGCAAAAATTGTTGTGTCATGCAATAAACATCGCACTGATGAATTTAATTGAAATCGTTGAAAGGTGTAATTGAAAAAGGGGAGTGAATTTGTGCGGATGAGATTTTTAACGCGTTATAGTCTCGAGCCGCAGATTCGAGATGGAGGAGATGCGGAGTAACAGTTGTTCCATTAAAGCGATTTGGTACCGGCTCTCGAGTACTTGCGGTGATGACTCAGCAGGACTCGTACCCGGGAGAAAGAGAGTGCACTCGAAAACTCGCATTCTGTAATTAATTCAGCGCGCAATGCTACATTTAATCGACGAGCGTAGACCATGTGTCGCTGCGCGTATCAGGTAGTAGCCCTGCTCACACGCGTGCACCACGCAATTGTTCGCGCCGCAGTTGTGTAAACGCACTCACGCGGCTGCGAGATCGCCGCGAGGCCAACTCGTTTCGTTCCTTCGCCTCTGATATTGGGACAATGAAAAATGTATGCGGGTGTTGAATAGTACCAGGCATTACAATTATAATAATTCATGCCACACGTTCGGGCCTATTCGAGTGTCCGTTTCTGTAAAGTAGTTCGTCTTTTATGATGCATGCCGGCTCATGAAATATAGCTGTAGTTTGGCTCGGTTAAATTACGCCTGAATGACAACTTCAATTACCAGGACCCCTTTTCGAACAAAAAAAGAAACGACGCTTAAAAAGTGTTAAATACTTTTCGGTCGCTGTATCAAGTTTTTTTTGTTTGCACATTCCTGTTTGGGTTCATTCATTTATTAGCCGGCTGATTAAAGTTTTTTTAACGACCGTACGAAATATCGTAATAATCATTGCTGCGATTAAAGGGTCCGCATATTTTAACAATTTTCGCGTGCGTGCTTGTTGTGTAAATTGTTCGTCTGAAATTTGTCATTTGCATGCAAATTTGTAATTAATGAAACATAATTATCGGAGGCTTTTTTTGTTGTTTCAATTTTTTTTAATTTGTTATAATCTTTTGCAGTTTATGATATTCGTTTATATAACTCTCGTTTCCCTTCTGAAGCTAGATCGGCCGGTTCTAGAACGCTCAAGTAAACTGCATCAGATGTAAACGAATCGATGTATTTATTTATGCAAATTGTAGAAGCAAGTTTCCTCTCACGTTGTGATAGGAAACATTTTGGTTTTGAAATATTTCATCGAATAGTTTAGCTCGAAAATCGATCAAAAAGTGAAAAAATAATTGAAATGAAACCTCTGATTCTACGTTTTTTTTTATTTTATGTAAATTCTTCGATGATAAAATGAAGTACGAAAAAAATGTTCCCACATATTCAGCTGCCCCCTACAACTATTGGCGAAATGTTCAGCTGCAAAAAAGTGTAATTAAAAAATTTTTGACGTGTGTCGGAACATTTGACACATAATAAAAGGTACAAAAAAAGTGAGACAAAATTGCCAAGTATTTGAATGAGCGCCAGGCTTGAAGAATTTAACTTCACATACCAATGGTATATTGTATAAAAAGTATTTCATTTATATATTTTTCTTTTCGATTTTTTTCACAGTTAATAAATTTTTCTAGTGGTGTGACTAAAATGTGCACATTTTTTCTTGCGGTACTAACTTTAATTCAACAAAATGAGCGACGATGGGTTACATCGATCTGGCGTGAATCGCACTTGCAAAGCTCTGTCAGACTTGAACCGCGCGAGTAATTGCCAGAGCCAGCTAATAATGATATGAAAAATATGTGCCGAAAATTGGAAAACGAGTTGGCCGATTGTTGCGAAACGTCGCTTGGCTTTTTTTCTAACCTCCTTGCCGCGAAGCGAAATTGAGAAAGTTGCGCCGAAATAAAATGGCCCGCCGAAACTTGTTCAATTTGTGCTAAAAATAGTTAGTTCTGTGAGCAAATTGTATTTGGCTGTGAAGTTTCCGACGGAGCACCTCGTTCGCTGCACTTCTTTCTATCTTTTTTCCTTTTTTGTGTCAAATTTCGCGGTAGATCATTGACATCCATCGAGAAAATTCGTCTTCTTTGTTCTACCTCGCGCCCGAAAAACTTTACACGAACAATTGCAAAAAATTATCTTTCCACTTACAACTTTCTCTGCAAACTCATGGTAGGGAAAAAAATCGCGTTTCCTGTGCACCGCAGCAGTTTTCTAAACCAGTTCACATTTTTCCTCGTACACCTTTTTTATAATTTTATTGTAAACCCTGATATATTCGTAACTATTTGGCCCGTCAGAGCGCGCAAACATAAATATTCGTTCTCTTCTATCTGCGCGGCGCAAACTTCGCGGCGGAAAAATATGAGCAATTATTTACCGAGTCAGCGTAGTAGTATCTTTGCTTTCAAACCCCGGCCGAGATATACGAAATTTTTTCTGTTACAGTTGTGCATCTCTCTCGCACGTCAACTTGCCTCAAACATTTGATTTTTTCATTAAAAATCTTAACTCCCGCGGTATCTAGTTCAGGCAAACTTTCTGCTCTGGCGTTTCCCTCGGCAGCCAGAAGATCCAGAAACAAACTTCTCCCTTTAATCCGTATCTGCCATTCACGCCTCGATTACTCGGCTTCGCGACACGTTCGCGTGGGGGCCAAAGTTTGTTCGTAGATGTGCGCTCGTGGCGCCCCCTGTCGCGCTTACAAAATCGCTGTCACCGGTGTCTACTTTGGATGCTCGTTGTTTTCGGAGCTTCGAACTTTTAAACGTCCCAGGCAGACCGTGAAATCTGCTGCCGGCAGGGCATAAAATTTTGTCCAACCTTGCGTCAAAAGCGCGACCAAAAACTCGTTGCTTCTCTCGGGAATGTGCACTTTCAAATTTCATATTAGATGTTTGTTTTAGTGACCAGGTATTGGCAATTAGGAAGTATCTCACGTTTGAGGGAGGGGCCACTTTTTTTGAACCGTCCGGCTAACGAACCACGATTTTGTAACGAGGGACTCGTGATTAAATATTATATTGATCACTTAATTGTCGGCCGACTTGGTTGAAATTTCAGGCGATAGGCGAGCGTGTCCGTCGTTCGCCAATATGATTGGATTACTCAGTAATTAAGCTGATAAAGTAACCTTTGCGTTAATTATGGCGGTTAAAATATCTTGACTCATTCCGACTGAACGAAATAATCTAATTTTTACGTTAAAGTCAATAGAATTAGCAATTTAAAAAACAAAATCAACAACTTTTCAAACAAAAGTGGTTTGCAAAATTTGATAAAAAACGTTGATAAAAGTAATTGAGGAACTCAAAAAGGAAGAGACAATTTTGGTAAAAAAAAAGGTTGTTTCATTTATCGTGAAGGTTCAATCGAATGCAACGAACCGTGAAACTCAAAAGAAAGTCAAAAGAGGAACCACGGGACAAAAAAGCTCGTGGGATTTTATTACGAAATTCCGACGCAGCATCTGTTGCAAATACTTGATGGTCTGTAGCTGATGTACTACCGGTTTGCAATTAGTGCGAGTGCAACAGCCAGTTACAAACACGAGGACGACAATCGAGTTCGAATGCAATTATATAGCTGCGAACAAGCGCTTCGCGTACAATGGAAATTCGCCAGACTGTTTGAAATGCGAATTAACGTATGGGTATCTTGACGCGTTGGCGTCAGCGACAAATACTATATCGATGCCTTCTCTGTACCATCCATTTATACCTTTCTATTTGATACTTACGTTTCCTGTCCACACTCAAACCGGAAACCAACCAACTTTGTCTCTTGTACTCACCTATTAACATTTTGCTAAGAGTCAGTTCGACTTTCCATCTCACTCTTTAATTTCAGATCTATTTTAATTCGTTTCTGTACTTTATTGATCTGAACTTTCAATCTGGAGATTTTTTTCTAGAGGAAGAAAAAGAGAAAAAATGATAGAAAATGGAATGGCACGATTGTAATCAAGGAGGGTACTTGGTTCTTGAACTTGGTTCAAGGGTTTTCCGTCTTCCTGTGAAAATGACGCGAAAAACGTAAGAGGATAAACTACAATGGGTCCAGGAGCCTTTGGAAAATGAAGTCGCGCATCACGAGGAAAAAGACAATTGTTCAGCGACTGCGGATTTGCTAGCGAAATCTTTTTGATATGCCGACGAGAGTTCTGATTGCAAATGTGATTTGCAGAAAAGCTGATTATGGAATAAAGTCTGTTTCTACTTCTACAGATGAGAGGAACATAATCCGCGCGGGTATTTCCAGATAAGTACGCGCCGTATAATGAAACATGGAACAAGACGGTTCGTCCGAGTGCAAAGATAAGATTTGATGTAACCGAAAAAAAGGGAGAATCAAATAAAATTCGCCATTGACAAAACGATTTGGCGTAAACCGAACGCTCGTATCGGCTGCTTATCATTATGTATCTGAGCGCGAGACTCGCTATCGCCAATTAAACCGGGCTGGATACGAGGTACAGAATAAAACGTCGCATTTATGCCGCTGGGATAACTTTATTCGAATTGCTTTTGTAACATTGTAATCAACTTTTTTCGATAAATGAAATGCGCCGGGAAATAATAATCAATTCCGTAGAAATTGTGTGACAACAGCTTGGAAAGTATCGCGACACCTTGAGACAATCTTCGGTTCAGATTTATGGCTTCATTAAGGTGCCTTGGTGGAAATTTATTAAATTTATATCTCTCGTTTAATAAATGTGAATTCCAATCTCCGTGTGAAAAATAAATTAACCGGTTAAGTATTTACATTTAGGAAAGTTTTTAACTTGTAAACAAAGTATTTTGAAAATTAGTTTACAAATTTTGAAAACGGTTGATTTGAAGTTTGTTCAACAAGTTCGTTTTAATTATTTACCGTTGAAGATAGAAAACATTTCGATTACGTAGTTGGCATTGATTTTAACGCAATAATGGTATTTGAATGCATTGCGTAGCCCCGTCATGATTCACTCGGTGGGCTTTTGTACAAGAATGCTAAAAGTGAGAAAGACGAGTAAATGGCCCGGTGCTTTCTATTCAGTTGTTCGACTACGTCGCGCGTGTGTTAATGATTCGCCTAATGGGATCCTTCACATGCACCCAACTGTCTTTGTCTCGTACGCTCCACACGTAAACCAAAAAAACATGCGCGATTTCGAACACCGACGTTATCACGTTTGGCGCCGCAATCGCGGTCTTGTCGGATTGTCTAGCCGGAAGTCCACCCTGAAAGAAATCCAACAAACGTCCGACAGGACCTTAAAACCCTTTTTGTTCGCATCTTTTTTGTCGTGCCTATAACGCTTGATGTATTGCTTGGTTTGATTCATCCATCACCTGACATTCTTTTATTGGTTCTGTCCTTTTTGGAGTACTTCCACTTGTAATTTATTGTGCAATTGACAGTTCAAATTTAACGACGCTGGTTTGATTTTCCAATTCACGTTGGTGGGTTGAGTGACTTGTTTTCTGCCTTGGTCTATAGTCGGGAGCGAGAGAGCCAAGAAAGATGTTAGAGGTAAATAAATTAGGGACTGATGAGAAATTGGGTGAAATCGTTTCGAATCGACGGGATTTGTTGCGGTGGAAATGGAATTAGAAATAACGTTAGAGTTCGGAAGTTCGAAGAAGCATTATCAAGTTTATATCAGCGATTCATTCTTGCACAATCTAATCACGCAAAAGCTGACCCAGTTCATCAACTCTTTCGTGATAAATCTATGTTAGAGCCAAACCATTCCGCACTGGATTTCGAGGGAAAAAGTTTAATGTACGACTTGAGCTTATTTTCGTTCGCAAAGTTACCATCCAACTAGATAATTTTATCGCTCTTTTTTGTTATTACAACTACTCAAAAATGACAAAAAAATGTTTATTCTTTGATAAAGAAATCTGCATTTGAAATGAAAAAAAATGCGAAATGAGTTTGACGATTTATGGGATGTTTTGATTAAACGTGGTTTGATTGCACAAGCATTTAATAATATCAGTTTTAGGTTTTTTTCAATTAATTAGTTACACATTTAATTAATTTATGCAGGACAGTAATTATTGCAGAAACTTAATTATCTCGATACCGTAATCGCGGCTAGTTAATATATATATTATTTAAAACCTGATCAATGTCCAAACAGGACTTCCAGTGGATTTCCATGCAAATTTCCGTATAATAAGATCAATATTAAAATCAATGCACCAACTTTCAGCTCCTTTTCACGGTTTTAGATTAGATAGTAATCGTCCAGGAAAACGTGGCTAGATTATTCATGAGTTGCCAAGTCGCACTTTCTGTTAGAAAAAAAGAGACCGAAGAATAGTGGACTTTCCATCAACGCAACTGCCAATTAAAAAAGCGTATCGAAAACGATACATTACATGCATTGTTACCGGCGGCTTCCAATAAAACTGCAAGATTGATGGACCAACACTAAATCTCATGACGCCACTTTGTTTTCAATAATGACTTCAATGATAACGACATCGTTTTAAATTCAATCGAATCGGCCGATTGTAATCAACATGAAAAATGTATTTTTTGCGTCCACTCGTCAGATTGTGTATACACCGGTTTCCATTATTTTTTACGAGTCGCTCAAAGCTCGCGCGGTTTTGAAAGCGTGATGATATATGTCTGCAATGGTAACGAAATTGTGAAAGGGTGAACCGCGATCGATCGCTCTGATTCTCGTTCAATACGGTTCGTTAACTAGGTTATTAATCACCCTCGTCGCCAGGACAGCGAGAGTCAGAAAAAAGTGGCAGTGCCTCGGCAGCCCGCCGGTACTTATAAATCTCAATTGTCAAAAACAATGCCGTCCAACTCCAAAAGAGGATAGCGCTGTCGCCCACGCGACAAGAATTTCAAACGCGCGACTTATCGGTCGTATTTTCACCTGTCAACGGTTCGATCATGATCGTAAAGTCAATGCCGACTTACATAAACAAACCAATTTTTCACCTCTTCAAAAACGTAACATTTCTCTTTATTTGCCACTTTTCAAAATTCGAAGTTGTAGAAACATTTTCTATGAGTCATTTGGAGAAAAAGGAATGTTAAATTTTGCATGAATTGTTAGTACCTGAATGAGAAAAATTGTGAATGAAAAAATGAAATTTTACATCACTGTGAGATTCAGCGTCAAAGTCAGACTGCATAAAGGCCGAAAAGAATGACGTATTTAGAGCACGAAATCAAGCGCGATACGACTCCTTATTCTTCGCCATCCGCCCTCGCTTTAGCATGGCATTCTACTTCGGCAGAGAATGTGCCCGGTATTGCGTCACAAAAAGAAGGACGATCCCTTTGCGACGTCTCAAGTCGTTACCATGCCCGATCCCTTCTTCCTTCCGTTAACTCTAATGACGTATTTCCCGCTATTGGTTTCCTGCGGCGCTGACGACAATGACGCGAACCGTTCCAACAAGGATCAAGATCAAGACAATGCTCGATAAAGTACCGCTGTTTTGCTCCGCATCGAATTGCCCTTATCTCTATTCACCAACCTACAATCCAGCTGTAAAACTCGACTTTTTTTATGAATCCTCGTTAAACGCAGAATGGCCTATCAAAATTACTCTCCTATTCTCTTTCTCTCGGTCATTTCCACTTTTACAACTTGCTCCCGCCATTTGTCGACTATGATTCATCGCATAATCCATGAGAAAAAGCAATCTTTTTTGTAAACAATTATCCACTTAGGGATTACTTTCAATTTCGCATCTTCGGTTCGTTACTTTGAACTCGATGAATAACATTTTTGCTCATTAAGGATGGACTTTATTTCCAAGTTTTTCGGCAAAATTGTAAAAAAAGAGGACCTTTTGTCCGTCGAGCATCTAGGGGGGGGGCGCAGAGTGGAGGCTGATTTTCGAGGGTAGAAAGACGGCAATCCGACGTAGAAGGGGTCGGATCAATTGAAAGTAATCCCTCGAGTAGAGTCTCCTGCTTCGTAAAGCATGAAATTCTTCCTGTGCTACTCCTCCGTCTCTGGTGAGTAAAAGTGCTCAAAAACTCGATGTATCCGACGTCTGTCCAGCCTTGCACTGTTTCCGATTCTCTCTAATCATCCTAGGGACTAAGTGATAAGACGGGTAGGCTTCTCAAATTGAAACCAATTAAACTACCAGATCCAAAACAACCCACCCCTCCATTCGATAAACAATTTTAAACCTTGAATTTCTAAAAATATTATTGAGTAGGAAATTAATTTTAAATGTTTAATCAAAGAATTTGCCTGTTCGTCGTAGGATCAAAGGTGAAGTGAAATAATCAAGTGACCGGTGACTTGTTCAACCGGACTTGATCAATTAGGACCAAAGTTAGTTCGAGGGTCAAAGTCATTTCCTAATTGAAAGCAGACGGACATTTGTCAAGGCGAAAAATTGAGCCTGAGTTTAGACGCGCGGTTTGTCGCGAAACAGCAGTTGGCTTTATAAGGCCTGATTTCTTGGCATGGGTTCTAACTTCCAAGGACAATTAGGAAAAGAGATTCTCTCACGCCTGGCAAGAGCCCTTGGGGGATACGCTGACAAAGTGACAATTACGGCACCGCGGCACGCACGACGCGAGCAGCCTCAAAGTCACGTGTGTTCTCGTGTTACATTTTCATTCTACTAATTGCCTTTTCATCAGCTCCCTCTGCGGCCAGGTCCGGATGTCTAGGCCAGCTTCGTGGTCTTCCATTTGCACCGGACCAAATAATGGCTATCCTATCTGTCCACCTATCTGTCACTGAAATCTCAACGGGCAATATTATATTGGCCCGCTTAATTGGTCTCGAACAGTCGCCTCGCAAGTTTCTGATTCTCCAAAGTTCTACTGTCCTGTTGATTCAACGATGTGAAAAGTTGTTGCAACAGCTAAGTTAATTTGACAAACGAAAAAACGGATTCGTTTTAACTTTTTCCAGTTGTGAAAAATAGTTTTGTGTGAACAGAAACTGTAATGTGACACGGAAACAGCTGAGACGGCGGTTTTCATATGACGAGAGGTTTTTATACACGGTCCATAGCAGTCGAACTTGTCAATATTCAAAATAAACGATATCTGCTGGAGAGCTTCATTCAAAACTAGACGTCACGAAAATGTTATCGTGTTTTTCAACGACTGCCGTACAAAAATTGATTGGCACACGCCGCTCATTGTACCGCGTTCAATTCAGTCGTAGGTGTTGTTGTGTTCAATTTGATGTCTGATTTCAAACTTTTAATTACTAAAAATCAACTGACGGAATGTGCAAAGTCAAAATCTGAAGCTGTTGTTAAATTGCATTTTGAACGTTCAGATGTTTTGATAACAATCGTTGAGAAATTCCAGAAGTCGAAAACAAGAATCGGAAACTTTTTTGAACGAAAAAAATAGAACTTTCAACACTTGTGTTCTCGTTGGAATATATTATTCGGTTCATACATTCGTACAGTGCATTTGCCTAATCGGCTGAAAAAATCACGATGTGCGTGTAAGTATTTGTCGAGTGGGCTTTTAACAAAAGTCACGAATGCTTTGTATTATCGATCAGGGTAATTTTTTTCCACCGCCAGGTGCATGAAATGACCGTTTGCCATGTGCATAGTTCATCAGCGGGTCTTGCGAGGGCTTTTAATATAAGAAGACTGTCAGCGGCACGCGTCGAACTACTCGATAGTCCACGCATGACGCATGGTGCGGTACTGTGCACGCATTAGCATTGCAAATGCTCTTCTTTCCCTTCGATTTCCCTTACTACACTCTTTGTCGAGAGCACTCGATTTGTTCCTTTCCATTTCTTGTCCGAGAAAATGGCTCCTTAACGAGACTATTTTTTTCACTATTCACCACCCTGGTATTTATGGATGCAAAAGTATTTGCCTTATTTACGCTCTTCATCTCATTTTCACCATCTTTTTTCTCCTCCATAAAAGCTCTGATGGCGAAATGATTAGCTCTATCATTATTTTCATAATTTATTCCCTCGACGTCATTATCAGACTATTGTTCAAATGAAATGCTGATAATACTCATCGCTAATATAAAAATTTAACATTTCTGATGAATGGTGAACTTTTAATTTTGTGTTTATTTTGTTATTGTTTTTAGTCAGTTTATGTTGATCACATAAGGAAAAATGATTAATATGAAATAAATTGAATTGTGGATGTTAATTCTATGAAAGAGAACACCATTAGTTACCATTTGTTAGTTCTGAATGAAACAAGTCAGATGCTGCCGGCATCGAAAGTAACATAATTGAAGCGTCGGCTGGAAAAACGGCACGTGGCCCACGTTCCCTGACCATCATCTCAATTAATACATTTGATCCGTCAATCAAATATTCATTTGTTACAATAATCAACATCATTTTTTTCTCTTTGACAAAATAGTCGCTCTGAGGAAACCTCCATCTTCAGCCACAAAAGGGAACTCCCCATATGAAATTAAAACTGTAATCATCTTTGTAATTTTAACTTCCTCGTTTTCTCTGAAAATCTCAGAAATGATGAAATTAGCAACGTATTTTCACATTCATATTTTTTTCATTTCGTCGGATATACAATTGCCGTAAAGATCTCGACGAATCAAAAGGAATTCTTCATATCTTTTGACGAGAGTCCCTCGGGACGAGTTCGTAACAAGTCGTTAATGAAGATAAGCGGACTGATTTACATTAGGACCAAACGAGTAATACCATTTTGAATGGGGCGACGAGATGAAACGATGAAAAGCGATTTGATCGTGCAAAGCAAGACGCGCAGCAATACACACAGCCTTTTATCCAATTTCTCAAGGCAGAGAATGGTTAAGTGCAAGTCGTCTCCTTTTTTGAGATCCTTAGGCCACTTGCATTCGACAGCGTCTCTCTTTAGAGTCCGGACTCGATTATTTTCTCATTTTGTGAAGCGTTTGGGTACACCCATCGGACCATCTGGTTCCTCGCCAAGGCAATTTCCCTCCGACGCTAGGCAGAATTACGCATTTTAACATGAAACGGGCGCGTTCTCGTGTATGCGCGAAATTACTGTCGTGAGAGTGTAATCTCATAGCGCATTTTTAGTGTCTACCATCCTTGAAGCAATATCTAGTTTCCAGGTTAGACAAGTGGCTCGACGAAATTGAAAGCAACCACTTCATTGAGAACGTGTAACGAAAACCATAAATATCGCGTAATCGTGCTGGCGCGATTATAATTCGGTTACGTAAACACATTGCGATTAAACATTTTCAGCTGAGCTTTGACGTCTTGTGGGAACCGTGTGTCGCGCGCTATAAGAAGACCCATAATTCCGGGTTATGAGATGTTTGCGTGCAACTTACGGTAATTCGAGAACGTCGGGAAATTCGAGCAGCGCGAAGTGTTCTTAACAAGGAGCTACGGGAAGTCTTAGGAGTTTGTCTGGTAAGTCGCCGATTGCCCGTAGTCACGTTGCGGATACGTAAAACGAACACTCTTGTAACAGGATCGTCGCGACGTATTTCTTATTCGTTCATAACCGCGAATATTTTCGAGTGACAAGTTTTTGTTATTTTACAGAAAATTAACTCAAATTTTTTTTTCATCTAATTACTTTGCGTTAGTCAGAGCCTGGGATCAGATAATTTTTAGATTTCATTTCACTTTCCCAGTAATTTTCGTGTAATTAAATAAGTTTTTTGTCCAGACTGATGACAAAGTTGGGGGGAAGCTTTGAACGACATGTGTTTGTTACAAGCTACGGTGACATTTTTGCTGAATGACCAACGACGAATTTACCGGTGACATGCAATTGAGTCACCGTCAACCCGGCTGGCAAATTGAATTACGTATCCCGGCGCCTTTTACGACTTCCGCCGGACGAAAAATTGTTTTGCAATTTACTTAATTTCGCGTCTTGCCACTTCAAGCACCTTTGTTTTAATCATCCTGTCCCGGCTGATTCCTCTTTGTTAATTTGTTACGTTCCTCGTCAAAGTAGAAAAAAAAGGAGAAAAATGTGTCCAATAATTCAAGTAGGTGAAATAATAAATAAGAACAAAGTATAATGAAAAATCTTCTGCATTCGCTCGGTCAGACAGACCAAGCGACGTCTGCACGTTTGATAAAAATGTTTTGAGCACAATTTGCAAGTCAATCCAATCAACGGTCCTCATCCTCAAAGGAGTAAAAACGGTACCCATTAAAAACCATCTGAAAAGAGCTAGGTCTCGATAACAAGATTCTCATGGCGCATGCTTAACGAAGCACACGATGCAATAATAGTCGCGGAATGTGAAATTGATATTTCGAAAGACGCCGAGCAAATTGCAATGAATCGGCCAACGGCGAAATGAACTCTTAAGAGTTGAAGCAGAGGTGATAAATGAACGATTTTTTGTTCGTTCGGAAAGCACGTTGGCCACGAGCTCAAACTAGTTTGAACTTATAAAACTCGTCTGTCGATGGAGCGTAATCGTTGATTAGAAACTATCGGCGCTTACTTGGGATGCTTTTAGGCGCGGGCATCGGGTTACAAAACGTAATTCACTGATACCACGTGAGTGCAGCGAGTCCTCGCATTCTGCGATAAAATTTGTTTGACAAAACGACGCAATTTCACGCGTCGCCGCATCTGTACCGTCTCGTTCCTCGTTTTCGACGTACATCTCGAGACAAACGGCGCTACGTCTTAGATTGTAATAGAATGTAAATGTGTCGTGTAACGAATTGCGGTACGTTGCGTAGCGGCAAATTTCGACTCAATCTTATCAACTTTCTTACTTTAATTAGTTCAGAATGATCTATAACGCGGCTGGATTCCTCGTGGAAATGATAAATCGTCTTTGAGTTCGAATGGAAACGGAAATAACGATCAGCAGAGAGGAACCATTGTTGGACTCGCAAACTTGGATATGACGCTGCAAATGGCTTTTGCACAGTCGCCGATTTGCAATTAAATCCACACGCTGCGAAATCCATCGGGATTCATTGGCGCACGTCAAGGTGCACACCAGAAAGACGGGATTTCGCGAATAAAAGACACGCGGAACGCTGCAACTATTCAATTTCTCGCTCGGTTTTAATACTTCCGATGGAACTTTTCGTCAACTCACTTGTCAGCCGTCTGGCGTTAATCTGGATCGTGATTTCAGCCGTGTTCAACTCATTGCCAATCTAGCTCATTTTCGAACGATTACAATTCCAAATGATTCCAGCCAAAATTTACGAAGAAATCTACCGCGAAAAAATTTGGTTCAAGTTTTTTCTTCGCTGTTTGCGATGTAGACAATTGGCATGGCGTGTGATATATGGATCAATAAGTTTGAGAATTATACTTTCGCGTTTGGAATATCGCAACGGCCATGTATTATTGTGCTGTGTGCCTCCCAAATCATGTATAATCTGATCACATGGGCTGCATAACACATCGCAAATAACGTTCGTCACGTAGTCTGGCTCAAGTTTGCTACGCTGCACAGTTGATCCTACGCATTCAATTATTTGTCGGCTCAAATATAAAGGCAATTACACAGTAGCTTTGTGTGCACATAACTTTGCTAATTATATTCATTCACTTTGGCTAACACTATTATTAATAAGATTGATTGATTATGGATTTTCGGATTCGGGGCTTGACTGTTGCAATTGTTCGGTAGCTTCGTTACCTCTGTACGTGACGGTTGTCTGCGTCTGCCTAAACTCTTATCAATTTTCATGTTGTAATTTAGATTATGAGTGATTTATTTTCTATTCATGCGCAAGGGTTATAATAATCCGCGTCATTGAAATTCAAGTGCGCTATCTTGTGCAACCCTTCTGCAGAAAAAAAACCGTCGCCTATAAATTACCTACTCTTGTCCAGGGGTTAAGTTGGGAGCAACTGTAAGTTATTGTTTTAATTAAGTTTTGACAAATTTTCGATCGAGATTTTGGATAAAGACAGTATTAGATGCCGACAACAAAGTGATCAAGCCACATTGGGCTTATCCTCAGGGCACCGAGTTGCGGACGCACTGATAGTAATGTGATTATAAGTTATATTACTATCCATTATGGTAATAATCCAAGCATAACTACTCATATCGAAATTTAAATAAAGTATAAAAAGTGAATACTGTATGCTAGTTTGATGTTTCAATTGGAGTTGAGATGATATTTGTTGATATAATACCGAGCGGATAATGCCTCCATATGTAAATAAATCGCGATGAATTTGATCCGAAACAACTGTAAATTACATCAATTAAAATATGCAAATAGCCAGGGGTGCATATCCGGGCACGATAAATAATCGCTGCAGCAACAATCGGGATCCTTGCATTTGAGATTGCAGAACAAATGACAATTTGGCGGTTGCTTTTGATATCGTTATAATCGATTACATCGCGTCGAGGCTGCTTTGCGACATTTTTTTCGCGTCTCGTTGGTAAAGTAAGCAGGAACAAGAAGAACCTTGTCATCGAGGCAGAAGCTGGTTAGGAGGCCGCTCATATCGCGTCCCAGGATCTCACTGACAGCCGCCAATTAAAACATGCTAACGAGCTGCTGATCTCGCGATATCTCGAAGCGAGCCTAATTAAACTCGCGGGAGGCAGACAGAGATGGCAACAGACCAACCAGATAGAGCGAATCGTTTAATCGTGCTCGGAGACATATTCTGGGAAAATATAGTTTCCGATCGAGTTCAACACAAAACTATTGATCTAATACTTGAACAAACCAATCTGTATTATAATGAACCCAAACCCGATAATTACCTGCATCAGCATATTCATCAGAAGCTTTTTAGTTAATTAAAAGAAACGTTTTGATCCTTTTCGTGTATCGGCTATCCTTTTTACGCGATCCCTTTTAAGTTCATGCTTGTACATGAGTACCCACGCGTAATACATTACAAATGAGAAAAATCCGATCGGCTGTGTGTACCCGTTAGACGCTGATCTTGATCGCGAAATTGCATTATCAATTAACAGGCTGTACTGCGGTAGCACGGGCGTGTCGCGTTCCTCCGACGAACACGAAATTTTCGAAATTAATATCGCGATCAAGTCATACCTCGGTCTGTCTCGCATTGACAAAAGCACAAGTCTCGAGGATAGCGCCGCTAATGCTATAACTGATATAGATAACGGATGGTTAAATCTGGCGAAAACAATAAGACGTCCTCGCAGTTGAGATTTGCATGAAATTACAATCACGCTGTCATTTATAATCACAGTACGCTGCGCAGTTGATTTATTTCTAGTTATGTATGGAGTGCTTAAATCCGGGCTATAAATTTAGTATTTTAGGAGTCCTTACTTTTTCTCATCAATTTCACACATTAAAATATTAATCAACCATATTATAGACCTAATTGAAACTGAAATAGCAATTTATTGGGAATTCAAAGCATTACCAAAAAGTCACAGATGATGATCTGTGAAGTGGTTCTGGGAAGCTAGTAGAAATCGATCTTCTGCACAGTAGTTTCGAACCAATCGGATTCCTGAATGAGAGGGGGGGAGGGGGTTTGGTCGTTGATGGCACTGCAGGAATCGTCCAGGGTGAATATAGCTCGAATCTGTGTTTGCACTTGGATTTGGAGCTAAGCCCATGTGTACCCAGACAAATGTACCCACTTGCCGCTTGCGCCTAATGGTGTGGCTTATGTACTGATCTAGCGGTTGCGATTCTCTCCGACAGACAAAGTGAGATCTTCCCATAGTTCCACAAAAAGGTCCCTAGAGATCCCGCGAAATCGTTGCAGTTATTCTTTAATTTTATTATTCAATGTAATACAAATTTCCTACTGATACAATGTTTTATCTTACAAGTATTAATTGGACTTATTAACAAGTTACGATCGTCAGGTTCTATCAAACGCGATAAACTGCGGGACATTGTAATAATTCTGACAAGTTGTTTATCTTGTACCTTCGCTGTTCCGGCATATTTTATTAGATAGAACTCAATATGTTATGCTGGTACACAACTGAACAGTTAGCTTAGTTCTAATCGCTTATTAAGAATTCTCTGCCGTCCGCTGTTTTTTGCTGTTTTGTAAAATCGTGTGATAACAATTTTTGTGACTTTGAGAGAGCATTAATCTTTCAGCGAGCGTTTCGAAATCGAGTGTTGATAGAAGATATTTGAACAGGACATCGACGCCTTCTGAGTGTACATTAATTCTCATTTAACAGTTTTCTGCATTACAGTTACTGGGCGTAACAAATCCATTGACACGCTACAACTCTACCCATCAGAGCAAAAGTTTCATAGAAGAGTAGGGTCGTTTCATTTGACGCCGACCTAATTCAATGACAAGCAAAAGTATTTTCTACGCTAATCAAATAAACTCTATCTCTCGGCGAAAAGCTTTCTACGAAAAACGTTATAGATAAAATTGTACACATTTTTTCAATGTAAACTAAAAAAGTTACAATTTTTACATGTTCGAATATATGTATTTTGAAATTTATCACGCAAAATTATCTGACAACGGAATCTCGCTTACCAGCTATGTGCATTCATGCGAATTTTTTTCAAACACGAAACCGAAACTCGAAAATCGATATCGCTTAATTACATTGTCGCAGAAATATTGTATTAAATATCGCGCGCTCTATTCAGGGTTCAGGAAATGACTTCCGCAGCGAAAGCCAATAACACGTTATACATTAGCGCCAGCCGTTATCAGTTTTATACTAGAATTAACAATAAAGTTGCGCGACGTCGAGGCGGAGGTACGTGAAATCGACTCGAAGCTCTGGGTTTCCGTGTAACACCCCCAGCCGAGTAACAGATATCGCACTTAACTAAGAATGTGTTACGTCTAGGAGGCACCGAGCGAGTCCTATAATTTCGCACAATACGACAACTGATTAGTTAGCTTCGGTGCATGCCGTCGGTTCCATGTAATCACGGCTCGTGGAGGGCTCCGCATGGCATTTTGGCCCCTTTTGATATTTCCCAGAGCGACCACGCATACAATGCAACCATAACGAGATGATTACAGGCGACGACGGGATATCCCGCGGATCAGAAATTCTTGCTCTCGTCGACACATACACGCGCTGCAAATTGCACGCGTGTAAATTGCAGTTGTGTTGGTCCGCGTTCCATAATACCTCTCGATACGGATAGCTCTCTCGAGCGTTCGCGCAAACACGACTATTACGCGATCCGCTATCGCTTTGTTTATCGTTGAAATAATGTGTGCTCGCGTTGTTGCGTCAGAGGGTGTAAAAAATGTGCGCCAACAGAGACTTCACACACGCGCGACACTGCAAGTGGCAGCTTTTTTCAACCCACGCAAATTGAATTTGAAAATGAGTATTGACCGAAAAAATAAATTGCAAAATACAAAAAGATTAATCGCGATTGCAGGCAAAAAAGTCGCGACCGATTATTCATCGGTAATTTTGCGTTCGAGTTCGTTGCGCGAAATTGCGTGGGGTGAGCACAAAATAAACAAAGAGGAGATTGTGACCGGCGTTACGAATAATGTCGTTGGATTTTTTCTAGTTCGAAAATTTACGATCGGGCATGCTATTTTTTC
Organism: Telenomus remus; assembly: GCA_020615435.1. Taxonomy (NCBI): domain Eukaryota; kingdom Metazoa; phylum Arthropoda; class Insecta; order Hymenoptera; family Scelionidae; genus Telenomus; species Telenomus remus. The sequence continues at coordinate 5,004,103 of CM036345.1, read as the reverse complement.
AATGAATTCTACAAGTGAATTCAATTCAGCTCTCTATTTTTTTTTACTAATTTAGATTTATATTCTCTTTTTTATCAATGATTAACGATCGAAATTTGAATTTTGTTTATCTCCAAATGTGACGCTGCTTTTAAATTTGAGTTAACTTTATTTCAACTTGTTTTTCAATTAAAGACTCAAATTTGCCATTTTGATTAGTGAAATGGTACTTGTGTAAAATGTCGTGGAAATTTCGCTTCCGTTTTTGTAATTTGATGGTCCGTCGGTTAGCTGCAACGTCAATTTAAACTCCCGTTGCAGGCAAGCAACTCGGACCTTCCACGTAAAGTGGTTCTCTCGGCCTTTCCTCGTTTCTCAACGCGTGTTTCTGCCTTGATGTCTTTTTTCAAATCCTGGAGGGTTAAGTCAAACACTCCTGCAAGCCGATTTAACACCGAACGTTCGTTGCCTGTCTCGCAATTCGTAGCTTCAGGTCGGATAAATAATCCAAGAAGGGGTGCGCAAATATTTGCAGGCTTGTCCGTGCGACTGCGAGCTCCTGTACACACAGCTAAACACGTGGCCGACAGAACTGTATATCCTCCTACGATTCCGGATTTTTCGAAACGTCAGCCAAAGAAAAATGCACGCCTCAGACAAACGTGTTATACGGACAGTAAGAGCAATTGCAACGTCTAAAGAACCAAATGGATCAATATTTTTATCAACCGAAAAACACTCAAAAAATATTAACAAACGGGAGGTAATCAACATTGACATACGCAGGCAGAGAAATCGCCCTGCAAAATAAAAAGTTAATCATTGAAAGTAAAAAATTATTAATCACTGATTATTTCTTTGGGGGTGACAAACCAAATGTTTGATCGTTCGAGATGACTTTTTTTGAGATTAATAATTTGTGGTAATATCACAACTGTGTCCATCCGTCGAATATCTCGCAGATATTACATTGACACTGCAGATTACTCCGTTTGCTTAGCACATATTACGTACCGGGCATCCCTTCGGATGTCGAGTGTCAAATATTTAAACGAGTTTTCGCGCCACGTCAAATAACCCCGCAATCGATATCAGAGAGAGAGGATCCGACACAGATAGGAGGTCCTGCAGGATGCGAGGCCTCAGGCACTTTCATTCGTCACAGTTAGACTGCCTTATTGCCAAATCGATGCGTCCTGTATCGATCCCGTGCTGTAACACATGAGCCCATCCTCATTCAAGAAACATACCGCCCGAAGCGTCACAAGTCCTAATTTTCAGCTCTGACTTTTCGGTGATGACTTTTTTTACCGAGGATTGTTCAGCTTTTGGGCATTCCAAGTAGCATAATCGACAGAAGCAAATCTGAGTTTGCAGAGAGATTCTCTTTCCCCTGGCTTTAGAGCATTTGATCAACGAAACTCTAATGAAGACCACCAGCGGGGCGCTATTGTTGGCCGCGATGTCTCCATTATTTTTCGCCGTTATTAAAAATCCTTCCAAGCAGAGAGAGGCGGACCAGACAAAGAATTCGACAGCCATTGTGCGCCCGCATCTGCGCTCCGTTTTTTTCTACTCCTCGCTAAATGTCAATGATTCTTCCGCGTCAATTCTCTTTTCGATATTCCTCGCATCCTCGAGTCCTTCGCTAAAACTGTATTATCGCTTATGGTCTGTCCTAAACTTTCCAGCGGATCAATTGTCATGTTTGTCTGTTCTACCCCTTTTTCATCCACTCGTTTTACCCCGACCAAGTGATTCTCAATTATTCTCACGTCGTTAACGCGAGTGTTTTACGTTTAGTTGAAGCATACATCTGCTATTAAAATTCGCTTTTCAATTTTTCACAGAGATATTTAAAATGCCAGCAAAGGTTAGTTATTTTTGTGTTCGCCTTTTTTAGTCTTTTTTGGATTATGTTATTTATACTCTTGTGTACTTATTGGAAACATGTTTCACGAGACGATAACATGATATTTTACTTGAAAGAAGAGGGATTAAACTACAGTAGAACCTACGAGGACAATATGCCAAGCTCATTTTTTCACGTTTGCTGGACAATTGAAATTTACAAGATGGTTATTTTTAAGTTAAGACATCCGATATATTATCGAGAGTCAATTGGGTTATGAAATTAAGAACTGATGACAATCAAAAATTAATACAAATGAAAAAGTTCTGTCAGTCAATTTATTGAATATTTTTGGATAATTCTGCGATTCTTGTCTATAAATTCATTACTGTTATTAATACCTTGATGAGACGTGTGACAGTGCTAAATTATAGCTAATAATAACGTGTGTTATTACAGGTCAATCACACTGCGGTGCAAATTGCATTACATTGGCCATAAGATGGCGTCGCACGTGTGTTAAACACGCGTGAAACTCGAAACACGACCCACCAGCCGAGCCAATTCATCTCACATGAGTAAGTCATAAAATATATACACCTCCTTTCAATCAATTCAACCCGAAAATCATTTTTTACTCCAAATATAAATTTTAGTTATCTTCCTTAATTACGTTTCCAAAAATATCGTACAAATTTTTTCTCTAAAAACAACTTTTCTAATTAGATCTCCAATAATGTTCACCAACTCATTATTTTTGATCAGAATATCTCCAGTCATGTTGCACAAACCTTCCTAACTTATCCAAATTATTAAAAGATCAAAGACTTTTCAACTCGAATAGTAATATGAATTCATTTGACTCGCTTTTCTGCACCCCCACTTCAACACGTACGGCCAAGTTGACACGACAAAAAAAAAGAAGCAAAACGCAAAGTTGGCCCGATGAAAAAGAGCGTATTGAAATTCGTTCTGCCGATCGCGCCTGTGCATGGCTAAAGTTTATTGACTCGAGGGGTTGCGAGCGCGAATTACCCCTGCGAAACTTTTTTTTTTCGCACGTTAAGTAGTATTATAACAAGACTCATGATCGGGTAACTTTGGTTCACCAAGTACATACAGAGATACTAGCCCACGGGGATGGTGTGTATCAGAGAGCACGGCTATGGCGGCCTCTGCCGCGCTAATGGTTATAGCACGATCGCGTGCAATCCCATTAGCGCCGATGCAATTTACCCGATCTATCACACCCTATTAAACGGTACGCTTCCACCCTCGCGGTGCTCGCTCGCTTAACGCTCGTTTTAATCGAGTTTGCACGCCGGACCATCCTCCTTTCGGCAATGACGATCAGCATTTTTTTTCATTCTCAAACCAGCACTCTCCTAACATAACGGCGCCGCGCATATTCCAAAGACCAAAATCATCCTCCTTACTATTTCGATCCTTCGCTAAAGCAGTTAACTAAATTTTCAAACTCAAAATTATTCCGAGTTGTTACTTTAACGTTATTATAACGTTACTGCTTGTCATCCAAAGTTCGATCCTGTGCCAAGGTCCGCGTAATTGCGTTTAATTTCGTATTGAAAAAAGAATCCCAAACCTCAGCACTGAATAGATAATGAACTGGCAATTAATTAGCAACAGGCGTTCTCACTTCTAATCCGTCGTTAGTTTTTATAGAGCATCTTAAGTTTTTGTTCGGTTGAGTTAACGATGAATCTTGCTAATTGCAGCCTCGGCGGGTTCGTCCCGCGATATATAAACCGACTGGAATATTGCACGCGCGCGGCTTATTAATTTGTCGTAATTCACATTTTTATAACGCGCCGCACATTAGTTACTCGCGGCCGGCGCTAATGTGTTTGCGCGTAAATTCACGCCTGCTAATTATGCGCTTTTAATTTCCAAATCAAGACGTACGTTTTGCCATAAATATCAACCGGAGTTTGGGAAGAGTTGAAGCGTGACATGAATAAACATGACGTGAACAAGGTATATAGACGTGATAATTAATGATTTAATCTGAATTAGCAAATCTCTTAATGTTACTCCGTAACTTGAACCAAAATAATCAGATATGCACATGTCAAACTGTTTCGTCAACGAGAAGAGTCAAATTCGATAAAAAACCGTTGTTTGCAAATTTGAAAAAGTGTGTGATTTGTAACCGAATTAATCCACGACTTGGAACTGCGGCTAAGCTATGCGCTTTCCTTCTGTTTATCTAATTCCATCTAACAGCTTTCGAGGATATGTTTGCTCGCCGACAAGTTTCAAGATTGGAGTCGAAATTTATGAAAATATTATACGCGATGGAACGACGTGCATGCTGTTTATAATATCTATGGCTACATTTTTCCAAGTTCGGCATTTAAATCTTCGTTAGATCGAGATCTTGAGTCAGGTTGTTGGATCGATTTGAGACCGTTTCGAATCGAACGAGACCGAAAGCGCTGTGCTGTTTTATGTACTTTTGATTTCTGAACTGTTGCGTAAAACCTTTTTCAGACAAATGGGCGGGGTCAGCTTAGTGAGAATAAGATTCTTAGTCATAGTATACGCTCTATTGTCGAAGATTTGTAAAATTTACGAAAAATAGAAAAAAAGACATTTAGGCTCTGAATTTAAAGATGAATACCGGACACTTTTCCACGCCCTAACATTTATTAAGTGCGAATTTTTTTTTCGGTTTCATGAACTACAATAGATCCCTTTCAAGTAAATTAAAATCGGTTCAAAAATCTGTTCGAGTTGTATTGATTGGCCAGGACCATCGGTGGTGCCCTAATATCGATCTGGGTAACACTATATTTTAATGTTCTGTCAGAATCTACGATCATTTGGTCCTCGTCCCCTGTAAGTAAAATATTTGTCGGCTAAATCCCTTATTCCTTTAGGGATCAGCGCTATTTCTGTCGCACTGATACTTGATCTTGAGCCTCTCTAAATCTTGCCTCCCAGTGGCGACCGTGTGTTCGATTACACATGTAAATTTCCACCGCATAAAATGTGACACACTTTTTGCTTCCAATTACTTCCAAATGGTCCTCGGGCTTAACCTCGCTCGGTACCAAAACCGTCGGTCTTAATCCCATCTTATTATTACCCCAACGGATCGTTTTTTTTTCTTCCTCCTTTTTTCCATTTTCATCGTCGAGGAGAGGTATCGGAAACGGAATAGGGTATGAAAAAGTTTGATCCGATTTCATAAAAAAGTTTCGCCAATAAACAAAAGTTGAACGAATTCTTATTTCTCTAATTGGGCTTCTCTGCCCCTCAATTTGAAGGCACTCACAATCACGCTATTTGTTTGCGTCAAAACACAACCGACTTGCGATCGTAGACTCACGTAACACTTTGGCTGAGGGTTGTAAATCCAACCCTCATTTATAGTCACGCGATGCTTGATAACTCAGCGCCATATCGAATGACGCGGACTTGTGTGTTTAGCAATTACTGTTTCATTTCCGAAGATATTTCTTCGTCGAGGAAAAAGCACTGAGTGGAACGTTTGGTTTGACTGATACCAAGCTGCCCGTGGAAAAATTAATGAAGTGCGTTGAATATGACAAGGGGAACTCACGCATTGTACAAGTATGTACCATTTTACATCCATTTTTTTCCTTTTTTTTCATAAGGAAGATGAATAAGCAGGGCTATTGTTCGGTACGAAATTAAAAATGGCCCCACAAATGTTTTTGTCATTTTTGTAATTGTGCGAGACGTTTTTATAGAAGAGGAAATATGAAGCAGTAAGACGAGATGAATGAATCTTCAATATTTCAATACCGTTTGCGTCTTGATGTGCAAACAAAATTTGCAGAAAATATTTGAATTCTGAAAGCCGATCGATGTCGCTAACGCAGAACAACTTAGAGGCATGCAACTGAATTAATTTGGAATTCCGTCTTTTTCTTAGTACCTTTTCACCGGTATAATTTTGTAGAGTTTTTTCAAACTCAAATTACTTGAAGTTGAGTTTTTATGTGAGTTTGAGGCGATGTAATAGAAAAAAAAATATTTCCATTGAATTTTGTCGAAAATTTCAATTCACTTTGCAGGAGATGGTTTGAGATCAGGCAGAGATCACATTTTGGGATTCAAAAAGTCGTCGCTTCGCACAGCAGTCGATGTGATAACTGATTTAAAAGGCGATAAATTATAAATTCGAGCGATATTCCAGCAGATTTTGAAATTATCCGCCCTGCCAGGGAATTTGTAAATTATTGCTCGTTTTTTGTAAAACATAATTTTTTTATGGCACCCCGAGATCTTTGGGTTTCGTCTTCGTGGGTTTCGATACGAGGGAGAGATATCAGGGTGACACGCTTCGTCGAGTCCATTGTGAGAATTACGTCTAAGCGCCGCTGAGGGAGTCGAACGACGTCGAAAATGGTTCTGAAAGAGTCGCCCTATTTTCGCTGCAAGAGTTATGAATCCGTAAAAGAAGCCCCCCGGTTCCCTACATTTGGCCGAACTTTCTTAACCCGTCGTCTCCGGCGCTCCTTCAAATGTCACGTTCACGACTTGTTTTATATTTTTCTTATCCTTTATTCCCCCTCGGCGATTTTTTCAGCCCGGGTCATCGTTGACGTATCCATCCGCTTAAGTCTAACTTTAATTCGCGTCTCACCGAACTTCTATAAGCGATTGTGATTTATGGATAGTTTTAGATTCGCCTGACGTCCGATGCGCTTTTTCGTCATCAAAGAAAAACGACAATTTCGCGATTTAATGTCGTAGAAAATGTATAATATAGTGTTATTGCTTTCAATCACTTTTTATGTCATTTTTCTATTATTAATCTCTTCGTTTCAGCACTATTCTTTATCAATTTTTCAGTTTCAAACTATCAAAAGTCCAAACTCTTTCAGCCTAGTTTTTCTAGAAATTTTTGGCAAACTCATCAATGGTACGTACAATTTTTAAAATTGTTCAACAAAGTAGGTGGCGCTTTCTTGTAATAGAATGGGGTAAGTTAGTCATGCGATTAACCGGACGATTTTCGCCTCCGGACGAACCTGCACGACTGAAAGCCAACGTGTTGGTATTTAGTGGATTGCTGGTACGAATCAAGCGGCTCCGAAACGTAGCGCCCGCGGGCCACCGACGAACATAAAGCCTCTCTGCCGAATTCAAACCCACGAAATTGCCGAGCCAAGTCAAATACCGACTAAATTGAATTATACCGCGATACATTGACTAAATACTCTCATTCTCTTCGATTTCATTTAAAACCCATTGAATGTAACGTGTCGCACTATCGTTGAACGAAATTGCACAGACCTCTTCTTCCAACATGAGTTTCATTCAAATTTATAATCGACACTTCATACATTTCAGTGAAATCAATTTTTTCAATCTTCAACAAAACAGTGGCTAAAACTGTTTTCAACCTTTCAATTTTTGATCCAGTCTGTTTATCACCTCCACTTCATTAACCCTCCCAAAAGGATGGTTATTAAATCATCGGGGGCCGAAACTGATATTTGCCCCGGTGTCGAAAATAAGCTAATTTAAAACACAGGATCGACTCCAAATCGAAATTGAATATTTGATAGAAACGTTTTATGTATCGCCGAGACGTCGGCAGTTTATACTTCCGATCCCGAATTGTCCCAACAATTTTGTTTCTTCGCCGATCCTCTCCGCCTTCCATATTAAACGGGCCTTCGTTTCCCATTGGACAGATTTATTTATTCATCTTTAATTTCGTGTTCGACGTGTCTTTAAATCAAGCCCAAATGAGATTCTAGCTGAAGGCTTTCAACTTAACTTAAAAGCTTATTTACGGCATTACAACTTATTTTCGATTCAATATACACCCTGCGGTCAACAAATGTATCCTGTGCAGATAAACAAAAAACGAAAACAAAAATTCGAATGGTATTTTAAACTGAAAAAAATGAAGATGAAATAATGGCAGGCACACTTTCACGCGGCCCACCAAAGTTGGAACGGTTTGTTTGTGGCGCCGGTGGATGCGTGACGCTCGTGATTTTCGAAGCCACGGAAGCCCCGCGATTCTACCTCAGGTTTAGCCGAAGGGTTATCGATTTGGGTAGCCGAATTCTCCCGGGTGGTCCGGCGCGATCTCGTTCCACTGCAACATCTTTCTTTCCTGGGCTCTTGGCTTTCTTATTTACTTACTCGGCCTCTCTTAAAAGTACACGGGCGCTAGATCGCGAATGCCTTTCCCTCCCAGTTGGACGCCCCAGGGGTCAGACCCTGTGCATGGGTGGCACTCGCGTGTCGTCAGGCCCCTTTGCGTTTCTAATTGAAACGTTGTTTATCACAATAACCTTGATCGGATACTTTTATTACGCCCAATTAATCGGCATACGAAAGTAACTAACTATAAAAAAAAACGAATAATCAAACTGATGAAATGATTTACCTAAACGACCGATTTGTTGCTTTAACTCGACGAATGTTTTTTTTTATTTTTTTCTCATCTTTTTTTGAATAGCCAATGGTTTATGAGTTATCGTTATTCGATGCAGGAATAAAATTAATCAAGATTAATGGAGCAGTGAATTTAATTAAGAAGTTTGAGAAAGAAATGCCGCCGGTGTCGTTTGGGCTTATCGAATTTGTTATTTATAATTCAACATTTCAGATGGTTTTTAAATTATTAATCTCGGCTTTGAAATCGGCGATATAAAATTTATACAGCAGTTGTTGATAGGTTTGAATAAGTCTGTTAGGTAATGCTACAACATTGTCAGATTTACGAGATGGAATGATTTTTCAACTGGAGATTTGGATTGAAAAATACTGTTACTTTTTTACAACTCTAGATGTAGTTTTGCAAATGTGATTGAAATGCAACGGAGTGAAGTTATGCTTTCGCAGGATGTGATTTATCGTTATATGGTTTATCTTCAATTCCATTTTTAAATGTGCAAATTTAATGAGAAAATATTCCCTCTAAACATGTTTATCGAAATTGGATTATCGATAAACTGTTGGTGCAGGTCGGTGTAATGAATTTTGGTATGAATTAAATAGCGATTGACTATAAGGATATTATAGATTGATTATCATCGCTGTCCTCTCGACGTGTTATGATTTTGTAATAATAATGTCAATCATAACAGATTACAAAAAGCATTTTACCAATAGAAGAAAAAAAGGTGTGTAAAAAATTGGCCAAAAAAATTTGACCGTAAGAAAAGTTACTCTAAATATTGCGAAAATCGAAAGGTTGAAAATTTTGAAGTTTTTGTAGGAAATTTAGATTTTGTTATTCATAAATTCAAGTTTGATAACATTGAACTTAACCGTCGATTATTGTAATGAACAGAAACACGTAACACTAATGTGACACGCAAAATTACCAAACTGTCTAAACTGTGTGTCTTTGATTTTGGCAGGTATGATGAATGAGAGCGCGACTGTGAAAACTATTAATTAACTTACGTACAAGCGGTAATATATCGCCTGTCAAACAACCGCACAATTACCATACAACTATAACACTGTCCCAAAACACGCTCAACCATATACGCAAACAAAATCGTCCATTGAAACATCAATCACAGTATCATTAGTCCGCGTTTATGATTAATCCGCCGGTTTTCGTAGGTTTCGATTTACTAATTGGATTTCGACTTATAAGGATTCGACGAACGACCAATTGCGGAATTGGCGCCACTCAATCAGTCATTCACAATGCACTTAAGACTCAATATATCACCTGTTTCTTACGACTCCAAGTCCCTTCGATCCCTTAAATCTTTCATCGACAACGATTTTCGGCCCGATTGAATTTAATTCAACTAGCTCGTAAAATTTTACGTTAGTTTTGATTGTCAAATAAATTACAATCGAAGGAGAAGAATAAAAAAACACGCAGAGTCGATTCAATAATGAATATACTTTTACGATTTTTAACACGGTATATCTCGTGGAAGAATGTAATTTTGCGAGTCGTTATTCATAGATACGCGATGCGACCGAGATAGTGCAAGTTTTTGTAACGTTACGCTGGTCTTTTCCGTCGCGTGTGCCTTGCTATCGTGCAAATTTCATATCTACGACTGATAGATAACTGTAATATTAACGATAATCGACGTAGCTTAATATCTATGCAATCAGATAATCAAACGAGTCAAGAAAAGCAGCCGGAAAGACTATATCGGTCGACTGGCCTTTTTGGACGTCCAACTTGCCCGAGGCGCGCGACTCTTTACGCGTCATTAATTTTGTAATCTCTCGTTTGAATAAATACGCGCGAAAACCGGAGACACAAGCGACACGATTTAGCGCGAGCTTCATCAACCGCTTTTCATTATTTTATTTTGTCGGTTTTTTTTTCATTTTGCACACTCTGCCCAATTTTAATCGACTTGCGGATCGCATATTTGCAGCAGTTTCATTAGCGGCGCGATCATTTTGCAGCGTGTGAAAGAGAGATCGCGCAGGCCTCTCCGGCTGCAACGCACTCAATTTAGAATCGAATGCCTATAAATACATTCGTATGAAGTTGCAATCATCTCTAACGCGTTCGCACGACGAAGCATTTATGCGATGCAAAACATTCGGTCGTGGCGGAAAATTTAGAGACGTCGTAAATCTTGAGCCATCCGCGCAGCCTCTATGAATTATAAAGGGCAAATAACGAAATATTCAAATACACTGAATATATTATTCTTGTAACAAGTACATTTCGTTACGTGAAATCTGTCACGGTGCCTTGGAGATACAGAAATTTATTAATTATTGTTGACAGATCCAGGCTTAATATTTCTGCATTCATCATTCACTCAATTTTTCCCCCTTTTATACCAACTTGTTTCTGATGCTCCATTTGGAGCTCTAAAAATTATTCAAACTTAAACTGATTTTTGAGGATTCGAACTCGAGCCTCCGTAGTGATATAGTCCGCTGACTAAACCGCTGCTCCAGAAATACATATTCTGAACAAGTCTTTTTGAGTGCATTTAACTCATAAAAGTTTGTATTCCAAAAAAAATTTGATCGTCGCTTGAAATTTGAAACAAATTAAAAAAATACTACAACAGACGATACGTAATTCGTGACGAAATTTGTTGAAGTGGTTTTCTACTTTGTACCTCCTCAAAGTCAAAGATATCTATACACAAGGGGCTTATCAGCTCAAGATCTTGATTGCACTTATCTCTTTTAAGAACGGTATCAAAACGCGATGGCTGTCCCATGAAACGATACGAGAGAGGGCAGACGCTCAGATTTGCCGCGCGACAAATTCTGCAGCGCGACGTTTCGTAATTGCAATTTATGATCTCACGCACGCTCCTGTCGTCCCGTTCGCAGCGAGTCTCGCACGCTTAATGGCGTGTTGAATAACGGATTTATACGCGGCCAGCGAAACTCGGCGACTGAAATACGCGCCGCTGGTGTTTATGGCACCGAAAATACAGATTGCGATTTTGCCCTATCGCCTCGTATAAGACGCGCGAAATAAGATCATCCGAGGAGAGATCACAACGCGAGATGACGAAGTGGGTAATGGTCGGCTGCGCAAATAATTCCGCAGATTCAATTTCATAGTGCTGAGAACTTGTCATTGAATCGTAAGCCAATTTATGCAGCTGCAAACAGAAAAACATAAAGAAAGCAAGCAAATTGTCGTAAATGGTACATGCGGACTGTGATGAAATAAAAATAAGACAAAATTGAAAGTTGTAAACAGGATTTGCTTCGCTAAGTAAGTAGCGGCAATCAGTCGTGGTTTGTTATTTATTTATTTTCAAAAAAATTTCTCTCTCTGAAATGAAATGACTCAAATTGTTAATTTTCTTTGAGTCGACAGATCTGTCTGGATTTTATTGCATGTAAGAGCATCTTTAAGTATTATTGATGACATACTTTTAAAAACATAAAACAAGCGAGATTAAATAAACTTTACTTTTTTCTTCTACAAAAATTATGATAGTTATGTGGTGACGCGAAGTTTAATTCAATTGACACCAATGTTTCGCTACGAACCACCTTATTTATATGCTTTATTAAATCTTGAAGTCTTATATTCATAAAGTTCATCGTCGACCGAGCACGGAGGCTGCAACCAATTTTACATTAACTGTTATTGACATGTTGATGGACAGTTTATTACAATCAACTGATTTGAAGAGGTTTTCGTTTTTATTTTACGCGACGAATAAAAAAAGCCGCGTCGAACAGTTGCATCTAATTTAACTCTATGAATAGAAATGTCGTAATTTATTATTCAAGATTGATAGTCAAATGAATATCGTAAAAGCGGATTCTTTATTGCACATTTTTTAACAGTTAATTATACAGGTTCGGAAACGACGATAAACATACACGAACGTCATTTATTTGATGTTAAAATACAAACATTTTCGAACAAATTCTTCATTTTTTTATCATTTCTTTTTTATTGTTGGGAAAAATTTTGATTGCAATATTTTCAGTTTGACAAAAGCGAGGATAAAAAAGAGTGCATATTTTTAAAATTCCTATCGTGAATGTTCGCTCGTGTTATTTCTCGAATCATATTTGATTTTTATACATGATAAATAAAGGAAGTGGGAAAAAACGAGTGAATTGGATTTTAATTCCACAAATTGACAAACAGTTTACACCTCTTTTACACTTTTCCTTTTAGTGTATCGGTATTTGTTCTTTTTTTTAATTTTGTAATTTCATTTTATAATGAATTATTATTTTTTCCATAAGAGTCGTTAATTAATATTCGATGCAAATTATTGTCATAACGGTTATAATTAATCTCTTTGTCTATTATACAATAACGCTCAACTCCAGTGGCTGAACGTCAAATAACGTCAATCGCCATGGGTCAGCATTTAATCTGAAAACGTCAGACAGACAAAAATTAAAATTGACATGCTTTCACATCAGTCGACAGTTAACAACGTTAAATCGCTCTATTGAAATAATTTTCACTGCATTTTCATAAATAATGATGCACAAATTTTTAAGCACTCGCTGTTAATACGACCTCTTGCTCTTGTCAGCCAGCATGGATAATCACGTTTGTACACAATTTCGAATCTAAATTCATTCACGAATATTCCTGAAAGAGACAAAATATAGATGACAACTTAATCAATCGACTTTTTCATCTTCATTATGGGCCAATTTTAAAAATAAAATACACTTCTATCAAGAAACTGAAACTTTTTCAGATTTATATTTAAATTACCCAAAACAAAAAATTGAAAGAAAAGAACAAAAAAAATAGTTTCAGACTTTAAGGGTCTTCAGGCCACTTGTGTCGTGCTCACATTGCTGACCAAAGCTTGGCAATCGGGGCAAGCGATAAACCACAAAAGACAATGGAGCTTCTTCGGTGCCAGCGAGTCTTGGACTTTCTCGACTCCGCAGAATGAAAAGTAGAAAAATGAACAAAAACAAGTAAAAGAGAGAGAAAGACCGAAAAGTAAACAAAAAAGACGACCATACTCGCAGCGATGGGCGAGTGAGTCGCGGGGCTTCTCTCCGACAGGGAAAAGGAGAAGCAAAAAGTCAATCGACGACCGCCTCGGCGGCGGCTCTTGCTACCGCGAATATTGCCCCCTCGCGTTTTCTTCTCCTCGCCATTGCTGCTTCTGCAATTAATTAGCCTCGCCGCTGGGATTGACGACGATCACCCAGAGAATGTTCGGCCAAGTTTTTAATCTTCGTGACAGTCCTGAAAATCTGCGATGATGAAGATGGTCAAATTATTATCATCATCTGCAGATTTTTACTTTATTAAATATCAATTAAGGATGAACACGATTTTATAACATTTTTAATCATAAAATCGCTGTGAACGTTTGATTTAGTAAGTTGATGAGATCAATTTTCATATTGAACAATTGAGAGCATGCTGGCGATTGCAACTTTGATGATGGTATTACAAATTTTATTCTCAAACTTCTGAGAGCATATTCCGTGGGTTCAATTCCAAGATTGCAACATACAACGGAATTTAAATGAAATAAAAATTTTATTTGTTGTAAATCATGTTACTACGGATTAAAAATTGTTTAATCGGATACATTGTCGAACAAAATGTTCGAATTCCAGTAGATATTGTGACGATTTATTTTCGTAGCCTTTTACATCTCTATATTTGAAAACACATTGTTAGTCTCGAAATAAATGGTCCAAACTGCATCCGAGTACAATATTATTGCTCTCGTATTTGATATTTTTAGTCGCTCGCATAGACAGAATAACGACGTGAATTCGCAGAAATAAATTTCGCGAACGTTTGAAATGATTCACATGATGAAACAGAAGTATCACAATTAATGTTACGTATAATCTCGTTTCAAGATAATTTATCGATGATTAAAACATAACAAAACATCTGCTGAGCCTAATGTCGTGCTTTTCTTTATGATTTATTTGATCGTTGTTGCGTTTGTTTGATGTCAAGCGACCAACTTTTTGGTGTCTTTAACAAAAAGTTTTGTCGCAAAAAATCTTCAGATACTGTGATTGTTAACGTTTTGGTTTCACAACTTAACTTTTTAAGTTTCTCTTCCGGCGAAGTTGAATTTTATTATTAATTAAATAAAAGTTACGGTCGAAGAATAGTCAAAGGATATATAAACTTTTTTAAATCTCTTTCTGTATGTTCTATAGTTTTCAGGAACTACAATTTCAGTAAATCGGAAATGTAGGACAAAGAGAACAAACTTCCCAACAATATGAGCTTAATTCATATATTTTAGTGCAGCGTCATAAGTTATTAAGAACCATTTGGTCGCTTGCACTATCCAACTTCCAAAGTATGTTTCCAGTACGTATGGATGGAGAAATAAAATTGTTTTGTATGCAGGTGTCGCCTGAGAATCGCAATCGTAATTCAAGTCGAACATTTTTTTTATACGAGGGAATAAAGTTTTACGGCAAATACATATTGAAGAATAATGTTTCAAGAATTTTATTTTCGCGTTCAGTTCCAGAGTCGAGTAAAAAAAATTTTTCATTCGAATAATTTTGTTTGAAAAGGTTCGTTTAATTTGCGTTATTTTTTCTTGTATGTAAAAATTTTCAAGTGTACTTTTTGTCTGACATTTACTACAGCAATTTGTTACACGATTGAGAGGCGTACGAAGTTTATGAGTTGTTTCTTTATAGGAAAATGTGTCGAACGATATGGGAGTTCAAATATTGAATGATAGGAAGAAGGGTATTCAAATTGAGTGAATCACTGTAGTGTCAGACTTATAAAAGCTGAGAAGCTATACTTTCCTAAAACTTCATATCCCTTCAGATTGAAAAAAGCGATAAAGGGAGAATATACTTTACGATAATGTTCACTCTTGTTTCAAATATAATCATTTGCAGACATAAAACAGGTTGATTTAAAAATTCAATCTGATTATTTAAAACAGACAAAGTAAATTAGGAACAAAGTTTGAAGAAATGAAAAAAAAGAGCAACAGAAATTTCTACGTGCCAATTGATTGCAAACGGTTGGAAGTAAAATATGAAACAACTGAATTTTAATTAAGCATAGCAGTAAAACGTTATCGGTAGTTAAAACGAAAGATAAATCTCGAGTTGAGCGCTCGAGATTTCGTATGAGTGGAACAGGAAATCTTAACGAAACGAGAGGCCGCGGCGTTTTATCAGAAAAGATTTATGAACCAGAAAGACGCTGAGATTGTGTTTTTATCGAGGGACGCGAGTTATTAAACTATCGCCATTATTTTTGCGCGCAACATTTTTTATTCAAACCGACACGTCGTACAGGATTAATCGTACCTCGTCTACGGCGGTCTCTGATCAACTCAAGGATCCTCGCCAAGAAATCACCCATCAGGGAAAAACCAAACAGCCGATTTTTTCCCACTGTTTCCTTCTCTTTTGCAACAACTTTTCCGCTCGAATTTCTCGAGGGTGCAAAATAGACACGGGGTTTTGTGATTGTGCGTTTGTAACTAGCAAAAAAAGTGGATTGGTTGCCGAGTGCAAGAGGGTGTGAGCCGGAAAAACGTGCTCTTTCATTGCGGAAAATATGATTCTCTTCCGGAACGCGACGTTGATGGAGAGTCCCTCGATTATGCGGTTCACCTTTTTTTTTCCTCAAGATTCTATGACACCGCGCAGCACTCAGACCGAGAAATGATTCGCGAATTGCAGCATCAAAAAGATAAGTGGTGTTTTCCACGTCTCACCTTTTTTGCGACCTAATCGTTTCGTTTTATGTTCAGACTCTGTTTCGTTCTTCTTTCAATTGTTTTCCATTCCTTTTTTTGAACATTCGTTATATTTCTTGGTTATACAAGATAAGCTTTATAAAATTCAAAAAATTTCGATGGAGCTAATTTTTGATCTATATTTAATTTTTGTTTCGGTTTCGATGCTGAAAAAAATTTATACATAACTTTAACCTAATAAAACAAAATTGAAAAGTGCAATGGTCATAAATCATAATCATGAAATCTACTTTAAGACACGCCTGACAACAAAAATGTCGCACTGAACCGTAACCGTGCTCTGATTCAGAGTGCCTTTTCAATACGATCCCTGTTCTTTCTTAACACGTCTCACTGCAATCGGCAATTGCACGTCAATGTAGCAGTAATTTACAGGTCGGAACCGCGCGTAGTTCCGGGATAGCTACGGATTCTGCGGGAGCAAAGTATAGCGACGAGCGTCGTTCGGATTTTGCCGATCGGCTTAGCTTGAGCCAGCGTGAGTCCCGTTACAGCTGTCGTCGTGCTTTGCGTCGCCCCTGTTTTGCCTCCTCTCTCTCTCTCTATCACTTACTACCCGCGCGACAGGCATTACTTATGCAGGCTCCACTTATGGCTCGCCCTAAAAGCCCGGCCACCCAACCGCCCCCTCCCCCCTCTCTCCGCGAGCTATGCCATCCGTGCAAATCTTTCGGTAAGCTCGGTTAGCGTTTTCTTCCAATTCTCAATCCAAGCCGATACATAATCGGCTGACTTCGCGTGTAACTTGCCTCCAAATCGAATTCCAACAATCTGATTTTCACTGTAACTTTCAAGCGGACTTGCTTTTCAATATTGATTTCTATCACTGCATTGGTACGCGCTTCGTTTACTTTTTCGATTCTGATAGTCATCGATTAGAAATTGAAATTTTTATTATTCATATCAAATAAAAAATAAAGGCAATCTAAAAAAAATTTTTAATGACGATTTGTAGAATTGACTCCACAAGGTAAAAATCGGTTAAAAATGAAAGACCTAAAAAACAGGCTAATTTGACTTTGTCTGTCATTAAAAGTTGATGCAATTTCACGTCATTAAACTGCTGGTTCTTTTTTTGCAATATCCCATAGACGCAAATTGAAGAAAGTTAACCGCAAAAGCGGCGGGACATTAAAATTCATTTACCCCGGCAAAGGAATGGCACTTTTTGCAACTCATCGGCGCGCGGTTCGGTGTAAAAACAAATTGCTCAATTACGATTTAATTTATTCAAAATTACCAGCTCGCAAAACATCGATCATCAAGAACCAAAAAACGATTACTGGTGTTAATGACTGATTTTCGTTCGTTTGTGCGAATTCCCGCGCAGGCGATCATTCAGAGACCGCACACGTGTTGGTTAATTTCTTCTCCTCGAGTGCACAAAAGTTGGAGGCGCCTTTTTGTGCGCAAACCTTCATAAAATCTTAATTGGACTGACCCGTGTCACTCAGTCACGCAAACGTTTCGCAGAAAAAGATGCGCGCGTCTTTTGCATCCGAGATGGCTGTTTAGGCGGTTCTTTATTGGCGCATCGTCGCTGTAATTCTATTTAAGTATCGTCCCGGCGCGGCATCAAAAATGCGCCCGCGAAAAAGTGTATTTCGTGAGAGGAGAGGCCGGCGCGCCTCTGATTGATGGCTAATAAAGGCAGGCTTTATTTCGACAGACGTTTTGAAAGAAAGTATAACTACAAAGTTGAACGATGAGATCCCGCTCAAGTTGAATAAATTATTCAGACACAAATTCGACCGACTCGCTGGATGGATTTCAGTTGTACGATATAATTAAGGACGACCGACTTTTATTGTTCTTGATGGAGAATCGTAGTTTTTTCGTTGTAAAAGTGTTTCTTTAAAAAAATTGATTTTAGTATCAAAAACCGCAAAAACTTTATTGTTTCTCCCTTAATTTCACAGAATAAAAAAAGTTAAAATTTTTGAAAAAATCATTTATTTTAAAGTTTCGTAGATTTTGTGATTTGTAAATGAAAGAACTTGAAAATCGAAACGATCAGACGAGTGGAAAACATTTATCTGTACAATTTCGAAGTATTCCAAGAATGGAGAAAAATTACATCTTTTCAAATTTGTTTCAGAAAGCTGAGATGTGTATTGCATAACGTCAGATAGGATCTGGTAAGGGAAAAAAGTTTCGTAGACATTCTATATGTAAGATTACGGCCTTAATGTGACATATTGCGTACCCTTTTGAATTGCCGTCGAAGAGTAAAGCTAGCAGAGGAAACATAATCGATATGTATGAATATTGAGCGGCACTTGAGGCGATAGCACACGCTGAGGAATAAACTCCAGCGAACCGTAAGTACGCTTCAAGTACTAAACTGTTTTCTGGACATCGCCACTGGACAATGCATTTATTTTACATGCTATTGGTTTTAGCATTTTCATCGTCTATCGAAAGTAAATATGTAAGCGAACAAAATCTCATGCAAAATACGGTTATAGCCCTTAACAACGTTATTGCATTAACTTTTCAAACCAGTTTGACAAACAAATCGGCTTCAAAATAACATCCAATATGAAGTTGCATGAAAAATTGATCGCTCTATTTGGTTATTCAAATTTTGCACTTTTTTAGCCGACTTTTTATCGGATTCGCGCAACGTACGACATATCGATGACTAATTGTTGATATTCAAATAATTGCACAACAGTAATTGACAGCACAAAACAACTAATTGGCATTCGAATGATTGAATAATCAACAGTATTCTAAACCAAATTTTTTACTCGTTCAATAACGTAATCTTGGATCAAGAATTTTTTCCCATCTTGATATAAGCTGTCACTTTTTTCTGTACACGACGCGATATGGAATGTGAAATCTTATTTGAGCAACTCGATTCCAACCGTGACATTTTTTGCGCGATATGAAGGAAAAAAAACGTTACAGGACATATTTGAAATATCAAAAGTGTAATATTAAAATAATACCGGGATAACGTTGTTTGACAGTCTGGAATATCATTAGGTTGGATTGTCCGTCAAAATCATGGCTGTGTGACATAATAATAGGAGATTAGTTTGGGAAAATTCCATGGGGATCGATGTATTTCGTGAACGCTCCAACTCCGACGGGCCAACGCGTCTGCTAGACTTTTCGCGAGCATTCTGAATAATTAATGGGTATGCTTCACTGGCGACGGAGTATCGACCGGAAGTCCGTGATAATTAATTCACGAGACGTGGAAATAGAAATAGCTGTCTGCCTCTACGAGACTTCACAAGGGAGTGGAAAGAAAGAGACGGATATTCGCGAAGGGTGAATCCACACCGACTCAGAAATCAGAAAAGAAGGCAAAAACCAAGACGATAAACAAGGACAGCAACTCGCGGTAGGCTCGTCGCTACAAGCTGGCAAGTTTTGTCGCATAAATGATGCACGCGCGACTCGATATGACGACTATTCTCTTTTTTTCCTCTGCTCGGCCCATTTCATAAAGTACATTTTATATTCTGCACATTTTCTGTTCTTTTATTTTTCTTTTTTTTATACTTGAAGCATCCTCACGCCTACATGGCCCCCAAGTTTTAAATCAGGACAAATTTATAATTCCTTTTTCAAGGCTTAATTGAATGAGATTGAATTTTAATGACGGTCGAGCGTGAATTATTTAGGCAAATCATTTTAGTACATTTGCCGGTAAATTTATCTCCTTCAATTTTTAATACACGTCAGGGAATGTTGAAATGACTAAATTAAATTGCATTGAATTTCATTCTTTTGTCTTATGCAATGACTAAAAAAGGTATCCTTTTTTTGTTTCGTTTGAAACAAAGGAAAAATATGTATAGAATATGGTGTTAAATTGTAATGAGGTCTTTGGTATATTTGATTGGTGCAGAGACGACATAAGTGAACCGAATGAGAGTTTAACCAGCACAAAAGCATAACATGATACAATATTAAACGTCGTCTAACATTTGCTAAACTTTTCTACACGCTTTAGTCTGTTTCGCATAAGTGACATCGGCTATATATGGTTTCCTCTCGGGTCGGATTAGTTTTTGCTCCGATTTTTATCTAAGGGTTCTCGTGTTCCACAAATAGAATCGTTATCATATGGTTCGATGAAATATTTCGCTCGGAAATTTCAAAACTTGGAAAAAAAGATGTCCTTTTTTTTCGTTCCTGAGAACAGAGCGCGGACAGGAATTTAGTTAAACAGAAAAAAATTTATTTTCATTTAATGAGTCACAAAAAATCATTGTAATACTATATCCTTAAGGCTCGTTATAGTAAAAGTAGGATTTTAAAATGTCTCAATGTTATAGCCAAAGTAGATTGAGACTTTTGCTATAAAAGAAGCAGCGTCATTTCTTAGATGGGTCGTCGAAGAATTTTGAAGATGGTTTAAAGATTGAGGTCCGATGATACGTTTGGCTTGACGACTAGAGTTTGTAATGATAGAGGACGCGAACCTCCTCGTGGCCATTAGGACTAATTTTCGTCAAATTGCATCATAAAGCCGGCGGTTTTAGAGTTTGCGGCAACGTTCATTTCGGACGAACAAACGACGTTCCCTGAGGACCTTCTCGGGCGCTTCGTCAAGGGCCCCACGCGTCGAAAATGTGCGATTTGCAAATTGTGCCAATTTTATGACGTGACAGGCGCCCCCTTTTCTGATCGACTTTACCGCAAGCTAACGCGTGCAAAACTAATGTGTCATGTAATAATGAAAACGTCAATCTAAACTATTTTTAAAGTCAGCGCGAGCCTCCGAAAGTGTTTGGGGGAGCGTCCCTGTTTTTGCACCAAGCTGACTTTGTGTCAAATTTAAATTTAATTGAAACATCATTTCGCAGCATCGACAAAAAGATTAGACATTTTTTAATCAACAAAGTTTGTTTCAACCCACTCAACCCAAAATTAGATTTTTCGTTACGTGCGTCAAAAAAAGTGTAGCATCGTCTCACGTTCACAAGCCGCAAAACAAAATTTTCGAAAATTTTATAATATAAAAAGTTTCACGGTGCAGGCAGATAAAAGAATCGCACAAATTTATGCACATCGATAAAAAAGAAGTACAAAAGAGAGTTTCACCGTCGATCCATCGCTTAAATACAGTCTACACGTTTTTTCTGTGCATATTACAGAACAAAAGCTATCACACAAAGTGCACCTGGGAAATCTTTCAAGGAATCTCTGATACGGGAATGTAAATTCGCTCGATTCTCGCCTTGTTTTTGCATCGCGAAAATAATTGTCCCCGAGAGAGAACTCGGTCTATCGATTTTTGATGCAAAATAAATCCAAGTACCGTCGCCGTTAAACAAGTCGAGTGAAATCAAGTGACCACGAGGAGCCTTCAAGTATAAATCAGTACTCGGGGGCGAGATATTAATTATCCGAAATAAGACGTCGATTGTTGTCGGTTGCCCCGTAACAATAACAAGAGCGGGGAGGATTTCGTTTTGAATACCGGGCCCGTCATTTGTCACGCCAAGTGTTGACCAATAAAGCCCGGCGAATCCGTGCTAGAATAAATCCTCGACATTGTGTCGAGTAGTTAATCCAAATATATCAGAGATAGTATCGACGTTATTTCCAAGTTGGAGCAAATACGAGGGTGCGCGAGGTCCCCACCGACTAATATTAATGAAAGCGTCGGGATGAACACTCAAATCAAGCCCCGACCGCTGTTGCCATGAGAGACGCGAACATTTTTCGCTATTAAATGCGATCGGCAAACGTTTGTGCGTAGCCGCGGGCCGGGCAAATAAGGTTAGTTAGTACAACGCGAGTTTAATTGGGGACTACGTTTTGGGATGCTGTCAACAGCGCGACTGCACATCCCACACTCGCAACTTATAATGAACACAGCCACGACGTTTCGTCGCGTCATGCTCTCACATCCGCTATGATAAAGTTCAACATGGCCCCATTGCGTGGGGTTAATCGGCCAACTTCGTCAAACTTACTGAGAGTGTTTTACTTATATGAACCCTCCTCAGGATCCACGAGGCGCGTCCAGAATTCTCCACTTACGGCGTTGTCTGGTCCGCTAAATTACGCGACTTTTGAAACATTCGGAAGCAGGAACCACACCTGGATTCTCTCGCTAGACTGTCGACTGCGTAATAACCGAGGGGTTGAAGTAAAATCGACGATGCGAGAGATATAGTGTCGGTTTTGTATAAAGTGTTGCGATGGTCTTTTTGTTATGTGGGCTTTTTGCGAAATTGAAATTATGACTTAAGAGAGAAATGACGAAAAACAAGTTGGTAATTTGAGTGTTGATTTTAAGTCGTGTTATTATAGTTGAGATAGCTTGGATTTGATATGTCACTTGGGAGAAACTTAGTTGAGAGAAATTTTCTTAAAAGCAAACAAGAAAATTTGGAACAAACAAACGAATGTTTTGAGGATAGCGAGTCAGCAGATGCAAATGCTTTCTACATGTAAGGATAATTAAATGAATCGTCAGTTTTCGCACTTTTATTCGAATTGCTTTTTTTCTCGCCTTCGCAATTAATCTTGATCTGTTCGGTAAAGTGAAATTTTGATGATTTGTTGATTTAGAAATTTGTTAGCGACGAGGGGATGAGAGTTCTCGTTGCTTGGCATACATAAATTGCAGTGAAGCGGTAATACGAGAGTTACCAATTCGTTTCTACTCGAAAGTAGATCAAAGTTCGAAATCGATGATTATTCGCGTCAATTAATATGTTATCGCACAATCGTATTGTCTAAAGTTACACAATTGCTATTTCAGCTATGCGTGCCAACTTTGATCCGACGCCCATGCATTATTCGACCCGTAACTAATGGATTTGGTTTAAGTTCGTTTCAGTTCGATAGATCTCCTTTCCATGAATGAATCCACTCTTCTAATTTCGAATCGATCTTGCCTCATATTTTTATGACAAAATATGTTTCGATTGAAGAAAAAACCCCGCTACAAAAAGATTTGATCGCGTTTCAATTTATCTTGCTGTATGGTTGCAATTGTTGCTGTATACACCGAACAATGCAAAGATTATGCTTTGTATCGTCGGATCAAAAATCATTAATATCTTTCCACGTTCATTCATAAGATGTTAACGTGACGAAATATGTGTACGCTAACGATAAGACATCTGCATGTTCTACAAAATGTATAAAAATGTTACCGCAAGGAAAACCTGTCTTCACAACTTAATCTCTCTGCTTTTATGAAAAATTATGACGAGAAAAAAGTGTACAGCCCCGAAAGATAACGTTGATGAAAGATAACAGACAATGATAGACAATTATTGATCTTCCATTGATAATACACAATCACGCTTTTTCATGTTTCATCGCATGCTACAAACTCAGATACGGTCTACTTGCTGCACAGAATAAAGTTAGTTTTGAATACCCGAGAACTGTTAACCAACGGACAGCTATAAGTTGTCTTCATAGCTCTAATTTGCCTGCAAAAAAGATACAAAAGTAGAATAAATCAATATAAAAGTCGTCGGTTTTATTTCGTTAGTAGACTTTTATGTTATTTTCAGTGCAACATTATTTTATTGAATCACAGTAAAATTATTAAAACTGAATTTTGAAAGTAGAATCTATGGCATAAAAAAATGGAATTTAATATAGAAAATGGAAGGCTTTATCTCAAAGCAAGACAACTGGAATTGTCTCGAAATGCGAAAACACGTAAGTTTATTCTATCGTATCCCTGATCGAAAACAATCCAAGACGAATAAAAGTTTAGTGCATAGTAGCGACGAATGTTTCATCAGTCATAAATTTCCATACAAAAATACATGTCCTCGAAATAATAAATAAATGAAGCAGCAGCCGCGGGGGTGAAGGGGGGATGGCACGCTGGTGTGAATTTTCGGTGGAGGGCTCTCAATCACCCTTCTCAGCGGGAAACCGAGACGCAATCTCTCGCTACCACTCTCGCTCCTCTTGACGCCGAATACGCGCGCGTGTCTCGAGGACAAAAGATTTATTGGAAATTGCTGCAAAGAAATTGAATAGCTCCGTATACGACGGCGCATTTTTGTCCGCTCGCGCTCTCTTCGCGCGCAGGCTTACACAGCCTGCCTTGATAAGAATTCACCGACGACGCAATCACGTCGTCTGGATATCATTCGCTAATATATTAAATCGACTGTTTAGTCGGCAGCCTTTATATTGCCTACGTTGGGTGAATATAACGTGACCTGGCTTCTGTTCTATCGTCACTTTACCTTCGTTATTGTTATTTGCTTTGAATATCGCCAACGACATTTCACCTCAATTTTCTATCAGGTTTCATCTTCATTTTACTTTTGACGTACCGAAATTGTATTTAACAATGTTTATTTAGATTAAGGATACATTGGTCTGTTCGTTAGAATTCGAAAGGTCCTGGGTTCGATTCTCAATGCCGGCCACTTTAGTATCGCTGACTTTTGTAATTAACTGAAGAGTTGGCACAATTTAGAATGTGTTTTAACTGAAAAGCTAATTTAATTCCACGAAAAACTTTTAACAGACCGAACTGTAGAAAACTCATAAGATATCATTACAGATGTACGGATTATACGAAACCACGTCGGTTGTTGGTTCCACTTTTGCGCATCCTAAAATAATCTAATAACATTTAGTGGTAGCTAAAACCAACCGAATCTCTCGCACAAAGTAATTAATTTAGCTCGTAATTATCTGCGTGATAAATTTGAATTAAGGTTACCGTCAAACATAAATTTCGTCAGACAGTTTGTCACCGGCTCAAGGCAAACATTTATAACGTCAACCGAACTTGGCTGTTGATCTCTCCAGCAAACGTCAAAACTATCCAAACTAATCTAATTCTTTTAGAGCACAATCAGACCGCAAAATGAACTCTGACGAGAACGTGCAAACAAACATGTTCATCAAAGCAAGTGAGGCGAGCTATTTAAAACGTTTTGAAACAACAACAAAAATAAGAAACTGGATGGGCTGAATGAATTAGTACGACGAAAGTGTAGCAAAGGCAGGTACATTGCATGTACGTCAATTAAGTTGCCGAGCCAACTAAGCAGCTGCGCTATCTCAGGCGAGTAGTCTTGCGTATGTCCGCACGTCGCTCATAATTACGCCGGAGTTTCGAGCTGCTAAGGTTGAATAGGGTCGGGATATCTTATCCACCTCGCCTAAAGTTTCTAGCGTAATGGCACATACTTGGTTCAATGACTCAAGACAATTGGTCCGTATCGTTAAATGGACAGAAAACGCTCGCTGCAACAAACTCCCTCACACGTGCAATGCTCACACTCGCATCTCTCGACACTCGCAGAGCAATAACCGACCTGGTTGACGAGCACTGGTAGTCTCCGTGTGTGTCTAGCCGGAGAGCTCTTAGACGATGTGTAGAATTCTCGCAATTCCCACGGGGGACTGATCCGACTTTTGTTTCGCAAAATTCCACCTGTTTGTCTGTACTCTCGAGCACCTACGCATATTACGAATGCAACGTGCAAAATGCATTTTTCATGATCAACGCGTCCGCTTCTGCGAAATTGTTTATTTCCCGTGATCTATGTGCGTAGTAACGGGGCACTTTTGTTTGCCGATATGAATGAGTTTGATAATTCGATGCGACTGTGCGAGTCGAGTTGTGTACCGTGCGTGTAAACAGAATTAATTGTACCGAACGGAATTCTAGCTTTTCATGTTTATCATTGAGGAGAGGAATTTTTGATTCAGTTGCTCGTGCGTGTGTCAATGACGATGGCACGACGATTGAATGTTGTTACCTATCGATGACACAATGAAATCTCGTTGTGTTTGTTAATCATTTATGAGACGAGACCCATTGAGACTCTGGGAAATGACTCGTTTTTAGATGTAACTTTTATGCAATTCAAAGTTGTTGCTGGTTGTTGAAGGTGGTGCAATTAAGACACTGCAATAATTAGAACAAGTTATACAAGGTAAAAAGACATTTTAATTGACACAAAAATTTGTTTTTCAATAAGTATCGATGAGCAAATGATTTTTTTTAAGTTTGCTGTATAAATTAGTGAGAGGAAGGGTTAAACGCATGGCTAATGAGAGTTAATCTTACGAATGGAGATCTTGTAAGTGTAAAAAACATAAATCTTGACGAATAAAGATGGGTTTCAATTGGGTTAGAATCGTTATAACCCCGTTGAGAAGGCGGATAAGGTACGGGAGCAGGGCTCAAATATAGTCACTGAAATAGCCGTGGGACGTTATCAGCGGGGTGAGAACTCGTACTATGATTGCATTGAATGAGAATAAAAAGGCAGAAGGGAAAGTAAAAAGAAAAGGAGGCACTAGCTCTACCGGTAAATCACGCCGCGGGGAGTCCGGTCGTTCCGGCGGAAGGTGCCTCGTAACTTTGCGAAATCTACCCACCCCCGAGAGCGAGGCCAACGAGCCAGCCAACCGACCACCATGACTCCGACTCGGCATTGCGCCCTTCCATTTTCTCAACGCCGGAACAACCCGGCATTTGAAATATTAAGCCGCACAAGGCCGGATACCAACTGGAGAAATAAAGCGAGAGTGCACGACGAACGCGAGACGAGGACGGAAGTATAACCACGAGGATGATACTGCGCGACCCGACTTCACGTCGACTTTACCTGCTTAGAAGGATTCTGGCCTTTGAGTGTGTTGGAAAAACTTGCCACTCCGAACTAAGACCGCCAATAAAAAAGAGGAAACGCCGCGCGCAGCAGTGCTTCACTTTTATACACGCTTCTTCTTTTCTCTGGATAAAAAATGTCACTGCTTTCTTTTGTCCGCAAAAATGTCAAGCGCGGTAGTTAATTTGTCTTTACACAAGCGCGCCTTTTTTCAACAAAAATTACCTCCTTTTTTGTTCTGAATTATAACGTTCTGAAAATTTAGTATAATTTTAAGCCGCCCCTGCGAGACATTCGTTTTGTCCAAAAACTTGTGTCTTATTCTTCGCTTATCTGGAACAAGATATCAAACTACGAGATTCGCCGAGGAGCCTTCTATCGTGGTACCTAACCGGTTTAGTTTTTTTCTTTGGTTTCTTTTCTGAATTTTTTTCTCGAAAAAAGGCTACAAACAAAGTTTTTAGAAACACATTTTAGATTTGTGAGAACCATGCAATTTAGCCGACCAAAATTTATTAATAAATAATACATTTTCACAAAAACACTTGTAGAAACACAGCAGCATTAATCACGAAGCTTGTGCAGTTTTTGCAAACAAATAATGAAAAAAAAGCTTGCGCACCGTTTAACTCAATTCAAACTTTGCGCGAGATCAATTTTATTGCCAGTTGAGAGCTTGCAAGCAGTTATTCCAATTATAAAAATGTCCTCGCATCCGATCGCGTTTCATTCAATGCGACATTCAGCTGTACAGGTTACGATTTTAAAATTCACTCGGACAATGAGCAATAAATAATGACGGTTCGTATCACATACTAACCCAGTTATTGGATCATTGATAGCAATAAATTATGCTTAGCGATTAATTCTTAGAGCGCCGCGTGACGTGCATGCGGATTATCGCAAACGCCACGTATTTCGGCGTCAACGCTTTGCCCCCATTGTTTATCGTTTCGTCGAGTTTACACTATATAAATCACGTGTGTACACGTAGCTCACGCATTTCCGTATGAAATTTGCTCTAACATTCCCTGTGTGATAATAACTTCTCTATCGTGAAATGCGATCGAATCCACTCCAACCTTGTTAACAAGGTGCTTTATTGTTATTAATAAATTTTCAGTTTGCATTCCATTGATTTACTAAAACTGTTATCACTGAAATGAGGACATTTTTTAATTTTTTTTCATGTCATCAGCTGCAAAACCTATTTAGTGAGGACATTAAAATTAGATAACAGACAGAGATTTGCACCTTTCACGTGGTGTGCAAATTTGAATTCCTCTTAATGAAGAGAGGACGATTTCTTTTTGCAAACTCTTCATCCAATTTTTTTTCAATGAGAAAGAACGTGTCCGGTCATTCGTTAAAGTGAATTTCACGATTGGCGGCCGAATTCATATCTTGAAAAATGAAAATCGCGATTAGCATAGAGCAGTGTCGGAAACAGTCGGATATAATAATTCGATAGCTCGGAGCGGGTTCAAACTTTTCTACTGCTCAAGAATTCAGATAGGAAAAGTCGAATGTAGCGGTACAGAATGCTCGCGTACACGCACTTTACATCGGTACACCGTACCTCCTCAATAAATTTGAAATTGTAAGCAGTTTATAGACTCGGCGAAACTTATACGTCGCAACTTACAATCTCTCTCGCGCGAACGAACAATGGGATGGCGCGTCTTGGTATGCTCGGTCAAAGGTGTTAATCCTAAGACAAAAGCAAGGCGTAGACAATTTACAAACTAGTAACGACCATTTGTCACTAATGTTGCCTTCAGACAGATAAACCCAACTGGTTGTACAGTTTAGAAATAGCTCTCCCCCTCATGTCTGAGCAGAATACACTTTACAATAATGTGGATTCCATCATTACGCTTGACAAGTGCTCGTTATTTATACCGATTCATTAGTCGCTCATAAATCATGCGCCGATTATTTCGCATTCAATAGGTCGATTCCGTCCAGCAATAAATAATCGATCCATTCAATTCGGGACAAAAATGTTCAACGACTAAATTGCGAAGAAATTGCCCCGGGCGCAATATAACTCTCGCTAACCTTTTTTCGCGTATTTCAAACGAAACAATTTGTAGCCACAAATTTGTAAGTAAATTCGGTGCGGAAGTTTGAAAAACACCCCCGAGGTCGTCGCCGCGAAGTCCCTGTGTTGGTGAAAGTCACGGAGAATACTGAGGGAGGTTTCTGCAAGCGACGCAATTTCGGTCCGCGGATTGAGCAACCCTCTTTTCACTTTTTCCTTATGTCGCCGCGACCGTCCTCTTTCGATTCTTTTCGACTTTCCTTTCATCCCTCTGCCGGGCTTGTCTGCGTGATCTCAAGACCCTGTTTTATTTGCACCGCTCCTTTCTCTCGCTGGCGACTTTTACTCGCTTCTCAAACGCGTGCACATGTGCGAGCTCCGTTCAATGGAACAAGTAGATTCCACGCTTTGGACAGATATTTGTCCCTCAAGAGAGGGTACTTAGGCCAAACAGATCTGGAGCGTCGTAAGTACTCGGGTTTATGTACTTGACTATTATTTTCTCTCCGCCTTCCAAAAGGCGAATTCACCACACGACAATGTTGCTCCTCTTGTTCGAGATTTTTTCACAACCTTTTATCATTTTTGTGTATAGTCATCTCGATTTGGATTTCAAGTTTTCCTGTCCAGTTGTTTCATTCCAGAGAATGTCATTTTCCGATCATTCGGGAGTAGAATCTTTGTTAATTAATTGTTCATTCACTATTTATTGCAATCAATTTATGAGTGATATAGAATTTATTCATTAATTATTTTCAAGTTAAAATTTTGCTGTAATTTGAAATTGGTACTCGAGGATTTGAACTTGAGTCTTCGAGGTGATAGTCCGCTATCTTATCCGCTGCTCCACAAGCACGATTTCCCACGGATACTTTCAAAGCAAAATTTACTTATTCTCGTTTTTTAAATATTGCAGTTATTATTCGTGTAGTAATTGTTACACATTTTGCAGATATACTTAGTGTCATAACAGGGTTTTTTCAAATAATTCCTGGTATTTCTGCAATAATTTTGATAAGGTCATGTTGGAAAGAAATCCAAAAGAACGTGCAATTTTTTCGGTATTGGATCTCACAGAACGTAAAGAATTTTTAAATTGCATGTAAATGAAGATCTACAGAAAGAAAGTGGCTGTCAGTGTCTTATAATTCTTCACGAAATTGCTAACGGTGTACACAATTAGCGTTCACCTGGATGAAAAAATTGTGTTCCTTCTTTCTACTATTACACGAGTGCTTTTTAAATTGGCACGAAACCTTAAACTGTCTGATAAAAGGCTTCACATTTGAGAGTCTCTATTAAACCGAGTTTCCAAGAACAAGTGGTTTCCCTATTGTTTTTTTCCGTCTGAAATTCATTGTAAATAGATATGTCTAGTTAGACCACAGCGAGTTTCGTGCTATGACTCATGCATCCACGTTCTCCCTCGGATGTCATTTCTTGCTTATTCGTGAGGGGGGGGGGATGAAAAGTTCCTCATCTTCATCTGGAAGTTGTGCGCTCATACCGCTCGATGGTGGAATATTTAGAAAGGCGGTATAATTGTTCTCGTCAACCCCGCTGTAAGACGATGCCTGGCAAATATTTGTCCTTTTTCTTTGCGCATTTCGCATGTTTGCGCCAAGATGAACGATTTATTGCGGTCGACTTTTACGTGAAACTTTTCACAGCTGTCAGAACTATGAGAGCGTACTACATTTAATAACTGAAATTCATAACTCTCTCCGTCTGCGTTCGACTTTTTGTTGACAAAAATTTTGTAACAAAAAATTAATCATCGTTGGAATTATCGAGATAACAATTAGCTGACGCAAACAACGAGCGACCGCAAGTTAGTTGCGATGCATTGTTCGTAACTTAAAATATACTACTTGGTTGCTTTTTTGGTCGGTCCTTTTATGACCGTAGGATTCATAATTACGAACACATGTTGCGGGGTAGTAACAAATTGTCCGATGCGTGTGCAAAAAATAAATTAGAAACGGCCTCTAATTACCATAACCATAACGGCCACCGTGATAACCATAATTTGCTTGTTTTGCGCGTCCAACGTTGACACAAAATGTTTGTTCATTAATAACAGCCGTTAATCAATTCGCGCCTTTCTTCGAACACGTCCGAGTGCTTCCAATTATTTGCATCGCTGTCCAGTCCAATCTTTCGATTCAATTTAAAACCCATTCATCAACCGAGTTTAGCTAATGATTCAACCTGTCCACGTTCAATATTCCGCTCCACGCTGTTTGCCCGTCTCGACAGCTACTTTGCTCACGTGTCTTTTATTTCACCAGTTTTTGCACCTAAGCAATACGGCTTATCTCTAATGAACTCTCAAACAGCTTCACGGTAACCACTTCGATACACGGGACACAATTTTTGTTATTTCTCCTCCTTTTTTTTGCACTTGCGCGTTTCATGTACGAGAGTGGTAATTTGTTTCTCAAGTTATTTTCTCTCCCACGCAGACGAGTTTCTGCCTTTGCTTAGCTGTTTGGTGTTTGCCAACACATCCAACGGCGCATTCTCGTTCGGTTAATGAATTCGTGATGCTTGAAAAGCGAGTGCGTATACATGGTGGCGCGAGACCCCGAAGACGCAAACTCTTGCACGTGTTTCATATTGGCAGCGGCCTTTTTCTCAGATCTCACGGCGCGTTACGTTGTCAAACAGATGGCGTTCGGCGCCGTATCGCAGAAGCCAAGGATCCTCTCTTTAATCTTCGCAACTCGAGCGCTACCTCCTTTTTGCACCAATGCTGAGTAATCGTCTACTTTTTTTTCTTCTTTTTATCGCCATCACTTTCACCAACTTCATTTTACCTGAATAATTTCGAACATGTTAACCATTTTTATCCTGCAAGTAAGGAAATTTGTTTTGAAATTGTGTTTTGTGTAAATTATTTTTATTTTTCAAAACCGGAGAGTGAGATTCAAATGAAAATGTCCGACATCAAAGAAACATCTCGTTTGTTATTCAATTGACGAAATTGATTACAAAACGATCGTTGATAGCATGGCGCTTTTTATGCATTAACGACCCAAGATTCGTTTCACCTAAACTCTTAAAGAGCGTTTCACGCTGCGTAAAACTCACGAGAACGCGTTGTCTTGATTCGACGCGAGCGCATTTCTCAGAAATACCGTATTGTCATCAACGCGGCATGGCTTCTTTAATGACCGAAACAAGAGGACGAAATCGCCCGTTTCATGTGCATATGAAACGCCGCGTAATGAAAATTAGGGTTCCCGGGGACACTCGTTTCTCCGAAACTCATATTCCAACCGGTTTCGAGACGATTTTTCAGCTGGTCTTGAATTATACCCGTGGCTTAATGACGACTGGAATTAAACCAATATTTCTTAATTGAAGGGCAAATTTTGTGTGAAAGAATCTTAAAATTAAAGAATATCCAACTTTCATCTCCAGGAAAATTACAGAAAAAAACACGATAAAAGACAGAAGTCAAAAGATGAATTGCTGAAATGAAAATATTTATCTCACTCCCTATTTGTGTGGAAAAAATTTGGAAGTCATGTTGAAAGTGAAAAATCACTTTTTCCGTGTACGAAAATAAACGTAAAACAACGACTGATGGTTTTCTCAAAAAACAGCTGGTTGCAGCTTTTTGGTGCCCGCATGCGGTGGGACCAGCTGTCAACGCGGATGTTCACCAAAGATCGTTCGTTTGGTCGTTAAAAAAAGTCGTCAGTTCGTTGAAGGAATTACAATATTTCAATAAACGTCGACAACGACGAAAATGCACCGGCTGCATCAAAGGTGACTGCGAATAAGTCGAACAAAGCCTATCGTGGCTTTCATTCCTGATTCTGCTCGCACTCGCCACGGGTTGTAGCTCGATACGAGGGCTCGTTATTTATTCGGGCAATGCGCGCGATACGTGCATTGCTTTAGTTACTGTTATGCCGACATTGCGGCGTCTTGGGTCCGTAGATAAGGTGAACAATTTTTTTAACCCCAGCCAAAACTAACCATTTTGGTACTGATAAATGTTATTTCGGTGTTACATTGCATCCCAATTGAGGGGGACCTCGATAAAGCTCAGTTACTTGTCGTTAAAATGCAAAACAGTAATAATTGACGTTTAATGTCGCCCATTTTTATTATCTTGTTCGAAAAATCACGATACGATTAAAATTTTTTTATTTTTTTTTGAGTGCAAAAAGTGAAACTCGGATTGATAAGAAATTGTAATTTTACGAATTTAATTCGGAGGTGTTTTAGAATTTTGAATATAATAAAGCACCACTTATACACTTGTTTCAAAAACGCAACTTCGTGAGAAACAATAACAAAGGGGTCTTGTGTAAAGTAAAGGGAGAGGGGATTTGTTGTACCTTTGTTAGCGTTCAAAGTCAATATCACTTAGGCGTTCGTGTATAATATTCCGTCGGGAGAAGTGGAACTAAGACAAAAAGACAGGAGGCAACGTAGCGATCAATTAAGTGCATCCCGCGAAGTGCTAAGACGTTTATAGCTGACGTCTTATTATACCTGACGTGGATATTCCTCTGGGTCAACGTCCCGCAAGAAACATGCGACGTAGATAATTTCAACGTAAATGAGTGCGAGGCCATACAAATAATACGTCTTGCAATGTTCTTGGCAGCTTATTTCATTCAACATAAAATCGCCCTTTTTCGCATTTTTTCACCTTCTTTTA
Source organism: Telenomus remus (assembly GCA_020615435.1). Lineage (NCBI taxonomy): Eukaryota > Metazoa > Arthropoda > Insecta > Hymenoptera > Scelionidae > Telenomus > Telenomus remus. The sequence continues at coordinate 4,970,766 of CM036345.1, read as the reverse complement.
AGTTCTTCAATCCATGCTATTAGTCATGAACCATGTACGTGATTAGTGAAGGTTCACTGAAAAATTACATAAAAATTTCCGTCGAGGGTCAGGAGGTACACTTTTGATTTTTACATTTTTGATTTGTAATGCTGTGTTTTGTGTTTTGAAAATATAGATTGGTTAAATATAGGCCTTTGAGTTTATACCCGACCAATGATGATAGCTGCGAGTGGAAGCAACATGATTTGACGTCGAGGAGAAAAAGCGTCAGTTCGCAACGCAATAAAATTTTATAGTGCATCGCGAGCCACAGAGAGTGCTTCTGAGAAAAATGTTTGAAATGGTGTAACGAGGAGGATCCCGAAGACAGACACGATATTTATTTACGATCTCTCTGGCTGTTAATTAGCAAACGATCAAAGTTATCAGTGTTAATAAAGATGACAAAAATTGTCAGCCAAAATAAACAGCGCTCGTGTTCGCGCTTTTTGTTCTAGAGTTTGACTTGTTTACAAGCGACGAAACACACTTCGACCTTTCATCGAACAAACTTTTGCTGAAGTTTACACTTCTGCTTGGTTTCTACGTTTGCCAATTAGACAATTACACCGTGAAGTAAGATTCGTTCAGGCATACGAGTACAGTGACTTTGATGTCCTTCGGTTTGATCGAGAGAGGCTGAATGTTTCGAAGATGCCTATCTCATTGGGCCGAGAAAACTTCCACCCTGACCTTTGGTTAGTCGTGCGTATCGATGTGCATCAAGACTCCAAACACTTTGCAGTCCAAACTGACGACCCACGACTTTATAATAACATTTTTTAATCTTTTTAGTTACCGAACTTTTTTTAGGCGCCAACTTTCGGTTCCGTCAGTCGGTGAAATCGTGATTCATCGGACAATATCGTTTTAGACGAGAATCAAGAAGATGAGACTTTCAATGTCAAATTAGAGTTCAATGTCTATACAAACTTGAAATTAAACAACCTTTTGACCGTTTAATTTCTTTAATATTGTAAAAAGTTGGAGCCCTACGTAGGACGCTGTTTGTGAGGCGCCCAACGTGGGGTCGAATTGAGAAGATTCTCAGAAAGAACCAGTTTCAAAAAATAAATTGTAAGAAACAATGAATCTCATACTTTAAACTTGGTCACAACTGGGTTATTCAAGCCAAGGATTTCTTACCTTATCCACTTGGCAGTGTACTGCGATTTCAAACACGCGACTTATCCGTTTTTCTTGGAACGCCCGGTATGTACAGTGTGCATTGGATCGTGCGCCGAAATATCGCCGATACGATCGAGCGCCTTCCCGAAAGGGGTTTAAACACAAGACAAATGTCGCGATAAATTTTCGATTTGGCAAAGTGAATAAATGTGTTCTTGACGAGCTAATTTCATTACTCGATCAATTGCGCCCTTTCACAATTTTAAATCGAACTTTGCCAATTAGCAAGATTGACAATGTAAAAATTGTCCATAAAAATTAATTTCGAGCGCAATCTAATTCTTTTTTGTTATTTTTCGTTTCGTTCAATTAAGTTCGTACAATTAAGAGTACATTGTTTTTAAAAATAGTAGTTTGACAATTACAGAAGAATTGCACCGGGAGTGTAGAACGCGCCGGTACTGCGAAACCATATAATCATTCCAGCGCAGAGAAAGCTTATTGTGACCGTAAATTGTTCCCAACAATTAACGATAATACCAAATACGGTAACGATTACAACAAACTTCTGTTCCACTCGGAGCCTCTGAAATCACGTGCGTCTTTTCATCAGTCTCTTTCTTTGCCCTTTTTTCCCTGACTAACAAACATCCTTTCTCACGGCAAATGAAAATCAAACACCTGCAAAATCAATTTGCCACCCTAAAAAAACGTTTCTCGCGATCACAAGTCATCACCTGTTCCGTCGGCAGTTAATTACACACGTGAAAGCATGTCGACACCTGTAATCTCAACGAAACTGTCAAATCTCAGGAAAAATAACATCCCGAACCAACCGGCGGAATAAATGACCGTTTTAAATGACGTCCGGGTTGAAATAAAAAAAGAACAAGTTCAAGATGGTCCTAAAAAAGTTTAAACTAAGCGAGGCTGGGTTTTTTTTTAGAATCTTATCAAAGTGGTCGGTGAAAAAAATAGAAGAAAGTCATCAGACTAGTAGTTCTCTGGAGGATAAAAAATAAAGGTCGAACAATATGGCAGGCCGTGAAATTGTGGTATTTATTCTGCGAGCGATGTTTTGTAAAAGGTCGCCTCTCTTCGTGATTAATACGTCGGGGTGTCATTCAGCAGCCATGACCATCACGCTCTTTTCTAGGTGGTAATCAGTCGCGTTCTTTCAGCAATTCTCCCTGGCTGTCGTCGGCAAGCGGTGTGCCACATATCGGCTGTCTGAGGGGAGTCGCGACCGCGACCCCGCCATTAGACTTAATAAGCTCTCGAGTCTTAAATAATGCGCCGGATGACAGTTATGACAGACTCGGCTTCATTGTTCCAATACGCGAGTAATTATTCTGACTTGTGCAATTTTCTGTTTTGCATATAGCAACTTCTTTTCTACCAGTTTGAGCATTGCAAAATGACAAAAAACATTCTGATGTGAATAATTTTTCAGCGATTTAAAATATGTTCAAAGGTGCATGGTATACCTGAGACGATTTGTTCGCCCCTGTGAAATTCAAGCCGAAGAAAAGCGGGTCAACTGTCTCTGACTAAATGGACCTTTGTTAACCCCGGAAACTAGTTGTTTGGGATATTAGCAATGGTGTCGGATGCTTTTTTCTGTTCTGCGAGCGTGTGTTATCGTGTATAGTTCTTTTTCTACTTTGAGTACGAATCGAATTTCTTGTTTGATAAATGCGACATTGAAAGATAAAAGGAAATGGACTGGAGAGCATTAGAAAGGAAACGCTTTCTTATCTCGAATTATATTTAAATTCACTTTGTCGAGCGCTCATATGACTAGCTGACGTAAGACGACTGAGTGTATTTGGTAATTAAAGATAAACCAAGCAGGGGCATTCATTAGACGATAAAGCTCTGCGGCTCATGGACATTCTTTCGGTCAAATTAATTGATCCTCAAGGCAAAAAATGAATTTCGCATCGGTCTCGAGATGATTGAATTTTTATTACGATAATTTAATTTTTTTGAAATGTTGTACTTATGGGTTGAACGTTTTGATGAGTCATGGCAGGAAGCTGTAAAGTGTTATCGCAGCTACGAAAATCTGCACAATGATTGGAACTAATCTTCGCGGAGTTAAAAGGAATGAAACAAAGATGCGGGAAAAACACAAAAGAGGGGAAAAAATGCTTACTCTGCCAGATCCCATTTAACTCTGACCGTCGCATTTGTCGCGTTACTCACCGAGTAATCTTCGGCCTTATCGTACTCGCGCTCTTAATCGGTGTGGCCGAGCGACCGGACGAACCGCCGACGCTCGTATTTTCAAGCTCCTTTCAGCGGTCGGACGGGATCTAGGCCCGGTGCGGTGGACCTGAGCGAAAATTGGCTTCTAAATCTTGCGACCGGAACCAGAAATACCGTCACCCCCCTTTTCACCAGCCATTCTGTTATCCCCCGACTTTGTCGTATTTTAATTCTCGCTGCCTTTCGCTTTTTCCTCTTTCTTGTCACTTTTTTCTCCGACGTTGATAAATGCTCTGGCCGCAAAACAACAATTCTCTAATTGTGAAAACATTTTTATCTTAAAATTGTTGTTGATTTCACTGAATAATTTTTTGGAAAAAAGCCACGTCAATGGAGTTGAATTGAAAGATTTCATAATTTAAAATAATTCAAAGTTATCGATTAATTTTATAATAACGAACGAAATGTGTGATTGAGTTTCACAGTTGATCTTAGTGATATAAATATGAATAATCAGTGGGGTTTGGAATCGACGTAAATGTAAATCTCATATTAGAATTCTCATTTAAACTTAAATTAGGATAATTATGAATGATTGAATGTGAATTGATAACAGTGTTAATTCAATTAATGATTAATCGATAAAAAAAGAAAAAATTTGAATCGACGTTTCTTATCCTGCAAAATCTGTTGTTTTATTCACAACGTAAAATCGAATATTCAACTATTTTTAATTTTATTGGATTTTTATCGAATCATATCCAATTTTGGATTGTATTTTGAAAAACAGGTAAAATATTGACAAGAGACTATCCAAATTGACAAAACCCATGATTTCAGGGACCCATTATTTGCCAACCAAAGTGCCTATCAAACAGGAACAATGTTAATTCAGTGACTGGACAAACATTTACTTTTTTTATAATCCTTGAACCTCCAGTTTTTTTAAATTGAAATTCAGGATGATTCATGTAAGACGAGATTCTCGTTTGCCTTGTTGTAAAAACGAATCCTAAAGAAACCACCGCAGACTTAACATCTTATTATTATTATTGTTGTCGTTATTATTTGGATTATAATACAACATGAATCCGTTTGAGGGTATCAAAGAAAATGTAGAAATATCACTTCCACTTATCGAAACCGAATATTTTATCATGAAATTGAAGTTTGTTCCTGCCTCGGAGCAATGATATCAAATAATATTCCTCCCTATATTTAGTGGTGACAATAAATTTCAATCAGATAGAAGCGAAAACAAATCCAAACTGAAACATAACAGTTATTGCGACGTAGTCGTTGATGTAAACAGTGGTACGATTGCAAAAAATGTGCCGAGCAAAAAGCAGCGTTCGGCCGCTCTATCGACGACATTGTAACTCATTCGTTATGTCCCTACAGCAAATCGTCTCTTGGTTTTGCTTGTGGACCCTCCCGCAGTCTCTTCACAACGAGAAACTACCGACCAGGGGCTATTGTGGACGTCGTCGTCGCCGAAATAGTCAACGAGGGCTTACCGAGGAGTCCCACGAAAATCCGCGCGGCAACTTTGCAGAACGAAGTTCCATAAGTTGCGTTCAATAGAGGACGACAGAATAAAAAGAGGATATGAAAGGCAAGTCTGAAATAGGGAGAGCTACTCGCTGTTGGCAACCGGCATTATAGGGGCGAGGAGGCACAGACTCTTGCTCATCTTCTCTTTATTGTTCACGTTTTACTGCTGCGTGCAATTATTCTCCTTCCAGCGGCTCCTTTTTCTTACGTCATTATATACTTCCTTCGTCACCGCTGGCTTACCCACGACTCACCTCTTCCGAGTAAATATCCGTTTGGACCCATAACACTCGACTCAAAGTTTTATTAAATTTTCCGTCACAATACTAACCATCGGGTCATCAAGTTTTTTCTCTAAAAAAAGTCACTTCAGAATAGCTCTTTCAATGGTCCCTAAAATGGCAAGCAAAATATTCCCCACTCTGAGCAGACTGATTTATACTTTTTAATTGTGGATCGGAAACAAAGACTTATTTATCCTATAATCACTTTTCCGGAGTTGGAAAATTTATAGTCCCTTCGTGAGGACCAAGTTGGTCGGACGAATTTTATAAATATCGATATAATTGTTATTGAGATTGAAATTTTTAGTTTTTTTGAGGATTAGTTTTTGAGGTTGTAAATAAGGATTAAGGAAAATCGTTCTATATTAGACACTGTCGGCATTTTAAATCTGGACAAAATTTTTTTTTAAATGGCGTGACTAAGTGTGTTTCCGTGTTGGACACTTATGGGCCACCAAGTGGGTGCATTGAAAAGTATTTTTTTTCTTCCGATATTAAAGGTACATTTATGGCCAAATATTGACATCCATTAACACGTAGTGGCCACACAACCGAGCCAAACATCTGAACAAAGGTGCAAATGGGAAAACCGTTTTTGTGTTGATCACAAATCTTGATTGTCTGCGCACGTCATTTCCAAATAATAGATCACTCAGTTTTCAAAGCCCGACAGATTTTAAATTCAAATGATTGTATAATGTGGATTAAGTGGCGTTGAAAGTGCGTGTTTGATTTGCCAGTATGAAAATACGCGCACTGGAAATTTATGCAAACTATCGTCTTGAACGCGCGACAGAGGAAAAACTGTGTTCCCACGAGTGAAATCTTGACACAACGCAAACACTATTTGCCGACCATTATTCTCGAGGATTAGAGCCGAAAAATAATATTTTCCTTCAATAATGTTGACACTCGGGATGAAAGAGGTTGGAAACAGCTTTCGATCGTGCACACTCGGCTTGTCGACACATTTTTTTCTGTTTATTTATTTAGCTGACCGTGAAGCCAAATTAACTTACCGTCGATTGGCTCCTCACGCGAAATTGGTTTAATTCAGCGGTGAAATTGGTCACGGTGATGTATCGAAGGCACAACTTCGAATTGGAAGAAATCGTCAACGAGCAAACTGCCATGGTCAAACAAAGATTAACGTTCGCATCGATCACCGCTGGGGACGGCTCACGTCCTGGCTACAGACGGGCTTTAACCTTTTTAGTACCACGGGGATCGCATTTCTCAACCAACGTTTGAGCCGAAAATGAAGGTCGATTGTAGTCGCTTGTTTTTCGGCCACACATTTTCTACTTCCTGCCAGCGAGATAAGACCGTACGGATATACCATTACCTATAACGTGTCGCTCAAATGTGTTTGATAAAACCATCTGAATCTACCGCTCTTCTTGATCTTTCTGATCGGATTAAAATACGATTAGCAAATCAATGTAACTTTTTTTCTGTCGATCTGAAAGGAATTATGAATAAATTTCAATTTTCAATATCCATCAATGTGAACGAATTTTTCAAGATTTTTTTTCAAATCTGTTTTATTTTTAAGTTGTTGTTCTAACGTGATAATTAAATGTAATTTTGTTAGTTTATGTATAATTTTTAAAAGTGCAAAAAAAATTTTTTTCCGTCGCCGAATGATAAAATTGAGCAGTAGCGTGTGTATTCTTCTGATGAATGAAAATATGTGTCGGATATTTATTGTGTAAATATTGTCATAGCGTCATCCTTTTATGAAATTTTTTCGGCCATTATATACACTTTGGAACAGTTCATTCTTGTACATTATACAGCCTGGCCGGTGGCACTTGTGTGACGATATGCACGCGAGGTTTTATTTTTATATGGGAATCCCATTGACTATAATCTCATGAGAAATTACAGCAACGACCCTCCAAACGAAATAATTCCTGAAATTTCCGGTTATCATTATAAGGATGTTTAATGTTTGGAACGTATTTTTAATTCCATCGTGTGTATATAATACCAGCAGCAAATCTAGATATAGAACATTGTTTTCATGCTTAATTAACAAAAATTCTCTCACAATAAATTATATCTTGGGATCAATTATAATCTCTGTCAATTTTCATTCTGAACTCAACAATTTATGTGCTAGTAAATATAACGTTTAACATATTAAAGAGTCTTAAAAAAGTTTCCAGTAAATATAAAATGGATCTTTTGTTATTTTAAAATCAAGTTCCTGGTGCATATTTTTAGACTGTGACATCATGATATTAGTTTTCCGTTGAATAAAAGATATATTCGAAAAAGGTTCGACACGTTCGTGATCTCGTTTTCGCAATAGAAAAATTCCATATTTCGCGAACATTTTCAAGGGCAAGAATTTCGTTTGCAGTAGGAGGAGCGTGTTTGTTGTCTTAGGTCGAGAAACCAAACGAAACGTCGGTGGCGCTTGGCTCGGTATGCCCGGCACGATCCTAAAAAAACATCGCCAAGCGCCGGCGGTTATGAACGTTTTGTCAGGAAAAATACGAGTTCGACAAAACACCGCGCCACCTGTGTTCGCAAGTAATAATTTCATAAAGTTAAAGGAACTGGGCAGCGATTCGCTCCATTTGTAACACGCTTCTCGAGAACTGTATTTTTTTAAATATGAAAACTCGGATGCGAAAAAGAAAAATGCTAAAACTAGAGAGCCAATTTATTTTCAAATGCAGACCGGTCCCAGTAAAATGCGAAACGCGCTCTGAATAGCAACAAATAAAACAAGTCAGAACAAAATTTGTTTGCAAATATACGGTCGAGAAGTTGTAATTCAAATATTTTAATAAACGGGTGGTATCATTAAGCTCATAAATCACTATAATATTAATGGAATCAGATAACATACCGGTAATGGAATTTCAACAGTGTAAAATTTATCTGATGGCGACTAATTTCTTTTTCACACCTCTCCGATTCGCGTCGGTTTGAAATGCTTGACGGTTCATGCAAAATGTTAATTTTTTCGCAGTTATTCAATGCAGCAAAAAGTCAATAACAGCGCAAGTAATACTGCATTATTTTGTCCAACGTACGAATTCACTGTCTAGCCATTCAAGTCTCGACTTTATTTCGTTTCAATAAACGTGGACACAAAAACTCTGTTTACCTAAAACCAACAACTCGGCAATGCGGTCGCTTTTCCGTTTCAGACTTGCTCATTTTTTCGCTGAAAATCAAATCTGTAGGACAAAAAACAGGGGCAGTCTGTGCGTAAACGGTTCGGTTGATAGGAGATCAAAAAAATACCGATGAATCGGTGCTCATGGTTTCTGATGATTCATTCGAAGGCGGGTGGCGGGCGGTTGAAATTAATAAACTTTGTTCTATCGTGGCGAGAATCGATTTCGATCAAATAAGATCATGCTGCGTCATGAAGCCGGGTTGATTAGTAACATCGGGCTTACAGTTTCTGTCTAGAGGCGTAGATCCGGCCGATCGATCGGCAGCTGGTTGTAGGAACCCTCGGATGAGCCTTTTGTATAGAGGCAGTGTAGGATATTCCTCGCTTAAATTACGCTACCAACCGACATCTTTCGCTCTCGTATGTTGGAACGCCTAATGAGTTCTCGTTCGCAGTCAATTAGTCCTGATTTTACGTGACATCTCTCGGTTTGAGATAGCGTATACACATCGTATGCAATGACTCTGCTAATTTTATGCTGATGTTTCTAATATCCTCCTTCTTGATTGAAAATCAAAATTCAAAACAAACACAATTCACATCCAATCTTAACTGAATTGAAATTACAATTGAAATCAAGTTTGTATAATTTTTAATTATAAAATTTGATGTCGATAAAAGTAAGGGAATAGCAAAAAATTTTGTTTTTGTGCAATGGGTAAAATGAGAGGAAATGAGAATGGTTGGGCAAACAGTAGTATCACAAAAAGGGTTTTTCTAGTTTATGGTAATGATTTTAGCTTGTCATTGTTGTTAATCATAGAGGATCAATTACCAAGCACCGGATTCCTATTTCCTCGCACAGGAACCCGGTAATTTCCGGGTAATAAATACACTGCACAGTAGTTTGAGGTAACAAGGTAATTGCCAATGTCTTACGGATGAAAACACATTTATGTTTCTTCATTTAACGAGCTACTATAGAATTTTTACCAAGCCAAATCTATTCAATTTATGCTCTTGTTATTCCTGATCAAAAACTACTCATTCAGGAGTAAGTGAACAAAGTTTTAATTCCGACCGCGAAACGGATCCAAAAAACACTTAAAATTTTCATTCCAAAGATTAATGGAAACATTCCTTTTTCTTTTCACATTTCAATTTGTTTTTAATTTAAATTTTGCACCTTTTTCTTTCATGAAGGAATCTTTAATTTCAAGTCCCATTTATTCAGCATAATGCATTACGGATCCTGACCCATTACTTCAATATTTCATTGGCGATTCATTTAAAAGTCTGAAAACAAATAAAAGCATCGAAACTGGTCTGAATAAAGAGCGAGAGACAGGGCATAATGTATCGAGGTCATGAATAAACGCGCTCTCAATATACAAAGAGACAAACATCAGTCGCTTGAAACGTGCTGGCCATCTCGCATATTCATCAATTTCATGCGAGACACAAGAGGTGACGCACCGGCGGTCAGACGAACGAAAATAAAAAACGCGAAAAAAATTCGCCGACTTTTTTGCTCTGGATGTTTGCCTGCACGAGTAAATCAGTCGAGGGCGACGATAAGTTTTGGCTCGTTACGGCTTGCAAAGCTCATTATAGTCGCCGGCGACCCTTCGATATTTAGCTGCCTCGTCGGCAAACTTTCTTCGATTTTGGGCTTCGCAAAAATGGCCGTCTCCGGGAAGCCCCGGCTCATAAAAAGCAGCTTCGTACAATGACTATTGTCTTTGAGCAAAAATTTCACGTGTGGAAACAGTCGCAAAAAGTCGACAGTCATGCTGAATTGAATCTTTGATTGTAGCATCGCTGATGTGAAACAAGAAAAAACAAAATTGATAATGAAAGACCGACAAACAAATAAAAAGCGATTAAAATCGATTTTTCCGGCGGTCGAGCATTAGTTTGATTAATCGCCGGTTTGACTGAAATCAACGTCTAATGTACGTAACCGAGCGGCCAAAATTGGCTGCGTTTTTCGCCTGCCTAATCCATCACCGGCCAAATAAATATGCGACGTCAAATTATTCATGCCATTACCGTCGTCGCGTTTGCATATAACACGTTAACGCTTGCACACAAAGTATTTGACGCTGATGCCTTGCATGGCCTTGCACATAAGTGTACTTTTAATAAATTTAGCACAGCTTTCGACGTGCACTTTTTTCACTACAAACGATAATGAGCGTCCACAAAATATATAACTTCTACAAAAAAGAGAACAAACTGAACAAAAAACTAAGACGCACTTTAGAAATTACAACTTATTTTATCTAGAAATATTTCCCAAGACTTGAACTAAGACTTCATTTTTCAAGCTGAATTATCTTTTGATAAACACCTGTAGACGGCTGATCGTTTCTTGGCGCATAATTATCTTCTCAAATAAACTGAATTACCGCTGAACTAACAAAATCGTCTTCTAAAGCGAGTTCTACTGCGAAATTGAAACACCGTTTAATCTAATGATTTCGTTCCGTTACGAAATTCGGTTAGAATTGCTCGGGAGAAAAAACAGAGTCGAAATAAAACTAAATGGAAGGATTGAGAAGTAACTTGTTGAAAGGCGCCGAGATTGACAATGTCCATTTCCTGCTCTGTGTTGCGGGCTCCGAAGTGTCGCGCGGCGTTTTCTTGCAACACGCGTTGCTTCCAATTAAGTTTGCGAGCAGACTCTGTCGGACACTTTTGACTTCCGCTTCACTGCACAGGTCAAAAGACAAACCCCGAGAGCGCCGTCATTAATTTTAATTACACAAAAACTTGTCAAACACTCTCTTTCTCTGTCCCGGCGATTATCGTTCCGCGGATGGGGCGCGATGATTTTCTGCGTCCCTGCGATAATTACCCTGCGGTCCTTCTCTTTTCTGAGGAATTTTGGCCAGACGCCAGACTTTCAAGAAATTTATACACCCAGTCCAGATTACCCGATCTTTTTCGCTTGTAATTGTCCAACCATCGTTGCAAGTAAAAACGGCACTTGGAATGATCTATTTGTCGTTTATTTATTTATTTTATTTTATTTTTTTTTTTGGTGTTGTGAGGGTCTGTTCAACACCCTTCATTAGTATTCGTAAAAGGAGGGAAAATAGGGAAAACGAAACGAATTATTTTTATTGAGTTTACAGAATAATTTACGTCAAATTGTGGCCGATGCAAGGCAGGCTTTATTTTTTTCGGTTCATACATATTCAGCGTCGACTTTGGTCCTGAAATGGGAACGAGTTCGCGAAAATCAGGCTTCGTAGCCTGGCTTTTCTATTTGTTGAAATTAGAATTGCAATTCCTGTCGTTTAATTGGATCAAAGGAATAACAAAGATTGACGACGTAGTTTTACAATTTTTAAATTTATATTGCTCTTTTTCTCAGTAATTCTTAACGAGCTAAAAAATGTGCCAAAAATTTTTTCTGGAAGTTCACAACTTTGTATTGTAACTTATGATAATTCCGATTGACTATTTTGGAATGTCAAAAATGAATGAAATCGAATAAACGAAAATTTGATTTCTGTTTTCAGATGCCAGACGATGGCCGTTGCCAAGAGGAAATTAAGGTAATTTATAAACTCAATTTCAAAACTATCGAATTTGATACATCGCCTCATGTTATTATTTCACACTTGCCAGTCGTCCAGAAAAACAAAAATCAACCGAGTTGAGTCATGCAGAATTTATTCCCCGCGGTGTTTTGAATATAAACGTCATAAATCCAAGGACCGAGTATTAAATCAAACAAATCGTGATTTATATCCCGCCGCGCATGATTAGCCATAAAAATTGACGCGCGAATCTCTAAGCGCAAGTTCTGCTCGGTTATATGGGCGCCGTAAGCTGCGCGTCTCCCACGGACAATTTGTCAGCCTCCAACTCCTCACTTTTCCAACCTCATTATTGCAATTTCAAAATATCAAATAACATGTAAATAGCTCTCTTATACACGATCACAGCCATTACTCACAAAACCAGACTCAGAATCGCGCAATTCAACATTCAATTGTCATAAATCGAGAGACAAACGTTTCTTATCCCGTGAGCGTACGCATATATTGCAGTTGAAATTAACGTCTATGCATAAATTAGTCGAGATCCTGTTGTAATATGCAGCCGATATCAATTAATGGATACCGGCTTTTTGTAACCGTTGATGCGTCGCGATAACGTGTGGCGGTCGGAAAAACCAGTAGTGACGCTCACGGCGCTTCGTGAGAAAGTACACGCTATACTCGTGTCTAACATCGGCCCTGTTTGATCGTCTCGTACACGACCGGCAGGGCGCCCAAGTCGAACAAAAACTCCACTACTTTGCGCGTAGGACGTAAATTTTATCCCTCTCGCGTGGACACGATAGTTACACGTGTCTTCCTGTGCACATCGCGTGCAACAAAAATTCAAGTCATAACGGACCGGTGGGTCCTACAACTCGCATCTAATCAACTCCGTTTAATAGTCGAGGGTAAATAAAAAAGAAACAACCTAGTGTGGTCGGAAAAAGATGGACGATATGCTTGTTACGAAATGCTGAGGGGCGGTCGCGGTGTGACGCGAGCCGTCAGCAGCAGGACAAAAACCACAGCTGCGCGCAACACATCTAATCCTTGCGTATCAAATGGTTCATTCTGATTCGAACGCTGATTCGACAAAAATTTCATTTTGCAGGATTATAAAATTCCATCGAGACAAACTATTCGATCGCTTTTCAATGCTTTGGTTATTTTAGTGTAAGAGTGTTACTAAATTCAATATTTAGCATCGCGAAAGGCGTGACTGAAAACAAAAGTCCTGCGATATATTTGAGTTGAAACGAGATTTAGGACGAATTCGCGACGACTCTGTTTGATCCTTAAATTGGATCGGTGTTTGCATACTCGAGATCGCACTTGCTGTACGAAGTCTAAGCGCGTTATTTGACACTTGTTACTGTAGCGATAGCGGTGTGAATTATGTCGGTGATGGTTTTAGTAATAGATATCAGGATTCTGTTTTGTGATTCTCAGTCACATTGTTTCGGTTGAAGTAGATCTAGTCCGTGTCAATGCAAATTTGAAAGCAAATTTTCAAAAAAAATTTGAAAAAAAAGTCGAACAGAGATTATTTTCACTTCCATTTTTCATTTTCAGTTTCACTGTGTTTTTTATAATAAACCTTAAAAATTAATTTCAGAAACTAAAGTTTCCAATTGCTAACCATATGGATTTTCTAAAATGTGTTATTTTTTTGTTAGTTTTCTAAAGTGCATGTACACAAGGAAATTTGAATGTAAAAATTGTCACGACCTCAAAAGCGATATTCTTGGAGTGAACATCCAATTTCACCCGAAGCAAGAAATAACAAGGATCATAAATCGAAAACGTAAAACGCTCGTGCAAATTTACATTGATTCCAATTCCAGGCGACGTGCGAAACTTCTTTGACCGCACATTGTCAATACAATATGGAGACTGCGCGAACCCGGATAAGATAAACAGCGAACGGGAAAGCCGAGTTAGATATTTCAGCTCAATTTAAGATAGCGAGCTAATATTGGTTCTGAGCTGCGAACTATCGTCACTTGTAGGTACGAAGTTAGTAACGTTTGTCAACATAAGTTGTCCCGGACGATCGGCGGGTTCGCGATGGCTGCCGACAGATAAACAAGGACACGTCTCGCGAGTGAAAAATAAGTCAGCCTCGCGGACAAAACGAATCGACTTATCGTCATTGTTATCGGTGGAGGAAACAGCGCGACACAATAAAAGCATACATACTCGCGCGTATCAGATTACAAGAAACGAGTGCCCTTGTTTGTAAGAAAGTCGTCTCATGGGAACGGAGATCGCTTGACACCGCAGTACCCAACATCTTCCCTTGGTTTTGCGCGGCGAAGTGGGCGAGAATTACAAGCGTTGCGGTAATACCGGACGCTGATTTATCGCCAAGGTGAGCCACGAGGAGGTGTAGCTAATTGTTCTTGCATGCAGATCCAAGAGGCGCTTCGCAATTAATTGTTCGCCGGGAGGACACGCGCTCGCCTCGGCGCTCTCGCTTTTTCGACATTTTTGCTCGTCTCGCTGCCAATATTGCTCTCGGTGCTCGGACTTGCGAGAAATGAGACGTGGCGCGCGATATTAATGGCGCACCGACTCGAGCCACGTTAATTATACGACAGGCCAAGACTTTCTAAGCTCGCTGGCTCCTGTTCGCCATGCGGAAAACGTTCTCGACTGACCGGCTATGCAGATATATGCCCATAGCTATCTTCTGAACGTGAATCTATTTTACGAAGAATTTGACTCCGCTCGATGACCCGAGCTGCATTGTCACGTTGGCTTCTTCTTCCACTTGAGTTATCGTTGCGGGGTTAATTGATGTGAAATTGTGGATGGCATTTGGGTTACCGTTGCTGTTTTGATTTTACGCGTCCAACGATTCGGTTCAAATAATTGCTAGTAAATTGACACTGAGAAAGTTTACCTATTTCCTTCCGTTTCGTTTCATCTTTTCTTTTTTTGCTTTTTTTCTCGTTTTCAATTTAGATATTTCTGACCGCCACGTTCTTAAATCAATTTATCGAGAAAACGTTTCTTAACTTGTTCGAAGTTTGATATTTTTCAAATGTAAAAAATGTCTTCGTTTATTTGCACAATGTTTTTTAGAACGAAGGTACTTATCAATACTCGTTCTAGTGCACATCAAAATTCGAATTTCGTCGACTGATCACAGTGCAATAGCCAATCATGCTCGGTCGTTTTGGCAGCCACCGGCCAGGGGAGGGTCGTGCGCAGTTAGTTCAGCCGTCAAAGCAGCGTGAAAGTTTTTGGCAGCGTTCCAGGAGTCATCGGTGCATCTCAGTTTTCGCGGTCTGTGCAACTTTGAGAGTCGCGCTGTCTCTCGCGAGAAAGCGATGACTCGCCTTGTTTGTCAAGCTTTGAGAACGAGGCCGCTCGTTTGTCAATGAAGATGGCGCATCGCTGCTAAAATATCGGCATATTAAAATTCCAGTCCGGCGTGAAAAGTCACGCTTTATTGTTAGCAATCGTGATCTCCTAGAGCACGTTTTGTTAGCAGAACAAACTCACAGATATTTGTCCGCACTTTTTTTCGTCGCAAAAATCACGCAACGGAAAAACCGTTGCGCAAAATAGTCAACGGAGACTTCGTCCGTGGCATGTAATTTTGTTGATTAAATCGCGCTTTTTCATTTCGTTGTTTAATCTTGGCTTTTCCCGGCTACGTGTGTAATTTGAGGCCACTAAGATATATGATTAGTCATCCAATTTGTAGAAACCCTTTTACGGTGGTTCCAACTGCTATTAACTTGAAGACGTGGTATTTCATCACGCTTTTTGTTGATTTCTTATTCATATTAAACAGCTGAGCTGTTGCCGTTGCGCAATAAAGACTTCATGCATTATTGGGTGCAGTTCACGGTAAAATTAACTCATCTAATCGAAATCCAAAGTCAAGTTTTGTCGATAGTTAAGATTTTACTACGTTTCTTTCGAAAAATAACTGTGATTTACCATGTACTAGCTAATTTCAATTTCAGCTTTTCTGAACTGGACATTTTTCTTTTTGATTTTGAGAAGCCTGGAGTCTGATTTGAATAGCGGATTAATTTTTCATTGTGCGATCCAAATGAATGTAGTTTATTCAATACGCACATTTTGCAGAATAAAGCAGTGTGATTAGGGACGTGATTACATTAGAGGAACAAACGAACATTAAGGTTGATGAAAAAGTCGCTAAACCCCCTCAACGCTCGGCATAATATCTGTTACAGAACTTGATGCGATGGTAATGAATCCGGAATTATTTCAACACAATTGTTATATCGCTATTATCATGAATTATTTTGCGTGTGTTTCAATATATTTTAATTTAATTCCGATTCAGACGGAGTAAGTGGGTGTTTCCAGGGGGATCAAACACCCCAAAAACGCGCCATGTGTTATGCAACGCCCTTGTTATTTTAAGTAACAGTCTAATGCGATATTCGGTTCGTTATAAAGTATGGATTACTTTTAATCAAATTTTCTTCTTTTCCAGTCCAATTATCATTATTTCATAAAGTTGTTGAGATGAATTTTCGAAAAGCAAATTAATGAGATTTTCAAATATGTTTTCGATGAATTTTTCAAAAAGGTACTTGAAAGTTATGTTCCAACGTTTCATTGTGTTGGACAAATAAAAAGTTTGTTTGTCGGATTGAAGTTTGAAAATTAATTTTAATTCATGGGGAATTAAATCATCATTTTAGTGGAAAATCTCCTATTAGCGTACGCTTTTTTCTTCTTCTTTTTGGTCTGTGCCGGTATTTGAGGAACGAAAATTTCGTTGAAAAAGTATCGAATAGCTGATACATATAAATTCACCTAAGTGAATTAAGTCTCTTTGGTGTCGTCCTATTCACTATTTCGGTGAGTTGCGAGGTAATTTGATAGGTGTGACGGCGAGATTTAACTTTGCTTAAAAAAGTGTCTGCATAATTTTGTCATTCACTTTGCATCCAAATAATGTTGGGACTAAAAAATTACAGGGAAAAATTGATAAATATTTAAATGGATTTTAGAAAACGGTGACAATAAATTAAGTTACGTTGAATGTATCTACAGCTTGAAAATCAAATAAATTTTCAATGATTTTTTTCCAAATTTATTTATGACGAAACTGCTCGTCGAATTTACGTTCAACATAAACTACAAACACCAAATTGCCCGTGACAAAATTCATCGAATTGTTCAATTACATCGTGCCATTAAGATATACACAATTCTACACAATAAACTTTTATCGCCAACGGCATTTCTGCGTAATAACGCAAGTGTCATAAATTTCGCAAAGAATGTTTATTCCTCGCACGTACTACATCATAACCATGATGTAATTAAAATATATTAATTCTATTTAAATCATTTCGCGCCCCTAACTATGAAATTCATCGACCACACATCGACCGCGAAAGTTGACACTCATCGTCACCGGATGGTTTTCTTGAAAAGATAGATATTATAGTATGATAATAGAGACAACGATGAAAGGGACTTGCAAAGATTTCGTCTTGTCTTTGATCACCTTTTTCTATGAAGCTTTTTGCAAATTTCACTTTTTCACAAAATCGCTACCGTAAGAGTCAATGCTTTTGCAAGCGAAATCTTATTTTTTGTTAGTTATTTCGTTTGTTGGTTTGTTTGTTTGTTTGTTCGTTATTATTTCAGAATTTTTTAAAAGCCCACTATTGAAATCAGAATATATTTGGCCACATTTTGATATAATATACCAAAATAATTTTCAATTTTACTGTACCTGAAAACTAAAGACAATTTTTTGTACTAGGAAATAAATTTCGGTCCAGAAATCTACATAGAACTGTTTAGCTTCGGATTAGCATACTGCGCCGTAACTGTTTATCAAAAACACTTTACGAGCTGGCGTGTTCATTGCATTGCATATTTCGTGTCGTTCACTTCCGTCAGCTCACTGAAAATGAACACATGTATTATTAATCATGAAAAGTTTGAGTTATTATTAAAGCCAGACTCGGGTGCTTTTATTTTGCAGCGCCACGCGACTGACAGTTGAAACGATGCACGGGGCTGTTCTCTTCGTGAACTGCCAGAGCTCAGGAGAACCAACTTTTTTATCAGCAGCAACATTTTTAAGGTCAGCCATAAATTGTTTTCTGTGATATTTTACCACGAGGTAAAATATCACGTGAAAAATGAAACAAAAATGTTGCTGTAAGAATTAAAAGCTGGGCGCGTCGTAGAAATAACTCGCGGTAATGGCGCTTGTTAAAAATTTGTCGCAAATGAAAGATGCGTCGAAAGGAATCCTCGGCCTTCTAAATATAAAGTCTGAGCTGGTCGTTTTGGAAGTCATACGCGGTTATAACTACTTGAATGAGTGTCTTAAAATGGTGTACTATCTGAAGAGAGCGCTGGTATATTTTTCAACGCAAATGATGCGTCCATTTACTTCAAGCTAATCTGCCACTACCCAGTTAAAATTTGTTTTATTACTTTTGTGCTAAATTTATCATCGCTTCTCTCTCAGGCAAAATATATACTCCGGCAGATATTCATTCACACCATACGTTTCGCATTTGATATTTTGATAACATTTCTTTATCATCCAACAAGAAGCAAAATGAAAAATCGTTTGTTTTCATTATGCATACTATTATTAGGATTATTATCTAGCAGGATAATTGGTACTTGCACTTTATACTCCACAAACTTCCTGCGAAAATTTTTCAGCCAGAAATTCGAGCCGGAATGTAACATAACACGTACACAATGCAATTTTGTTTTCACCAAGATGAACAGGCCAGAAATAATATTTTTTTGGTTTTCTCCTTTCTTGTTACGAGCGCTGCAATTAGTTTCGATTGACGGGTTAGCTTTGAGGTTAAAAGTTTTCGATAAGAATAGTATACGATTTGAGCCATCGAGGAAAATAGGGGCCTGTTGTTCTTATGCAATCGTCGGGCATCGAATTAATGAATACGTACGCTCTCAACTTGACCCGCGAAATAACGATGAGATCGTATTATGACCGGCCTCGTTGGACTTAATTAACACGAATTATCCAACACAATAAAACCAAACGTAGCGCAGTTTCGAAATCTTCGCTGTAACAGTTTCGTTTTGTGGGTCAGTGTAAAATTGCAATCGATAAATCATGCGTTAGATAGTACTTGGAATCGAAAAGAAAAACAATATCATTTTTGCAATTTTTTCTAATCAACTTTTAAACAAATTAATGAGATTGATCTTGCAAGTCAGTATAAAATTTTTAAACGTTGAGAGATGTCAAGTACAAGGAGCTCTGACTAACACAAAGATGTCAACTAAAAAAAGTGCATCGGCGACTCATCGAGCGCCGCCGCTTATATCAGCGTCTTGTCCGGAGCGTAATTAATAACGCATTTAATCAGAGGCATTCATGTTGGATTTACTCTAAAAAAGCCCATGGTCTGTAAAAAGCAACGACTGATTTATGGCAAGTTAAGAGAAGAGGGAACGAAGAAAGAGTGGGTGATTGACGATAAATCGCGCGCCTGACTTGGTTATCGTTTCTGGCGCGCCATTAAGAACGTGATCTACTCAACGATGCCACGGCAATTCCAGAAGACAACGCAAAGATGCACGCAATGAAATTACACGCGTAAACGATCGCCGTCAATGATCCCGCGCGATCGTAACTTCTCGACTTTTGTTTTCGTTTTGTTATTTCGATCGCGGCCAGATTCGGATCTCCGACGACTTCGTGATTTTTTTGTTTACTTTCACCACGTAACAACGTCACGTTCAATGATTCGCTCGAATCCGCTTGGATTCCAGCTGAATTTATCCATATTTCTTTTTGTTCCAAGGTTGTTTCAGCTTTGGTTTTGAGTATGCAACATTCGCACGTCCAACTTCTATTTACGATATCGTCATTCCATTTCACTCAAAATCACGCGTTTATCCGTCGGTATTTAAATTAGCACGGTGTATCAGTGCTTATTACTGAAGTTTATGGCTGCGTGTTACTATACATTTTATTTAGACCTTGCCTGGTATAAATTCTGCCGCTTTAAATTCAAAAGTAAAAGCTTAGAGAATTCATTTTATTCAACTGTTCAAACAAATATTTTTTAATTTCACTCTACTTTTAAATTTTTAGCTTCTACATTTTACAAAAAAAATGAATATCAAATTTTCAACTAAACTGTTTTCAGCATGGTTTTTTGTGGCT
Source organism: Telenomus remus (assembly GCA_020615435.1). NCBI lineage: Eukaryota > Metazoa > Arthropoda > Insecta > Hymenoptera > Scelionidae > Telenomus > Telenomus remus. The sequence continues at coordinate 4,950,699 of CM036345.1, read as the reverse complement.
TACATCATGTTAATTGTCGCATCAGAGAAGGAAGCTCGTTTACCTTCTGAAACTTGTACGTTTCGAGACTAATGGCTGGGCTGTAATCATATTTATTACGTAATGATACCGCACTTGAAGCAGCGTAGATTCAGCCCGCTTGAAAATTGGGTCAATTCTGAGAATAATCGAATTGATTGCCAATTTCATTATTCCTATTTTTGTGAGGTTTACATGGTCCAGCAATTTTCCACTCATTACGCTCCAAGCGAAAGAATTGGATTTTGCGGTGATTGACAAATTTATGCTTTTCTTTATCGCTGCATAACTTTTTAAAATGATGTTAATCGTACGGTAGTTACAAGACGCATGAAAAACATTTTTATTTGCATCTAATCACTTAGCAAAAGTTTTGCTTATATTTTATAAATTACAATCAGATATGTCCATCATTCAAACGGAAACGCATTGCGTATTCAAATACCAGAAATACTTGTGCGAATCTGATCAGCCACGATTACTGTAAACCATTGACTTTTATTATTTAACGTCACTGTGATTGATGGCAGGGACAAAAACTCAATTTCCAATTGACGTTTAAATTTCACAAGAACATTTACGACTAATGAAAACCGTAAATGAATCGTACATTACTCAACTGTCAAGTTTTCAGAAAGCTTATGAATATTTTCAAGTGTACTGCTCTTCACCACGAAATCGTTGCGGTTATCATTATTAATCCGAGGAAAACGAAATCCAGTAAAAATAAACTAGGACTCGCCGGATAATTGATGTAATTACACGAATTTCGTTGCAATTAACGTTCCACGATGAGAAAATAATTGCAATTGTTTGAATGCCGACACTTGATAAAACTCGGTTATTGTTCAAAATGACGGTAATGAAGAGGGACTAGAAAACTGCAGTGGCAAGCATGAGTCTTCAACTCTTCAAAAAAAAAAAAAAAAAAAAAAAAAAAACCAAGTGAAATGATTTTGCAAAACGACCAAAGAAAGAAAAAGAAGTTTAAAAGAGGGTTCCGAAAACTGGGTCAACGAAAAAAGGAGCCACGAGAGGGAACAATTGCAAATTACAGAACTGAAAAAGCTCGAGCAATTCGAGGCAAGGTAGATAGTGAAATCAACTAAAGTGATACGTGCGGCGGATTCGACGGTAATTGAAATAATGACGCAGAAGAGCAAACTGTAGCATGTAGCTTTTGTGAGGAGTCAAAATGGAATCTTGGAAAGTATAGCGCGTGGAAACACAATGCGCCTAAAACTGGTGGCGCCGAGACGCGCAACTGTTACACACATCAAAATGGAAATTTCGGCGAGCTTGCGAAAGATTATTTGATGTTGCCGGGATGACGTCGTGTAGTGCATTTGCAAGCGTGCTCTTTCGCCGTCCTAATCGAGGTGCTCTGGAGTGCGCCGCTCTCGAAATCCACGACTCGAGGAGGCAAAGCCTTTGGGGTGCATTGAAATGCATAGGAACACTGGTATATTCAGCGTCGCATAAGTAGCGTGCCGGAGTGTATAAGCCTGTTGCACGATTGCAACTCGCTGCTGACGGATGTCGCGGGGAACGGTGACGCCGAAACACGTGCGCACAAAATTGCGTATTTTAATGAGCACCTAACGAATTTACAAGTTTACGAAAACCAATTTTTTTCCTCTAAAACAGTTTTGCAAATATTACCTACTAATTTGAAATACTTTCAAATCAATATCTTACTATACGAAATGTAACTTCACATAATCAGTACGATTTTTAACGTAGTGTTATTATTTAATTATTAACAATTATTTTATCGTAACAACTCAATTTTTTTTGCAAAATTTGAGTTTGTTTTAATTATGAAAATTCACGTCTTGACCGTTCGTTACATGTGATTTTGTAGTCCATACGTTATAATTTGCAAAACTTGCTCTATGATTTTCTCGGTGGGAAAATTCGGTTTAAAACTGAAAGAATGAAAATAAAATATGAAAATATGTTGATAAGAAAAACTGGCCAAGATCGTTATCTCGTTACATTGGCAATGTCGATTAGCGATTTAGAACGTGAGCTTCCGTGGCGAATTTTTTCCCTCTAAATACCGTCACGAACTTTGTTGAAGCTGACCGATCACTCTACTTTTATTGCAGTCGTGTCGTTGAGCTGTACGTGATTATAAGATGGAACAGACGTATCTAGATTAGTCGGAGGCTGTTGTATAAACGACCGAAAGATTGTTGCAAAGATGTATCAATTATTCAACTAACAGTTATAAATTCAGGATCAAAATGATACAGCTTTATTTTATTTATTACAACTTTTGAATGTTTTACAACTTTTACGACGATGCGATCATAATATTAACTGTTTCTGCTTTGTCAGATAAATTTATTCTCGTCAGATTTACTATTCAGTTTGAAATTTATGTTCATAATTTCAAAGATTCTCGAAATCCATCAAAAGTAACATAAAAAATGAGTAAATTCGAAATTGAAAAAAAAATGTTTTTCCTTTGGTTACAATGTTCGTGAATGAAAAGTATTCTAATACCAAAATAATGATCAACAAAAAAGCTTATAAATAGGGGGTTCTATTTCGCCAGTGGGCTGTTAAGAATTAATAAGCAGTCTATTGGTTTCGAATGACTCAATTGGCTTGACAAATCGACATGTGTGTACAACTAGAGCTACAACTATTGTGATGTCGAAAAAAAGAGAAGGAGAGAATGAGACTTTGAATTTCGCGACACCCTGTGGATTACCGTCGGTATAGTCGCAACAAAAGAATCAGGTAAGGGAGGGTCCCGATCACAAGGTACTCGACCTTAAATCTCGACTCGAGTTTCCGGGTGTCCGCATTCGACAACCGCAACCAAATAGCATTCTTCGCGGAGCCTTCGACTGCTGATGTCGACCATATGCACGCGCTCGAGTTTCCGCCCGATTTTATTGTAACTGTTCATTATATTCCGACTTGTGTTATAGAGTTATAGGAATCTCGGCATGTCGAATGACTCGATTCAGAAGAAAAAAAAAAGACAGATTTGCCATTTCCCTTGACTAATGGCAAGTTTTTTCTGGTTTTAAATGGTTGCATAAATATTTATGGTCTCGTGCGTTTATCAGGCCGGACGCACTGGAACACATCAGTCTCGCGGACTTTCTAATTTTCGCAAACCTATTTTTGAATCCGCGACATTAACATGTACCCTTCGAGAAATATATGGCTTGTTGTAAAAATGATTAAGGAAATGCATTATAAGTTAAGACTGCACGTTCCTTTTTAACCTCATCACCTTCGCGAAGTAAGGGGTCTCCCTATATGGAATAGATTGTTACGAGTCGGACTATCAGTAGTCCATACGAAGACTAATAGCTGACTATTACAGTACAAGAATCTCATTTTATGTTAAAATTTCCACGTATAAATGTCCAAACATACTTTATCGCCCGATGTTTTTGACGTTGAGCAAAAACGATCAAATCGCGTGCGACGAACGATCAATAATTTTATTAGATATTGGAATTGAAAATTAATTAGCCGCTAATTAAACGGCCGTTTACTTTTCGCAACGGCGCGATAACTAAATACTTGTTTTACATTTGCAAATACATTTATCACTTGTGTTTCTGTTGCTCTTGGAAGTACGATGGCGATCGATATAAAAGTTATCCGACGAATGGGAAGGCGAGATATCAGCATGCCGCACGGTTAATAACACGCAATTATTATGCCGAACGTATCCTACAAAATTGCTAGGGGAAAACGGGAGGGAAAGAGAAACGCGTGTAAAAAGGTGTGCTCTATAATTTTTAAGAAGTAACTGAATACGCTCGATTGAACGTGTGTTATTACTTTGTCGAGATGGAAATAAGAATGAAAAAACGAAAATAAAGAAAGAATTCAAAAACGAAAGAATGTTTGGTCCATCGCTGTGTACACATTTCAGTGGTCTGTATTATAGGAGGCGAGAGTCGTTATGAATGCAGTTTATTATAATGAAGTCCGTGATTACGACGCAGCGCTTTAATAAACGACGTTAGAGAGATGAACGCAAGAATACGATATCTGCCTCTGGTGTCGCGTTACCGGAAATCGTCGCTTTTTTTTCTCTCCCGACGACGGTTCCCAAGGGACGCATTCGAAAAGAAAAGTGTCGAAAGACAATTGATTTTCATATTTAATGCCATGGGTTTTGTGTTAATTGTATTGAGTATTTATGACGTCGGTTATGGGAATTATTTATGATTGTATTGTACTCTAATGGACGGTTAAACGAGTCGTTAGGCTCCGATTGAATTTAAAACATGATAATATGATCATTTGAATTTAAATCGACGGCGTTTATTGCTCTTGAATAAGAATTCATTTGTATTCGTTTGATATTGCTTGAAAAATTGCAAATCCTGTCGTTTTCTGTGAACGCAGTTGAATATTTTTGCAAAAAGTATGTGTCGGTTACTAAATTCAATTAAATTTCATTGTAAAATGCAAAAAAAAATATCGCCCGAACAGGGACTTGAACCCTGGACCCTCAGATTAAAAGTCTGATGCTCTACCGACTGAGCTATCCGGGCCACGAAACCACTGAAAACGTGGGATCAACAAGAGCTAGAGGCTCGTTTTAGAGTTATTATAGCGTTTTTTTGCGAAAATTCGAAAAAAATTTTCAAAAAAATGCGATTTTTCTACGTCAGTTAGGCTGAAAGAACAAAATGCCGTGGCTTTTTGACGGAAAAATATCATTTTTTAATTGTTTTTAACTGAAAAATTAATAAAAATGTTATTTTGATGTTGCAAATCTCGTTATTATACCAACTAACAAAAAATTATGCAGTATTTTCAACTTCAATGGTTGTATTCAACGGACAGATTCATCAAATACTCTTATTACGCAATCTTCATTGCCGACGACTATTAATCGATGAAAAACATTTGTGCCAATTTTTCCGATTCATCACGACGTTTAATGAAGTCGCAGTAGAAATTATTATCGTTCGTTTCTAACTTCTAGAAATTATCAATGGATTGCGAAAAATGTGCACTTTCAAAACAAAAACATTAATGAGTATTTTCGAATGACTCAGCTCATTAAGTCATTTCTATTATTATATTCAATCGTGAATAATTCTTATCAGCCGAATTCAATTTCACTTCTTTAATCAATAGTATCTCGAATAATAATCTAAAAATTTTTAATGAACCCTTCAAAATACACCGACTCGATAGTAATCAAAAATAAAAATTTCTGACGTTTCTCAACTGATCAAGTCGCATTAAAAAATAAAAAAAAGGAAAAAAATAATTTGAAAAAGCATCTCGAACACGAACCACCTCGCTGTTACAAAAACAATAGCACCAGAGATCCCTCACCGTGTCAATCATAATGAGTGAAGTTCAAAAAATAATTTCCCCAAAATAAGACAACAGAAGAGGTGAAAGGTCGGGGTATGAAGAGAAGAAAAAAAAAGTCGTGTGGCACGCCTCGCATCTACGTATGCACATACGCCACAACGTGGTGGTGCGGGTTCCCACGGGAAATACGGACCAGTTGAGAAGCGAGGTCACAGCGGCATACGAGCGAGAGGAAAACAAGACGTGTCGGGAAAGCGAACGAGCCCAAATGCAAAGTAAATCCGCACCGGAGTACAAAACTGTAAAAAGATTTGGACCGGTGGATTTCGACTTTTCTACGAAAGAATCCCTTGTTCCACGATATCCTTGGCAACTCTTCGCGTAACACTTTTATCGGAAAACAATCGGCTTATAATCGACACTGATTCCCATTTTTTATTCCATTCAATTGTAACTCTCGAAAAAAAAACAGAAAAAATTCTTTTCTTATTCTTGTATAAAAGTAAGTTGTTTCGACCGAATCGCAAAACTGTCGCACCTTTTGTCTAGGTGACCGTCTAGAAAATCTACGTCATCGGTTCGCATTGTGTGGCTCATTTTCTCATCGTAGGACTGTGTTTTCCTTTCCGAAAGAGACAAAACGCGTGAAAAAGAGCGACTGCAAGAGGAGTAGCAAAATGAAAAGAAAAAAAAAGGAACGAATAAGGTGAGGTCAATTCCCGTCGGAATAAGACAACGCTTTGCCATTAGCGCAATCTAATCGCGGCGGTTCCCTTAATAACAGGTTGCTTTGCGAAGAGTGAAGAAGAAGAAGTGAAAAAAAACCGAAAAACGCCCGACAAAAAACAAGCAACGAAAAAGCATTCAAGGAGGACGAAGATAACAAACGGCGAAGACATTCGTTTTTGGTTGCTCAGAATAACTTGTTCCCTGCAATCTCTGTACTCGAGACTCAATTAATGCTTAACGACAGGGGGCCCAATGGGGGAGGGGGTTAGAAATCGTGAATTGCGATGCGACCTCGCGCAAATTACACCTTGGTTGTTTTTTTGTGACCAATTGCTGTCGTTTTGATTTTTTTCATTTATTTTTGTTTACACCAAGCAAAGTAGTATGCACATAGTAATTTTGATCTTCGACAGGCCGAGCAAGTTCTATGGTGGAACGCGCGTAGGGTAGCTAATGTTATGCATATTAAATGGAGATTAAAGTCCGAGTTATCTTCTTTATGTCTGCGAGATGTTGTATACAAATTGCCGTAAACGTAATATTTTGGAAGCATTATGTTAATCGCACTGCACGCTGATTCATACTTTTCGATAATAAACGTCACGGAATGTATGGCATTACTCGCGTTTTCATTGCAACTACGCGAGTTGTTACGTAAGTTCGTGTGTCCGTTAAGAAAAAGCATCGTCGTTGCGACGTTTATGGCGGGCGTATTTTGCGTACGCCCGGGCTGAGTAATTCAATTTGTCCATGATTTGTGCGAGAAACACCAGACAGACTTCTTTTTAGGGTGCACCTAGTTTTGTTACTTTTAACGCCTTTTTTTCGCGCGTTCCGGATTGATTTTTTCGGTAGACGTAGGTGATTCATGCGTTTTGTATGGACAGGCTAATTTCCTGTCAACATGTGAACTAAGCACGCACTCTTTATACATATTCATAGGCGTTTATCTATTGTGGCCTATGCGCGCCGGTTGTTTATTTATGACGGTTCAATAACGAGTCTAAACTTTTACGAAACTTTTCCGATTGTCTGCTGAAGTAACGTGCATTATGACCCTGTATGAAAATTAATGTCATACTTCGTAATCCCACTCAGATGAATTAGAATAACTTTTTTCTTCGTTATTTGAATTACTTTAGTAAAGTAGATAGACGCGTTTACAACCGAGGCTATCAAGGTTACGCACTCGGAAAAATACTTAATTTTTCTGTCTCTGAAGAGCGTAAACTTGTGTTATTTTTATTAGCAATATCAAAGGTCGTACGAGCATGTTTGATGTTCTTGAAATGTCAGTGCTTAATCTCGTATGCATTTGGAACTGTCGTGCGAGTAAGTTCCAATGAAACCATTTTTTTTCTCTTCTCAAATGTGATAAGAAAATTCCGAGAATAGATTATGAAATAAATGAGTTTTTTAAGACACACCATCTTGCACAAATTCGTGTCAGCGAAAAAAAAAACAAGTTCAATATTGCGATTTTCGCAAATGTTCTCTGCCTGTCGTCATTGAACCGTTTTCTGGCTTTGAAGGAAACTGTGATTGAGGTGGTATTGATCGGTTTTTCAATTTCAGCTGAATCATATTTGCAATAAAAAAATATGTTACAATTTTTTTGTTATCAACGGTTTCATTTTTGAAGTTTTTTTTCAAAGTTTGATTGTTACATTTGAATGACAAAAAACATGAAAACAGGGTAAAAGAATGAAAGGCAAGAAGTTGGTGAGTCAAATAAGATGTATGCTGACAAACAAAAATTACTGGGCGAGACATAATAAAACGAGTTGGCTAGATTAAATCATCCCAGGGTTATAAAATAATCACGAAATAAAAGTAGCTGTTACATTATCCGCGCGTATACGGTTTCAAGAAAATGCAAAACAGCAATCCCGAAACGACGGCTAACTTATTCTTCTTTTTTCAGTACATTTAAATATTATTATAATAAACTCGACGGACATCCCGGGTCTTGAACCCTTAGAGCATCGAAATACGTTATATACAGAAGCCGCGACACGCGATCGCGCATTCATAATGCCATGCTATTACCTTGCACATAATCGATACGAGAAGCCATCGGCCCTGTCCGCATAGTAAGAAATTCATCGCACTTTTTTTCCACCTTTTTTTTCATTTCATTTTCAGCACGAATACGAGGGGACGATTGTCTATTTCGCCGCTCGCAAAAAAAATTAAGACGGACGCTGAGATTTTGGTTATCACAACTTTTGTTTTATTTTGCAATCAAATTTAGCTTGAATTTACGTGGCGGTTTCATTCTCATCGCGTAAGTCGAATTTAAAAAGCAAGAGGTAAAGAAGAATGGGGTAGAATCAGGTGGAAGGCCTCGACTAAGTATTCGGGAGATCCAATCGGCGAAATTGTGGGGCACCGAAATTGCTAGGCTACGCCACTTACGTCAAAGCTCCGGCACTTTCTGAAAACTAACGTGCCATTAGGCCGCGATCCTCGCGAGTCATGTCCGAATGTACGAACACCCACGCGAATAATATGCTCCCATTTATTACCCTCTGCGTACTAACAGATTTATCGTCACGATCAGCTCTAAACGATAACATTCAAAGTTAATAACTTTGTCTAATCATGTGCGATGTTTTTGCCAACTCTTCTCTCGTTCATTTTAGTATTCGCTTTTTTTTTTAGGCTTTTAAAATGTACTCTCATCATTCGAGACCCTAAAACTTTTTTTGCCTCGCATATAATTACTGCTATGATTCTTTGATTTTTTTTCATTTGAATAATGTTCGCGTATTTAGTATGCAGGCTCGTCTCATCATCATCATCTTACTATAAATAAAATGTGCGATGGGGGAGTGCCCTGTCCGAGACAAAAGGAAACACTCGATGTACAATATTTCGTCTTCTATTTTTCTCTCCCCTTTCCGGTACGACCTACGATTGGAACGAGCCCGACGACGGAGTTGCGAAGCCTCAAACGTCTGTAACGGTTACGGCGCATTTCTTCTCCGCATAGCTTATCCATCACGAAAGCTTTGTGCGCCACTCGATTATTCCAATGTTTAAAATGTCGTCGGTCTGCTGAGACGCTCAGCGCATATCCCTATAAACGTCTGAATGTACACACGAACTTGCTGCACAAGTTATACAGACAGTCCATTAAGCCACTTGACTGGCCCATTATCTCATTGTCCATTGTGTATATAGGGCAAAATGTTCCTTCTTCGTTGTTCTGACTTTTTTGTTACTTTTTGTCAGATTTTCTGTTTTTTTTTCAAAGTTTTTTTGAAACTGCACTTGATGGAAATAACGAACTGTTTGAATTGGAATTGCAAAAATTGAAATACAAAACCTCAAGTGAATTAAAAACTTTTGTACATTTTTTTCCATGTGGTTTTGTTTGTGTTTTGGTGTGGGCCGGTTTTGTGTCAGAAATTTTGAAGATCCGGCGTGCATGTCAGGTGTTGAAGATTACAGCCTCGAGACGGAACTAAATAATTTCTTACCGGAGGTACGAGTGTGCATTGAAAATTTGAAAGCGTCGTGTTTTTTTGGGTCGGTTTGAAAAAAAAGTGACCGATTTTTTCCCTGGTACTTGTGTTTCTTTTCTGATACATTAAACAACATGACAGTTCATTCAAACGATGATGTTTTGTTTACTTTGTTCAATTTTTTGTCCACTTTTTTATTTGTCAAGCACCTACATAATTCAGCTTTCACTCTAACACTTCAAACTAATTGATCTGATCAGAAAGTCATTATAAACAATTACTTTGACATTTTTATTTACTCGTAAATATCGAACGGTCAATTTTGGGAAAAAGTTTCTATTCATTGAGCATTAAGTCGAGATCCACATAAACGGCCGAACGGTACCTACTCAAAATCTGTATTTCCATAAACTTCAAAACGTCCGCGTGTAATAAAACCGTCGGGACAAACCAACCAACTACAAATTTTACGACACCAGAACAAGTACCTCACTGATGAAACTCCATCAGATACAAATCTTTCGCGTGTAAAATTTTCCTAATTTGGATATTGTACACGAAAAATCATAATTTATTCGACTCTTATTTATAGTCGACGGTTCATCCAGTTTCTACAATTGTAAATCACCCTGAGTTTCGATGATCCTTTTTATGCCATAAATCATACGTTATGGACGTTGTACACCGCGTCTCCACCTAACCGCAATCAAGATTCATTTGTTTTAAAGAAAAGCAGATCCCTTGCAAAAATAAATTTCTCGTTCAAGATTAAGATCTTGCTGTCCTTGTCTGACCATCGATTTTCACGATGTTTCATCTCTCTCTAACCCATAGATTGTCCAGAATAGCCGAAATAAATTCAAACGGAAGGTTCAATTGAATGCTCGCGGCATTTTTGTGTGTCGAAAATAATTTTCAACCAATAGATGTCATGTGCTGGAACGTAAATGAATTTTCTTTGCTCACGAGCGGGTTCTCGAATTACATGCGGGGGTTCGCGTGGACCCGCAGTCTTTTTCGTAATCCTAGACGAGCGGTGTTTTTTTCCTTCCCCCTCGAAAATTAATGGGCAGACGTACAATGTACAAGAGAAAGAAGCCCCAAAAAAAGGTTCGATCTCCCAAGATTTTTGTGTCGCACATCTTTATTTATCCATTCAACTTTTTTTGGTCAAAACTCTGTCATTTGAGTGCATCATGTGTCGTCAGAAAAAAAGAAGAAAATAAAAAAGAAGAAAAATATTTGATAATTTTCATAGACTTCGACGAGTTTTAAATACAAACCGGTCATTTGGACTCTGTTGAGTCGCCCCTAGGGTATGAGAGAGTAAATAAAATAATACTCAACGGCAACCTAATTGAAATGGGGACAATGCACTTAGGAAAACGAGAAGCATTAACTTATTTGCGCGTTCCATAATTTGCATCCGTGCGGTGCAGCTTGCGAGCTGCACTTTTTTTTTATTTCAACATAAGCGGAAGAGACACGTGTATGTGTTCCGAGTTTAAAAAGGCGAGTGGATGACACGTGTTTGGGTTCTTGTTCGAGTTCACTCTTTGGAATCCGCACGAATCCGTTCGAACGAATCGCCGGCTCGAATTTATGTGAATAGACAGATTATTGATTGTGCTAAATAGTTCGTCCGAATCAAACGCCAGGACTCGCAGTCTTTTTGTTTTCGTCTCACAACTTTTTTTTGTTTGATTACGATAACAAAAAAAATCACTGCAGTTGCGTAACTGCGCTGTAAACTTGAAGTGAATTGGAGTGTACTTTTTATGTAATTGTCTATTCCGTTTCAAATACGTTCGGTTATTTTTGGGATTATCTCGTTAGCTAGTCACCCCTAAGCGGTGATTAATGTTTTGGTTCAGTTAACCGCATTAGTGGGTGTGGCGTATGTGCTCATGACGTAATTAAAAAAAATCCTTTCAATTACAGGAAACTAAGTACTACGACTATGTTTTAAGTATTTCTAGCCAGAGGGGCAAAACCAAAACCGAGACGTTATTTTAAAAGCGTGTCAGTTTTCTAACATCCGATCCAATTCTGGAGAATAAAGCACGTGCCTTCGAAAAACCTGCTCTCCCAACCTTGTCTGCATACTCGGAGCAGATTATTCAAAGATGATTAATGCAACGCGACCGAAAAGTATAAAGTTGTGATATCCCAAGCGTAGAACCGCGTTTGCGATTTTTCTCATCGCGCAATATAAATAATATACTACAAGCGCAGATATATAATTCAGTCTACTATCTCTTATCAGCATCTCGGGCTTTCACGTCGCAGCGTATAATTAATAACTATTATAATTGATGGCTTAATTCGAGAACAAAGAATGCGCTGTGGTATGTTCTTTTTTAATACCAGCCAAATGTTATACTACCTCGTTAAGTTAAATCCCTCTCGAAAAGGAATGATTTGGAGTTTTTATTCTCGAAGGCCCTCGAAAGATACTAGACTTAGGCAGGCAGAAAAAGAGAGAGAAGTCATGCTGTTTCGGGGTCTGGATCTAGTCGGTACCCTCGCATGTGTGCGTCAACTACCCTCGTGGTCATTGCCGGCAACCTTTAAAGCCCACGGTCCCCTCGCATGTGTTGAATGAAATCGTATTTGGCTGGTATTATGTATACCTTGACTCCGTGGGGCACAACGTGACCATCATAGTTCTGCAGTATGTAAGTTCGAACAAAATAAAACAGTTGGAGAAGAAAGGAATAACCGAACGAGTTTGCATAAGACTGGCCTCTACGGTTTTCTGATCGTATCGAATACTTTTCGATTGACACATAAAAGCTGGCGACAAAAGAAAGTTTGAAATCGACGGTCTGATTTTTTTTCAACGCTTAGATGAATTATAATAAATTAATTGGACTGTTAGCAGCTGGGCTGTAAATCGACAAGTTGTTTTGTGTCAATCTAAGTTTTCTCTCTCTCGTTCGGCCTTCTGAAATTGCTTCAAATGTTCCATGCTGGTAGCGGTAATGCTATATCTTAACAACATTGTCGAAAACAAGTGACAAGTACATCACTTGTCGTTTCTATGTCCTCGATTCGTCAGTGAAATTTTCGTCGAGGAAATATCTGTATCAAATTACAACGATTAAAAACAACACGAGAAATTTATGTCTCTTGATACTTTTTTTCAAATCCACCAGAAACGATAAATTTCGATGTGTCCACAGAAAAACGAATTTGTTGGCCGTTTATTTCATTTTCGCCCCCTCGAACCAAAAATTTTCAGTGGAAATTTATTATCAGAGATGTTTTTTCTGGTTGGATTCGAATGTTATCTTTCATCGCAAAACGCCTTTTTAATTTTTCCTCGAAGTCGGAGAACGGCTTGAGCGTTTTCTTTGTCTTTTATCGTCACCTTTTGGTCTTCTGCTAACGCGACTGAAACTTTTGGACAAGAAACTGCCGCTTGGCGATTCAATTAGAAACGAGTTTTCGCGATAGTTTGGAGCCAGAATTTACTTACAATACAAAGTCAAGCGAGCCGGAATGGCAACGCAAGAAAGACCGGCGTGGGAGAGAAAGGAGAGAGGGAGATGCAGGAGGGAGCGAAACGGAGCAGCGCAAAAGGTGAAAGGTCACGGGCGACGAGCCACGAAAGAACTCGATTTACAAATGATCGACGTCGCGGGCGTGTTAGGCGTACGCGAAGAGCAATCCTTGAGCACGTAACGTCGCGATGGGTAACCGTCTGGAGTACAAGGGAATTCGGTAGATGAGCTTCGACGAGACATTGTTTGTTTGTCTCCCATCAGCACGCATTTTATATCACGACGTGACCTTATCACTCGATGCCATTGATAAATTCATCGATCGGTCTTGAAAACACTTTTTCAAGGGGAAACTTTCAAGTTTGTTGAGAAAATACTAGTCCTAAAATGTTGCTTTCAAACAAATTTCTTGCAATTTTGCAACTTTTCAAATTTTTTGTTACTACAAACATTTTTATTCTTCTTTGAAGAGTAACCGGATATTTGAATAAAAAATTTTGATTTGGAGATTAAATCTACTTGGCAATATAACTCGACGGGACTGTTTTCATCTCGAGATGGGAGACACTTTTTATATTAGAGTATTATATCGGAAATAATATCAGTGTCTGTTTCCTTGTCACGATGAGATAAGGAAAAAAATGTTTCTCATCTTCATGGAAAATAACCTGTAACCTGCGCCTAGCTGTGGTGTGATCAAATGTATGGAGGAAAGAACAAAAAATGAAAGAAAACTTTTGACATTGTTTGGGGTGCAGGAGATCTGATAGAGCGAGAAAGCAAACGTCTTGAAATGAAAAGCGCATGTTAGAATTATGTGCGTGAAATTATTGATCGTAGATATCAATGAATGAAATCTCGGAGTTATTTGTCGTTGGTATGCGTTTCAGAATATGTTTCTCTACCTTGATTCAGTTTTCTCTATGAGATTCCAAATGTGGAAAAAATCGAAAAATTTTAACTTTTCTTACATGACAACTCTCACTTTGTTATTTTCAAAATTTGATCTTAATCTGCTGTCAGTCAGGTATTTAACTGAATTAACATTTTGTTTTTCTTTTTTCTTAATTTTATATTGACTTTTGGACGACGATTTTCTTGTCCCGACATTTTTATCGGCTGATCTTTCATGTAAGCAAGTTTGTTTCGGACAAAAAAGTGAAAAGAAAAGTTAACAAAATTGTGTCACACTTCATTTGGTTTACTTAAAAAATTGTTCTACGTGAATACAATATTAACTTTGCGTAATATGATTATAACAAGAAATTTTACCGTTGAATTTTGATTCAATCGCGATAAACTGATTATTACTACACGCTAATTAGCATAATTTCTTGTTATACGAATTATGGGCCATTTATATTACAACCGAAATAACAAGGCGTGCTGTAAGCGGTCTTATAGTAATAAACCACAAATCGACGATTAATAAAACTTTTTATTTTCATTGATGATTCCGATAAAACTAGAATGGACCATTTTTGTAGACTAAAGAAAGGAAATTTAGGTTTGTTTAAGATGGATATAATTTAGTCGCGATATTTATCTCAATTTGACAATAATTGTGATATTAAATTATGCCAACTAAACCAAGCTGATAACGTTAATACAGATTACTGAACAGCGCGGGCGGCGAAATTCGTCGACGAGCTTTTCAGCTGGACCAATGCTGTTATTAATGGTTCAGTTTTGTCGCGTTGCTTCATAGTCAATATTTATTCACCGCGACGGGCATCGAGCGTCGTTACAAACGGCAGAGCCACAGCGTGCACCAAAAGGCATTCGGAAATAAATGTGTGAACGCGCGTATATTTCTGGCAGAAAGACAAAAGTGTTCCCACCAGAAATAACGCACTCCCGCGCGCGCACCGCCAATGCTGCGGAATTCCGCTTCACGTGTACGCGCTCCGTTACTTCGCCACGAGCTTGTTCTTTGCGACAAGTTTCCGAGGCGCTCGACAGTCAATGTTGCTGCCGAGATAACGGTGACTGCTACTTTATTTTGGTTGTTAACATTTTTGCCGCGTGTTAAATGTTCTGTTTCATCAACTTTTTCTCAGTTTTAAGTTCAACACGATCCTCACATTTAATTAACCCCCAGCTGATTTGTAGAGTTATTTCACCGACATTTTCTCCATAAAACCATTAAAAAAGTCTGTTTCCTTCAAAGTGGGAGATGTTTTTTTTATGTTTTTTCTATAAATTCCTAAATGACCTGGTGATTTATCTTGAGTACCAGAAATGTGTGGTTAGTTTGTCTAATTATGTAGAATTTCATTTGGAGTGTTTATTCGAAGACCGTTTGGAAAGGAAATGGTATATAAACCGAAGATTATGTCTACCTCAAGGCGGAAAATTTTTGACGCAATTTTTGAACTCGAGATTGAAAGCAGCAGTTCAATTTTCTGCTTTTTACCGTACCGATAAAAGGATGCCGCTGAGAAAACATTTTTTAGATTGAGTTGTAAAAGTGTGTTTCATCGAGTTCGGTTACCGTTAAATGAATCGACTAATTTTGAACTCAAAAGTTACATTCAAACCTCTAAAGTCATCATAACGACATTGATCATGCGTGGGATCGAGTTTTTCGAAAAATATTAACGTTTATAAACGCAAAACCCATGTCAAATCGCCGTAATTGAGTACGTAACTTAATTCTCTGTTAATTATAACTTCTAAAATGATGTTACAAAAAAGTAGTTTTTCCCTTTTCTGTTTTCAAAAGTGCATGCACTTTTAAATCCAATAATAGAGTTAATTATTACGATCGTCCGTCAAAAGGACAGGTGTGCAATGAATAAAAACGCATTAAATAATAAATCTTTTGGGGGAAGATTCAGGAAATATTCATCAAATATATTCCATTCGATTCACACATTTCAGTGAGAATTATATATGAAATTTAAAAAAATCGCAGAGATAACTTTTATTGTCTCTTCGCGAACGTCGATTCGCGAGTTTAAATCAAAGTGTACATAGTGCAGTATCGCGTTTTATAGTGCTCTTCACTGATTCGATACTATCGACATCGATATATTTTCAGTTAATTAAAATAACTTACACTGCCGATGCAAAGTACAGTGTAAACATCCTGACAATTCCAGTACACATTGGCGCCTATTTATTCATTTGGACATCGGGTGACAGGAGAGGAGGGGGGGGGAGTTGATGTACCATCTCGAAAAAGCATTTTGCAATTCACCGCGCCGGCTCGAAACTGTCAGCTCATATGCAAATTTATCGACTGGCGCGGTCCAATAGATTTTAATTCATTTATCTCTGAATGAATTCATCCGAAGATGAATCAATATTGACTTGAAGTCGACAATAGAAGTAAGTTTGGACTATATTAAAAGTAGTTAGGAGTTCATTAAAAACCCTCCTTCCAATATTTCCATCGCGAGACTTTTCTTACAAAGAAAAATATCTCGCGAAGAAAAATGTTTGAATTTCCGCAGTGTCGCGGGGTGACAGAGGGGGGTTGGTGCTGGTCTGCAATCGTGCGGGTGCATTTAAAAGCTCCATCACGCCGTTCGATAGGAAATTAAATTTGAAATCAATACACAGTATCTCAGTGACACGTTAATCTGGGCACCTGCCAAGAATTTCATCCGCTTATCCCCCTGGCCTGGTACCGATCATGGTGGTTATTCAGTATATAGTAGTGCTTGATTAAAACGTCTTGTTTGCAAAAAACATAAACGTTTTCGTTAATTTATTCAACGCCGAGTTTGCATTTTCTTTAGAAATCAATTTAGTTGAACTGAGTTTGGATGTAATGAACAGGAGCTGAACAGGAAAAGAAGTTTTAAATTTAAAAAATCGTCTCTGGAATTATACCTGAACTTGAATATAATTCTATACATAGTGTTCTAAATCATATATGAAGTCATATATGGAACTAAGAAAACATGAAATTCGAAATGACATAGTAGATTAAAAATAAAAAATTATGTTTAGCTTTGAATTAGTAAATGATAAAGAGACAAGTCTGTTCATTCATATATGATTGAATTATAGGATATCGTAAAGCGAGAAAGACGTCTATAAAATAATGGTACAAAAAGAACCGCGAGGATCCATTGAACGTGTTGAGACCGTGCCAGGCCTTACAAGTATTCATAGGGAGAACTTGAGAGAACAGTCGGAGAGCACGCGTTGCACGAGAAGACCTCTCGCCGCTGTCGCTCGTGATTTTAATCGAGCACTAGTTGAAACCGAAATACAAAGTTATCGCGGTCAAGACGTGTTCGGCCGGGGTCTCCTGCTATCGAACTGGATGAGTAAGCCGCAGGGAGTTAAGACCACTCAAGAAGTTAAATATTCAAGAACCCTTTCTTGAATCCATACAGACTTTTTCGTCTGCTCTCTGGCTCTCTTGTCTCTTGTTCTCCTTTTTGTGTGTTCATCCCGGCGAATTATAAACTGCAAATTCCGTCGGTGATAATTTTTGAATTCACCTCCTATCTTAGAAATGAACTTGCGATGAATGTTTAAGTATATTGAATTTCTTACAAAAAGTTCAGTTCGTACAGCATTCTTTATGCAGACTGCGTTTTCTACGATTATTTTAAAATATTTCGCTCTTGCCATCTCTCTCTCGCGTTCTTCGAACGAGACAAAGTAGACGAAATGGAATATAAAAGAAATGTATGATTTTCGATGAATTGATATTCCACTAATAGAAGACTTATCTTTATAAATGCAAATACGTCTACTAAACGTACTGTTTGGAAACTATTAAAGGATTAGAATTCTCGATATAAAGGCGTTGACATTTCGCTCAGACGCTAATGTTCCAATAAAGAGTACACGTCAACGGGAACGATTCTTTGTTCGACAAAAAATTATCCTAATGGAACTATTTTTGACACTTTTTTATTGCGTTAAATTTTTTTTGAATTAGATTTTTCAGTAATACTCTCGAAATATTTTACTCTCGATAATTCACTTTGGTAAGACTGTTTATATAATAATACTTTTAACCGTTGTTTGGTTGAGTTTTATCACATTCGGACGCTAAGTGAGTTCCCAACTAATTGCATAGAACGGATTATGCATTTCAAATAATCACGGCAGACTGACATTATTCAATTTCAATTATAATCGTTATTTTGAAATCATATTCTACCGAACCTGATGGCAACGCCTAATAACTCAATTACAAGCTTGATGTGTTTACGCACTTAATTCTACGTATTAAAGCGGAGTTTA
Organism: Telenomus remus; assembly: GCA_020615435.1. Lineage (NCBI taxonomy): Eukaryota > Metazoa > Arthropoda > Insecta > Hymenoptera > Scelionidae > Telenomus > Telenomus remus. The sequence goes on along the minus strand of CM036345.1, from coordinate 4,932,446 downwards.
CTATCGCGACACCTGTGCAAATACTCTGAAATAGTTAAATTCAAATTTGCAAAAAAATTTGAATCGTGAAAAAAGTGCCTCCTTTATTCCAAAGTAGACTTTTTGTAGTAAAGAAAAAAAGCCAATTCTAATCAATTGAAGGAATAAAATTTTATTGGTCGTTTCTATCCGGAAAGAAAAAAAAACTCTAAATTAGGTGTAAATTATGGGTCTGTTTGTAATTTTAATAAGAAGCGAATGTTTTGTTTCCACTTTAAAAAGTCCTTCTACGATTTATTTTCCCTTAAAGCTAATTTAAAAATCACAATAGGCTAATTTATAGTATCATTCGGGATAATTTTCATCCCGTAACAGAGATCAGTAGGGTCCGTCTCAAAAGATTTTCAAGGCCCACGTTTCTGTGAACTTGTTGTAATTTCATATAATTTGTAGAACAAAATTATCGGCTATTTTCTTTATCCGTCAATGTTTATGGGATAGTAATAAGAAACTGAGGTATTAATAATGATATATTTGCGGGGATGTGTTTCTTAAAAAGTATTTTACTTTCTACACGCCATTCCGGAAACAGGTCAGGAGCTGTAATTTTAGGGCTGTAAACTTATGACTTCTGACTATGCTTCTGTCAATGAGCGAGGCGCAAACCTTTGCGGTGCGTCTTTCATGTCTTTTACGTCTGCTAGCATATAACGTTGTGTTACATTTAGCCTCGCACCTCACACTACATTTCCAGCTTTCAGTATACATTCAAAATAAATAATGTCTTCTTTTTCTAAAAACCGATGCCATTAGTTGGCGAAGTTAAATTATTGCATTGCATTGGTCAAACATATTGTTTTCCAGACCATTTAAATCTATAATTCGGAATTTGAAATTTTTGATTATCTGGAACCATCTACTTCAGTTTCATAAATAACTGAAATAACTCATAAAAAATCACTTCACTTAATAATTATTAAATATTTGCTTTTAGTACAAAAATTATGAAATTGCCAATTTATTCTGGGACAGAAATAAATTGACCAAAAAATCTGATTCACAACCATGTTAGATCATACTTTTTGGTCAAACCTTTCATTCAAGTAAGTTGAAAAAAATATGAAAATAAATATTCATCTCCAAACCGTACGAATTCGTTTGACTTGGAAATAAATGACCGCTGCCCGGTGCGAAAAATGAGGGACACCAGACTGATGCATCGTGTAACTGTAGACGACTCATATTATACTATTATTTCGGAAAATGTTCCCACATTGTGTCTTTTCACGAACACCGTTCGTCGGCGGTCCAAAAGCGTCGGATACGTTTTTATATTTTGTCAAAAGTTTGTATACAATTCCCTATACGCCCTGCATCGAAAAAAATGTTACATTATTTTCGCCTGATAGATAAGTCAATATAAAACACACCTAAAAAATGATACATTCAAATGAAAAACTTTTGCTTGTACAATTTTCTACACACGTCACGATGAAATTCGTCCGTCAAAGGGTTTTTGCGATTGTAACAAAAATGAAATAGAAAAAAACTAGTAGTTGAAAAAAAATTTAAACCATCGTTTTCATTATTTCAGGGTACAACTAAAACTTCAACTGTTTTAACACAAAAGCACTCGGTTTGATTATTTCGTAGCTTTATGTCCGAATAAAAATGTTCAGAGCGATATATGCTGCACATCAAAAGTTGTTTTTTTTAACGTTGAAAAATTTTTTCTCTACAATTCACAAGAATGATAAATAGAATTTGAAACATTTTTTACAAGTCAGGCTTTTTTGCGATGATGCACATTTTTTATAACTGACTTGCTAATCGTTGTTTGTTACGAGTACGCAATAACAACGAAAAACAAATTCGCATCAAAGAATAAACGCCGTTCAATATATATCTAATTAAAAAAAAATCGCATTGTTCCTGCTTGCACGAACGTTCGGACGGAACTCTATGGCATGGAGTTGGTGTATTCATTCTTGCGATAGCACGTTGTAGCTCCCTCCCACTGCGATCGCCGCCGTATTCCATCCCTCCCCAAGCCGTAGGACCGGCGCCTAAGAGCATGAGGAAGAGGGTTCCAGCGTCCCAACGGCTGTGCGTTCGAGTCAGTCGGGCAAAGTGAGCCGCTCGCGCAGCACGCTCTCCCGTTGTGCCTCTCTGCTTTGCTCCAACACGCGTTTTCCATTCCGAAATTGCAATCACGCAAATCTCAATCATCGCAATTGTCCCTCTGATTACACGAATTGTCGATCGGAAAACCAGTGTAACTACGGTTTATTGGTACGCGCAACAACAAAACCCCAAATCCGCGTGCAATTTTGCAATTTGTGATTCGACGGTGAATTGAAAAGTGCAAAAGTGGTTTTGTAGGCAGGCGATTGCAGCCCCTACCCTTTGGATTAGTTTTTCGACACGAGTGCAGTGAAAATAACGACGCATCAACGGCCACTGATGTAAATCGGATAATCTGCGATTATGTCCCGGCCAACCGGGTTCCGAATCAGCTTAGCCAGTACGTATGCCGTTTTCATCCAGTCGGCAGCGACGAATGTCTTCTTCTTCAAACCCGCAATTTCGTCGGACGCTTGCCAAACGACCCAGACAAACGATTTTCACTCACAGTCTCTTTCTCAACCCGAATTATTTTTCAGTTACATCGCAAGGGACGGGAAATTTTGTCAGGATACACTTGCGCACCTCGAGAGAGTTAAAATCCGGTTTAATGTTGCGAATTAAAAACAAGTGAGCAAGATTGGTAATGAGATAAGAGCGTTATCTTGCGATTTTCTGTGGGATCATTGTTTCGATGGAGCACGTGAACGTGACACGCTTCCATTCATGCCCGTTCACGTATTGTTGACAAAAGCACATCTCGCCGGGTGCATCCGTGCGGGTTCTTCCTTCCGTGGATCGGATGTACGGTTTTGTGGATTTTTTTGTCTTTTTTTGAAAACTTTAAATTCGATCCTCCGAGGCAAAAGTGTTGCTCCCCACGTGGCTCGCACGTTATTTTCAGGTCGGGAAACTCGGTGAAACGCAAAGTTGTAAACATATCATATTTGATCGAAACTTATCATAGACGGATTTCAAATGAAATGAACTGTCACTGCGGCTTGACGGCATGTGTAACCGAGTCGGGTAAATAAATATACTCGCTTTGAACCGCCGGTCGTTACTTTGAGAAAGCCCAAATTTCAGCTGACTAAATAGTGCACTAATGCAACGTGATCTGTTTATTAATATGATTGATCGGGTTTAAATTTGGGGAACTTGTTTTTTGTTTTATCTTCAAAGTTCCGTGCAGCCGAGAACGTTTTGTTGCGATTATTAGGACCGCAGTTAATTATACCCGGCGTTGCAATTTCGAACGGAGTTTGGCGAAGTTTGGGGTTAGCAGTTTTTGCATAGTTTCCTTGAATATCCGTCGTAGACGAAACATCGCGCAAAACCTCGACGGATTATTCACCTCATGACAGTTAAATTAACGCGGCTGAAGATCGCTGACCAATTTTCGATGATGTGAAAGTTAGTGCGCTGTGATTGACAAGTATTCGAACATTTTTTTTCGTCGCGTGGAAATCAGTTATGATGAATTTTGTTTTGATTATTCCGATGCTTATTTAACGGTTTGAATTTTTAATAAACATGTTTTTTTTAATGAAAACTATGATAGATTTGCGAGTAAGCGTGACTGCGTTCGATTGAAGCGTCCCGAATTTCAAAGCACGTGAAAGTCTTTGAATGTTAATTTTGGGCGATGTTTAATAGACGCGTTCCGAAGTGAAAATGACATGACAGTAGAGATTTTTATAACAAACGAGAAACTTGATACGTTGGTTGATTGATCGATCCGCGTCACAAATTGTGGTTGCATGTCATAATACACCTGTTTGAAGAACGTAGATAATACACGATAGTCTAGCGCTCCAAAATGAATGATTAAACGTTCAACGAGGAGCTTTTATTAATCATTCAGGAGATGTTAATTTGGAAAGACCCGGCGAATTATTCAAGGTAGAAGCGAAACTCGTGTAACAAAAGTGTTTTTGAGAACTTCGAAAGAACGATCCAGCTCGTTATTCAGCTCGAACATTAACGACCCGAAACTTCTTTTGTTTCTGTCCGCGGATGACCTTGTTTTGTCGCAACTTTATGTCTTCCGTTTTTAATGCGATATAAATTAATTAATCGAAACTACGAGACTGACATGAATGTCAGGACCGGCTTGTTTGATAGATGCAACTGTTGATGCTTTTAAATTGTGGACCATTTGTGTCAATTAAAAACTATTCTGGAATTGTAATGGAATGAAATTAAAAAAACCGAACAAATTGAATCAATTACTGAGATCATCTTTTTTGCATCAGCTAAAATTGAACGAGAAAATTTTTAAATTTTATTTTAATATTGAGACCATTTAGAGTAATATATTCAGAAGTAATTTATTGGAACGAACCATAATTAAAATAGTTATTTTAACGAAAGTTATTCGGTGTACATGTTAACAAGACGGCTTCCTCTTCGATACGTGATCTTTCTGTGTTTTAAAATGGCTATTTATAAAGTAGTCAATGCGCTTGTTAGAACACCGTTTGAAATTCAAACAAGGAAAAGTGTCACATTCTGAGCCTACATCCTAAAACCTAAAGAGTCAATTACACACTTATTTCGGTATGGGTATCTAGAGAAAGAAATTCTGATGAGCGTACAAGTACCGAACCGTCACATCAATCACTGTCACGTGCGCCAACTGTAATGAGGGCTCGTCATTAAAACGTGTTTACGAATTCTAGCCCAGACAAAAGCCCGGGCTCTCTATTAGCTTCCATTTCTGTCTAAATGTTTAATCCAATTCCGTCGTACTGTTACTTGCATTTCGAATGTAAACTGGCTAACCTCTTGTTGTATCCGATGAATAAAACCTCAACCCATCGGATCGTCACAATGCGAAGCAGCAAAACTGATTATTTAAAGACGAAGCATAATGGGATTCGGTATGCAACCGTTTTCGCGCACGTCAACGTACACGATAAAAATCGGCTCTCGGACATATGTAAAACACACTTAATACCCATCGCCGAACTATTTCTATAACCACGTAAACGATCCTGATGTCTCTCGGCTGCTTGACATTCAGCAGCGTTTCTATACATATGTAAATCAAAGCCCCAGCATCGCTTACCGGCTCATTGCGCTTTAAAATCAGTCGACATTAGAATTTTGGGCCGAAAAGAAGAAGTACGATTGCCTTCTCACGATGTATTTATGTATCCATTGGAATTTCCTTGGATCGCGCGGTATACATTAGCAATAAATTATTCTATACGTCACGCTATAACGTCGCTTGTATGTAAAGTCACGCGCAATATGCGTATTCCTTTGCCACCAGCTCTGACCACAGTACCATGAAAAAGTGTGCGCCGTTGCAAAAAACGATAGCTCGCCCGTTATAAACCGCGAAGAAGTGCTCACAATGTCTGTTACAAATGTGCTCGCTGCCTACACGCTTCACGCAACCTCGCTAAATACTTTTTGCCACGCACAGAGTATCCACCTAGCAAAAATATCCTCCCATTTTCACTACGGATTTTCCCGCGGCGATGTTTACTGCTGTGAGAATTACCGACCATTTTCTTCTTCAATAACTTTCTGTATAAGAAACAAAAACCGGGAAAAAAACCTTGCTAAATGAATGAATTGATGTTGTTAAGGGATTTGATTTATTTTTTAAATTAAATTTCAAAGAAAAAGGAGTTGTCTGATAGATAAAAAGTTTGTGTCAAAATTGTAAGAAGAGAATAAATGGTATAGTTGAAAGCAATTTCTGCGAATCTTGTTTCGATGGCACGTTTTGCGACCGTGGAAATGACACTTACGGAGAAGGACTAGTACGAACAATTGTCGCTCCTGTCGCTGACAGTTTGAAACAAGAAAAAAAAGGACAACCGAGTTACGACCGAAAGAAAACAAGCGCAATTCCGTGTAGATTTTTGCGAATAAATTAAACGGATACCGCAAAGTTTCTGTCATCCGTAACGATCACTTTGCAAGAAGTGGAGTATAATGCAACTCAAATCGCTATGTAATTGGATGTTTTTTCTTTACAATTGTGAAACGAGCCCGTGACATTTTCCCCGAGACGTATAGACGACGCAGGGGCCGGACGTAGAGGAGAAAAAATTGTGCGAATTAATCTTCGATTGAAAAAGCGTATAATTAAATGAACTTTTCACTGTGGGATTCGATGGAAAATAAATGGGAGCACCGTCCATTCAAGTTGTTTAAAAGCTGCGATGTATTTTTACAAAATTTAGAACCAGTACTCGGAAAATAACGGAGTGGAAAGAAATAGGGGCTCTCATTGGTCTTTATATCACCTTTTCAAAAGGATATAGCTCTTTACAAATGCACGTGGATCATATATAGAAATGCAACGCGGAAAGAGCTGGTTATTTTGTCGGTCAAAAAAACTTGCTACAGAAAATTTGCATTAGATGTCAATTGTTACCTTCAGTTTACCAACGTTATAGTTTTAATTTTCCAATACAACGGAAGTTAATAATCCCGATGAAAACTTTGTTTATTTCAAAATATTTATTCTAGTCAATAGAAAATGTCGATAAAATTGATCAGCCTCGAGAAATTGAATCGCAAACGTGTGCATAGATATGCGATATTTAACAATAATAAAATACAAATGAACATGCTTCACGAATATAAACTCAACAATACGGCCCTCAAGTTCGACATTTCCTTGGGACGTGCACTCAGTCGCGGCGAAGACGATAGCTGAAGAAGAGGAAATCCTTCGGACGTGACGCGAATGCGAAATTCAAACTATTGATATACACAGGCAGATATTGCTTCTTATAGCTATTAGACGCTCCTTTTTTTCCACTTTTTATATCAACGTTGAATTTTTGCAGAGTGTTGAATTATTGCAAAGAATTTCATCTCCAGCAAACTCTGTCAAGCGCGCTACGTCAACAGCGAATTCGTTCGTTACTTTATTATTTTGCACTGAAATCAGATTACCGTATAATGAACGCATCTGATGCAATTTATTTTGATTCAATTAGTTTTCACAGTCGTTGATGCAACTTTTAATAAAATATGTCATGGAAAAATTGTCGTTGGAGAGGAGCAAAACTGACAAAAAAAGTAAAATTAAATTAATCATGATTTATAGCAGACGAACGCTGGATCCCTGAAAACCGGAACAAAAGGCGGTTCGTCATTGTTTCTGGTTGTCCACGCAGTCAAATTCGTTGTACCGCACATGTTACCGCTACGCCGATAAATTTACGACCAATAATATAAATTCCGAAAGGGCGATAAAGTAAAAATATAATTATGAAGTCGTATAAATATAACTGATACGCCGGTGAAAACGAGTTACCAATTTTTTTACCTTTTTCTGACCAACCTCTTATTAATTACCCAATTAAAGTAATGAATTTCGCATCATTACTTTCAATTACTCAACTTAAACGGTCGTGGAAAGTTAATTCTTTTCTCTTTTCTTATTAATAAGTCTAATCACACAAAATATTTATTTTATCATCTCTCGAAACTTGGCAAAAATCTCGTAGGAACTGAGAGCTTTTGTGGAAGAATCTGTTACTTTCAAATGAATTCCAAAAATGAACAACGGGGATTAATTTTTTGGGTCATCGCAGGCGCACGCGTGACAAGCTTAGCATCACAATAGCACAATGTTCTACGGCGCAAATGGGCTCTATTCTCTCTCTTTTGTTGGAATTCCTCAAATATACTCGTCAAGGGTCAAGCAACCGATGCTGTGAAAAATTTTATCGAACCAAAACAAGAATATCATGCCCTCGAAATTTCCCTCCGAAAAGTCGTCCAACTGTTGTGCGCTCATAAATTCTTGAACATTTCTTTTTTCGCCAGTTTCGTTAACGTCTTTCAAATGAAGATTGATGAACCCGTGCGCCAACACATGTTTTGCCTCCTGTTACGACCACTTATATCAAATCAAGCTGAATCACAAAGCCTGTATCCTTCACCTGAATTGAAGAAAAAAAAAACTTTTTTTCATTAACCGATTCAAGATCGGTTTTGGTTGTTCGGTGCAAATGCTCGAGAATTCGAGTTGGAGTCCAAACTGCGGTCAAACTTTGAGCCAAGTTTCCAGGTGGAGAAGACAGGATCGCATCTGCGACAGTGTAGTGTAACGTCTCGTGAGAACTCTCTACCTGCTCGCCCTCTCGAGAGCCCGCACAAAGGATCGCAATGAAAAATCGACAATTCACGCTCCGACAGACTTCTCTGTGGTTTATAGACCATACACGCGTGGTTACGGACATTAGACACCGCAACGTGCGTTCAAAGAACGTGTCACCTTGCCCCGGCATGGTACCCATTTTTTTCGGCTTGTACTCCGCAAGAATGTCACGTGGAAGGCTCTGTGTCCTCCACTTGAGTGAGCTGATTTTACGCACCCCACTACTGCATTTTTTCAGAAAGCCTGACGACAGATTGAAAGCCTCTTGAAGAGAGTGCGATTGTTCCCGCCGGCTCCCGGAAGTTAAGGGCTCATAATCCGCGGCTCCTGACGCGGAAAAAGGCACAAAGGTCCAGGTGGAATCGGCCCCGTCGTCGTCGTAAACAAAATGACAATCGCGGAATCTTCTTACAAGGATTTTAATGAATGGAGGTGTTTTCATTCATGCCCGGCTGCTCTTATATTTACGTCTGCGATGAAACTGCGTGAAACTTTTCGCGCTCCTAAAAGTTCGCAAAACAGCCGTCCAATTGTTCGTAATTATGCTTTTCCTAACAAATCCCTCTCGGCACTCTCGAGACTTCCGAAAACTGGTTAAAACGCTTGTCCCTCAAGTGCAGTTTTCTTTCGCCACTCCTCGTTACAACGCAATCGCGCAATTTACCTCCATCAATTATTATACGGGCTTTATAACTCTAATTACATTTGTTCTACCATCGCAGACTTCAAAAATGAATTTCATCGCGCTCCATTTACGAACACTTCATAGAGACCGCTGGACACGCGAATTCTCGCTCCTTTATTTTTGGCCACTCAAATTTTCCGAGCAAACGTATCGCAGTCGGTTTCCATCTCTCCCTGCTGGTTTCTATTTTTTGCCGCCGAACTGTCTACATGCATTATGCGGAAAAATCAATATCCATACGCGGATCCGATTCGGATTACCGTAGGTCGCCGCTCAATTCAGCGTATTGTTCAGAGTCAGTGGCATTGTGCCTCCAACTTCTGTCACCCCTTGTCTTCTCACGCTATGCCTTATTGTCATGGAGCTCCTCGTCATTATTTATTACGGCCTGGCCATAAGTATTATTATTGTTATGATATCAGACTCGATAGTACCTGTCGAAACAGTTTGATTGATTCTCCACCATTGACACTCAAATTTTTTTACCATAATTATTATGATTGGCATGAAATTATCATTGCAAAGTTTTTTCTTTGGAATGTTTTTTTGTTATTACCGTTATTTTTAGTTTGAACTATGTTTTCAGTCGATGCGAATCTCTGATCATCTATAAAGTAAACATCATTATTACCGGAGACAGAAATCGCGTTCGATGTTTGAGCAGCACAATCACAAAGTTGACTACGGCGCATTTTGTTGGAACATAAACCAAACTTGCGCTTACATTTTAATTACGCTTCATCTCTCGCATAGAGCTCTGTTAGCATTTTCGCGAGGGCAAATATATTGCGAAAATGGCGCGTTATTGTGCGAGTGCCCGATAATAAATCTTTTGTTCGAGAGCGCGCGCGCGTGTAAGCCGTAATTTTCGTGATTGAACCGGCCGAGAGGGCTTTGGGTAGCCGTTTATTTAATTATGTGCTGTAAGAAAGCGTAATGTCCAAAGGCGCTGAGAGCGCCGCGATAAAAGCACGGAATTTTCGCTTGTGCAATGGCCAGTGTGCCTTTGTGCTTGTTATTCTCGGGTTGCTCAACGGCTTTTTCGCGTGAAATCAAGCTGTTTTTGGAATTCGACTCCCTCCCTCATCTCTCAGCTTTACAGTTTCTCGTTGCTCGGCGATCTTTGAACGCATTTGACCAAGCAATAACTTTGTCGAAAATTTGCGATGCAAATCCAATGGCACGGACATGCAAACGTCTTGAAAATCTCATGAATCAAACTCCCATCAATTGCAGCAGAGGAATCTTCGCGTCCGACGTTACAAACTTGTTTGTTCCCGATATAACGTTCACTTTCCAGTTTTTTCCAAGGTCTTAGTGGTAATCCTCTCGATCATTGCGGGAGGCGTCTATTAATAATTGTTGTATTTTACCTTTGAACTTGTGACGGAATTTACTCACCGTTGCAATTCAAAAACAACTCTAAATTTGAACTTTCTTAAAAGTCCTAAACAAAGTGAAACAGCAATAATCATGTATCAAAGATAATTTAAACTGTCATATTCTGAAACTGTTGTGTGAAACATTGAATTTTATTTGAGTGGGAATTATTTGAAAATGGTTTTTATAGTGCGAACAAAAAAATTATTTTTATTGAGCCAGATGAAAGAATGGATGCTGGTGTCACATATTCAATTTGGTTAGAACCCAGACGAGCTATCTCTGGAATCTTAAGATTCCTGGTGCACGATAGGCGCGAGTGGTTTTGCGTGAGAACACACGAATGGGCGCATCTGGCCGGCTGGACGCATCTGGCTGTTGACTCAATAATGACTGATAGAATGGCAGACCAAAAGATCCCGAGGATATCTAAATAATCTGCGGGAAGTTTTAAAGGCGCCCGCGTGCCTCGATTGTTCGACCCAAAGATACACTTTTGTCGAAGAAAAAGAAATGGAAAAGCAAAAAAAAAGTTCTTGACGAATCTGTTATGCACTCGAGTAAGAGTCGGGCTCGGGTAATTGATGGGGAGGCACGTTGATTGATTCGGTATACGAATTCCAAAGTGCAACGGAATGGTTTTTAATTAATGCCCAGTGCATAATTTTGCAATTTAGATCTCGTCATTATCGCGAGTGAGCCTCTGGGATCCACGTCGCAGAATGCGAAAATCAAATTAACCAGAAATTTTTATATTGTCATTGTACCGCTGTAGAGCGTTGCATCAAACCATTTTTTTGTCGAACGCTCATCTGCATAAAAAATGCTGAAGATAATAATCGACGGGTCGAACTTTTTTTCTGTTCATCTAAATGAATTAAGTTCTCAGGCAAATCAGCGATGCAAATTTACTGTAATCAAATTTCTGTTTTTTACTATTCCTTTTGTACATCTAAATGATACCTGCCAATTAATAAATTCTTTCAATTTTTTGCTATAAAATGTATCTCGTTCAGAAAAAATCGTCATCATTTCTCCTCGGTTCTTAATGGTAAAATCGTAAATGAAAAAATTGTTTTAAGTGTCGATTAAAAGTCGTGCAGATTCTTCGATTTTGTATACAAAGTATATAAATGATATAATTCTACACTGATTAACATAACCATGAATAAAAGCCTGACGGGCGTAATCGAAGTAAAATCAAGCAGCGAAGCGTGAGCTAGAAGTGGATTGTACATGTCTCGATTCGTGCTGGATACTCGGAGTCTTATACCTGTTTTGAAATAGCACCGCCTACCGCTCCCCCAGCGGTAGAACCGTTCCGATAATCCATCTCTCTGCGACGCGCGTGCATGCAACTTAATTTCAAATCGGAGATGGGACTTGGCAAGCTGCATTATTCAATGTAATTGCGGCCAGATAAGCGCCAACTCCACATCCACGAGGGAGCGCAACGAAAAATCATTCGAAAAATGAAAACGCGCGTGCATTTTTGCGAGACCCTTTCCGCTTTTAAATGTTCATTCATCAGGCTCCGCGGCATTACGCTCTGATGAAGTAATCAAATTAAGTGGGCTTCTATACATGAAACAGATGAAAAACTCAATTAGATATCTTGTTTGACGGTATTATGAAGTGGTGCAATAAAGACGCGTATTTCAAAACCGAGACTCCGACGATAATAACGGCCAAATTAGTTTCAATGACAGCAACAATTACCGCCGACCACCATGAAAAATGTACATTCGTCCCTACAGTTTCATCGACGTTCATTAATTTCTATATTTTTGCTTCTGTCCCGGATATAAATTCAGTCTTAAATTGAGCCATCCTTTTCGTTTGAAACAAAAATTTTCATTTTCTATTTCCAAATTTTTCATGTTTATTCCCGTCATTTAATATTTGTGTAATTTTCTGTATTCAATTCAACAAGATCATTAATTTGTACTAAGATTGTGCAATTGTTTAAACGCACGACGAAATTTATGGCTTACGTCTAGGCAAATTTCAATTACTTTGAACTAACAACTACAAGAGCAATAAATAACGAAAATGGGTTGCTAAATCTTATCGCTAGAAATTGTAAACTAATTTGATATTCCCTTGTTTGATTGCAGATCCTGTTTCTCGGTAAAGCCAGGCCTCAACGAGATGATCGGCGGACCTTCAGTGCGGTGTAGATTGTGCAACAGATATTTAGTGTGATGATTTTTTTATTCTGCATTCGGATCGCACGCTAATTTTCCTTGGTGTATCATGAACGAGTGAACAACGTATAATTCGTCGACATGAGGCTGAGATTGTGTACTTTATTTCTGGTGTTATGCATCTTGTTTCCCGGAGCAGTTCGACCTTTCACGTCCGATGAAGGTAAATTTTCATTGCCCGTTTGTGTGTACATTGAATCGATACGACACCGACGAGTAATCAACCGATCTGAAACGTCTCAATTAAAGAGCGAAAGAGACATTTAAGTTTTTTATCCTGTTTCTCTTCTTCTTATTCGACAGAAAAATAAGTGGAGAAAGAGCGTCAGTTGCAATATAAATGAATTCCATTATCAGATTGCAATCAACTTTCGGGTTTTGCGAGGACGCAAGTTTCTGGTCAAAGCTTTTTTTCATTTCCAAGCAAGTCGCCTCGGCATTTGTAGTAGATCAGAAGCTGTTTAAACGACGATCCTATTAAAATTCACTAGTTTGAATTAAACTTGACTTCGGAGCAACCAGTAACGCTTTTTTTTCTTACCTTTTTTGCCACTTCTTTTTTTTCCTTCCGCTGCAAATGAAAAGCTACTTGCCGTACAACCAAGTTTAAACTGATAATTCCAAGACTGATTTAAAAGTTTGTTAATGGATTGTGCGTTTTCTTATCGTAACGAAATGAATTTTCCAACTCTTGCAGCTTGTTTTGCGAAATTAATACACCTGCGATGTTTACTTAAACCAGAAGAAAAAATTTTTAATCAATTTTCAAATATCCACACGCTGTTAAATATTATTTACCCTTTCTAAAAAAAGTTTTCGGGGGAGTTAATTTATAGCCGAACGAAAAAATTGGTCTTTTGTCCTCGTTATAAGATCGTTAAGCTTCTGTGTGAGGGTCATCATTTTGTGTACCGCCATGGGCGAATTTCGTTCGCGAAATAAACTCCGCGCAAAACTCGCAATAAAGTAGTCACAGTGTGAATAATTAACAGTGCGTTGCGCCGCGTATTATACATCCGAAAAGGCCATTTGGGGTGTCGGTATTAAAGCTGCTATAGCCAGTGGCGGAACGAACCACCGAAATTGTCCCCCCTATATTAATAACCATCAGCTTATCTGGCCAAAGAACATAAAAATATTGTTCCAAGCATGACTTAGAAGTGGTGCTTGAAACAGGAATTATATCACCGAATTTACGAACGTGTTTGCATTTCCCAAGTGCTTTCGATTATCCGAAAAAAGTGCGCCTTAAAAAGCACAACTAAAAAGTATGAACCAGACGCCGTCACACGCGATAATTGAAGTCCGATCTGATTTTCGTTCACGTACGCTCGTAAAAATAAGGGCAGACTTGTTTCACTTGCCGATGCACGTACTTTTCGCACGCAATTAGCCCGGCGGGATGAAAATTTTTCGGCGCCCGCAAAATGAGGCAGGTAATTATAGTTTGGTGATTATGACCAGTTTGACCGACGTATTTCGATGATGGATTACGCCCACATCGTTCGGCAACTTTTGAGCGGTATTCTAGAAACGCATATTATTCCGACGCTTAATTAGCCCTTGATCGACGACGTTTCATGCGTTCTTCGTTGTGACAGACGAATATTTCGGTATCACTCATCCTGGTTAGCAAAAAAGATTGATCTCGGTTGTAAAATGCATTTAAATAACGGGCTGCCATAAGAAACGACACGAAATACACAAAATTGTAATTTTCGTTTGGACTTCGAACTCGTGGAGTAATTACGAGTACCGTCTCAACTTGTTATTACTCATATCCGTGAACTTAATAGAACAAAAATCACGAGATAAAATTGCTCGAAATTTCTTGGCACTTTTTGCGATGTAACGTGAAACTCGAAAAGTCTGTTTCTTTTTTTTTATTGCACAAAATTTATTGTACCAAACGTGGATTGTGTATCAATAAAAGTGAAATTCGCTCAATGAAAAAGAAATTAAAGATACAAGGGCAGCTTTTGTTCCAGAGAAAGTTTTTTACTGTGAAACATTTCAAAAGTCGACCATCAAAACTATCAGAAGCAGACGATAAAAAACACATTTGTAACAGAAAATAATTGTACGACTGGCATTCAAAAAGTTGCGTCACGAATGTTTATAGTAGATAAAAAACGAGAAGTATGCTTACCCGAAATATCTTATAGGCGAATAACTATTCAAACATAACCCGGGAGTTTGACGAGCGTGCAGATCGCGTGCGATTGTATGGTTGCGACCGACTGAAACGAGGTAAATAATTGTTTTATTCTATTCGAACAGGAACATCTGTGAGAGCTCGGTTTGTAACGATAGCCGGCGTATACATAAAAGAGCGAGCTCCAGCAAACACAAAGCACATTAATTGCTTTTAAATTGACGTCATTGAAATCTCAATTGAATACTTTAACATTCGTTAATTTTGAACTTACAAGATTAACAGCGTTCGTTAGTGCGGCGTCGGTCATGTGTAATTTTGCGAATTACAAATGAGGTAAAAAGTTTTGATACCAGATATCTAATTTCATTAGCTCTCGCTTCTGGTAATTTCGCAACAAATCAATTAGCCCCGACACGTGCAACGAACTTGACTATCGCCACGTGATAGACTGTTCGAGGAAATGCAATCTTTCTTCGTACGCATCTTAATCAATCAGTTCGAAGAGTCAAGGTAGCGATCGCAGATAACGCTGGGAAAAATGCGAGATGTGATTTCCACACTATAGAAAACATTTGAAAAATTACGGCAAAGAAAAAAAGTAGCTCCGTTGAAGATAGAGTCGCGGTTCTTTTTTTCCGTCATTGAATTCCACTTAAACACTCAGATTTCGCTGAAGTAACGATAAAAATTTGATAATCCTATTCTGTTAACGAGAAGACGTAATTGAGACGACTAAATTAATTAATGGCTTTTCGCCAAACGTTAAATAAGATTGTAAAAAAATCAACAAAACGTAAGAACCGCTAATTGGTTCAACCTTTTTTGTTTTTTGTTACATTTGGTTATCTGAATATTTGATACAATTCTGAGAGGAGAAAAAATTCAATTAAGGGTCTCACCGCTGGATGACCATAATTGCGATGAATAAGCGAGGATTAAGTGCGCCGACGGATCGAAGAAATACATTCTTTAATCTAGAATCTTCGTCTCTTTTCCTTGCTCCGTCTGTGTCGAGACGGAGTTCCTGGCGAGTAATCGGATGAACGTTCGTTATCTTTCGTGAACCCGCTGAATCTCTTTGTCTGTCCTCGTCGCGGAGGCCGGAGATTTCAAATGAAATCGTGCCGCTCTTGTTCTTCTCGTCTACGACGAAAGGTCAGGTCAGTTTTAATTATCGTAAATCAAACGCATCGAGCCGACTGATCAGAATTGAGCCGAGCGCCTGTACTCGAATTTTTGCATGGAAATTGTTATTAATGGCTGTACCGAGGTCTCAAAACACTTTCATAAATATTTTCAAATTTAAATTGACACCAGTATTTTTCCATCTATTAAATAGAAATTCTCGTTGCTATTTTCAAAACAATTTTATTTGTATTGCAACAATTTATTTTCAAAATAAATTGTGCTTTTTTGTTACTTTTACAACGATAATTTGTTATTTCAAATAAATTTTCGTTATTTTAACAACAAATTGAATCTTTTTGAAATAAATATTTTCACATTTTCGTTACAAAATTGTTTTCGAGTTTCTTGCATAATTTTATGGATAACTATATCTTTACTATCATATTCGCCAGCAGCTGTAGCAATCTTATGACAAAAGTATATCAATATTCATGTTTGGTAATAAATTTTGCGTCGCAGATATTGACAGTGTCATCGATAAATCCGTGTCGTAAATACATTTTCCATCAGTCCGCTGGGTGAATAATTGCCGGGGAATTTTTTACGACGCGCTCAGCAGAGCACCAGAAGCAAGTTTCTGCGGGCGGTTATCTGCGTTACTTATTATGTCTGATAACGTTTGCGCAACGCTCCGCTCTCGATTAAGCATTCCGGATCACAGGAAATCACTGAAATTCAAGATTTGTTGTGCGCTCTTTTTGATTCTTGGAAACGAGAAAACGCTTGCATGACACGACGATAACTCCGGGATCAAGTCAACCGATTCGTCATCACCTTCATTTTTCTGTCTCTTTCTCTACTCCAGTTTTGCAACTGGTGATGCAGCGTCGGTGATTAAAAATTCTTTTTTCCAAATTTTTTTTTAATTTTTCCCGTTTTCAAGATGATGCACATCTAGTTTAATTGCGTTTCGTGTATTGCGACTGGATTACAGAAGGGGAACACAAAGTCGTACTTTGCAAACAATGATTCAACAAACGAGCCACAATTCCGCGCTCAAAACTACTTAGCTGAAATATAGTTGAGCCATACTTTAATTTGATAGCTTTGCTCAACGGCACTTGAATATTAATGAAACGGTTTATCACAATCCACGCTGTAAACTCTCCAAATGAACGTCCCAAAGATGAACCTCTTCTTCAGCACTAAATGACGCAGAACAAAAATTACACGAGATGAATACCTCGATCTGAATGGAGAAAAATCGCTCCGGCTTTTATTTCGTCATTACAACTCTTTTGAAAAAGCTGTCAAAAACTTTTGTAATTATTGAATTCGTTTCTTCGCGCAAAAGTTTTAATGAGAATAAATAAGTTCAGGATAAGAGACCCAGGATATGACAAGGGCAAATTAATTGCGCCCGCCAACTGACAGATATCCGACTCGCCACTAGAAACGTCGTGGAAAAGGTGAATCTGCGGGATTCATTCACCGCTCGGATTGTTTTCGAAACGACAAAATCTATCCTATCTGACTTTGTTATCCGCTTAATTACACCAAAAATATAACAAACCAAATCCTTTTTCTCATTACGCCTCTTAATCTTTAGTCTATACTTTAGTTATATCCTTTTTTATCTCTTTCGTATCCTAAAGTTTATCTATGGCTGTGGCGCTGCATCCCACCCAACTCGGAGTAATGAACATCCTTTATTTTAAAACATAAAAGGTACCCATTAAAACCTCGACGGCGCATTTGAACGATTTTATCGATGCGACGAAAAAAAGTGTTGAGAAATGAAGGGAGAGAGAGAGAAAGAAAACAAAATTAAAAGGTAGAAAAACGTACGTAACAAAGAAACGCGATCGTAAGTCCGCCGAAATTCTGTGCAGTCATTATTTTTGTTTCGTGGATCAGGTGAAAGTTGGTGTTTGTTATTGATGCCGTGCTTCGCCTGGAGAAACAATTTGAATTTCGATCCATAATTGACGTTACAATATGACACAGTTTTGTTCGATTTATTAAGCTGCCAGAGTATTGGACGGCGACCGTTTTTGAAGTCGGGCTCGATTACAATTGACTTATAAATCAAGGGAAATCGACTCGTCCATTATGAAGACAGCTTTAATGCTCGCAATAAATAATTTTACAACGAACGACGATAAAAATTGCATTTTAGAATTTGCATATAAATTAAGCAATTTGTGTAACTGACGGTCTATGGTAAAATAGAAAATGTAAGTCATCGGAACAAAAATTGTTTCGGTATTTTTTTCAAACGTTTGAGAAACTTGAAAAGGTATTTGAAAATTAACTTCGATCGATAATCGAGGCAGAGTTTGACGAAAGGGTAAAAAGAGGAAATCCGAATGGCAACCAAATAAGTTGTCACATAACATAAATAATTTATGAAGGCGACGGGAGGGAGAGAACGTGCAGATTTGGCTGAGAATCACGTCGATAAGTGTGCAAGTTTCTGGAATTCTCTCTCGGTTACAGTGACGAGGGTAAATTTCACGTGCCAGACTTGTAGGTATCGTGCGGTGTAAACTCAATAAGCAAAGAAAATTTTATTATCAACGTACCGCTCCGTCGAGCGAGTATAAAATTCTGAACTTAACGTGCCGAGCTCATTCTTTATGCTAAATAAACTCCGCTCAATTGATTAGTGAAAACCTACAACCACTTTTTTTCTTCTTCAAATTAAAACCGCGTTTTAAGTCTAACGGAGCTTGCTGAATGATGTAACACGTGAAAAAATGCTGACTCGGAATTTTCCCCGAACAATTTAGCACGATCACTCGGGTGTAACGTAATTCACCTGATTTATTAGACTAGGAATATAAAATTCTCCGAAAATGGAATTATTATAAGCTTCTATCTCCATCTTTTCGATCGTCCATGCTTGTTTTCATTTACCCACGGTTAGACGAAGGGTCTCTGAATTATGCGGTTTATTTTATATTGTTCCCAGAGTGTCAGGTCACTGAATCGCTAAGAATCTCAATGGTAAAATAAACATCAACTCGGCCAACTTCGTCTCTCCTTTTATATTCCTCACATCAAAAAATAACTTTTTATCGTCCCTGTACGACTCGGCGACACTTTATTTTAATTAGTTTTGCAAACAAGCGTTTTCGCAAAGTCTCGCACATTTTCTCGTTTCATATCTTACATCAAAAAAAGGAAATGAAAATATGCAAACGGTCGGCAAGAAGGCCGGTGCAATTACTTTGCAGCTTCTGAAACCATCAAAAAAATCACAACAACCAAAACTGAAATGAAATTGAACGTTTCGTGGTTTGAAACTCGAGATTTATGATGACAAAAAATCTGTGAACGATATAGGAGTGCATGTATGTCAAGTCATTTTGCGCGCATCGTCATTGCTCAAAGTCCCACCGCGGTTGAAACAAGGACGCATTTGTATGAGGGACAGGTAACGAGTAAGCCCGCGGCCATTTGCCTCAACCTCTTTCAAGTGCTTGCTTTGTCGTGGCTTGTTTCTGTCTGCTGCCAAAGTGCATGCGTGGTCTTTGTCGCGCGACCGCAACGCTTCTCGTGTCATCCTCGTGTGTCTCCTGGTATAAACAGCCAACGATCAGCAAGCAGGTACCAGCGCGCACCGTCTGTTAATTAAGAGGCGTCGCGTGTGGTCCCTCGTTCTCTCTCTTTCTCTTCTATTTCTGCCCGGCTGAAACACGAGGCTTTGGCGTGTTTCCGCAACGAAGCTCGTGCCTCGTGTCGCGAAATCAGCCATGTGCATATTCATTCGAATCTGAACCGGCACAAACATCTGTCTACAGTCATAACAACGATGCATTATAACGTGCTCTTGAATTACAATAACTGTAGCAGATGTAATCGGCCTCGCTACAATTAGACTCGTTGCACCAAGTGTCACTTACCTCTCTCTTGTTCGTAACCGAAATTCTGTTTCTGCTTTTGCACGGGCTATTGATATGTTTCACCCGATGTGGGAGAGCTCGTTAAGATCGCGTTTGAAGATACACTTTTCAATGGCGCCCAACGTTTCCAGCCAGATAAAGTCACTGGCAACTCATTTCAAAAGCGAAAATTCCAGCCTAAACGCTTGTGCTTGTAACTGAGACGTTTTTCACTTTACCTGCTCTGGTCTGTTTAAACGATGCAAAATTCATGACAAGTGTGAGATTTCAAGACAGTGACTCGGGTTACAAAGTGGCATCGCCAAGTTTTCGTTTCTGAATTTTATTACTTGACTCAGTTTTGAGTTTTAATTTGTTTGAAGGTTGGAGCCCTGTACATTGGGGCTCGCGAGACGTTATCGCAAAAATAAACTAGCGTTCATAAAAGTGTAGAAAATGCTTTCTCGTAATTGGCTCTCGGTCTCTGTCGGTCGCTTTCTTTTTTATAGCTACATTGTCGCATGAATTTACAAACTGCGTATGAGACCCGTGACATTAATACTTTATATTGCCCTTAAAAATTCAGCGACCGAGTCGTAAACGTCAAAAAATGGCAAACATCATTCCAAATCCGATGAATATTACATCTTGGACCGAAAATTTGATTTCTCTTTTTATTACGTCCGTATGAAATCTCAATCGGTGTCCGAAACTGATTTATCGCCTCCTAATGGAATTAACATTCGCGACATAAATTATCCAAGTTGTACAATTAAAAAAAAGGTTCTCAAAAGCCGAAAAGAAACATAATTGACATTCTTTGTTTACTGAAAAAATCGGTTCCGTCGCTTGATTATTTATTAAGATGTTGGTTGGCTGCAAGAAGGTAATTATTTTCATGTAATAACGTGACGGTTGTGTTTGCATGTTTCAGTTGGCGAGGATGCCGCGGAGGACGAAGATTCGTATCTGTTGGAGGAGGAGGAGGAGGACGATGTACCCTCGGCCACGATTGCCACCGACACCGAGCTTATCTCGGAAGGCGGCGGTCACCTACCCGTTTTTTTAGTAGAGCCGCTGGATTCCTTCGTTGTTAAAAACAAGCCGGCCACGTTGCGCTGCAAAGCTGCTCATGCCCTTGAAGTTTTCTTTCGCTGCAACGGACTACGAGCCGAGGAGTCGCATCAGCAGGATTTCGTTGATCCCCACACCGGAACTCGCATTGTCGAATGTGAACTCAACGTCACCCGGGATCACATCGAGGAATACTTCGGCAAAGATAAATTCAAATGCGAGTGCATTGCTTGGACTGGTTCCGGACAGATCAAAAGTCAACCTGCTTACATCGACGTCGCTTGTAAGTATCCCCTATTGTTTTCCAAACAGTTTTTTCTCTTCTCTTCTTTTTTTTCTTTGTTTTATTCGGTTACTTTTCTTATTCAAATCGTTTTTTTGCGATTTTGGTAAGCTCAACGAAACAATTTTTACTATAAAAAAATAAGACAGATTTTAAAAGATTTAAGGAGAAAAAAATTGTGAGCGAAAAATTGAATTATGAAGTTTTAATACGTTAAAAAATAATTTTAATTTCAATCAAGTTAAAATGGATGAAAATTGATAGTACTTAACAGAGTGTTTGACGAGTACTTTTATGGCATTAGTCAGCATTAGTACAGAAGTTCAGCGAAGCTTGTCTGTAATATTTATGATGAAAAAAATTGCAAACTTTACCATTTAACAAAGCAATTTGAAGTTGCAAAACTTCTGCCTGGTTTTTTTTCTCAATTCAATGAACGCACAGGGACGTAATTGTTTCCTCTTAATTTCTTTGCGAATGCGCATAATAAAGTACGGTGAGATAAACGCCCGGTGTCTTTCAAACAAATTATTATTTATGCATAAACGCAGAGTGCGGTGCCTTGACAATATCAGCTTCATATTTATCGACGTATTGTCTGTGTTTTACAATTCACCCGATATTATGGCGTTATATAAGAAATGCAAGAAACATATGAGACCTGTGAAGAAAAAGTTACAGGTGAATGTAAGCGATTTTCGATGACTCAATACATGTCGATGAATGGGCAATTTTACATTATTCATGTTTACTGCTGTATACCCCTCTCTTATTTGAGATACTCCCGAAAAATCTCGATTTCAAGTCACAGAAGTGACAACATATTTATCACACTATAAATGTCATATTCGAAAAAAACTGCGTGGGAAAAATGTGAAATTGAAATCATCTATCAAATCACGAGTCATATTTGTTCGTTGGTAATTTATCAGACCCATTCAAATGAATATAATCATCGTCCAGTTTAGCAATTGCGTTTTCTGTATCTGAAAATAAAGAGTATTCTCTACACGTGACAGTACTTAGTCATGAAATATGTACGTTTGATGATAATTTTAGGGACAGCATGAAAAACTTTTTTTGAGGTCAGTCGGAGTCAATATTGACTTTGAGCCTACAGAGATTGGGTTCGGATGCTGCACTGTGTGTGGGAACAACCGACCTAAATATTCTCATTCGAACCGTCTGTTTATTATAGATCCAGTAGCTTTTGATCAAAACCAACAAACACTTTTTTCCTAATTGACAAAAAATATTTATTTACTATTCTGACAAATCAAACTACATTGTTAACGTATTTTACATTGATCTACATTCCTACAATTTTTATTTTCACAATCTTACTTTTTACAAGTAAGAAAGTAAGAGGTGAGAATGTAAATGCGAAAAGTTTCGTTAGATTAGTTTACGCGCGACATTTATTAGACATGTGGTGATGTATAAGTTTTGCTACGAAAAGCCATTTGTCTCAGCGTCACCTGCGAAAGAAAAACTTGCCTCGATTCACTTAGCGCAACTTTGTTCGCATTGATACCCGAAAAAAGACATGCAAAATATCTCGCGCACAATTTTCTTTCCAACTTGAGTGTACTTTTATTTTTGTTCTTTACTTCGATGTTCCTTCGACGATGAAATCGATCGAGATTGAACCGAATGAATAATTTCAACTTTTGGACTTTCTCTCTGTTTTAGATCTGAAGAAACAATTCGAGTCGCCGCCGTACTCGGTGTCGGTCGAGGCAGGACAGGGAACGGAATTGAGGTGTTTGCCACCGGTCGGAGTGCCGCCTCCGCGAGTGTACTGGCTCCGCAATGGCGTCATCTTATCTGAGTCGACTTCGCCCGACTCGGACACCCTTTTAGTTTCCAGCGAAGGACATCTGCTCATTGGCCAGGCAAAACTTACCCATCAAGCAAATTATACTTGCGTCGCTGAAAACATTGCCGCCAAAAGATTGAGCGAACCAGCTAGTCTTACTGTCTACGGTAAGTTTTCCGGAACTGATAGCATCAGCATTTCTAATTAAATTAACTGGAGCATTTTTGAACTTTTTAAAATTTCCTCCAATTAAAAAAAAACGAAAAAGTAGACTGTACTGTACAGCCGCATTTAATTAAAAGCACCTCTTGTAATGTACTTTATGTTTTTTTCTCTTTGTCCAAATAGTAAACGGGGGTTGGTCTGCCTGGTCCGCTTGGTCTGAGTGTCATTCACGCTGTGCCAAAGGAGGTCAAAAGCGAACTAGAACTTGCACAAACCCAGCGCCCATGAATGGCGGACAGCCCTGTCTCGGACCAGCGACACAAAAGAATGATTGTAACGCTAATTGTCCCGGTGAGTGCCTTGCATTAAATCTTGAAAAGACGCCGACATTGGCGTGTATCAGAAGTTGACATTAAAAAAGCGTGTTTGCTTTTATTATTTTTTGTCCCGCACAATCTAGTGATATCAACCTCGATCTTTAATCGAATCTCAAATCAAAAAAAATGTTAAGATCCTCTTTACACCATTGAATTCTTCCGATTCGTCACAGTTGTACTTTTTACAACGCTTTTCAAAAGCAAAACAACGAAATCCGATCAAAGTCCACGGTTGCTATCAGCTGCAAGGCTAATGTGTTATCGTGACGAGAAACGCATCTCGAATGAGACCAGCTGTGATGCATCTTGTCGACCCAGTTTCCAATTTCCTATCCGAATCATCAATCAATGTTTGTTTCGTATCCGTATTGAGCATAAAGCATCGATTTTCACTTATCGCGTCACCACATTTAAACATTTTTTTGCACGCTTACATTGGACAACAGCGGGAACTCTGGAGGAGTTTACAAATACACTCGGTAAGTGCCCGGAAGGCAAGCACTTTGCGATACGTGCTACATGTATAATCATATTTTACTCGGTAAATCCCGAAATACTGAGCAAATCATTGTTCTGACATTTACGTAAAATTCTACTCGGAATTTACGATGAGAATGCTATGGAAACGAAACGTAGTTGTTTCAATTTTTATAAATCAAAATTTGACACAAAAATTATAATGAAAAAAAAATGTCGAGAAAAAATTTGCATGTCAAGGTTTGAAAATGTACACGGTGTGTCAATATTGCAACGTAGTAATAAACATGATAAATCAACTCGGTAATTCGATGCGATTTAGTGCGTCCCCGAGGGTAATTCAATTGAAACATTATCTAGGATCATAAATCCTGTTCAATGTGAACGGATAATAATTGAGTGTTTTTCGGTTCGTTTAGCTGTGGATGGTGGCTGGTCAAGATGGTCTGCCTGGTCTGTTTGCGGAAGTGATTGTACCCATTCGCGACGAAGGTCCTGTGACGAACCAGCGCCCAGTCATGGTGGTCGACCCTGTCAAGGAAGGGATGTCATGGTTGGCAATTGTACAGGAGGTTTATGCAACGGTACGTCCTCACAAGAAACAATACAACTCAATCCATTTGAAAAAAAAGAAAAAAAAAGACTCCTCTAATTCATTTGTAGTCTTGTTCCCACCGTTTGATTCAACTGCCATCGCGTGAGCGGTCCCCTTCCGATTCATTTTTCTCTCGTCATAAAAGAAACAGAACACAATTGTACATACCTATTTGCATGAAATCATCAATGATAAACGCACCGATTGGCTCAATTGTTCGTTTCTAAAGCACACACCCCGTTCGTATGTTTTCAGTGGGCGCAGCCAAGATGGGGGATGCTCAAGTCACGGAAGAAGGTGAGTGTTTGTCTTTGTCATCCGAGCGAATTTTCGTCGCGTCCGGTGATTCGATGAATGCGTCAAGAAAGCGCACGAACGAGGGGAAAACGCGCTCGTTTCTTTAGAACGTCTGAGGGAGGGAGACAAATTTCGCTTTCTTCTGGTACAAATTGAATCTGAATTGGTAAGTGGCGTTACGGAGGGTCGCGGCGGTGTATTTGCTTTTAATTACGCGACTGGTTAATTATTGACGTGTCTGCAAGGGGCACGAATACCAGTGCCCCAATAATCGGCCTCGCCCCTCGAGCTTTTCAACAATTGGCGATCGTAATCAATGAAGGCCAAAGGGTACGGGCCATCCCCATACCATGGACAATCTTTGCTTTGAAACATCAAAGTTGCACGCGAACCATGCAATCCCGTGGGGTTTTAACGTTCAAGAAAATTATGTAATCAGTAGCCATAACGCACGAATTGATCGGCTATGCAAATAGACGCCTATTATGGCAGCGCAGGGGCACACCTCTTCGATTTCTTCGAATACGATGTGCTTGGATGCGTGCAAAGAGTTATTAATCGATATAAGTACCGTCTTATCAACAAAAAATGGCTTCTTAGTTAGTTATTATTCGGCCATCGCGGACTATGATATTTTTCCACGACTTTTTGCCACGATTTTTGTTTGGCAAAGTTCCTTCGGATACGCCTTTTCGTGGGGCCGACAGTTCGTGTGGTCAAGTAAGGGGAGAATATTAAAGAAGCTATTACCCCCCGATTGTTCGTCGATTGATTTTCGCAATCTCGCAAGTCCTCCGACCGTGAAATTTGTTTGAACAAGTTTCCGCCCTTTTATTTCGCGGGGATGGAAAAAAGTGAAAAGCAAGAAAAAAAAGAGAATGAGAGGCCGTACGGTTCATTAAAAACTTGCCACTCCAGACAATGCTTTATATTCCTTCGAGTTTGATTGAATAATTTTCCTGAAAATTTTGTTATGGCAAAGAAAATAAGGTGGGCTTCGATACTGGTTACTTGTCATTGAGTGTGGATTTTTGTCATTTGTTTCAGCGAATCGGCCGATGGATCTCTCGTTGTACGCCGGATTAGCAATAGCGAGCATCGTGATTGGGGGATTGGCGTTCTTCTTAACGAGGTTGATACAACGTAAAGGACGTGATCATTCTCTGTACTCAGTCGCTCGTAATGGTAAGACACGATTGCGAATCGTTCAAATCATCCGAAACGAATTCGCAGAAGACAAGTGTGGTTCATTGGCGATTTTTTTTTTCTAGAATTTCAGCCGGAGTTCTTTCCCGACCAGGACAAGAAGTCGGGTCTGCAGCCAGACGTGACTGCGACAACGGTGCCTGCGTGTTACGAATATCCGTTCGATCCGAAGTTATCGATGTCTAGATCGCTGTCGGAGCATCACTACGACGTGCCCCACCTCTCGCTGGGACCACAGCCGTCGCCAATATCACCCACGCCCAGCACCTCCACTCAGGAATCTTGCAGCGATAAGCAAATCCATTCCGACAGTGAAAATAGCGTGACTAGTTCCTATCCCTCTTCCGATTCAACTTATAACGTCGCCTCGGAGAGCGTCAGATTACCTAAACTGGAAGCGGGAAACGTAGCACGAGCTGTCGTGAACACGCGCGGAGCCCTGCTGGTTCTGCCGGATTCGGGGATTTCCATGTCCGTCCCCGAGGGAGCCGTGCCGAAGCCACTGCGCAAGGAGCTCTACCTCGCTGTACTTAATGAAGATAGATTTAGGCCACGATTACCAGGTTAGCGACATTACCATCAGAGTAACATACATTTTCATTCATCGTTCATTAAGTGCGTACTTGTTGTCATGGACCAATCATTGGATTAGGTCCAAATCAGAACTAAGTGATAGATTGGAATTGATTAGGTTTTGTCCAAAGAATCACGAAAAAAACATTTAAACACGCCTTTAATACACTAAGTTATTGTTATTATATAAGTGAAATTATACAATACAAATCACGTCATACGATTATTATAACCATTTATAATTCATGCAATAATGATTTAGTAAAAAGAACTAGGTTGATCAATACCTTTTTTTGAACTAAATTTCAGATGGGATCACACAACTCTCAGCAGTAGTGACCTCGGGTCCCTCGACTGCAACATTCAACAAACCTGTGATCCTGCAATTCGAGCACTGTGCAATCCTCCACCCAGGCACTTGGGAGTTAAGCATCTGGGCGACAGACAACTTGGACATAGAGGACGGTTCGCTCAAAGAGAAGTCGATCTCCTGGTCCCGAGTGCTCACTCTCGGCAACGAGACAATCAACACCCCTCTGTTCACCCAGCTCGATCACGTCGAGGCTTTCATCGTCACGGAACAGCTCAAAGGGTACATCCTGGCCGGACAAAGCTGCGAGAATGCAACAGCAACAAAACGGTTACGACTAGCAGTCTTCGCCAGTCAAGGAAGTCAGTGTTGCGTGAGGGTCTACGCCGTAGAAGATACTAAAGCGGCAACAAAAGCCATCCTTGATAAGGAAACCCAGTTCCGTGGGTACCTTTTAGACAAACCTCGGACGTTGGTGTTCGAAGACAATGGCGAGCCGCTTTGCGTGAGCTTGGAGGAAGTGGGCAACGAGTGGCAAAGCAAGTCACCGATGGAGCGACAGGAAATCTCCTTCCGCGAGATGTGGAACAGTCAGGAGTACACGCGACCGGTGTCTTTCGTGCTGGACACGACCTTTAGCGTGTCTACCACTAGAAGCTACAAGCTGCAGGTGTCGCAGGGCAATGCGGACACGCGACAGGTCTTTAGGATCGTGTACGATGGTGTGAAGCAGCTGATATCCTCGGGCAGTGTGACCCGGCCTGTGCGAGAAGTCACGGTAGTGAGCAGCGGCCCTGGCAGCAACACCACCACGGACTCGTCGGCGATGCGGCCCTTCCGCTTCACCAGGTCTCTGAGAAAACAGCTCTGCCAGTGTCTGGACCCACCCAACGCTCTGGGGAACGACTGGCGAATGCTCGCTCAGATGCTACGAGTGGATAGGTCAGTACAATACGTGATACGTTCATCTCGCATTGCTCCCCTCGAAGCTTAATTCTATTATTACAATTGCCTCTCCGGTCTCTTCTATCTCGGCAGATTTTGCCTGATAGGTTTATCGATCCTATCTATACGCGTGTTGCCGAGAGATAATCTCGAACGGACTTTGATTATGATGAGAAAAAAGATCGTTTGACAGGATCAAACGTCTGTCCGAGAGTTGTTATTGAAAAATGTTCGCTTTAAAGCTGGTTTCTGAAGCTTTGAAACAGGGGAGATGGTGCAGCTAACAAGATGCGCGGACATAACATGCATTAACTTTACTTGTTTCATACTATGTTCGTACAGATACATCAATTACTTCGCAACCAAGGCCAGTCCGACCGAGCATATTCTGGATTTGTGGGAGGCAAGGCACAGAGAGCCAACCGCCGTAACCGACTTACTGAATCATTTGAGGGTCATGGGCAGAACCGACGCAGCTACGATCCTCGAGGCTCAACTCGGACCGTGGCTTTAAATCAAGTTAACCGTCAGCGACGAGATCCTCAAACTGAAAATTTCAAGTAACGATGTTACTAACACGAGCGTTTGTTGTTGGTAAGATCAGATCGACTGCTCTCACGCCGATTCGAGCGGGGATACACCAGTTGAGAGCTGACTGAACGCGCAAAACAAGTTGATTATTGCGTTTTTCGATTATACATCAGATGTATTTCCGTAATGTGTGTTGAACTCGAACGCGAGTCATCGAATCACTGCCTTAATTCGCATGCGCCACGGCAGAGCGTATGATAATCTTTGTAAATAATTTTTGATAAATAATTAAGAGGACGTCAAATGAGTCTTTGAGATTACTGTCTATAATGTGATCGTGAATAGTTTTTGTTTCTCGTTTCGGTTCTGTTTTTGATGGACACGCAGGATCGAGAGAGTTCCGCTCGATTAGTGCTTCTTGTAGTGGACAGGTGACACCGTAACATTCATTATACCATCATACCATATTATTTAATAGGTGTTGTACAAATCCGGTATTGAAGAACGCGAGCGAATAAAAACGCGTTAACCATGGTCGTGATATACAAATACACTCACACAGATGACAGAAGCACTATTGCATTTAGAGGTGGATATAAATAATACATGTATATACGTACACACACACAAAAGAAACGTTTCTAGTGAAGCGTGCATCGCAGACGTAAGACAGATATATCCATTTAGATGGATGTTTATACATATTATATGTATTATATATAAAGAGTACTAAGTACCGATCAGCGATTAAGTCGGTACTGAAACGTTATTATCGAATTTGTTATTGAAAGAGCAGAATATCATTTATCAGTTTTCAGAATCGTGCCAAAATTAAAAGATGAAAATTGTTTCTAAAACACTGAAAAATTAAATTGAATTTTTTAAAACGTCTTTCGTAATCTCAAACGAACCAGGCTCGTTGGGTTTCAATTTTAAATTTCATTCACGACTGCAGCTTTTTTGAATTTTTTTACAATGACAATACAGCTGAACGACACGAGCACGTGTCGCAATTTTGATACTTGATAAATTATACATCGATACGAAGCGACAGTTTTTTCTTCAGCTTTTTTTTAAAGATTTGTATATTTGTTACTTTCGACGAATAAAATATTCTTGTATTTCTGATGAAAGATATTAAATTTGTTTTCATTCCCGACCCTCAACCTATTTTCTTTCAGGTCTCACGACACAAGTCTAGGACTGATGATGTTACCAGGAGTCTTCTTCAGGGATCGATCTCGGCTTAGGTGAAATTTTGTTTGGAAACTTGAAAGCTAATGGAACACATCCTGTCAAGCTCGTGGGGAAAGTGTGACAATAGACAGTAGAACGTAGCAATTTTGAAATGTCGATAACATTCGCGCGTGCCTCTCCCGTGGCTTTTTTCCATACCTTATTGTCGACGGCTTCGTAATTTGCTTACCACCTGCTGTTTTCCGGCATGTTGAAACGTTACTGTCAGGCAAGTTT
Organism: Telenomus remus; assembly: GCA_020615435.1. Classification (NCBI taxonomy): domain Eukaryota; kingdom Metazoa; phylum Arthropoda; class Insecta; order Hymenoptera; family Scelionidae; genus Telenomus; species Telenomus remus. Next base: position 4,902,637 of record CM036345.1, on the reverse strand, counting down.
TTTTTCACGCAAGCATACGTTTTCTTCTGACTTTGAGAGTGGAAATTTTTTTGTCGACAGCACACAAGGACAAACATCTAGACAAACGCCGCTGTAATGGCGCGAAACTTTTTAAAAGTCGCAATATCCGCAGCCTCACTTCAAAAGATATACAAACAAACGCAAAAACCTTCGTGCGTATAAATACTCGCTCCAAAATGAAAAATATAATTCATTCTCACTCGCCACTTAAATCTCGCTGGCTAATGCGTTTCGACAAAAAATTTTGAACGATTCCCTAAACGCACCCTTCTGCAGTTTCGGTTATCACTAAAACGTGTCTCGCATTTTTCAGCTCGCCAGCAGATATTTCTATTTTTATCATAATCGTCTCGTTCCAACTTGGCTTATCTCTTCTTTGCCATCGCGATTGCTCTTCGACTTTGTGAGTGGTGCTTTTCTTGTACCAGCAACTGTTTTTACAGCACTCTCTTTCTCTGTCTGAGTTTTTCGCCAATCATCTTCTTCCCGACTTCTTGCCTGTCGCTCGTTTTCTTTCGTGTCTACATACTTCCACGCTCATTGCGTAAACGTAACGGAATGCACACAAGTGTTTTTCAAGTGCTTCAGTATGTTGTCGGTCAGAAGGCTAAGTGCCATAAAAATAGCTCGAGTGGTTGGTTCCCCTCGAACGCGACGAGCATCCGATACTGTCCACCGTTTTTACCATCTCCAGCGCGACAGTTCGATCACATCGGTGCCTCCCAAGCGAGGAATCTTGGTCGGGATACTTTTACCCTGGGCACACGCGTCACTCACGTCAAGAAACGACCCGGTTTTCTTCTATTTTGCATCGACAAATACCATGCAAACTTAAATACCGTTTTTACATTCACGTAATTGACGGCCTGTCAATAACAACATGAAAAAAAATTGTTTTTAAATAAAACGTCTCGCAACGAATAATTGTATTACGATTTTCTCAGGGATAATCCGTTAGGTTTAACATTCACTCTGCGTCATCTAATGAATCGCTCGACTTGGTTTTCGGAATTAGCATAAGTAAGCCTTCCCCGTCTCTCGTGAGCGATAAATTTTATAATTCGCCTTTCCGGCTTCGACTCCGAAGTTCGTGTCAACTGCGCCGCATTCAAACACATAACAGTCACCTGGCGTAATCCAATACAGTGCGATTATCTCCGAGTCATTGACTCTTCCGAGCCATCGCGTCGATTGAGTGAGAAAAAAAGTGGAGACTCGCGAATTAATGGACAAATCAAAAGTGACTTTATTTCGCACGCAAAGTGGCGCATTATGCTAATCGACTGTAGGCCAAACTGGTGAGCTACCGAGACAAAAGTTTCATTTTTCGGCCGATAGAAATTGAAGCTGCTCGCAATCATTCCAGGCCGAACGCGGTCTGTTGTGCAATTAATTGTAATTAAATTAATCGGACCGTGAGACAATCGGACCAATTACCGGCCCAATCAACGGTTGTGCAGGCCTTTTTGTCCCCCCGACGAATAATAAACTCGCTTAATTACAGGAAGATGAGGCAATACGAGCGATTTAAATTCGACTATTTGGCTATAGTCGTTAGCAATCAAGCCGAAGTTGAAAAAATAGACACAGTTGGGAAGCATACGCGCTACGTCCGATGAGTTTCGCTCTTCGACAGCAATGAGCCATTGCCGGTAAAAAGTAGGCCAATCTCTGATAAAGGTAATTGTAAGTCAAACAAAGAACAAAAAAATACGATCTGGCGAGTTTTTTTGGACAAAAAGGAAGGAGTTTGGCTTGAATGTTTGATTACGAGATTAAACGTGCAGATTAACAGAACAGTTGGGTGAAAATTTATCAAATATATTAAGAGGGGATTTCGGTAGGTATGCAATACATAGACAATTTCGTGCCGTCTATTAATAAAACGAACCGAGGCAAGAATCAAGTTCTTTGTATCGAGCGGTTTGACAAATTTGTTTCGTTTTTTCATAATCTGTCTACTATTTTTTGTTAGTTCAACCGGCTTGGGACGAACCCGAAATAAAGATCATTAAATAGGGGAAATTAATCGAGCGGGGTAGAGTTAATCTCAAGCGCTTTGTGGGCTTAATAGAGAACGATATTGCTGCTAATACTTTCTGAGAAGCCGAAAGTTATAACGCTTGAAATGCGAGTTTCGGCCTGATCGTTATTCATACGACATACCGAATTATCGAGGTAAATCGGTTCGGTCGTTGAGAGTGGAACAAAATGATGAATAAAAAGTATTGAAACATCCAATGGCATCCAAACTTCGCATATTAATTCCGAAAAAAAGAACAATATTTCGAATCCTGCATCGAAACTGATTCACGATTAATTAAAAATGTTCACATGGCTGGTCATTCGATTTTTGCATTCCGAACAAAACAGAGGCAGGAAACGTAAAAAAATGGAACAAAATATTAAAGATGATGTTTGGTATAATCGTCTTGTTATTTTATCGGTTTTTTAGTTTGTTTATCGTTACAAAAAACGATGAATTGAAACATAAAATTGGCTTTGCATGAATCAGCATAAAAGACGACAGATTAAGAGAATCCTCGAGGGATTCTTTTGTGTATTAAGTAATATATGCATAACGGCAGGTCCGGTATAAGCACGTTACACCGCGGCGAGCAAATCGAGGGTTCTCGTATTCGGTATTCGTTACTAATGGGCGTTCTATTTAGCGACCCCGCGCAACCATCCCCCGAGGGACGCGTCACGCGTCAGTGGGTTTCGGGCGCTCCGAATTCGCCGTTTGTCGGCAACAAAGCCTACGTCAAAGATTGAACACTAGGCCCAGAAGTTGCACCAGCTATACGCGACTATTGTCGAGATGTCTCTGACACTTTCCCTCGCGACGTGTGACTGAGCCCTCTCCCTCGATCAATGTCAATCAGTCGTTAAACAATGATGCGTCGCGTCTCGCCCAAAAGAGGATTTTATTGTACTTCGCGGGGTGAAAGCAAAGTTAGACGAGACAAACAATGCTCGGTATACTATTCTGCGTCTGCGATTCTCTCGTTTTCTATTAACAATGTCCTTGATAACACACTTAGAATTTTTAAGGTAGAAAAAAAGGTTCATGAAGTGTATGAATAGCAATTATTCTAAGAATAAGTTAGTACAGTTAGTAGTTTCGCAAAAATTGTTGCAGTTTCGATGCTTCATTCCATACCTATGAAATAACTTAAAATACTGTTCATGGAACGGTAAATGCAGAAATGGTAAATTTCGGGTTATGATGAATGCTAGTTTACAACCTATTACCTGCAGCACTAATTTCGCAACAAAAATTTTTTTTTCGCTATGCTTGTAATAACAGTTGCAATAATAAAAAAAAACTTTTGTTTATTATAAATTGGAGAGTCGGTTACAAAATAAAAAACAGTTTCAAGGTTGCGAAAATGCACAGACAGCAGAGAATGGGTTAAGACATACCTATTAGATATTTTTTTTTAAATGTTGAGTACAAAACTATTTTTGAGAAGCAACATATAAGACAGTAGAGTTTTGCCTTGTGGGAACCCGAGTTTGAACAGTCGAGTTTTTAAAAACGTTCAATTTTTAGCTTCAAAATTCGCAGTTTAACTTCAATTTTATTGTTTACAGTTACAACATGTCTGCAGTTCTCAATTTGCTAGAACAGTTATCATGTAATTTACACTATATTACTATTACATTAGTAATAAAAATTGTTTCGAAAAAACAAACTAATTTGTATATAGCCCGATACTTTTTAGTACCATGTGTGCGTTTATGATTTTATTAACACAACTATACTGATTTAGTTCTCGCACACGAGATTGCAAAAAGAAGATGTTGTTTTTTGTTGTCTGTTTCGTTCCGTGTGAGGCGCTGCCTGAAAGCGTGCAATTTGATCATTATTAATAGCAATTTGGGAGACCTACCGCAGGTGATCCCTATTAAAAAATCACTTTGGCCAACAGAAAATGTCTACGCGAACTAGATCTTTTCTAATGGGGCGCGAGTAATTACACGGCCATAAATTTTGCGAGTCTTTTATCGTCGGCCAGTCTTCCGTCGCCGTTCATCATTTTGCGAAAATGATGCTGCGAGATTGCACGTAATAACAACGACAAGCATAATAACGCGGCCCGATCCTTTAATAGTCATCCATATTCATGTTATATGATTATAATTGATATTGCATGTCAAGCGTGACTGTGGCACTAAAGAAAAGGGCCAGAGAACGAGGTGTTTGCGGCTCTTGATCCGATTTCGCTTGTACGGTTCCGCACAAGTTTAAGTAACGATTGTAACGCGAGAAGAACCGGTTTCGCATCCGAGAGAGCTTTGTTTACGAGACTCCACGGAACTCGGAGCACGTCGTTCCAAAGTTGTTTGTGCCGCGCCGCTACCGTATGGTGCGTCGGGGCTTAAGAGCAGCGTAATCGTAGTCTGATTGCTCACTCGGGTTATCTGTTCATTAGAGATTTTCGCGATATCTCCTGGGTTACATTATACCCACCGAACGTTGCAAATGAGTACTATCAAATTACTGAAATACACATCTTCCGATGTTATTTACTCTGGATCGACGAATTTTTCTGTAATTATATTTCTGATGCGACAATGTCCCGTACTTATCGGTGTTATCCAATACGATAAATAATTGTTCGTAATTGGATACGTCTCAGAATATTACAATTCGGTCAGCGAATCCAATTAAAATTGAAATCGATTTTCGTTTATTGTATTATTTAATTGTAAGACATAATTGGATATTTGTCGCATTCATTTTTTATACGATTATTAAACATTGTATGAATTCCAGATTTTAAATTAAAAATTTTCATTCACATCAAATTGATTGACCAGCCTTTGAAAGCAAAGTCACTTTTTTGCAAAGTCACAATTTAATATCGTCAAACATTTTCAAACTTCTCATTCAATGCTTTGTCGTCGGACTACGCGTGACATGAAAGCGTTTAAAAGCGCGAAAACGTGCGATCGGTCGGCATTATTCATCAGTCTCCTTCTTAAAGCTCTCCGCGAAGCGCAAAAGACAGGCTCCGGTTTTAATCAAGGATAACAGCTGTAACGGCGTAATCAGCGACAATCACGGGGCGCACCGACAACTATTAATATCCATTTGGTCGTCGACCACTCCTGCGCTTGACTTTCTCTTTCCTTCGTCCCTTTTTCGATCATTCATATCAAACCTCGGCGCAGCAAAATCGAACCGGGGCGAGAGGAGACGGCCGAGGAGGGTGTGCTCGCAAACTGATGGGAACTTACCAACCAAAAGGGGTAACGCGAACGGATCGATCCGAAAATACCGAACCGGAAATTACCACGTCTGTGACGCGTGCCGGAGAATCGTGATGATTCGAAACCGAAGAGCTTTGTATCAAAGTTGCGACCAAGTTCACAGAGCGATTTTTTTTCGCCGTCCTCGAATCGCAATATTCTTCTTAAGTTCGCGCGCAGACGAACTGTCGCGGCGCAAAGTCCCGGGTTCCTTTGATCAGAAGATTGTACGTGTTCATTCGAGTTGCTCGGTGATTGATGAAAGAATCATTTCGCCTTTTTTTCAACTCAAGCGCAAGCACTCGTCCGACGTGTCTAGTTTTTTGTCTCGCAGCGATTTTTCAGGTTTTAACTCACCTTTCTGTTTTTCACCGTTGAAAATCCAATCATGCAACTGTCATTGCCGGTTCAAAATCTTACGTGGGTCAATTGATTGTCTTCATTTGCTTAGTCATATTGGCTTACGCATTTATTCGAGAAATACAGGTATCCAACAATGTTTCGCGATTTCACATCTTTGTACTTACTTAATTCAAAACGAGTTTGTCCTTTTTTGCTTTTCCTATATTATTTGACGTGTGAAACTGTAAAACAACTGTAAAATTTGTATAAAATTGTACAGTATAAGTGAATTTGTTATTTTGTAATATTAGAGATGTAAGTTTCTCAATGGTTTGATGTGGATGAGACAAATGACGAACGTTTTGAAACAGCAAATGAAACGTCACATTATCCGCCAATTGATTAGGCACAGTTCATTAACGAAAACATCACTCTTTTGTCAATTGAGTTTGTTTGACGTCAAGTGTCATGGTAGATCAAACATGGAGATTTCTTAATAAACCGACAGTTCAGCGAGTTAGCGACAACGCTAATCATGGATATAGGCTATAATAGAGGAAAGTTCACTCGGAGGAAATGAAGTTAATTTGTTTAACAATCATGACTAATTCGAGCTCGCCATTCTCTATTCGTTCTGACACACTCTTGACTGTTTGAGCAGATCTGCGCTTCCTTTTCGCGGCTTCCGTCTCTGTGGGCGAAGCGGAGCAATTAGATAGCATGAAGAGAGCAATAAAAGTATCGTTAATCTGCACAGGCACGTCATCACTGCCTCGACAATTACCGCGGGCAACGATCGACACAACAAATGTCTTCTTTTATTTCGTGACATTAACACGTCCTTTACGACGGACTTTTTTATACTCCACATTTTTTGTCGCGCACTTTTGTGACTGTCCGGTTTTGCGTTCTACCGCTCGTTGCACATTCTATTGATGAACTTACAAGGTTTAATTCAATGTGTTAAAAAACTCATAACTGAGAGAATTTCATTTTGTTTCTTTGTAACTGATTTATCGTGATTCTTCTGCTTTTAGAACCTTATAAACATCCGATAGTTTGTCTAACAATATGAGTTTTCAGAACGTACGGTTATTTTTAGTTAATAAGTCTTGAGAATCATGCAGCATGTTGTTTCAAGTTACACTTATCATGTTGATGCCAAGTGGATTAGATTTTAATGAACTTAAATTATTAGACTATAAAATCTGGTGATAAAATTTTTTCCAGCCGTCAAGCCGAGACTTTTATAGATTGTAAAGATGCCAGCCTATGGCTGTTGCGAGTTCCTTACGACATTGACTATTTTTGTATACAATTTCGTCGGAATTTCAAACACTCGGGCGCGCTTTTGTACTCGAAACTGTCGTTAATGACGGCTCTTCATCCGCCAAACGAGATCTCGTATAATCTATGTACTTAGTAATTTACAGACGTCATTTGTATTCCAGTCGTCATTTTGTCCGAGAAATCGCAAATTAAATTGCCAATCACACTCGCCAGGGAGTTGCCAATTTTCGCGGCATCTGTCGGTGTCTCGGATTTTCCTTGCATCCGCAGCGGTCACGGGTCTCACGCGTACTTTTCGCTCCACTTTATTCCGGATGCAGTGCACCCTCAATCTCATCGTCCTTCTATTCCGTGGAAATGGATTCGCTGTTATCTATTTAAGCGTGTTCCATTTTCGACCCGATCTCTCCACGAGCTTTTGCGAAAACTCATGAATGACAAAATTTTCCACGACAACCCAAGATCGTACCTTCATTCTCAGATGCCCGTTAAGCGAACGCTCCGTTCGTATCAATTGTGTCCTGAAAAACGAAAACAAAAAAAACACTTCTTAGCCTACGACACTGCTGATATATAATTCAGCTTAGATGAATTGTGTTTTCGTGTTCGGAACGCGCGACACTTTAAGATGAACTAAAATTTTCATCTCCTTTTATAAATTCTGACACAGAAAGCATATTTGCTACAGAAAATTTGACAATTTTAAACACCTTTCTTATTCAAGTGATGAAAAAAGGTTGTAATGTTTTCTTAGAGCTTAAAACTGGGTACGTTTTTGGGCGTTTGCGTGGAAAGAAATTGCGGCCGACGAAAAAACCGGGGCTTCTGAAAAAAAGTTTTCTAATCACCCGCATCTCAGTGAAATATCTTATACGATTCCGCGATTACGGAGCCCCTTTATTTCGTCTTCAAAAGAGGGCTAGTTCAACTTTGTACGAGTAACCCCTATACAGAAAACACACTCAAATAGCCTAGTTTGCCGAGATACATGTATGAAGATAGTGTATTGTAGGCACGTGGGCGATGTACGCTTCGACACTGTAGCGCTTGTACCAGCATTGCTCCACGCAAATTGTAACAAAAAGATGTACCCAGTGGAAGTGCAATTTTAAATCTTATCTACAGACCTAGTCTGGTATTTTATGAACAACTGTGAAATTCAATTTTATTTTCACTTGCACATCATCATCGTGGTGTTCAAATCATATAGTTCAACGTTTAAGATAAAGTATCCAGATATGCAAAAGTTAATATATGGAACTCATTTTCATACTTTTTTCATTGAAATGAATACTAATTCAACAAAAAAAAAACAAGTCGGGCAAAATATAGCCGAAAATTTGAAAATTTGGGTTATACATTTAAGAGAGTTTTTACTCCGAAAATAATGCAATGACGTAACGCTTACACTTTCTGTTCTTTTCCATTGTTGCGAGTTAATCGTACTTTATTGTTTCAATTCATTGTTTAGACAGATCACATCGATCAAAATTACATTGACGTACTAGACGAAAAGCTAAAGAAACCAATTTAGAAAGTTTGAAATATTTTAATTGCAACAAACGAAGTTACTAGTGCTTCGTCACAAAACTTTTTTTTTCTGCCGAACAAATTTTAGATTGTTAGATTATAAGGATAAATTGAGCAATAAAATATGTTAATAAATAGAACGAGAAAAATGGTATGAATCAATGAAATTGGCGCTAGCCAGGTGCAAATTTCTCTCGATCGGTATCACCGTCATAAACATTCGACTGTCCATAAAACAACAATAAAGAAATCAATTTCTCTCCACAAAAATCAAAACGCAGTAACCATTAATTGTAAAAGCACAGGAGTCGGTGTCATAAATATCAGTTAATGGTCGCGACGGCAAATAAATACCATATGGCGTAGCGCGACAATTAATAAAATTTTTATCCGATTTACGATCGAAAAGTCAGTGCCGGCGGGACGAATTAATTCACTGATCTCAAAACTCGAATGGCCTATAAATAATTAGTCATGTATCACCAACTGCATAGTCACGAGAAACCGAAACGACTTGAAAGAGCAGTTTTCCTCGCAAATATCATCGCATCTCGGATTTCTCCCTCGACAACTTTTGCTCTCCGGTGGTATCGTCGGAGCGTCCACCCACGTTTGCAAGATCGCTGTTTAATGGTTACGAAGGGACGCCGATAGAAGGGCGATGCGCCGAAACTTTTCGCGTTCGCCGATGACTCAGTGCGAGATTTATGCGTCCCTCATCCACGCGCTATAAGTAAACGAATTTCCTCTGTGCCTAACATCGTCTCGCATTAGTCGTCGTATCTTCTTTTTCGTCCGCCCACACTCCTGTGTCCGCACACATAAAAGATGACGCCGCGTTGTACTACACTGACCAAAGCCTGAATTGTGATAATGACGCGTCAATTGTGTTTCTCGGCTTATTGATCAGTTTATTTCGCAGCGAGTTGTAAGACACTGCGGCGTTATTACTCGGTCGACTCCCTCGGGTCTTGCATTTATGTTATGATGTTTCGTTAGCGCTCCAATCTATCGCTCCGACACAAATTTTATTTCTAGCTTCCCCGTTAGCAGACTTACGAACAATGGGCTTTCCATTGTCGTGTAATTCAGTATGATCCGATACCGAATCAATGACGCGGAATTTGCGTCCTGATATAATCTTCACGTTGTTAGGCGTTCCTTTATTTCAAAGATTTGTTGCCATTGAATCTGTAATTGGGAATGATTCAATCATCATCCAAACACTTCTTAGTGGAGCTGTATTTCTATCTTCGCAGAACCGAAGTGTTTGGGGTTTGAGAGATGACGTTGTCTTTTCATCCCTTGTATTTTTAGAAAGACCAATAAATCAGAATTAAGCACCACTTGGCGAGTACAATCAGACCCGTCATTTTGTGATCCAATCATTAATTTTGTACCAAACAATTTGTATCAAAATTGTTTTACAGCAGCGGAATTCGTTTCAGACCTGTGAATAATATTTGCTGAAGCAAGTTGTTTGACGACTGACACTTGAATTTAATAAAGTTAGAGACGTTGCCCCAGCATCATCAAAGATGCAAGAATGAAACATTAATTCGTACAATCATCATTTTGGTTTAAGAGCGACGCTAAATGAGATTCCGTAATTACTTTCACATCATGTCTAATGTTTTATTCGTACCCTCTGGCTCTCGGTTCTAATCGACTCGATGATGCTCGAAGAGCGCGAGATTTCAGCGGAAGGAGCTAAGAAACATCAGGAGATCTGAATCATGGATTCTCTCGGGACGACAGCCACTTTGGTAGCGCAACATCTGGAAAGGCGCGTAATTTTCAGTCGTCGCTGTCACCCGACGATAGAAACACCGACATAAAGTAGGGTACCGAGAGGAAGGCCACGTACTCTCGGGATGCGAGCGAGGCATTTGCATTATTGCAAATTTATGACTGTACCGCGCGTTCGTCGACGAAACCTCTCCCTCTTTTACGCGAATGTATAATGCATTATATCTTTCCGGTACGTAGATCAACGTTAGCTAAACTTCCAAGGATCTCTCGTGACGACGTTTGCGAATTTGATGCGCAAAAATTTTGTCACGTCGTTGAAAACTTGTTGATAAGTTTGTTTCGTTTTCACGATCCATGTACGTTTTAGCAGCTCCATTTTGCCACCTCCCAGGTGTACGACAAACATTCACTCTATTGTTCAGGCTAATAATTGACAAGCCGAGTGGAAATAAACGAGAAAAATGACATCATAATCGGTCTTTTTGTCCGACAAGTTTTTTTGATTCTTTTTTCCGCGGAGATTCCGATTGTTGTAATGACATGAAAGATTATGGTAATACAATGCAGATACCGAGTCTGTAATCGCTTTTCCCAGACTGCGTTTCCTTGTTCCACGTTTGACAAATCGATGTTGATACGAAGGAGGGGCAATGATAAATGTATCAAAAGATTTTGCAAAGTTTGGTGAACGCTGAAAAAGAGAGGGGAAGCCAATTCGAGTTTACACATCGCGCTAATACAATTTTTAAAAATAATCGCTCTTTCAGTTCCCGTTCGTTAGTTGAAATTCGCTTATAAATATATCTTTGTCGTCAGCCAATTTTGAGAAGCCCGCCCGTAACTTTGTCAACAGATGCTCTTGGTTTTTGATTACTCGAGAATTTTAATTAACAGAGCGACAGGCGACGAGAAAAAAAACTAGAACAGCTTCATACGCCCGAGGCAGAGCCTCCGTCCACCCTTTTTCATTTGCGGATGTGTTTTTGCATTGCGTAATAAGGTGGCGATACTGTCTTCAAGACGCTGAACCTGTTCTCCCCTAACATAAATATCATTAAGTTCAAGTGTTCGGGAGCTCGTAATAACCGTTAGGTTGTTGGTCTCTTGTTGACTTTATTGTTTTCTGCACGGTACGGAGTGTTGGCGCATTGCACGCGTATAATGTGCTTTCGCTCTCCCGAAATAGATGCGTTTTCGTGCGAAGGCGTCGGTCGGTCCAGCGTACGTTTTGCAACGCTCATTCTTGACAGCGCAGACGAAAGTTTTGTCAGACGCGAGAGGCAGACTTCTAAATCAACGTGATAATTCATCGAGGCGCTCTTCTAGTACGACTTCCAAGAATGCGCTGACTAAAGCCTGGGCGATCCCGAACGTTAGCCCTCTGGCAAGTTGACAAACCAATTCTGCACCGGGTGCCAAGGCGCCGTGTTCCTATTTGTATCGAAACAAAATGCATTCACCTTAACCACGTGTACATTGTAGAACAAGTACAAATATATAAGTATTCGTGCGTCGGATTAACAGTGATGAATGACTAGACATTTATCATCCGATCAAATGGGGAGTAAGTGCGTACTATTAAAATATATGTCACAAGATTTATGATTACCTGCAGATAACTTACTATTGTCATCTCAAATAAAATACACATTCTTCATAGCATTTTTCAAAAGATAATAAAAAGTTGTTTTTTGCATTCATTATAAAAGGTTCTGCAAGCCTTGAAAAATTAATTCATATATTATAAAAAATACTCATTCACTTCCAAGTTTGAAATTGGGATGAGAATGATTGAAGAGGTATACTAAGTTTTCATTTTTATCCTGATTCTCTTCGTTTAATATTTTTAATATTTGTGATGGTTAACAAATTAACTCAATTGTTGAACGGTTAGCTGAGTGGAACAATTCCCATTAAACGCCTAGAATTAAGGTTAATTGGCGACGCCGTAGATCCAAATGAACTTATACCATTGCGAAACGTGATTGGTGGCAAGATTTATAGACAAATGGTTCTAATTGCATAATTGTGCAATGGCTCTTTCGCTTATATACTCCTAACATCTTCCAACACTAATGAATGTTTCATTTTATAATATACATTTTCACTAAAAACGATCCTTGAGAACAAAATAGGCAGAACTTAAATGTCGGAACGACATGTGGAGGGTGCTAATATTTACATATGTAAATGAAAACAAATAAAACTTGTTCTTCATCAAGACAATTCAGCTGTTTCTAAGCCAACTCGACACGGTTCTTGGGTGTTCCTCCAATTACAATTATTACGTTTTCTTTACGCGGACAGTGCCGGCAGATATTCACTTTCGGACGCGAAGCCGAGCGTAAAAAAAGAGGCGTTGAACGAGAAAGTCGCTCGAAACGGAAGTGAATCGTTACATCTGGCATAACGCAAGTGGACGGAGCGAGACTATATTTAACGCAACTCTATGTGTTCCACGGTCCAAATGGTGTTAAAAGTCGCAACGGAAACAACCCCCGGGTCAGTCGGCGACGGATTTACCGTCGGGACGCGACGTCCTCGAGATGCGCGAGACGTCATAGCAGCACCGGAAACTCGCATCAGAATGATCCTAATTAACCCCGGAGCGAGGGAAGTGCATCCGCTCAATCCGCAAAATATGCGCCCGAGGCACCCTAATAGGGTTGCGCGAATCGTGTCTCGAAATACCGTCGTACGTCATTTTTATTATCTTCTTATAGCGAGGAATTAAGAGCTACTTTGACGCAGCTTCTTTTTAAATATTGAAACTTCCGGCTGACAGCTTTACGACTAGTTTTTATTTGACTTCGCCGTGTTGCAAATTGTGTTGAGAGATTGATAAATATTGCGGTTACGTCTTTGACATTCCTTTAGATCTTACAAATTCACGATTTGAAGAAAACTTTTTTAAAAACAAAGTCTCTCACGAAAATAGTTACTTTAGAGACGTTTGCGATAAATCATTGTAACAGATGGTATTCAACGGTTTCTCGGTTTTCACATCGCAGTTTGATTATTCGTCTGATTATGAATTGAATCGAATCTCTGATGGTACACAAAGATAGAGGATGTTTCACGGTGTGTAAATCGTTGTACCGGTGCGCTTCCTCGGAGTAATGTCAAATGTCGGATACACATGTAGGAAGCAGCGCAAACTTTGTTCCACAAACTTCCATTCTCGAAACTTTTTTTTCATAATTTCCTTTGTTCAGCCAAGTTTGACGAATCTTGAAGGAACTTTTTTTCGCGAAATTGTAAATAACGATGCTTTCGTCAGACACTTATACTTTGCAAATATTTAATTGCAAGAATTGTTTGGTCGAGGTCGTAGGTCGGTTGGAAGAGATCTTATTTTCGAAGACATATCCAGTCATTTGGATAATTGTGTTCAAAGAAAAGGATTATCGGGTTAAAAGATTTGCCTTGGACATATTTAAGAATCGATAAAGGCGAAGAAACTGATCGCGAGGTGATGTATAGGAGAAAGCAATAGGAACTCGAGTTTCTCCAGGATCTTTCTGCTCTCATCATTCGTACTGTCAATAGTGGCGCGGGTCTGACCCGAGAAGGGTAAAGTGGTAGACAAACAGCGAAAGATTTTCATAAAGCCTGTTTGCTTATTTTGCCATACAAGTCGGTCGTTTGTCACTGCTCTGCGTCCTATTTATATCGGCTCGGTGCGCGGCGTCACGCCTGTGACAAATAACTTTGGGATTTCATTCCCCGAGCTTCCACCTCAGTCTCGCTTTAAATGTTACAATTTTTAACGTCCTACGAGATCCAGCAACAAGCGCCGCTCCAGCGTTATCAGAGCTATCGCATAGTTGCAAACACGACGTGCCAAAGTCGCGCGCGCGTTTTCAAGGTGTTTTATAATCTCGTTTGCAGCAGTCTCGTTCCTTCCTCGATCCTGCTGACTTTTGCAACACACATCCGGCTACTTTTCAAAACGTCGCGTTTATCGGCAACACTTGCGACGATTATAACATAATCGGCCGGAGACTCTCCTCGAACAATTTTATTTATCGCTATATAGATCAGCTCATTTATTTTCACGTTCCAAGAATTGCCGACACGGATTCTATCTTTTTTCTTCTTCACTTTTTCTTTTCGGGTTTTTGTTTTATTTGCGAATTGTTATTTTTAAGAACGTGTGTAGTGAAACTTGATGATATTTATCAATTTGGAATTTGGTTAACGTATCGGACAGTCGAGTATTGGAAAAACTGAGACTAATCTAATTTGTGAAATGAGAGGCTGAGAATTTATGGAAAATGCAAAGTTGTTTGTATGCCAAGCTGCGTCACTTTATTCATTACGTGCGCTAATTACAATGCTGGTAATTATACTTAGTTCCATAGTGGCACGTATTATGAATACCACAAATCGAATTCACCCTTTCGTATGGGTACTTTCTAGTCGAACTATAATAGTTCAACTATTTTCATCGCCAAAACATATTTGCTTATTAGATCGAATTTGCAGACCATTGTAGTTTTTTTCATTTTTCTGTTATATTTCTTTAGATATATTTTCTTTGACCGTGAAAATTTTCAACTTTCTCGTACTAAAAGGTGGGTTTAACTTCTGTTTTGGCTGTACCTGACGACCCACCTTTAAAAACCATATTCACAAAATTGCTTAAAATCATGTGGACTTTTTATTAAGGTATTAGATATCGTGACCATGCAGCTTTTCCTTGATTGAACGTATTATATCAATTGAAATTTGCAATGGTCGGATCATTAGCCGCCCGAAATTCGAAAGGCATTAACACATCACTTTAGAAACACAACCGCACAACGAGTATACTCATTAAAATTCCATCGGTGACCTTCTCTCTCGGGTTGGCATTACTGCACTCTCTGTTGCGATTTCAAGTTTCGCGCGTGACACACAGTTGGCTCTGTGACTTTTCGCCAACGAACGTAATGAACTGGTCCCTTTGCTGCGAGTCACAACATATTGGCTTTTTAAACCGAATCATCAGCCCGTGTCGCGGAGCTACCTGTGTGCACAACAGCGTGAAACGAATCATCCCCGTACGCCGGTCATTTCGGCGACGCACTTTTTTCGTCTATTTTTTTTGCTCGTATCTCGCCTGTGAGAAATAACTAAAACTCGCCCCGCACGCAACATGTAAATGTCCACTTCTCATCGATGCGGAACTTTTTTGTCACGTCCAGATGTTTTATAGGAAGCATCTATCATAACGCGTGCGTGCGTCGCAAAGTTTTATTTCATTTTTTTTTTGAATTTTAGTGTCGCGCTGATTTTACAATTGTATTTTGTAAACTGTGTATTCACACGATGGGATTTATTTTTTTTCACATTTTGTTAACGATTCGGCTCTTTTTCAAATTAGTTCGTAACGAAGTTAGTTGGGAAACAAAAATGACCGAGTTGGATTTAAACAATTTCAACGATGCAACTTTATTGGCTCAAATTTTCATACTGTGATGAAAATAACGTTGTCGAATAAAATTTGCAGACCATTTTTTCGTAGCATTGATTTTAGTCCAACAATGTCGAAGGTAATGGCAAAGTCCCGTGAATTGCCTGTTCAAATATAAAAAATTCCACCAAGGTGCAATGATATTTCCGTTTAGAAAAGCTCAGAGCAGACAATTAATTCCGATGAGCCACGTAATAAGATCTAAATTCATTAAAAAAATAACTCAATTGCATACAATTCGAATAATTATCTTTTACTTATAAAAGGGGTCATTACATATTAATGCAGTAATTTAAGAGCTGCAGAGTTAAGTCGAGTAAATTCAGCGACAATAAATTATTCATGCAGAATTCCTAAAGTAATGCACCTTGACGGTAATGAAATTTATACATTGTCATAGCTTGGTATTAAGAAATAATTGACAATGTTTGAATTGACAGTCCAAAACGAAATTTATTAAATTTCAATCGAATTTCAATCTTTAAACGTTATGACAATTTTTCTCTTTTCACTTTGATTCAACTTTTTAGCCTTTCAATTGGAAATTGCACATGGAAAATGTTGGGTATGAAGTTGTTTGCAGATTTGACAAGACAAATAATCGAGTTTCGGGGAGCACCTTTTGTTCAGCGTGAAAAAGAAGCTTATGCACACTGTCGCGCTAAGCGTCTAATACCTTTTCGACAGCATGGTGTTTCGCTCGGTGGCAGATCGAGAGGTCGATAGAGACCCTTTCTTTCGCTTAATTTCAACGGAGTTGGACCGTTAAGGAGTGGAAGCTGTAAGCTGGGTGGCATATTTCTACTCTCCGCAGGATTCGAATTGCCAGCTTTAAGCCACGAGGGGTTGTTATACGCCCACCCGCTGCCTCGCCACTTGCATATCAAGTACTCGGAGTGTTCTCCGTCATAGCGCCTTTCTGATCTCTTCCCTCGCACGAGACACGTCGTGCATGTAACTATGGTTTGCAGTTTATGGTTCATACGCATAACGCGACGACAAAAAAATGCGCTTTATAATATAATACTGTTGTAACGACCGTGAGGCACAAATAATTTTCTGAGTACACAAAATAAAATAAGACGTGCCGCGGCTGATGCGAGTAACTCAGCGTGACACAAACCGAGCTATAACAACTCAAGAAACGTGAATAACAAATTGTATTTCCACGATTTTTGTACGTTTTATTCGCGAGGTTATGTAACAATTGAATAAATGTCACATGGCGAATTTGTAAAGAAACCTGTAAATTACCAAGTGTTTTTCATACAATAAATGTTAGTGACATTTTTCGAAAAGAAATATGTTTTTAAAACAGATTAAATAAATTCTTGTTTAAAATTGCAAGTTGGTTTTCTGTTGCGAGCCATGGATTAGAGAAAGGTGCAAGTAGCAATTAGAATATTGATAATCGTTTGGAGAGTTTATCAAGATCTAAGATAATTATTTTATCCAAGATAAAACAGTTAATAATGAAACCGATTCTATAACGAACTCTCTAATTTATTAATCATCATGAAGAGAAATCAAAACACAAAAGAGCTCTTCAATTATCAAGTTTATATTCTTCCACTGGAGACTTTTGTCAAATTAACAGTCGCCGGTCCGCAGCGTAATTCATGTTCTTGATTGCGTATAAATTATGCCAATTAGACGTAATCTAAGTGAAAATGGGTTGCACTTGAACGGTAATCTGGTACGTTCATATAGAAAAAAATCCTTTTATATTCTTAACCGTTCTGTCTCTTTCATCTTGAAGCTTGCAGGATTACCCAATATTACCCGAGTTTGACGGGTCTCAAGTGGAAGCTCGTAAAATGATGGTCGGAGAAACTCGGCGACCCGGTGTTGATGCTCCGAAGCGGCTGTCGTTAAACTCAATCTCTTGTGCTTTCGTTATTCCGCCTGACGATGAAACCAATGTGGGCAGTCATCATCTCTTTTGAGCACGCATTTATTATCATTCGAACGACGATCTCGAGCGTCGTTTTCGTGCCGACAGTCTCTCCTCACCGCGTGACCTAAGTGTTTGTCCCGATAGTGGCAGCGTGTCGCACAACAGGCACCTATTTTTGTGTCTGCCCATCGAACCGACCACTTCCTCTCGTCTAGCATGTCAAGACTGTAAATGTCAGGTTAAACAGCGTTATGAATAATGCAATACGTTAATTGGACATTTGCATTTTTTTCTCTTCTACACAATTTTTTGGTAAATCAAACAGGTAAAAGTAAACAGATGTGACATGTTTGTCAAATACCATTCAAACTCAACACAATAAATTTTCCAAATAAAATTTGAATTTTCTAGTTAGTCAATTTCACGGATTGTAAAAGTCAGTCAGATTTTTATGAAAAAGTTGTTTAACAAAAGCACTGACCTGGAAGATTTAAATAAATTTGTGCGAATGAATGGCCGCTGTCTCTCGTCGAATATTTGTACAGTCTGGCTTGTTAAAATTTGCTCTAACAAGTTCGTCGTGCCTAGGCCAACGAAAGAAGCTTCGTCGATCGTTAAACATTAATGTCACCCACGTGGACGAATACACTCCGCCGACAAAATATACTTATTACCGTAGTTGGCGAAAAAACAAAAGATATAATAGTTGTCTATATCCGCACATGCAACTCGAGCGAATTGCAGTGCAGAAAAGTTGGTGCATAATTTACTCATAGATCATAAAATGAAGTTTTACTACAGTAAATTAAAAAGGGGGAAAATAATAAGGCTCTTGAAAAACTTTACTTTTATAGCAACGCAAAATGATAGAATGCAGATGTATGGTAATTGCGATCGTTTTTCTCAGCGTTCTACATTTGTTCATTCTTTCGATTTTATTGATCCTCATTTTTATCCCATTTCTTTCCACCGTTTCTCAACGCTTTGGAGAATCCTGTAAACTGATATTCCTTTCCTGCAGAAAAATGAAACAAAAAAATTCCTGACAGAAACATTAGCAGATTTACATATTATCTCCGGGACAAGTGTCATACGTGAAACGTCGATTGATGATGCCAATTTAACGAACGGTTGGAAAGATTTAAGTTTCCGGGTAACCGTACATGTGTCATTCCGCTAACACAGTCCCGAAAAAATGATAAATAAGGAATCATTATAGGCCCCGAATGTTTCAAAGGATCGGTACAAAAAAAAAGGTCTTCCCCTCTGCGAAATATCGTTTTCAGATTCTCGTTGTACCGCGAAACGAGCTCATCCTCATGAATTGGCGCTCGATGTCATTTTTTCGCAGATATTCGCAGTACAGCGTCGACAAGAGGATTCGCGGAAAGAAATATGAAGCGAGCAAACTCAGCGAGCGAAACGGTGGAAAGCACGAGTTGAAATGAGGATGGTAAGAGAGGCGAGGAGGGCAAAAAAGAGACCGCTCCAGCCTACGCGGGTGGCGAAGAGACCGAGCACGAGATATTTACATCGCGATGCGCTGACGCGGGCATATTTCAGCGCTCTTTGTGGATGCTATATTATCGATGTTCATAATCCGGAATCGTAAGGACATCTGTGGAACGTGCACGGCACGTTGACCGACCGCATGCGGGGCGATGCAAAAACCACGAGAAGCAGCACGAGCGGCACGTAGAAGTCGCCGCGGTGCATATCATGCCTCGACCGCAAAAGGGCCAAATCGACGGGTAAATACGTTGTTGACTCTGCCTCTCAAGAGCTACGAAAGCTAAATGGAACTTTCTTCGCTGATTTAGTGGGCGGTTGCGAGGTAAACGCAAGTTGCGTTTCTCGAAAAGACAATTTGCTCGCCAGTCGTGACAGTATCTTACTTCAATTTATCTACAAATTTGACATCAAAATGGGAAAAACACTTGCAATTAAATAAATTGATCGAGAAAATGATGAATTTTTGATTTTGCACGAATTTCGATGGGTGAAATTGCACGACTTTACACATGTCAACTGTTTCGAATTTGAGTGACACTCCTTTTGCTGAGCGGCTATTTATGAAATTTCATATTGCGAATGAGAAAAAAAAAGTGAATTGATGTGACAAAAGCACGAGACACGTGAAATTTTGTTAATGCATCGAAATGAACAACAATTGTGTTTTACGTGAAATTCGTTTATCAGTACAATGCGCGGATATATTTTCACTTTCTTGAATACACTCGGTAATCACGCCATTGAATGCTGTTCGTGCATTCATTGAATTTAAATTTCGACGAATTCAGTCGTACGTAAAACGCTTTACAATTCGCGATAAAATTGGCCCGCTCGCGAGTTTGATTCGGTCAACATTTTGCTGATATAGTTATTTTTTTCATAACGAAATCTGATTCAAAATTTGAATTGAAGTTACAAGTTGTCAAGTCTTTCAAAATCACAGTAGTGCAAAATGAAAAACAAATTTTTTTTTTGATCAAACTGTATTGTCATGACGGAAGTCGGGAGCTCAAGACAACAGCAACGCCTGCGAATTTATAGTCGCCTTTCACCGACCATTGTCCACGCAGCAGACCAGACTGTGATTTGGAAATACAACTCCTGATAATTGCTTTCAAACTTGTCGAGTCACACGATGTAATGACATAATAAACTTTCCATCTCCAGTACAATTTATCAAATTTTTTTACGAAACCGTATGAAGAAAATATCTGAAACATTTTTCAAAAAATACAGATAAAAATATTTTGTCCCACATTAACTATCATTAACGAATGTTTGTCAATTCTTCATCGTCAAAAAACTCATGAAATCCAATAAATATGATTACGATAAAAAACGAGGGCCTGTCTTGAAGTTACCACTCAGACTGGACGAAGAAAAAAATCGCAATTTTTCTCCACGTATTCTCATGAAATTTCAAAGCGATGCCCACGTGGTATCTGATGAGAAGCCCACTTTATCAAAACAAGCAGACGATTTTTTGCGTCAAGTGTCAGGAGAGTCAGAATGAAATGTCACGTGGAACATTGTGAATGGAGCGCAATGTTTATTCATTGAGAAAAGAGAATAGCGCGTTTTTGAATGACTTGGTACTATTTTTGGTCATGTGGAAGAGAGGGGAACAAAGAAGGGGGAGGTAAGGGTTACGTAACTAAACTGCACGCATTCGTTTTAGAATATTCGTGCTAGCAAACGACGAGTAGAGTGGCAAACAAAGGACGTAAATTCGTGAGCGTGAATTCTTCAGGAAAACGCCCACGTTTATAATGCGAAGCCTCGTAAACGCGCTCGGTTATTACATAGTGACTAGGCCGGTTAGTCATTTCAGGCAGCGAATATCGTGATGGCGATTGCCGATGTATCGTAAATATCTTTCAAGGGTCGATACGAGAACCCTAGCATGGCAAATTGTGCATTCTCAGAGGATCGAACTGTATGGTAGCTAAAGA
Source organism: Telenomus remus (assembly GCA_020615435.1). Classification (NCBI taxonomy): domain Eukaryota; kingdom Metazoa; phylum Arthropoda; class Insecta; order Hymenoptera; family Scelionidae; genus Telenomus; species Telenomus remus. The sequence goes on along the minus strand of CM036345.1, from coordinate 4,881,624 downwards.
TTATAAGGTGGGGCTCGTCGCTATCATTTCCCACATACGAATAAATCAGATTGCCGATACATTAATTGACGTCCGGCTTATAAGCGATGAACAATTACAAAGCTATCACCAGTGAGACAACTTTTTACCGACTGGTTTTCGGATCGTTCAAGGAGCTAATTTGTATTCCGGATAATCGATCATTGCAAAAATTAATCAAACTTTTTTTTTTCTCAAAATATTACCCGGAACCAGAAATGTGAAAAATTTAGAGTGAATATTCGCTTATGATTTGCAGGGGAAAATTTCTTTTCATGAATAAAATTTTTTATACAAAGTGTTTTGGTCTGGAAATAGTGTAGTATTACCGGAAGTGAAACATTATTCGTCATTGAAGCTGCTGTAAAAAGTCTTCATTATGTAATTATCATAATGGCACTGCCTCGAGATTTCTCACGAGTTGGACACGGAAAAAAGCACGTGTCATGTGTACATATATTTCGTAATTTTATATTCCTTTTGAGAGCACATTTTCAGCATGTGGCGCGTCGGCAATTTCAGGTTCCCTTTTTCTCCGACTCGTTCGAAACTTCTTCAAACATTCGTCTGTCATTGCTTCCGCGTGCGAAGTGTCTCATTTTTTTCTCCTTTCGTTCCTTGTAAGAATAGTTCTTGCGTCTGCGAGCGATAAATCATCGACTTCGGTGAATGCACTATTTCATGCACTATTGGGGATAATATTTCGAGGAGACAGTTCGGAGAAAAGATGCATATCTGCTGTGTGTTGTGAGGATAACATTGGGTCATGTGGGTTATCCGTTGTTTGCGACCGGAATTATCTTGATCTCTATTAAACTCGAAAATGGCAGGAAACGTTAACTTGGCCCGTTTAATTAGACCCTTGGGATTGTTTAACAAGGGACGCACCGAGCCTTTGGCTTCTGAATTCAAGATCGCGATTGCGGCTGAATAAAGATTGTGCCCTATTTGTTTCGGTACGCATCATTGACCAAATTGTATTCACCTCCGTGATTCACTTGCAATTAATATAATTCCTCGTATTCTGCAATCTTTTGTGTTGAGAGAAAAATAAATTAAATCATCCAGTCGATTTATTGCTCGATGCTGAGCTTGTATTAAGAAATTTACAGAATTTTTCTATAGCCACGATTTTAAAAAACATATTTTATTCGAATAGCATGTGTAAAAGTAGGATTTTGGTAATTTATTTTACATATGGCAGATCTCATTACGTCACTGACTATTAACACCTGATATTTCAACAACTTGGTTTTAGCATAATTTCACCAATGAATTTTTAATACCGTGACTATTAAAGGAAGGTCGCACCACTAATATCTGAATTTTATGATCCGCTTGAGATCCCCTCGAAAATTACATCTTAGTCGTAAAGAATGTCCGAATATTATCCGGTTGTTTACAATATACAAAACTACTTCTTCCTACAAACTATTTTATTATGATAATCAAAATCTTTATCGATCTAAAAGAGCAATGAAATTCACATTTTTATTCGTGTTCAGCAACAACACACAGGGCACACAATCTAATGGTTTGACCTAAAAAACCTGACCTAAAAATTGCATAGAAAAATATTTGAACGTGACGAAAAACTTCTGAACCACTCAAGCAACGGTCTAAGAACTGGCAGCATCAAGTAAAGTTGTGTCATTTAGCAGCTGGCAGTTGCAGAAGATGACAGGTCGCGAAATAAGGCAGCTGTGCGTGTCGTAGTATAGCAAGTGGCCATCAACGCGAGTGCCAGTTTTACCAGATGTTCTTAGCCTTTGCGGCCAACGAATGAATGAAAATCAAGTTAAATTTGTTTTCGCGCGTCAACTCGGTAGCAAACATTTGACTGTAACGACTTGCAAGCCGTCATATCTCCGGGACCATTACGTCGACAACGAGACTAGTTTAAAACGAGATTACACCGGGCGACAACGCCTTTTTTAATTAAACGATAGATTATAGTTCGCTGTCAGTGATTTATGGACTTGCAGAAGAAAACTCCACGGCGGGACAATTTTTCCTTCTCTTTTCTCGGAATATGACTGTCCAAAGTTGAGATCTATATTCCCGCGGACACTCTGCGAGAAAACATTTCTATTACTCCGTCCTCTTTTGCAAGGAAGAAAAAATTGCCCCGGACAAGGTGTTTTTTGGGAAACCCGCACAAGTCGCTCTCACACGTTTCTTTAAGGTACCAAACCACAGTCGTGGGGTGTGACATAATTCGAGAAGATAAATCGGCTTAGGTGCGCCGAGATGAGAAATCATGTTAGCTGCAAATGTGTGGAAAAGCTCGAAAAAGAACGCCTTAAATGAAAACCAAGTGTGACGAGATGAAAAAGTAGATGAGACTAAAAAAAGCAATCGGTACATACGCGATTTCGTTTCCTCTTTTTTACTCACGGTGTAATTTTTTAATTCCAAAATCCTATTACTTCTGGCCGTCTGTATTGGCAAAATGTTACAAGATTAATGGTCTGCGGCGGAAAACAATTGCAAAAAGTGTGTTTCGATAAATCGACGATTTTATTGCAGAATGAATTGGCGAATTAATTGAGCCGGGGCGAGGAAAACAAACAAAGCTCAACTATGAGCATCGAGTACGGTGCGAACGGTCTTGGTGGTTATTCTGACCGGCAGGGGTGCCCCGAGTTAAGTTTTATTGCGACAAGTGCAACTGCTCTCTTCTGCGGGCTTCCATTATCGAACGACTTCCTGCGGGCGCAAATAACTACTGCGTTCGAATTGCGTCTTGGGGCCGCTTGCGCTACCGCAGAGGATCCAGTTGTCTACACAGAGGCCACTTATCTATTAGATTCTATGTAGATTATTTCAATTGGCTTCTCTTAATTTGCTTGCCTTTCTTCGACATAATAACCCGTAACAATCTCGGCATTCATCGCTGATCCGATTGCAACATCTCATTCAAGCTGGTATGCGATTTCGAGTACGCTCAACTTGTGCCAACAATGCATGCTTTGTACTTCGAAAAAAAAATCTTTTTTGTCGAACGACAAAAAGACCAACCGTTGATCGATAAATAAATTTTTCCAGCAGGTTTGTTTAGTTTCAAAAAATGATATTTTTTTCGAGATTTAAATTATTTGATACCAGAGTGAGTATCCTAAAATGCATCCCGTTGGAAAATTTATATTACCATAAATCTCGCATGATGCATTAGAAGATTTTCACAATTTTATTCCACTTTTGGTTACATGAAGTGTAGCGAGTTGAACGTGGTTATGCATTTTGCAGACATATTTCAGTCTTTTACGACCATTTCAGGTTGGGGTAAGAAAATTTAAAATGATTCAGAAATTTTAGTGGTATTAAAATAAGTGCTACTGTTGGCACTCTATCTCGAATGAATTTGATAACGACTGCAGCAAGGAATGCTCGGAGAATGAGTTACTTTGTACCGAGTGCACCTGGTTCTTTGCGTTTTAACGTCGAGTTTGTTTTTCTCGCTATAACGGAAGAAACATCGCAAACATACAAAATGTACTACATTAGACGATCGAGTAAGTTATTGCCGGTCGTAAAGTTCTCGATTAACATTCCAACTCTAATAACATGAATCGAATCATTTTTCACGCATTTTTTTCATTGAAACAATGCATGTACCAATTGCAAAAAAAAAGAATATGGTTTTTTGCATATGGTACGTGACTCATTGAAAAAATCATGAAATACCAAATTCGTATTGTGCAACGTATTTTTTTTTGATTTGAGGTACAAGATGAATAATGAGCAGGTGGCACGTAGACTATTGCATTGTAGTTGCGAAAAATAATAAACGAACTGCTGAGAAGAAGCCGTAAAAGTATGTGTCTTATGGCTGTCACGAAGTCGATGTTATCGGGACGTGTACAATGGCACAATCGCGGGGTTCCGATCAAATGGCATGCAAAGACATCATGCCTATCATCCAACGGTTAAGTCGTCTTACAACCGTCATTTATTGCTGTCCTGCATTTCCACAACTATTTTTTTATCTACGCTGCGTAGGCACGGTCCGAGACCCGACAAAGCATCGATCGATCTAGACACTCGATAGAAAGTCAGGCGATGCAACTCTCCAGACCAAAGACTGTTACATTCTCGCCCTTTAAACATGACAGAGAAATTTAATTGTTCCAGGTATACAGCACGATAAACTCTCGTTGAACTTTGAGTCCTGATAAGCGACCCTCTCAAGTGGCTGAAGAAAGCTCGACTTTATAAAAGAGCACCTTGGCCGTGCAGTGAAACATCACCCGGACCCGAACTTTTTTCATCAATGTAATTTAATATTTTATTGGGATTCGTGTATTTCAAAGTTGTGAAATTAATTTGAGTTCCTAATTGCAACGCAAATACTGATGATCAAGTCTCGTACTTCCCAAGAAGATGTAATTTAGAATTATGAAATTCTTTTGACAATTTTTTTCTCCAACTTATTTAAATCAATTTCTGCAAATTGCAGCTGCGGCGAGATCATCATAAACTGATCGATATTCGAATGTTGTATCGACAAGTATGTTTCGATTGCGTTACATTTTTTGACGTTGAATAATAACCTGTCACAAGAGGAATTGAACACTTGACAGGTTTTTCTCATAAGTCTCTATCCCAACGACGTGAATTTCCATCGAGAAAAAAGTGCAAAATATTGTCGATAGAAATTTTTCCACACACAACCTTATGTTTCGGACATTTCAAAAGTCTGGGCGCGTCGCACTTTTCAAACGCGAAAATCGTATCACCTTATAAGTATCAAGATTTAATTTTGATTTCGCACGGGAACAAGTTCAAAATTGCTTTAATCGCGCACTTCAATAGGAGAGACGAAAGTTTTTAGTTTGGACAGCGCAAAAACGAGGCAAGTCACGCTCCTTTCACTCAGATTCGCTACCTTTTATGATATAATTGTGCAAAACTTGACACGGATTCAAGGACTTATAACAAAGTTTCTGTCCACAAGTTTGCAGTCGCGAGATATCAGTTACAAAAGTTTGCCCGAGAATCGTTCTGCCGCAAAAATTGTCGTTGTCCAAGCGCTGATTGTGAACACTTTTCAACTGAAAACTTTAATAAGTCACGTCTCACAATTGGACCTTGGCAAGGACTTTTTTCTGCCTGCCTTGCTGTCGATATTCTCTTGGTTGGCGAAAAAGTTGAATCGCTCGAAAAAACAGTAGGAAGTGAAAGAAAAAGAAACCGACAGAAAAATCAAAAGTTCCAACTTGGTAATTTGAGTGATTGTTCCATCCCCCAAACCGATAATTTTTTTTCCAATAGACAATTGAACGGAAAGAAAAACTCTTAAATGTTACCGTAACCAAATTGACTTCCAATCAAAGTATTCAATTTTCGACAAACCTTTTCTGGTATTCAAACAAACTTGCTTTTCTTGTCAAACGAAAAATGCTCGGATTAAACGGTTGCCATTAAAACGTTTAACCTTGACTTTTTTTGCGGAGTTTGTGCGCGTTGTTTGAATGCAAAACAGTCGTCGAAATGCGATGAAAAGGATGATTGAAGCGCAGTACGTTTTTTCTACTTCGAAAAGGAGAATCAGTTCGGGGAGTGTTTGCGAGCATTTTTATCATTACCTCGCGATTTCGTGCGCGGAGTTACAACGTTATCTGGAAGGCTGCATCGTCGACAGGGAGCTGCACTTGACGGCCGAATGTAACAGCTGTAAAGAATCAACATCGCATCTAAAATATACGAGATACTATATACCGACAAGGTGTTGGAGCTTCCCTCATATAACCTCGTCGCGACTGTCACGTACAGACTGTGACATGGCTTCATCCAGTTCCCCACTGCACTGCAATTTCCGCTATTTTTACTTCAAAAGCTCCTTAGAGCATTCTCACGGCACGTTCCTCAAATAAACCCTCTGCGAGCTCTCGTGCCGTGCGAGCTTGCACCTCCTCTTATCAACTTCTAATATACCTACATTATTTTTTCGTGTCTCTACGATCCGCAACAAATTAAACCGCATTTTTCACTTTAATTAAGAGGTGTATGCGTAAAAAAAATTCTCACGAAAAAAATTATATTCTAGATAATTTTTTTATTTTTTTGAGTCTTTGAGTTTTGATCATTGCAAAGGTTAAACGGGTCTTTTGTTTTCAAAAGCGCAACTGTGCAACTGTGCAATTTCTTTTCCGATTACTAATGGATGATTGACATTTAATTTTAAATTCGAAATGCCATTGCTCATTTTAGATCAAGTTAAGATACATATATATCGAGGCGTCTAATTACCATAAAACATTTTCGGCGACTGAAATAACGAGACACGTCGCGTGTCCCGTCGGTGTGACGAAAAGATATAATTTTCACACCTAATTGCACGTGGAGGTTGGTGCTATGCTAGCCAATCACGAAGTGTGCAGAGATATTGCAGTTCAGTCAACGTCGAGTCGTTATCCGCGGAAGTGAGTCGAAGACAGGCAGCTCGAGTGGGAACGATCGCGAGGATGAAGAAAATGGAACGAGATCGCGGCGTGATCTCCGCGCCGATCGTCCGATTCACCGGTGGAATTCACAACTCTCCATCCATAATACATGAACCGCTTAAGGAGCGCTTAGCCTGTGACGCGAACTAATGTACCGAGCTGGCGAGCACTGGATAGAAAATACGTTCTGCCCTCGGGTTGTAATTCACGCATCTGTAGATGCCAATTCACAATTCTCTTCAACTCTTTTTTTCGGCTGAAAATAAAAATATCGAAATTATTTTTTTGCAAAGTCCAAAAACTATAAAACAGACTCATTAGCGATAAATGACAGAATAAAAATTTGGTCGAAATTTATATTTTAAATAAATGTGATGTGTAATTAAAAGCTCTTATTTATTTCTCGTGATCTCAGACCATGAAGAGTAGTAAAAAGCAAAAGCTCCCGTGCGAAGGAGGGTTATATGTGTAGTTTGTGGCTAACGTATAGGTATAGAGTATATGCTTAATGCCCACAGATCGCTTTTCGCTTGCAACGTAAGAAAAAGTTTCTTCCGACGAGCTTCGAAACGATTCTTGCGAGCCGAGTAATTTCGCTAATGGTTTTGAATTGCCGGCAGACCGACTGGGATCCGATCAAGCCGGACTTCGCTTAAGGTAATTTGCTGTTGGAAATTCGGAAATTAAATTGGCGCCTATATATGAACCCGCTTTTAATACATGTAACTCCTCTTACACGCGTGGTAAAAAGTAAAAGCGCCCAAAAAAAGTTCCCGAGCGCACGAAAGTGGTAACATTTTTCGGCTCAAAACCAATGGCTACTTTTTATGACCTAAGTGCTTTTTCACCAGTCATCGTTTCTGACTCCTCGTCATGACATGTTGCAAATTTGTTTTGTTTTGATTGAGGCATTATGGCGATATTAATGAGATCACATCTGACAAAGGAACGATGATTGAAAACGTCTGATCGTTTTATTTTAATTGATAAGTTCGAGATGGACAGTCATGGTCGGTCGTTGTAATGCTTCAGACGAAATTGAAAAAGGAAAAAAATTGATAAGAGAGAAAAAAAAGTAAATTAATATCGGCTTGATAAAGTAGCTGGTTATCTCAACAGTCAATAGTGCGATTTAGGTTTCAAAGACCGACATAGTCGATCGTATAAGCGAGTCCGACGTCAAATGGAGCGCTGTTACCTAGCATGACATGATTCACGATAAATCTTGTTGATTCACCACTTTGTCGGAGACGGAAGACAAAAGCTCATTTAAAATGAATAAAATGAACTTCTGAGCAAGCCCGACGGAAGCAATGAAGTCTATTAACAGCTCAAACCGTTTTCGTTTTCAACATTTTATAAATTTATCATGGAGCAGAACATTTTATGAATCCCTGGTAAATACAACTAAACCATTTGCATTTTACTTTTGGCAGAGCATCAAAAAATTATCCCCTGAAATTCAGTGGGACCAATTTCAAGCAATATTTTCGATTATATTTTCTTTTTAACCTAGTATTTTCAAACAATCAAAAACAACAAAAATGTCGAGTCTAAGTGAGGTACACTGAGAGGTTTCAATCAATTTGAGTGCAGTAAAATTTCGTTAGGAGAATAACAATGTGACTAATTTTCATTAGTCGGTGGTAGTGCGCGCCCAGCTCGTTGATTTGCTGTGCAAAACACGCGTCGAGAAAATAATACACGTCTGACCACCGTTAAGTTACGGGCGGTCGCGCCCCGAAAATATTTCACGCGCTAAATAATGGCTGGTCCCTTGCAAAAGCTCGGCCGGCGATGAAAATATGTGTACGCGCCGCGGAACCAAATGTCGCACGAAAACGCATCGTACCGACTTAGATAACGAGTGGCCATAAGTGTCTAATAATAGTTTCGACACGTGTACCGAATTAACGTGCTCGGTGAGCTTTGACGACTTTGACGACCATGTAAACACGTTCGAATCGTGACGGAAAAATTGATGTCGGTGTCTTTATCGCGAATACAGACGTCTCTCGTTATTATTTTTATTGCCCCTCGCAAGTACATCGTTAGGCTATAAAAAACGTGTGAGATTCACACTTGGCAATTGTGCAATCAAATTGTTTAATTTTTATAGCCCTGGAGAATCAAGATACCGTTTCAAACGGTCGTAAAAACCTTCGATGACCAGTTTTTCATTTGTTTTCTAATCTGCGGCTCGTCGGATGAAATTTTGTCATTGCGATCACGTAGTCCCGAGCGACAGTAATGGGTGCATATTAAAAACGTGTCTTATATTAAATACGTATACGTTTCACCGGACGGAACAGCGGCGAAGCCTGTGGAAAATTTCTGCAAATAAAAAAGGTATTAGCCATAACGCTGTTACGTGTAGGGGTCGTAACGAATGGCTTCGCAGTTCTGCTGTTCGTCGACGTTTCTCAGACGGAACAAAAGCAGTAAGAATGCAATTCTTCTCAAAAGTGGTACACTGTTCTTTCATTTAATTCGCGTACGAAATTTTTCGGTCCATCTCGTGACAAAAAACTTTTGTCTTTGAGTGCAATTAGCTACGCATTAATCAGCTCCAAGCACGCGAATTAATTTCCATCTCGACGACTTCCCCGGTTTGACGATCAACCTGAAAAACCGCCGACTGAAATGAATTCTACCGTTTTGTTCGTCCCATTTTTTTTCATCTTTTCCCGACATAGAAAACGAGACAGCTGAACCCGACCGAGGGCACATATTTCTGACGTAATACACGAGTTTCGGTCGAGTCGATTTCATAGAGCAAAAGAGGCCACCCGGCGCGCTATCAACCCGTCCGCCAAAGAGCCTGTCCCGAGGACATGAAAGGAACTAGTTTTTATCACGCTGAATTCAATCGGTCGGACGATATTTAACGCCGGTGCACCTCCCCTGACGACCGTCAATTGTAATTTATAACGAATCAGCTCCCGTGAGCGTCGCAATATAAATACGTAACTGCATGCTTTCAACGCTTCGGCATCTGTGAATAATCGCGACGACGGTGATGATAAAACCCGATCCGTTGGATTATATCGAGTGTAATTGTCGTCATAAATTTGGCGATTATTTTCTGACGAAATTGGCTCGAGTAATTTTCGATTTGATAAATAGTAAAAGAAGTTTTTTTGCAATGCAGCGAAGGTAAAAGGGATCTGCTGTGTATCGAGGATGCTTTTATACGAAACAGTATTATGTAGATTTAGTGTTTCCCCGAAGGAAGCGCGACGAGAGTATTAAAGTATTAAGGGCATAATATCGTTAGTCTGGTTTATCAGATAGCAATTTTTATTTTGCCCCTGCAGTAGTTTTCAATATCGGTGATTCATTCAACGAGTTTTTTTTCTTGAACGGACGTTTCAAATAAACTGCAGATGTAAATCGGATCGAAAACGAAAACGGAGCCGAGTTCGTTCAGAGGGATTTCGAACTTATCCCTTTTTTTCGAAAGACTAAGTTAGGAAGGTTGTCGAACCTATTTTTAGGCTGACATAACTTGCAATCAAGGCGTTCACTTATTTTCGTCAGCAGTTCACTTTTATAAGGAAGTTCATTTTAGAACGAAAAAAAGGTTATTCTAATGAATGGCGAAGTGGCGACGGTTTCATTTGGGTCGCACAATTTTGCATAATCTTAATTCTTTGAGTGAAAGAGAGCTTTGCTGTGAAATGTAAAATATTGTCAGCAATGTGCTTAGTTTCGCGGTACATAATTGAAGTCGGAATTCAAATAAAGCATTTCGAATCGTAAAAGTCGTCATTTCGTTGTACATTTTTCTTTCGCGTCATTGAACATAACAAAACTGTACAATTTGTTACCGTTAAGTTTTCGTAAACCTTTTGAATTTCGCTAATAATATTACCATGTTTAAAAATAGCAAAACCGATCTGAAAATAGGGGTATTCAATTTCACAATTTATTTTCTTTTTTATTACTCTCGTATCATTCCAAACATTTGAAATTCAGTGCGAAAATGAATTCGAAAGTGAGATTAGATGAAATATTCACGATCGTACGTGCGACAATCGTAATACTTTCAGCAGGCCGTATCTCGTTTAAATCTGAGATACACATCCTACTGGTTTGGTGTTTCACAAAAGCAACATTACATAGTAATTAAGGGACCTTATCCGGGTTCGATCGCAGTTTCGAAAAATTCATCCCGCACGTAAGCGCTATATTCAAGTATCGCATTACCCTGGAATATTGTCGAAAAGTTTTCGCCTAACTGCAACTCTACCCGAAGTACGTATTAAATTCTACAGACGCAGGTATCCGATTGGAAAACTGAATCGTCGCTATAAACATCTTCGTTATTATCTGTGACATGATGCGATTGAATGTTTCCAAAGCGCGCGAAAAAGTGGCAAATATATAAAAGCCTAAAATACGACGTATTTGTATTTAAACGTCGACCATAAATAATTCATCGCGACGGGTGGCTGAAAAGAGAAATCCTAGATTCTTCATTAGTGAGCAAATAAAACAGTCCTAAATCAAATTTCTAATTTTATTCGCGAGTCATCAGAAAAAAAGCGAAAAAATTGACATTGATGGCCAACCAATTATTAAACGGTTTGAAGAATCGCTTTGAGACTCGTAAAACAAAACGTACAAGGGATATTACTGTGTGTGTGCCCGAACGAAAAGTCGTTGCAAACGTCATATTTGCATAAAAATGCTATTTGTTTCCAGCGGCTGAAGAACGCGTAAACCTTCCGCCAAATCGTATGTAAATACACGTCTCATGAAACACAAGTGTAAAATCATATATAATTTGAAACCGCGTTTTGCCTTCGTACCTTGTTGATCCGTTTGACGATTTATCAAAAAAGCCAGATTTTGTTCTATCGACATTTTTCGATATATAAATGTCATAAAATTTTATAGCTTTTCGAATGCTGCGGACTTTTTCTGTATATTTTAAAAAAATTTCAAGTTTATAAATTGAGTTCATATTTTTCGTTAACAAAATTCACATATGTTGCATTCTTACTCTTGCAGGTAATCACTTCAAAGGTTCATTTACAAAAGGAAACCACAGAGTATTTCAGTTTTAAGCCGCAGCCCATGGTGTCCATTGTTTCCTTTTTGAACCGCAAACAGTTTGTTATTTCGTGCAAGTTCGTTGTAATAAGTAACGGTCAAAAATTCTTCAACAAATTGCTATAGTCGTTTCAGTTTGGGCAATTATGTGTAATCATTTTCAAAAATTAGGTTCCACTATTTGGCTGACAATTTTTTTGAACTTTCAGTAGTAATAAAATAAATTTACAATTTTCCAAAATGATTTTATTCAACTGTTTCTAAGTTAACAAGTTGCAAGGTTAGAAATTCAAAATACTCCTGACTTCAGTTAGTAAGGTATAAACATGTCACTTTTTAAAATAACGAAAAGTAACTTTTGCAAAAAAATAGTGGGGAACGAACTATCGTCCCGAAGTGCATTAAATTTCATTTATTTCTTTCCGTTTAATTATTCTCTTTTCCAACCATAATTTAGCTGGCCGAACAATAGAAGTTTCCAAAAAATACACACTCAGTTGGGGACAGCGGTTTTAATGGTATGTGTAATTTTGCGTTATCTTTCTTCTACTTTGCTGGAGCCTTTCATGAAAATTATAAATTGCTCCAAATCTCACATTCTTTTTCAGAATTCATGTTTCCAGGATATCACTGCCGTGTAATTCCATGTAAATTTTCCATAAACGATCTCCAAAAGAATTTAGTGTGCGGTACGGAGAAGAGTTTTTACGAAACCGAAAAATTATAAAAGGAACAAGTAATCAATGGAGCGTCAGAATACTTTCAGAGGTACTTTTCAATTTAACTACTTTTCAATAACACTACCAACATGCTTATTAACAGCGTAGAAATAAAAAAGGCTTTCCAATCTAAAAGTGACACTCGTTCGTAACTCCGCCGGTAAGTGAAAAGAAAAAATATCGACACTAAGTAATTGGAACTACAATTTTGTAGCTGTGATTTTTTTCTTTTACAGAATCGTTAGCTTGCGATGTGATCGAGAAAGACGTCGAGGTGCCCTTTGGCACTGACGGCTAATCCGACGACTAATATACGGAAGGCAGCTGTGATCCGCCACCCTCTCGCGCCACAAGATCAACGAGGTAACAGAAACCATCCTTTTTATTTCGCTCGATTGGATCCAGGCAAAAAGAAATAGAAAAAAAACTTAATTGGTACAAACCGGACGGACGTATATCGGACGTAATCCAGACTCCGATCCCGATAGCTGAACACCCGCGTGTTTTCTTCGGGAAAACCAGGCCCGGTTATTGGATTCGTCGCCTTATCTTGCGAATTTAACTTGCCTCGTTGGATTCAATTTTTTGTAATCCTAGAACGAGCTTCATATTTAGCAGTGTATTTAATTCGGTGCAAAAATTTGGTTGCGGTTTCAAAAAAAGTTACTGTATGTAATTTCAACTTTTTATAGCCGAGCGAATCAAATGTGGCACATAAATCATTCACGAGAGACCCAAACAACGGGTGAGAAACTGAAAATTAATTGTAAGGTTTCGCGAGATGCTCGCGTTGAATACGCCGGCGTATAATTCATTTCGTTGGCTAAAAAATAACAGCTTAAAACTTTGCGGACCTGTTCGCGTACTTTGTCGCGATAAAGTATCTCATCGTAGACCGCTATTATCACCGAGATGTAAATGTGCAAAGTTTTCGCGGACAACTTTAGTACATTTACATTTCATTCGAATGTTTTCGTGTCTCAGGAAACCTGCCACCTAAAACTTCCTTCGTCCTATTTATTAATACATATAACTATAAATAATTAAATCATGTTTTAAGAGTTTAATTTCAACTTAATTATCAAGAAGTCGTTAACCATTGAAATCTCATTTTGAGTTTTAATTTTAAAAGAAATTTGTCGACGAAAAAAAATCTAGATTCTAAGTTTAATTTGAATTTGAAAGTCTCATAATCAGCGCAAACTGCACACGTGTAAGAACCATGTTTAACCCTGTAGTTTTTTTAATTATTTAAACGGAAATGAGATTTTAATTCTCACCGTCCACTTACGAGTAGAATGCATTTCGTTAAGCCAACGCGCGCTACCTTTGTGCTGCAATTTTGCGCGGGGCATTAAGATCAGTTTTTGCTTTAAAACGATTCGCTTGGGTTCGTTATTGTCTAGCTCGTTCATGCCTTATTGTTTATTGGTTCATTTAATTGCCGTTCCTTCGGTTGTTTCCGCATTCGACTTTGCCCCAGAAAAGAATCGGAACCGAAACAAAAAAACTACTTACAAAATATATATATCTCTGACAATGAAATCCGAAATCAATTTTCGCAAGCCACACAGTATAAATAAAAAAAAATAAATAACAAAATACAAATTTGTCTACAGCTGCGACGGTTTCAAAATCAAATCATTATCCTTTCGTTCCGACAGTAAACTTGTAAAGCGCTGTTATAATTGCATTTCGGGGGAGAAATAATGATTGAATAATGATGAAGGAAAAACATTTGTTCGGACAAAAGAGCTGCGAATCTCCTGATTCATTGCTCAAATAAAAAGTTATGAGTCATTTCATGGTCGAGTACCAAAGTCCGATTTTGCGATTCTTATCGAGGGCTCGAACGTGGGCTGGTCGGTTTTCCTGCCGAGTGACAATGGCGCGGCGTCTTGCACTCGCACCTTGACGTGTGCGACCCGCCTGCCAAAAGCGCAGTCGCGCGACCGCCGTCGCCATTAAAATTCAAAAGCGCTGCATAACCGGTTAGGGGCTCGAACGTGCTAATTAACAATTACAGAGGAGCGTTTCGACGGCGCCGCCGGTCTAGCCGCGTTTATCGTCATGAGCGCCTATAACGATGTGTATGCATAGTTCGTGCGCCATTACATCGCGATGTGCTCACCTTTTTATTTCTCTATTGCTTGATGTATGTTTTGTCACGCCCGATATTTCTCTTTGTCAATTTATTCCAAGCGCACGTTTCATAAATTGTATTCTACCGGGCACTTCTTGTCTTTCATTTGTTCGAGGACACATGTCGTGTGCTTCGGGTGTCGCTGTTAAAAATATAGAGTGGTTGGGTTAATGTTAGTAATTTGGCATACATTTTTGTGATTTACGAATTCTCCACACGATACCAGTGTGTTTATTCAGAACCGATGATTTATCATCGTTTAACTCGAAATAATGAATGAAAAATTTTATTGGTCATCGCTTGAATGAAAAATCCTGATACAATTTACAATTTATCGACAATTTTTTTGCGGTTGAAATGTGTGTACCAACACTAGAAAACATTGCGACATAAATGTGTTGATATGATTTCTTTTTCATCGACGTCAATTCAATACACGAAATATAATTATGCAAATGTGAAATTCTCGTTATGGCGTTATTATCATATTGGAAAAATCAATATTCAGAGCATATAATAAACCGATAAATAATGTCAACATGTCGTTTAAAGAACTGTTAACATATAAGACACGAGTATAATTATTTATCTCGTGCGAATGTGTTTTGTTTCTCTCTCACGTCGTCTTTTTTCTTTTCAATCAGGGAAAATGAAACGGTCGCCGACGCCTAGACCTGCAAGCGGGAGTAATACAATCTGTCATAATTAATTTACAAAACATTATGCTTCGCGTTATTAAACGTTTCAAGCTATTTTTGCGTTACGCTGAGAGTCTTGTGTTAATGTATGCAGCGCTAACTTACGATGTTTTTTGTCCAAACTAATCAGTGGAGCATGACAAAATTCGCCATGGAAACGTTCGAGCGAATGATATTAAACGTCTTCCGCGTGTTTATTTGTTGGTTTTCAATCATAAATATCTATCTCTCAACAAATCTGTCTTGACCAAGTTAAATCGAAATTTATTACGGGTTACGTACTACGTAGAGAGAAATTGCGAAACTTATTATTATTATAAATATGTAGAACATTTTGTTGCCGATATGATATTCGACTCTCATTTCAACCGGTTTGATTGCTAATCAAAAATAATCCCGATTGAACGGTGCGCGGTACTTTGCAAAAAAAGACGTTCACATATTATAAGGCCGATGGTTAGATAAACCAATTGAAAATTTCTTGTGAATCAAAATTCTGAATGAAAAAAAAAATATACGTTTCAGTTCGGAAACAGTTCAAGTCGAGGTTCATCGAATGTAAACAAGCAATAAATATTTACAAAAACGTAATTGTACATCTCGTGTGAGAAACTGCAACTGCAAACAAGAAGCGAAAAGTGCATGTATATCTTTTAGCGGGATTGTCTAGCAGTAGCGGAAATCGTTCGTTCGCCAGTCGCGCGGCAACATACTCGATTGTGGCATATTTCTGAACCCATACAAAACACACGCAAACACTCTCTCGCATATCCTGCATCGCTATCACGTATCCGCGAGATTTATGTCAGTTTGTTTTCGGTTATTCGCCAGCTCGTTTCCTACCGCGGGTACGACGCCACTTTTCTTTCGACAGGGATTTCGATATGCGTTCAATGTCAAGTATTTTGCGGCGATCAAGTGCGAGCTTCCGCTCACCGACGGTGCCTGTGGGAATAGCAACGGAGCCAACCGAGTGCGCAAGAGCGAGACGGTCAATTCTCAAGTAGATCCATCTTGGTTCTTCCATCCTCGTTACTTGTGGACAGATTCGATTACGCTGAGCTTTTGCCATTTGCCTGCAGGCCGATGCGCCACTTGGACGAGATGGTTAAGTGCACCGGCCCGAGAGAAAGGAATTTGCATTTTTAATGGCACTGGGACCGACGAAACAGAAAAATTGCGGTTATCGACTTCTGAAGTTCCGTTTCAGCGATGTTGTTTTCGGCTCCGGTGTCTGGTTTGAAATCAGTCATTAGACGCAACGCCTTGCATTGGCACATTTTGACTTATGTCGTCGGGTAGCATAAATATCTCTTTGTAGACGTCTTAATTTCTGGTTATAATGTACGTCTGCAACGCCTCGTTGATGTCCTTCACATAATCATTCGATGGATGAACCGACGGCCAATTTGTAAAGCCATTCAATATTCAGCATAAACCACGCTCGATCATCCTATGCGACAGCACAATTTGTAAAATCGTCGAGTAAGGTTGCTTAACTTCGACGATTATTTGACAAATAATTCAAAGAACCCAACCTTCGGGTCGTATCGCGAATTTGATGATATTCCGCGTGCGTTGTCTTGGTGCCACGTAATACGCTACGAAGAATCTTCTAAAAAATTTTTAAACTGATGTTAGTATATTAAGAAAAGCAAATTTTCAGTCCAGGAATATTTGCAAGTCACCTTTCACTAAGTATATTTGCGAATGAATATGAATCTGTTGGCGGACAATACTCACTCTGTGTCTACTTCCAAATGATAAGGGATGAAAATCACGAACTACACTTTTTAGAATTTATTTTTTGAGATTGAATTGGTCGTAGATGCTGCAGTTAAATTTTAGACGCCAGATAACAGTGAGATTGGGTCACAAAACGTTCGGCCAAATAGTTTGTGTAACAGCTCCGAATGAAAATGAATTGACTTTTATCGGAAACCGGTACGTTTCCGTGTTGACATCACAGGAGCAAGGCTAGGTTCTTATTTATTGGTTCCCACATTAACGAAGCGAAGCAACTTCTTCGTTCGACTTGCACTTTCATAAGCCGGGCGCGACACTCTAGTGCATACGTAATCAGCTCTTGGAAAGAAGCAGCTATAGCTGAAGATAAAGTCACGGTCGAAAGGAACCGAGCAAGACAAAGAACGCGCGAGAGTCGAAACCACGACCGCGTGGCAAGGCCCGACAGCGACGAGGAAGAACTTACAGTGCTTATAGTCAAATGCACGCTCCAGGGGTCTCCTGCATAACTCGTGGACTGCATTCTCTTTCTGCTCTTTTTCTTCGTTTATTCCATCTTTTATTTCAAGCCGCGTATATGTGCCTGATGTGCGATAACTTTTTTCTCTCCGAAACATTGATATCCTAACTTGCCATATTATTTCCTCAAGATCATACATTATAATTTACAATTGTAAATATAAAATAACAAATTTTGTTTTAGTTTTATGTTTATTTTTGATTTTCATGATTTGTTGACTGAATATTGAAATTGTAATGCAGTTGAATTAAGATACATCCGAAAGATTTGAGGTAACAATTTATTTCGAAGAAAATAGAAATGTTCCAAGAATGACCGATAATTAGATTTAATTGCAGTTTCTCTATGAATATTACTTGTCGGTATCACTGTCAAATCTTGTACACGTTCGTACGCCGAGGCTGCGGGTGAAAAAGTGCAGCGCGACGTGGCGTGGGTTGGGGTTTGAATTTAGCCAGACTCGGGGATCCCGTGACATTATTTAGATCATAAAGTTATGCCGCGACGTTAATGCTGCTTTCGTGCGAATGTTTAATCGATAATGTAAATCATGAGAAAAATGGAGGGCTAATCGTCTGCAGCTCTCTAAGCCAATTTATTCTCATTAAAATCTTACACTCAGGCGACTTTATCGAATTAATATCGGGTGTAATTCACACGATCTTCGAGCATTAATTCTATCATCTTACACGGGCTTGCATTATCAGTAATACGGTGTAATAAACTTTGAAATTTTCATCGCCGCCGTGCCATAAATTGGTTTGCCTTAATTTTAATACGAACACGAGCTTTTTTATGACGCTCGTACCGAAAATAAGAGCGCGCTTACATGATATTTCCGACGAAAACAAGCGAATTACAACAAAAAATTGGATGTAATGTAGCGTGTGCGTGGCGGCGGTCATGTTGGAATTTTTGTTTACGAGCTTATACACGTACGCAACCGACGCATTCACCACGCAATGTCGCGGTGAGATTATTTTCACCGGCTGTACGCTTGCCGATTCGATATATCGTGTTCGGTAAGCCATGACTAATAATGTCCACCATATTTGATGCAGCTTGCTGCGGCTGTTTTTGATTTTACCTGCCACTAGGAGTTTGGTTGGGATGCATCCTGTTAAGATTATAGATCAATCAGGTTTAACTCGTATTTACATGTTTAATATCAACATTTTTCATTTCTTCGAAGTAACTGATAATTCGACGTTAATTCTAATCCAGCTTTCAACTTTTCTATTTTTGAAAAGATGAACTGTTCTATACTACTTTAAGAGATCTTAAATTATAAAACACAGATCTAAGGTCTTTTCTGAGAAATTATAAAAAGTCGTGCAAAAATGTTTACGAATAGCGGCCGTTGGATTAGGTAAAATATTGATGTTCCAAAATTGCGAAAGCGAAATTTAGGTTTCTTAGAATATCCATAGTATAAAAACAGAATCCATGATATAAAAACAGAATCATAACTTCTCTCAATTATTTTAAAGCTTGCATTCGGGTTTTAAATTTTAATCATTTTTCTGATGATAAACTCAAACTACGTTTCTACAAATAAATTTTTGCAATTTAAAAATTGAATTTCAAATCCCTTTTATTCTCATTCTAGAATCAATTAAAATTTACCTGAAGGAGAAAAGAATAGAGTTACAAGTATATACCGATTAAATGATGCAAGAACTCGTTGCTAAAATGAGACGTCAAATGAGTGTAATTTTTGTTTGAAAATTAAATTCAGAATCCTCGACGAAAACCTATGTTGAGCATAAAACGCGCCAATTCACTTTTATTAAAGCCGAAGTGGCTTGACATGAAAACAAAAGTAATACGAGCATGGAAATGTACTTTTAATTTTAACTTCTCTTCTTATTATTTTGAAACACAAGTGTGGAGATTGCAGGTAATTAACACGAATAAGCATGACATCTGCCTGAGCCGAACGAAAGTTTCATGTAAAAGGACCAGGAAGGGCTCGGGAAAAAGAAATCAACTGATGCCCAGTTGAGTCAAAAGTCCTCGACCCAGCGCCCGTGTCTGACTAGCTAACTGGCTTGCGAGTGACGCGTTACTTTCCATGTTACGTAAATTAGGGATGCCTTGCAAGCCAGATATTTATAAAAGGGTTAATTACGGCCGTTCATTTGCAAACTAGTCTTTCGTTCTAGCCAACCCAAGAGACCTCTCGCCGCAAAATTATGACCCTTTCTAAAGAGAAACCCCATCTAAAACTGCTACAAATCTCATTTTTCAAATCGTTTACGAAACAGCGAAACTTGAACGGATATTCGTAAACCAACGAATAAGTTAGAACGCGATTTGACAAGCCGTTTGACAAAGCACGTGGTATCAATAAACGATCCGCTTACGTTGTGAGCGTACGTGCTCTGCGAGCAAATCTTGTAAATCTTTCGCTCGTCGCTCTCGTCGACTTTGCGTCGCGAATCCCAGGTTTATTCGTTCGTTACGTTCGATCACGCTCCACGGCGCAAAGGCGCGCCGGGCTATTTATCTGTTATAAAGGAAAATGAAAAGTACTCCAACGTTATTCTTGGTAGTCGCGCTTTAACGGCCGATTTTGTCTCCACGACTTTCATGCCTTAGTCTGGTTCATTCTTTTTTTTTCGACGCTCTCCTCCTTTGTCATCCGCAGTCTACGCTTCAAAAATTACGAGCTCAAACTCAAGGTGTCTGCGTCATTTGAAGCGCACAAAGACGTCACTTAAATATTTTCATTAATCGTCCTTCGCTTGACTTTTGAACGCCAAAAACATATTTTTAGACGTCGACGTATCAGTTCGGTGAATTGTTTTGGCGTTGGCGAAATTGCAATCAAGAGTGCATTGTGCGCCCGACAGCTGAAACCGTATCGCGTTTTGCCTTTAGCAAAAGTCTATAAAACAGTCGTAAAGTGTCTTCGCGGTTTTGTCTTTGGCTTCCATATCGACGCGAGTGTTATCGCGCGCGAAATAAAGTATCCATTTTATGCCCAAGTTGGCAAGTACATTAGCGCTTTCTCTTCATGTTACATTTACTTTGCGTCGCCTTTTTGTCCTATCTCGCCCGGCCGCGTCACTTCTTAACGGGTCGCGTCTTTTAGCGTTGATAATACCAAGTTCGAGTCGCACCCTGGCGAGGAATATATCATCGCGGGCATGCTAGTTTCTCTACTGGGATATTCTGTATCTACGGGATGAGTGTCTCGAATCCACTCGTTGAATATTCAAGACACTTTCGACGAAGTTTCCAGTCGAAACATTGCCGTAACAATACGTTCATATCACTGTTTCTATTCCATTTTCAAAACAAACTCGCTACACCCTCTCAACTTTGTGCAAGCGTAAACATTGCACCTATCTCAATCTTTCTTACTCAGAAATCATTCCAATTTATCGGAGATGAACGATTTTGAGTATGAGCTTTGCAAAATGTGTTCTTCACGGCATTCGATGTGGAAGTGTTGTTTTTTACTTCGAAGACATGCTTTCACTGATCAGACTCAGATTCACTTCATTTTTACTCATTTTTGCTTCACGTATTTCTAAGCAAAAGAACTGTGACGTCTTGTTTTCATCAGAATCTGTATTTCGAACACAAGTGAAAAAATCTGTTTTTGGTGTCATGACGTAAGATCGGAAATTTTTAATGTCACAAATGAATTCCAACTATGTTCACTAATGGACTTCCTCATGGTTAACTTCCGCTGCTAATTGTTCAATGAAAATGTAAATTCACCCTCGCTCAAGCACTCGAATGCAATATAAATTACCACTTTATTTATTTGCGTTTTGCATTCAGCCACTCGAGCTGATTCAATGTTTCCTTTCTACGAACTATTGATTATGTTTGCCAAGTATTTGCCATTAAATCGCTCGCGCAATGTTAGTCAAGTGGAATGTCGTGTCCGTCATCGGGCGATCAGTCGAATGCCGAATTTGCAAATTGACTCAGGTGCTGCGACGGCATTGCCGACCGACTCGACGATTGAGAGCGCCATAAAATCTCAGGACCCATTGATCCGTGTCAAGCGACAGCACCCTCCGCGTAACCCCAGTTCGATGCCAAGCAACAGCATTCAAAGGGTTGGTCTTGGACGGTAACGCAATTTCGCATTCAGCCGTATAGAATTACAGCTACTCGCCCAGAGACGTCATTATCTAAGACGCCGATTCATAGACTGCCGGACAATAGCTCGAGTGCTTCCGCAGAATCGACAATTCATGTTTCGCGATCCAAGAGAGCTTCGCTGAAACGCAACCGATCGATGCGCAATCAAATTAAATTATAACGTTTGCCTCGTGTATTGGAAATCTTGGCAGGCGAGGTCGTCTCTCTGAATGTCCTTGTGGAGATAAGCACCTTTGTGTGAGTGCGCAAGACAATCGAACACGAAGAAAAAGAGCGAAAGGAGGAAAGAATAGGCGCATCGAGAGAACTCCATTTGTACGCGCTGTTTGCTCAGCCTCGGCCGGGCTGCTGAAAGCTCCTGCGAACGGAAGAGTGTTCTCTAACAGCACGTCGTATAATCCTTATGCGTTTCTCTTAATTACCTTGTTGAACCAATCTAGTACGATGGTATTGATCTTTTGCTGCACTTTGGTCAGCGATTCTATCACACGTGTGTGTTCATAGACCCCCATCGTTGCCAACATAAACTGATACACAGTCTATGTACTATATATGTCTATTATCTATGTCTAGAACTGAAATTATAACATCCACTGACACGAAAATCCAAACTATTCCTTTAGTTACATTTGGAGACTAATTTTTTACGTTTTTTGAGTAGATCACTCGACTAACTAGCATTGAATACAAGGACGAAAATTGTTACCGAGCATTTCTTCCTAAAAGGCGTTGGACAACGTATAGGACAAGTTTCACTGCAGCTTGTACGTGCTGGTTGGAATCTTTGAGCTACCTATTCTATTGGTCAGCACACGTCTTCTTATCTTGCACTTTTGGTTGCACCTAAGACGCACAACTGTTACCACGTCGTTTATTATAATTCGTTGAAACTCGACGTTGTCGTGGGTCGGAGTCTGGACAATCGAGAAACAGTGTGTTGCCTCTACTGGACGCTGTTGGTACCTTTGCATGGAATACCGATCGTGCCTGTTACAAGACGTCGGTTGTGTGCGTACAGCCAAACGGGTAGGTACACGAGTGCATACCTATATGGCGAGGTAATGCTCGTATTATGTGTACACATGAAACAAGGCGCACAGGAACCAAACAAAATGATCACTCGCTGTAGACTGCGTATTGTGGTCAATTGGCTTTGGACTTATTAAAATGGTAGACAAACGTTTTCTTTGTCGACAACAAATTCAGCTGTTCTGTCTTGTCATCTTTTATTTTTATAGTACTTTTTGTACAATTCTTTTTGAAACAAAGTTGTTACATTGTTATATAGATTTTAAGTAGTAATTTTGTAACAGTTTGTGATAGTTCATTTTTTGGTTGTGAAAAAAACTGCATGTGGGAGGCCTCCTACGACTAAGAAGTATACGTAACAAATTGTTTCATTGCAACATAAATCCAGAGCTCTATTTGTTTCTCGAATAAGCATCAATCATCGCGAGCGATATCGTTGTCTAAACGCGAGATCGATTGATCAGCATGCCATAAATATTCATACGGCGAAATAATTTATTCGACGGGGAACCGCGCACTTTTGTGGCTTTGATGTGTCTTTTTAGGTGTGCAGCCGATAAGGGGGTATTGTAATATAAGTGGAACAAAATAGAAGCAAGTTAACGACGCGGCTACGTTTCTCCAGATGTATTAAAAGTCGAGTCACGATATACGTATTTGGTATCCGCGACCTCCCTCGGCGGTCCAACGTTAGACCTCTCGCAGTCGCGTAACCATATTAAATGGACGATAAATCGGGACGTAGATTATCCTATACAGGGTGGCAGGAGAACTTCATTACCGCTTCGTTCGTTCTTGCATAAACCATTTAACTCGAACTCCGCGGTTTGCAGGCGGAGTCGACGCCTCGCACTAAATCTGCCGCTAAGCGAGTTCCGTTTCGTGCGAGATTTACGTACTGCGGGGCGACACAACGTTATACGCATATTCACCGATCGGAGTAGCGCATTATCCTGCCTTCTTCCTATCTTTCCGGTATCCTTGTATGTCCGTGCCTTCACTGAGCAGCCTGTTTCATCATGACATCTAATTTTCGAAAACTCAAAACAGTCTACTCATGAGAAATGTTCCTCCAAGCAAACTTTCGCCATCTCTTAAACTATGCTTCATAAGTTAAATAAAGAACCTTTTTTTTCACTTGGACTGGTGCATGATAAAATGGTTGATTAAAATTAAAATCATTTAAAATGCTGCATTTTTAGTGAATTAATTATTTTTCTTAAGCTTAGAGTAACCATTGACAATAACGGTAATATTAGCAAAACCAATTTTTGGTTTGATTAAGATAATGATCTGGTTACGAAGAATGTTTGTGAGGCTGGATTCCTCTTTGCAATGTATTTAATATCAATTATCTTACTTGGCTGGTTTAATCAAAGCGCACGCTTTTGGATTTCCATAATTTACAAAGAAAAATCCATTTCAATTTGAAAATGTGACTGTAAAAAGTCATTCCAGAGCCCGGGCGCACTATATAATTTGTCAACTTTGTGGAAATAATTATGCTGGTACACAATTTTACAAAGTGTTGTTAAATTTCAAGTTTCACCTGCATTGTTTTCCTCATTTAATGGCCCTTCTATGTTAATAAGTACATAAATTTGTTTCCACCGCGTGTTTAATTAAGTATTCATTAAAACACAAAATGTTCAGAAACCCTTGTACTGGTATCATGTGGTGAAAGATTTATTCAATGAAAATGGTTTTCAAAATTGATTTACCTTTTTTAAAAAAAGTTTCAACGTCTATCAAAAGGCACAGTTTGAGCTGTTTGCAAACAACAACATTTTAAAGTGTAGGAAATTGTTTGTAAGTTTCATTTGAGTTGATTAGATAAAAATCGTGAAGAATTTGAACAACATTCTACAGAGTACAAAATTGTCTGTAAGCTTACACTTGGTTTATGAGAAAAAATTGTGAAGAAAAAGCAATTTTGAAAAGATGTCATTTTTAGGTGATTGGTGGAAAATAAAGTATGCCAGCTCGGCGAATGAAATTTCGTCAGAAAAAGCTGTGGCATATTCGTTTAGGCAAGAAAATGAAATCCGACGGAAGTCGAAAACCAGCGCAAACTGATGACGGAGGTATAACAGTGACACGTAAGAAAATGTTATAACGACAATGTTATCCCGAAAATCCAGCGGATAGATCTAAAGTATCGGCGCCCGACCCGTAGCTTTTATAACCACGTGCCGTAACCTTAACGGAAAATCGAAACTGCTTACCATAAAGTCCGGTCTAAAACCTCGATTCCCAAGCGCCTCTTACATCCTACGAAGGATTGATAAAGCTGCGAGTTTTTTTCTCTCTCGTGCCTCAGCGAGAAAAAAAATTTCGGAGTCTTTGCATGAATACTTGTGCAGATCGACAAAACTTTTGGGTTAACCGCGCTCGTCAATAATCCGCGCGCACTTTTGCACGCGCATTATATTCCATGAATATTTATAAATCCTCATTTGCATGTATTCAATATTCTGTGTATTAATATTTTATGAAGTTTAAACGTATTAATAAATACCACGGTGTGATATATCGTAAAAGTTGTGTACATTAAATACGCCCCCGTCGGAGCTCATTATTTTAGTAAGAAAGTTTTATAATGAAACGTTATCACTCATTTTTGTTATTAAAAATTGACAATTTTAATTCAATCGAATAGAAATACCAGAGTTTATTTTTGACGTTAGGGAAGGGAGCTAACATTTTGTTCTGTCTGAGTGTTATAAAGTGTTTGAAAGTATAGGCACAGTTTATTCTTTAACTACAAATGACGCTTTTCTCACTATCGAAAATCACCTTCAGGGTCTTGCTCGAGGCGGACGTGAGCTTTGTGTGTTCGACGCTTGGTTCATGTTATCGCTGACCTTTTTCTTATTTCACTTCTGCTTCGATAGCAGAGTGTTTGACCAACATACGAAAAGTCTTCGAAAAATTCACGAGCACCATTGAAATCTCTTCGAACATTTTCTAGAATACGGGTTTTGGCGAGGAGTGATTGTGCTTTTTGTCCAACAAAATGTTGACTTATTACATATGTACTTATCTTGTACCAAAAAATATATCCCGATATAATTTGAATTCAGACAAAAAAATTGGCACAATGTTTGTGTGTCCACTTGACTTCTTCAAGTGGAACATTTTCCAAGATTGAATAACACTTTAAATAAAAGTCAGAGAAATATTGTCGAATGAATTCGGGAAATTTAATACAGGATTATTTTTTTACAAAAATGTAGGCTTACAGTTATAGGAACTATAAGCACGAAGATACATTTCCATTCGTGTAGGACTTTTCGTGACCGCTCTTTGCCTTTTGAAGATGGCAAAAAAATCTCATCTGCGGTAGTTGTGGAATAATTTAGACAGTCGTTTGAACCGAGTAAATAGTTGCTCGTAACCGTAAATATAGGCAAGGTACATGTCCACCGGGACCGTACAAATTCCTCGTTAATTCGTGTAGCGAAGCGCGATTTTCGCTCGTCGATTTTAACGGGGAGCGAATGCAGGATGCCGGCTCTCACAGGTGCGCGAACAGTCCGTTCATGTTGGTGACGGGCAGGGCCCTCTCTGTGACACGCGTTCGGCGCTAGTTTCAGAATCGTGCCTGTTTAGCGTCTGAACGTGACAAGGCCACCGCTACATCATTTGTCTTCATGCATGAGAAAGTCTGGCTAAATATTTAGCTGGCATGTTTGTGCTTTTGTTAACACACATTCTGTAAACACCGGCATCTGATGCTATCGATATTTTCAATCCACATTATTATCTGAAAATGAAAACTCAATCAGCCTTTTGTTTGCTCATTTCTCGCCTAACTTCTCCTGAAAACCTTGACAGTTTTGAATTACAAAGTTCTACAATCAAACAATTCAATTTTAATCAAACTGTCTACTGCATCAAAAAAATTTTATTTTAGAATATAAATTTCGATTGTTGAGAGAGAACAGAAACCGGTATCGGATTATTGCAACTAGATGCACTATCGGATACATGTAAAGCTCAATTCAACATAGCACAATTGGGTTTGTTTATTCATCAAACATCTCTTGTGTACCTGACTACAGTTTTGTTTGCGCAATTCTTTTTGTTCTGATATACTTGCGCGTGGTACTTTGCAAGAAACAGAGACGAAGAAGAGCCGCATTAGAATTTGTATAGAGGGGTATACATGTTTCTAATTAAGTCAAAACAATGGTGAATTACATGAAACATTTGGGAACGTTAAATTGTGTGTTCGGCGGAGCACAATGTGGATTAACGAATTCTCATCGCGACTAGCGAAGCGCAAGATAGGAGAGCGCGCACAGAAGAAAGGATTCTCGCGTACATAGATATTTGAGCGCGGTTGTTAGGCACGTCTCACACTTAACGACCACCGCGACTATTGTGCGCGAAACGCCGAGAGTAAACACAGCGTGGCATCGCTGACGCGAAACAATCGAATTTCAATTTCGGATCTGTCCAAGCACCAGCGATTCGTTGCACGTTCAAACGAACGAGCTCTCTTTCCATTACTGCGACAATGGCGTCGCACTTTGATGTATCCTGGCGACCCGATCGGGTACTCCCTCGCGTGTCGCGAAGCTTCACGCGAACATCCTGCCAGCCTCGTTCTGTCGAGTTCTCGTTTCCCCCCTCTGTTTCTAATCTTTCTTTCATCGCTCCTGATTTTCGATATGGGCACACGCACCGGTGTGATTCAATTTCCCGTGTCTGCGTTGAGAAAACAATTTTTCAACGTTATATCAATCTAATTGAAACGTTGTCGTTGGCGTTGAATGCAATTATTTATAATGGGGGACACAACGCCAAACACGACAACCAGTTGGGATTGCGCAATCAAATCCAATCTAGAGAGCCGAGTTTGCGTTGCGGCCTGAGCATCTAATCGCAGACACGAACTTCAGCACTTTCCACGTGACTTGACGAGCTGGAAAAAAAGGGAGAGAAAAAAGTGGATCGCTGATGGTTATTTATTGCGTCTGCGAGTCTGCGCGGCGTCCATTTGCTGACAGGTGATATAAATCGCGATAATATGCCACGCGGAGTGACTTTTCGTTGGTCCTCTCATCAGCTCAGATCAATGCGAGTCCATTGCTGCTAGCACAATTTATTGCTGACAATATTCATGCGCTGTCAATGGCAGGGCTTTCCACTCGGCTCACCGTACGATGATAGCGAGTGACGCGCGGTCAGCACGAGTGACACGGCCGGTCGACGGTGTATGTAAACGGCCAATAACAGACGCACCCTTCCATCATGCTGCGTATCGTGCGTTTGCATCTATACTCGTATGCACGCGTTTATCAGCAATGTAAATGCCCGATTAGTGCATATAGTATAGATATTCAGTCCGGCTGCTAAAGTGATACGAAGTCAACGCTTCAACATTAGTGTCTAGTATCAGAGACAATTTTGAATCAAATATTCATAGTCAAAATTTCAAATTCTGTATTTCTTCGGTTATTTGTAAAAAGTTCTATAAGTTCCAGAGAGTTTTTGTACTGAATACGCACTTGCTCTGGCTATGTCAAACATTTATCAATCATTGCCTGAGCATTGTGAAATTGTCTCGGCTACGGCGGGCAATGTTGAAAATTTGTTGTACATCCCCTGGGAAATGTGTGACATAGCTTTAGCAAAGGCGGCAGTGTTGAGAGATGTTCATCAACAAATAAATGCTTATTAACAAACAAACATGATTTTGTTATTCTGAACCATTGTACGATTTTACACTATGAAGGTTGTTGCTAAACAAGATTAAATAAACTGTGTTGGGACAAACATTTTTGAACAACTGTTCTATCTCTTATACTTCATTATTCGGCTAATATTAAGAGTTGAATGATTAAATTTTTTCAAGTCAAAAAAAAATGAAACCTATAAATTAGTTTTTGTGTCCACCTGAACCGAAAGATTTTGTTGCTTTTGCATCAACTGCAAAACTTTAAGATACACGGAAGAAGTGTCAAGTACGCCAAAGCGGCTATCTTATTTGCGAAAAGAAAGATTTTTCGCGTAAAAAGTTTGAAACGAAATAGCATTTCCAATCA
The DNA here is from genome assembly GCA_020615435.1 of Telenomus remus. Lineage (NCBI taxonomy): Eukaryota > Metazoa > Arthropoda > Insecta > Hymenoptera > Scelionidae > Telenomus > Telenomus remus. The sequence goes on along the minus strand of CM036345.1, from coordinate 4,853,069 downwards.
GGCTAAGATGCCTAATATTTTATTGAAAGAAATTCGCTAACGCGAAGTAGATTTTTGCTCGGGCGTCTTTTGAAAAGCGCGAGCAAGAATCGGTGGCGGAGAGCCCTTCGCGAGGAGCCCAAGCAGCTGGCAAAAGAAACAGAAACGCAAAGTTTCACTCGCAGAGTAATACCGAGATTGCTTTCGGTCTCCTGCTTTCGAACCGACCGACGGAGTGTTCTTCTATTTATTTTTTATCTCAGTTCGAACTCGCTCGACTTAATGACTTGCAAACAAGGCGCTCCGGTAGGCCTAGCCCGGTAATTACGCGAATACTTTAGGCGCGCTCTTATTTCGCATCCTGACGGCTTGTGCACTCGGCTTTCTCTTACCTTTCTACGAAGGAGTCCATTATTATGGTCGTTATTACGCGACATCGTGCACGGAATCGGCCCAATCGATAATCGCACGCCCAAACGCGGCAAGCTTGCCACTGTTAATTTACCACGGCTATTTGTTTACTCTCGACGTACAACAGATTCCCCAATAATGACAATCTGACTTTCTCACTCGCTGCGTAATCCTACTTTGCACTTCTCCAGGATATTACATTTCAATTTCCACAACCCTTTTCCTCCTACCGATACCGAAAACAAATCAAACTTTAGCAATCAATTATAACTATCTTATTACGCGATTCATATCTTACCGATCAGTTTGCAAATTCTTCTAAGTTATTGGAAATTAATATTTCTGCAAAAAAATTTTCCCTACAAATTCAATAACAACGTGTGAAATTACTTTCTGGCAGTTTGAATTCCATTAGAGTAGAAAAAATTTTTCAGACATAGTCAAATTTGGTAATACAAACTTTGAGAATTGAATTTCGAGAATTGGCGTTCAAAGCCAACTAGTAGATAGTATGTATAACATGTGTTCAGTGTACAAAGTTCCGGTACTTCGGGGTGTCACTATCGTAATAGTATTAAAAGGAAAGTTTGGGGTGACGCGATGCTAGTATTCATTTGCTGTAGCTGGAGGTATCACAGGAGCAGAAAAGTTTCTATCTATCGTTTGCCAGTGGAATTTCGTAGTTGATGGTAGTCGACATTCGCGTGCGTCAAATGTTGAACGTCTGCCGTCAATCTCACGTACGATACGAATTTATAAACGACATTCTAATGCAGTCAATTTCAAAATAGTCCAAATAGTTTTGACTCATTGCGACAAACACACGAAGCTGATCCTCTTTCCACATAGAAAGTCAGTTAACAATTTTTGTTTGTATACTCTTTCACTTCATTACAAATACGAACTTGGCGTAGTTTCCAGTTACGTTATACAACATTAATCTTGAACTTTCTTTGTTTAGTTGTTGAACGGCAGCGGAGAGATTTACATTTCAAATCCAGATTTTCTCTCGATGCACCATTTCAAACTGCTTGATTGATTGACATCTTACATCGAGGAAGCTCCTAAACCACTTACTCATCCTTTTTTTTGGACCAATGAAGTGTTTTTTTTTCCACTCGAGTGTTCAAATAGAACATTGCATAATAACTGAGGTAAAATAAATAAAGCGACTACTTTTGTTTCACGTAAATATGTCCCGTCCAGTTACTTAAGAGGTGTTAAAAATACTTGACAGGATAGGTTTGTTCCGATGACAGATGTTCTCACGAATCATTCGAACGAAAACAGAAACAAGTGAATCGTGTCCGACGTTCATTCACTTGAAAATGCGGACATCGCAAGTAATCTTTCGGTTTTGTTTTTTCGACCACACATGATCGGACGTTGATAAATTAACTAAATCATCGAATTCATTAGCATCTTAGAACACATTACATCCTGTGTTTACTCAAGTCGAAAAAAATAATGAACTGAGAAAAAAAACATTAATATATTTTTGTACATCTAATTTTTGTCAATTTTTTATATTTTATTTCGAGAATCAAATCAAGAGAGCTATTGTGTACAAGATGGAAATTTAAGGATTTCCCTAGTCTCAACCCCATGCTGTTTTACATAACTGATGAGTATCCATTTGAGGGTGCCCGATTCATCTAATGAAACTCAGCCGCCGTCCGTCTGCGGTTACAATTTTTGGTCCGATTCGTCTTGAGACGTCTTATTTATCCGAAATTACAGGCTCGAGTTACCGATGCGATTATAACTGGCCGAAAGTGGATTGTCGGGGGTTGCATCTGGATAGAAAGAGTACTTCGACGGAGACCTCATTGCTCCCGACTAAAAAATTCTATTGTTCGGTTATTATTCCCTCGTAATACGATATCGCATCCTCGTCTTCATGACGAGTTTGAGGGAGCCCTTTTTACCTCGCCGAGGAATACGTTACACGCGATATATCACTTCTTGACACAAATTCTCGTGAATGCATTTGAAATCCGACTAGTAACACGAGACCAAAATCTAGGCGATCGTGAGAGATCCACATCTCATCGACGGCTTGAACTATCGCTCCTGTGCTGCTTATGTCACGTCACGGGCACATAATGACGATCGTGACGCCGACACTTGAGATGCCTAACTCGGAATTCCTACTCATTTTCCCAACATCACTCTGTACTCATCTCATTTAATCCATGCTTGTGAAAACAAGAAGTTATACAGAAATTCTCATTCTCATAAAAAATTTGACTAATTATTAATAATCTAAAAAGTGATATGGAGTCAAATTTCATGCAGAAATATTTGCAACGATTTTTTTTTCTTAGTAAATTGCAGAAACTAAGATTGAAAGAATAGAGTTTTCAATCTGGAACGAATCAAGCTGAATCATTGGAGCAGACTAAATAAAACCACAACTTTTTTTGCCGATCGAAATCTAAACAAGACGATTATTACGCTCTGAATACTTTTGGATATCATATCGAGTTCGTGGTGATTCTCATCTATAGAATAAAGTTGATAGTCATCGAGCGTCCAAAGCTAATGCAAAATCGCGACCGCAAAAGAATGTCAACGTTGGGATTCGAAGGCAAGCTGGAGAGTGTCCCACACGAAACGCGACACCAAGTAACGATACCGCGGAATCGTTATTTCATTTACCCGCACGCGCACAACGTTGCAGAGAACCGCAAAATCATAACATGACACCATATAAAATGCACATCGCGTTGTCACACAGCGGGGTGTCATCTGGTTATGATGTCGACAACCTCTTTCGGTCAGCTCTGAACCTGATTAATTGCCGTACGTGTCGTTACTTTTTTGCAAACTATTTTTTTTTCTCGATACTTGACGTGTCATAACTTTTTTGTTTCACTTTTTCTTGTATCAGGTTGCCGGTATCCTATTTTTTACATAGCTTTTGTTCCGCAGCATCAGGTACATCATAAAACTGCTCTCTGCACAGACTTTTTCCGCGGCTGAAAGCACAGTTGACGCGTCACGAGAGGTGCCGTGATTTACGACTCTCTTCGATCTCGAGCAATTTTTCTTCTCCTTTTGTTATTAGGTGCTCTCACAGAGACATCTCATAGACATCAGCACGGAATTCCGATCGTTTGATGCACACGTTGAGTAACTACGTTGTCTGTCACTTGTTACGGCTGCTCACGAGAACTGATTAAACCGAAAGTAAGAGTGAAAGAAAATAACCGAGACTGGCAATTTTCATTCCTTCGATACAAACTTTTTCGTTTTCTCTCACTTGTGGAGTATTTTTTTTTTTCATGTCATTTTTCTTTTTTTCGTCAAAGAAAAATTATAGCATTAATCTTATGGACGAGAAAAAATGTTTTTAATAGTTCAAATTAAACACATTAAAGAGCGTACATCTTGTTATTATTGTCCATTCTCAGTACGTATCCATGCGTCACTTCCCGTTGTCACACAACGTTATTGTTCTTTGGTATTTCAAAGGGTAATGCATCTTCATAAGAGTTAAGAATTATTCTACACAAGTGCTAATAAACCCGGCACACAAATTATCACTATAATTCAACGGTCACATTAAGCCATAAATTCAGGAAAAAAATTTTTACTGCTTATAACTAATGACGAAAGGCCGTAAAATACATCATGGTACATGATAAATGAGTCGGACTCAACCGAACTCGACATAGCTACACTGAAATTTACTCCGGTACGTCTCTATCATTCACAATTTCGTACAAACTTGTTTTTTAAATGTTTCCTCAAATTTTCCACTCTACAAATTTTGCATCAAAAAATTGCCAACAGAAAATTCCGAAATTATCTGAAAATTAAAGTTGTAATTTATTTTGAGTAACGCAGCGCTTATTTGATGGTTAGCGTAAAAAGAGCAGCAGGGCATAACTCAATTTCTTGGTTGATGCAGCTTGCACGAGCCAGCATCATTCATCCGAAGTAGCTTTGTTCGTAGCGTCAAGTAGGTGCAGTGTATAACATTGGGACAAAAAATACGCGAACGAAATAAGAGGCCAGTTCTTTGCCGCCTCTTGTCGCGGTGTTGTTGCTGCCTTCCGTCTTGTTATTCTGTCGTGAAAATATTACAAAGTCGGTGGCAGGGTGCATAAATTTGCGGAAATTGTTTTTTCCGTACGCAACGAGCGAGAGACAGCGATAAGGAAGAAACAACATCGAACAAGACACTGAAGATGAAGATGAAGAACGCGCCAAAGGAAGGCAAAGGACTAATATCTCGTTTTCCCATGGACGACGAGAGCTTGTCTTACGGCTCGAATGCTTTAGAAATTGGATTCGCTCTTGTATCCTGTATAATTCGCTATATTTCCAGTAGTCCCTTGACTTTGGATCAAAAGTCCCCAACCACTGCCAAACTTCGTACGAGGAATGGCTCCTGGCGCTTTCAGCCTATCCCAAAGATCCTGCGTCTCGCATTTCCTACATTACAATGCACATACGCTCGTAATCTAAATGCCATACCTATATATAGAGTGTCCAGTAATTCCACGCATCATCATTATTACCACATACCACAATCTCGAGAGTGTATTACTATCTATATCTATGTTTGTTCAAAGATCAAATTCAATTAGCATTAACACTAGGATAAAGGTCTTGACATTTAGCTAAGGTCATTAGTACGACTATTAATAAATATTTGTTTTTCATTTAAAGTCCATGTTTATCATTTAAATTTTCATTTTCGATTTTCATTGGGTCGTCATCCTTTTGACACGTGGGAAACGTCAATAATGCAGTGAAAGACTATTTCTGTTTGCAACGTACTGCACATAATTGAAGAAAATTATATTGCGAATGAAGACACTAAGAATTTATAAGCCGCAAAGTTACTGCAAGGTGCTCGCGGACGGGGGCGATTTAGGGTGAGAAAACAAGCACATGTTCTCTGCGGGTCTGGAAACGATAGTCGGACTGATATAATATTCACCTGATGTAAAAGATGAAAGGAAATTGTGTTTTCGCAAAAGTTTTTGCACTGTGTTTTCTTTACTCCCTTCAGTATATCATCAAGTTCACAGCAATTCACCGTTGAATGTCTTGAAAAAGAAAATCGTATAAAAATCAGCAAATACAAATTCTCATTTTATTTTCAAAACATTCATTGTAATTATCAGAAAAAGAAAATCTTGGAAAAGAAAATCGTACAAAAATCAACAAATACAAATTTTCATTTTATTTTCAAAACTTTCATTGCAATCGTCAGAAAAATAAAACGACAAAAAAAATCAACATTAGAATCGAGACTGGCAACTGAAATGTATGAATTGAGATATTTCACGAATATTAACAGCAGCCCAACGTGTACATCTTATGTATTTGCAGTGAGATAATTTTCTCTGTGACGTGCTTGCTGAGCAATCGAGTCCATCAAAAGCCAGGCCATTATAGCTGCCAATATAATTACGTCCCATTGCAAGCTGAAAACATCCCATAGCACAGATGACAGGACGCAATATTATGCGTGCAAGTACCTAAACACACGCAAACACGCATACAAACCAACCGGTACATGTGTTTTCGTACGCGCGAACGCATCTTGCGTTTGAAGTCCGGCAGAATTGCCATTAGTCGGGGCTACAGCTTCTACTATGATGCCGCCGGAGTGCTTATTGAAACTCTAAACTGATTTTATGTAAAGTGACAGGTAATAACGGCCGAGCAGAGCGTCCTGCTGAAATTGGCACTTGCTCCCACTGGTCACGGTGGTGAAAATGAGACCATTTTCAATCTTGCGGATAACTGCAAAAGTAAACAAGATTATATATTTTCTATAAACATAACAAATATTGACAATATGTTATTGAAAAATATCCGTCTCGTTTCATTACTAAATTTTTTTCACTAGTATGTCAATCAACATTTTTTTCCTTCAGATGACAATAAAAACTGGAATAATTTTTTCGTAAGATTGACGTTCCCCAACTTGAGGTCAGGCGGTCAGGAAAAAAAATCGAGATGTGGCTGTGAGGGCTCGAGGAACATAATTTTATTAACGTCGCGTCTCGAGACGGGTTTATTGATACAGAAGTTGGGTTTGATTAAAAGCTACAGTGAACGACGAAATAAACAAACACAAGCGGTCGATGCACGATGTTTTGCCGCGCGGCTTATTTGTGTTTTGCGCCGGTCTCGATGGACGCTCGAAACAAAACAGTGATTCACTAGTAACAGCTGCTTTGCTCGCAACGTACGTGTGTTTGTTTGTATCGAATGCGTTTTATGCTATTTATTTCACACTCGCACTTCACGGTGGCAGCATTTGTCTTGCCGACTTTTCGCGTTTTATTATATATGTTACTCCAGTTTCTGCCATATCTGCGTGTCCTCTCATACGTTAAGACTTTTGTTTGTCTTTTTTACGTTTGTTCGCCAGACACTTTACCCTTAAACACATCCACTGCCATTATTGTGAACAATCTCTCAGCCAAGCTTTTGCCTCTGACCCATAAACACGCGCAATGATAATCTTTTTGAAACAACCCCGACAATGTAGATGATTTCAAGCTTTTTCGAAAAAAGACACTTTTCGCGCAGGTATGACAAAAAATGCATGAAAATACATTCACTTCAAATAAATTTTTTTATTACATATTTTTGCGATTTTTTTGCACCAATTGAATGAACTTCTGAATATGATATAGGAAATGAAATAGTAGACATTCTTAGTGACATTTGAAAACTAAAGTTGACATAAAATGTTGTTGACAAAAATTTTTCGTATCGTAATTTTTCTGCAGAAAATATCTATTGAGTATTATCGATTTTAATTTCCATATAACTTTATGTTTAGTGTATGACATACGAGTGCTACTTTCTCGCATGCATGATTACTCCAACACATGTGATGATTGTGTAATTATCGTTTATGATCAAACGAGCCGATCAAAGATACCTGCAACGGTTGTATATAATGAAACGAAAAATGATAGCGCGTGTCTAGTGTTTCGCCGTAGCGTTCACTTTTCACGATACATAATTCACAGTTTATATAACAATAGAAAGATTTGTTTATGAGATTGCGATTTATGCTAAAAAAGTTTTTCCATGTTCTAATACGAAGTGAGCTTACGTTACAGAATTATTATAGGTGCCGTAAATTTCAGTCTAGTTTTGCGACGGTTAGTAAAATTTCACTAAAAATTTACTGTACATTTCAAGGACGGAAAAGATTTTTTTTCGAATTCAGTGAAATGCTGTTAGTTTAATTAAATCAAAAAGTTTTTACTTTTTACATCAGAATTATTCGCGTATCTTATTTGTAATTTTTTTTCTCAAAGAACTCATTATCGGGAAAGTCTCGTTGCAAGGGGCCGAGTTCAAGAAATGAGATGGAGTATTAGCAGTTGATTCTCAGGGAAACGATTGAAATCCGGCAAAGTTTTTCATCCTGGGGCTGAGAGCAGGTATGAACTCTCTCGAGCGCAATTCGACCGAAAGTTTTCGCAATCGAATTAAGAAAACGTTTCTGGTGCACTGTCCGACTCGCCAATCGCTCTCTCGTGACGACCAATTTCGACCTGTTTTATGATCTTTTAAAGGACCTTATTTCCACATTTTCTTGTTATCCTAACCTTATTTTTTTATTTTCTAATTATAAATTTGATTATCAGGGGTAGGAAAATGGAATATTAATTTTTTTGTTAAATCAAGATAAGCGAAATTTTACACGTGTCTCGTTAAATTGGCAGTGATACATTTAAACAGACTTTGAATTATGTAGGGAAAAGTAAAACAATCCCTCGCTAACAGCGGCAATCAAGATAAGGCTGACAGAAGCTCGGCAAGTTGCACTTAAACGAGGGCGTTAAGTAGCAGCTTTGATGTGCGGGCGGTACACAACAATTGTAGGCTGCCGGACTTGGAAATAGAAAATCAATGACTGTTCGTTCATAAAGCTTGATTTTTTTCTTTGCACTAAATACTTTTTCTCTGGTCATAAAATATGAATTGTGTGACAGTTTGAAATTGGTTTCGACAAACAATGACTACACTGTTATGAGTCTATGAATGTATCGCTATTACTGTAACAAACACCTCAATGTGTTCAAAGAACAAGTGTATTCTCTCGAGAAACTTTGTTAATCCTTCAAACAATGGAGATGTTGTTTTGAAATTCAAATATGTTAGCTGCTGATGAATATTGAGAAAAAAAGAACAGTCCTGAGAAAGCCAATAGAAGTCTAATTTAATTTCTCATTCTTTTTACCATTTTTTGGTTTAGAGAAAAAGAACATCCATGGCGATAAGGTTTGTAACGTTTGTCCGACACAATCTGCATGAAAAATGACGCGGCGTTTTTGCATACGAAATAGTTTTTACTTATTCACGTAAGCCGACCTTTTGCGGACGAGGCGTGTTACGTCGCGATGATAACCAACCTAGGGGAATTGGAAGCTAGTAACCATCCTCGCCGCAGTTGCGGTGGTATAGAATTACTCGCGCTTCTGATATCGCGAGCTTGGAAATTCCGTTTATCCATAATCAAACGAATTGAAAATCAGTAGTTACATCCGATTAAACGTGCATAAACGAGATCACACGGAATCAACCAATGCAAAACGATCCAAACAGTTGAATCCACGGACATCGGTGGAATGTTTAATCAACTGAAATGTTGCCATTAAAAATTCACCACATTATGTTAGATTCATCAGGTATTGTCCTGCATCAAACTACTAAGTCCAATATTTATTTCAATTCACTTTCTCAAATTTACAAAAATTTCAATACTGTGATTACTTTGTTTCAACTTTTTTTCACCTAGAAAACGATATTGTTGTATATCTAACAAAGTTTATCGTTGATTTTTTTTCTATTGCGGAAATTGTGAAAGTAACAAAGTAAGTTGCACTCTTAAAAATCAAATTAAGTTAATTAAAAAATCGTTTTCACAATGTTCGGACGTCAAATTGGAAAACACGTTTGAAACTCGCATTCTAAATCTTTGTTTCTGACGTTCCGGCGTGAAACTTTCTGCGTAGAGCAACTATAAATCGACATATCGGAACCGAGAGAGTACACCTTGCGTCAAGCACTTTGCCAGTAAACGCGAACGGAGCATCTTTGATGATTTACGAGGCTGTTCAACGTGCCAAGCCGGTAATGGGCCGGTTTTAGACACAGCCTCAAAGTCCGTTAGCGTCGACCGTGAAACTCTGCGGACCACGCTCCCGTGACAATGTGAATCGCTATCGGTCTTATCATGCCCGAATGCACCCACCACCGTCTGTAACAGAGACATCCTATTTTTTCAAGTCAGAATAATCGGCGGAGCTTTTTGTCCCTGTCATGACAACGACACGCTGTTGACTCGACGGATTCTTTTTTTTCCTCCACATACGCGCGTATTTAAGACAGCGACATTAATAAACCCCTCGGTATTCTATTTGGCCGTGAATTCCTGTGAAAGCTTATTTAGCTCGGGACAAATGTTTTGTTGTTGTTCTCGGTAAGGAGTTGAAATAACCAACTGTCCGTGGCTTTTCCCCAATTACATCAATTAGTCTTATCCGACAAATTGACGCGATTTTATTTCTGATGTGGTTTTTCCATTTGGTAAATCAAATTATTTTACAAAAAGTTTACAGATGAAGTTGAATCATCCCTCGAGAAATACCAAGGGGAGTCCGTTTTAATTCATTACTTAATAATGAAAGTTTTGTAAATTTAGTCAATCAAGCTTGAAGGGATGATTGCGTCGGAACGACGTCTCGGCTTGAAATGAGGCTGGCAGGGCGCGCAATAATCGCAAGTAAAAAAAGCAATAGAAAAAACAAGTGGCACGTTTGTAACGGGGATAAGATGATTTTATAAGTCGGCCTGGGTTCGTGGGCGGAAAATCATTTGGGGCACTTAATGGAAACCCCTCTGGAGGTACGAGCTCTGAGAAAAATGCGCGTAGAAAAGTAGATGGATAGTTTGGACGCGGAGGAAAAGAGAGCGGCCAAGAGAGGAATGTTTCTTTAGAGAACAAGAAAGAAATCGTCGTGGCGGAACCGCCCCTCGTTTAGAGGGACGCGTGGAAGTGATCTTTTTCTGCGGAGGGTGGACTAAGAATTGTGGGAAATAAGTAGTGTGCCACGCCAGACGGCCAAGGGTGGGCCTTAAACCGACGCTGGAATTTAATTTCGACATTTTAAGAGTCGAACTATACCGTTTCGTTCTCGTCCCAATCTGCTCGTTTTAGACGCTCAATAGAAAAGGGTTTATTGACCCATCGAAAGAGCGTCTAAGGATACCTTAAATTGTGCCCTGATGTAGTATATTATTTTTTAAAACCTCTAATCGAAATTTAGTTCGAGAACACTTGACCTGATACTAAAAAATTTACTTCAGTAAACTATAGTTTGTTCAGAAATTGAATTTGTTCAATTTATTTGACAAAACAGCATTTGTTGGGTTACATAATATCCCAGGGTGATGGCTGAACTGGAATCGAAAGGGCTTCAAAGAACTGTACATTGGTTTGCATTGAGTTGACGACGTCTCATTGATGTTTAAAGTCTGAGTTGGTACTGAGAATTCGCAAGCACCGGTTGAGATATTAATTGCCAAGACAATACAAGATTGACGCACCCTCCTTAGTTTTCGTCAACGGGACAAAAAGAATAAGAGAGTTAATTAGACGGTATTAATGTGGCTTTAGGTAAATTAAGCCTGGCATCCTTCGGTATTGACTGGTCTCTGATCCACTGAGTCACTCACGTTTCAGACTTCGGACTAAAGACCGATTAATTAATGAAGGTAGATTAACTCATCCAACCTATTAGCGTTCGTTATCGTCAATCGCGTCCCGGTCAGCTCGACGTTTCCCCGAGCTTGGGCCCGCATGTAACTGGAGATGATTAGGAACGTACGTTGTTGAACTGCCTATGAAAGCTTCGTTAATAGTCTAAAGTTATTTGAACATTTACGTTTTGAATACTGCTGTTAACAGCATTGACACAAGTGTGTTTAAAGTTTGACGGATTTTCGTAGGTAGGTTTGAATTACATATGGTGGTGACTGTATATAGTAGATCATGTGATTATCATTTGACAGCTAGTATGATTGACCGTTCACCAATCTACATCAGCAATGCACAGATGATTTATTAAATGTCAAATCATTGCATTAGTTACTTCAAATTCCAATTGAATTGGCGATAAACTCATGCAAATATCGATTAGACGGTATGAACTATTGTAAACATGCTTGAATGTCAATGTATGCAGATCTATATGCGAAATGTGACGAAAAATTCATGACTACTTTTGCAACAAGTTTGTTTACTGTTAAACGATGAGTTGGGAAAATGTGTTCGGTATTTTATAATTTTATTTGAATACACTAATTGACCCTTCAATGAACGTGCGAACTTAGTTACTACTCGTTAGAACATTCGATCCCTACTTCCGCATTAGCACGATGAAAAAATTAAGCAAAAGAAAATGCATGTATCGAGAATAAAATAAAAATGTACAAAAGAAAAATGTTTGTTTGATTTTAAAGGAGAGAAGATGTACTGATTTGTGAAAGAACTCGCACAATTTCTGAGTGTCGTTTTTTTCGACATTTTTCATGCAGATACCTGACATCGCGAGAAAGGGTAAGCTGAATTCGTCTTTTTGCACGGCTACGTGCCAGGATTTTTGTTTTCACACTCGGATGAATGACGATGAAGCCGTGGCCGACGTGTGCTTGGCAACACGTGCGTCGAATATTTATGCCCGCTCGCCTCCTTTTTTCTGCAATTGATTCTGAAAAGTTTGCGGAAAATTGTATTTTCCGAGGGCTGAAATTTATAAGGCATCGAAAATAAACTCGATTGTTCATCGAGTTACAAGATATACACAATACCTTTACTCTTTTTTCTCCAACGACCGCAAAAAAGAAGAAAAGAAAAAACAGCGCGTTCCAGCAACGGCGTGGAGAATTTTATTAGACGGTTCTGTGACGATGAGTCCATTGTTTGTAAGGTATACCTCGACGTAGCCCACGTCACAGGATGTTTCACGAATTCATCAATTCATTTCACGAGAAGTTGCGCGAAAAAAGAACCAGGGGAGACTGGAAAGAAAAATTGTATTTAAAAAAACACAGACTGGCGGAGAGTGCGCGGAAAGTGTCATGCAGAATAGTAATGATTGAATACAAATGCTTCCAAAACAATGCACGAGAAAAAAAACAATAATGGGAGAAAAATTTGCAGCGATGAAAGCTGTATGACTTTGTTAGGTTTCACTTTTACGTTTGTTGCACTAAGGACGCTTTCAGCATATTCGTTTTTTTCTGCAAATCGTCTGGGCGAAATCTGAGAAAAGGTTAAAAGTGAATGCTTCAGGTGTTATTTTGAGAATTTAAAAAAAGTGTCACAATCAAAATGAAAAAAAAAATATTGAAGATTTACAGGGTACCACCTCGTGAGAGTGTTGTAATCCAAACAACGTCGATGAACGAAAGCGGGGAGCTGTTGGTTGAGAAGTATCCGGTTGCAGATGACATAACGACTCGCGGTTTTGCATTTGTCACGCGATAATGGTACACGTGACCGCGATCCCGGAGCCCCATCAAGCGTGCACGCGTGTCGGCACTGCCTCCTCTTTTCTTGCAGGCTAACCGCAGTAAACTTTTTACGAAACCGATCTCGGGTTGCTGATTTGATTACAAATGATTTTGTACCGCACTTTCTAATAATGCCAGGCGACCATCAAGATGAATTTTTTATTCGATTTTCTTCAAATCTATGGGAACTTGAAACGTGAGAACATTTAACAAGTTACAAACTGTCAGATTAAAACTTTTTTGAATCAAAATTAATTATCAAAAGTTGTAAGAAAATATTGTTTCAAATATTATTCGTGCAATGGTGTACGAATGAAGAGCACCAACGAAATTTTGCGTGAGATTGTATCGGAATCGGCGAATAAAATAAAACAAAAATTCGTGGCAGATAGTAATGTATTTGTTGGTACTATAGAAGATTGGTTTTTTACATCGATGCCTGCGTAAATGGAAGCGTTATCAATAACAGTGTGTGCGAAGAAAAATTGCACGTGGCAATCTCGATTCGAAGCCTCGTTAGCTTTAGGTTTAACAAACACAGTAACGGAGAGGAAAAAAAAGCGCCCGATAGAAATCGAACACGCCAAATGGACTTTGATATCAATGCAAATTTGTATTCGTGTAAAATTAAATCGTCCTGCCACATTCATATGCATAAAGGATCAATTGTTTTAACGCTATCGTAACGCACTACGACACAAGAGTGAATGCTCGATGGGAGCGATTATCTTTTAATTAAATGTTTGGATTTTATCGGCACCCAATGATCTGTTCATTTTTGAATGCTACTGATGTGCGTTTCGCTGTTTGCGAAAGAACTTTAGTGTACCATCGACGATTCATTTTTTGAATTTTCGAGTCAACAGCCAGAAAACAATTGTACGGAAAAATCAACATTTGTCGAACCGATACGCATTTTACGAACGAAAGCAAATCAAAAAGATTCAATTAGATTATCAGATCGTCGTACTCCGCAGTTAAAAATACGTTTGTTCGAACAACTTTTTACGCTGTTAAAATAATCAAACTAAAGTTACAACTGGTATCGAATAAAATTGATATCTCGCTATGTTATGAATGTAGAACAATTGCTTCAGACTTTGCTGACCGGGTTTTGTGTAAGCAAATCTCGTTTGATTTAATCCGTGTTTTAAGGCCGTTGATTTATTGTTTCATAACGAAAGAGCGATACTTTTTGAAAGATATTTGTTTGCAATCATAGCTTTTCAACACATTTTTCGTATTTGAAAAACCAATCGGTTCTTTTGCGTCCCGTCTATCTAAATTGAACGCATTCAAACTGTTGAAAAAGGAGAGTACCGCGATGTAGAAAACAATTTCGCTGATTTTGTAACTGAGCTAACCACCACATAGAGTGTGCGTCCAAATTGGCTCATGGATAATGCTTGAAAAAAAAACTTTTAAACAAACTCGAATATACATGGTTAACCAACAGACCACTCGTGGCCTGTCCTGCAAAGAGTCCTTTCAGTCGACGTTTGAAGAGCGGCACAAACTACCGTTCAGTGTAAACTAAACCAGGCGAATACCTCTGTGATATCGGCTCGCGAATAATTATACCGAATCTATCGATTAAATACGAACAATTCTAAAGTCGGGCTCTGAATTATTCAATAATTCGCTGTCCGAACGGACACGCATCGAGAGAACTCTTGCATTTGGCAAATTAACCGGACCGTTGTCAACAAAATGTCTCCAAAAATAGGTGACGCGTACTTGTCGCTGAAATTCAACCTGTCGGACAAAATAGCATTAATTAACTCGTGTTCCAACAAGATTTTTCGACTGCTGGTACATTTTAGAGCATTATTTACCATTGTTTGATCAAAATAAGATCGAAAGTGAAAACCGAAATTGATGGAAGGGATTGTGGCTAACTTTAATCTGCGCCTATAAATTTTATATTATCACAATTATGTCAAACAAGAGCCGTCCCCCGTGGACGGATTTAATTTAGCCGCGCTGGACTTGGGTGGGCGGTAACCGCAGTTTCAATTCGCAGTAGGGAGAGAACTTCTCTGGGGTATAAGAATGAACTCGGTTTAATCTACCGGATGTTCCAAAGCGGTCGGAAATGATTGGGAACTGAGAGGAAAAAAAACAATCGGCCAAGATTGATCGCGAGAAATCGCTCGTTTTGTTGAACTGCATGAGATATATCTCCTCGTTGGATAATTGCAGACAGGCTTTCGGTCATCCAGGCGTTGAGCTTATTCGCAAGAGTATTTACATAAATGTCATGCACGCGAAGAGATGATGGGTTTATGCATGACTGCACTCCCAGGAATAAGCACGGATGGCCTTTGTTCCGGCGTGTGTATTGCGCACGTGTGTGCGTATAACTAAGAAAGTCTAACAGGATTCCGTTTACTGACGTTACGTTTTACTGACATGATGCGCGGTTACGGTCTTCAATGCATAATAATTTTATGATACGCCGCTAGTTTCTATCAAACGAAAACTTAATATAAACTCTGTCTTTTCAATTCAATGTGAATTTTTCCTCTAGTAACGTATATTTATCCTAGACTTGATATTAATTTTATTTTATCAACAAGTTTATCAATTATTCTTTGCAAATGAAAGTGGCACAGTTTTCGATGGAAACAATTTTGCGAACTGGAAGAAGAGTAATTTAAATTGTTTATTATTTTGAAAAACTGAAGTTAAAAGTGAAATTAAGACGGTTAATTTAATTTTCTTATTCTTTGTTTTTCAGGAAAACCCATTTGCGAATTGTAAGGAATTGTAGAAAGCCTGAGCGAGCATCCAAAAGTGGGCTGACTAAAGTGAAATCAGTAATTCGTTCATTTATGCAAGAGAACCCATTCACGTCAGCTTAGGTTAGTTGGGCTGTGCGATAAGGTTCCTAATCAGTAACAATGACAAAGCACAATAAAATTTGAAAACAATAGTAATCGCGTTAAAAATGTTGTAACAGCTATACCTTTTAGAATATATTAAGTGGGCCCATAAATGATGCATTGCTTTATCATTCAAATTTATAGCTCCATGCATTCGAAATGGGATGATCTACAGCGAAGAAGGCTCCACGCACTTTATCTCCCAGACCTCACACAATAGTTGTTTTCTTTTCTTATTTTTCCATTCTGCACTGTAACTATTGGTTATTTACAGGTTATTTAAATTTTAACTAATAAATAATCAAAGCCACCGAACGCGAAACGCGGAAACGTCGAAACGGCGCGATTTGTGAAAACAGCTGAGGAAAAATCGAAGCCTTTCTTTCAGTTGGTGTTCGTATCTTGAATGGAACGTCAATCTGGGTGCATAGTGGGCGTGCATCTCTTTGTACAATTTCACTGCAAGTTACGCGCCTTTCGTACGTTTATCGTACGCTGGGTGGGCATGAAATATCAATTTCGATCTTCGTACGACGTGTTTATAGCGTTTGGAACCGAGTTTATGTCTCTCTTATAGAGTTTACGAGTCGACCCATACCTACGAGTGCACCTACGATACGCGATATCGCTTGAAAACCAAACAGCCTCCCGATACCGCATCAGATAAAACCTGCTCTTCGTTACGTATACATCACTGACATAACTGACGCAAAGATTTGTCTTACGATTTTTTTTCTAAACTCTTAACTATGTTGTTAAATCTTTCAGGCTGACGAATTGCTGGGAGATCTATCGGCGTTTTTCGTTTTGAATTATCGTTCGACAGATGAGAGTGAGAGAGACAGGGAAAAATGGAAAATTCATTATAACTGACAGTTTGTAAATGTTGTACATAAA